>OY992530.1:190252404-191452404 GCA_963921185.1 Dasysyrphus tricinctus | reverse complement strand
TACTGATCTACAAGCAGCTCTTACGACCTATCATCAGCTACTCCTTCCCAGTCTGGTTTTCAATCTCCAAGACAGCCATGAAGGAGCTTCAAGTATTCGAAAGGAAGATTCTCAGAATTTGCACCGGACTGTACTTCGACCGGCAGCGGCGGAAACACTACAGGAACGAACATCTCTACTCCGAAGCCAACATAATCCCGCTGGACAAATACCTAGTCCTTTCAGCGAAGAGACTAGTACGGAACATCATTGACCACCCGAATCAGCTAATGAGAAGGATGACCACTGAACAACGACATCCGGAGCCAAGGTACCTCAGTGTAATGGAAACACTTGATGACAACATAATCATGGACAACGAGGAAGCAGTCTTGTTCTACGCTGACATTGGGTCAGCCTTCTACCGTGGCTAAACGCCAAAACTTCCCCCAACCTACACCAAAAACACCATTGACAACCGGGAATGAACACCCTGAGGACGATTAAGTCAGCCGACTTTTAATTTAAATTTTTTGACGTGTAATTTATATATCTATAATTTGTTAAACTTAAGACATTGTATAACGTTAGGCCCCCTATGTGCCAACAAATGTAAATTTATCATAGTATCATATTAGTTATAAGCCAGATTGTATATATTATGTTCAATAAAAGAAATTGAAATTGAATTGTACTGAATCTGGACTTGTAAGTCGCTAAGACGCTTAGTTTAGCCACAAATCGCGTTTAAAGGTCGATTTCGAAGAAAAATTAAAAGAAAAAAAAAGAAAAGTTTAATATTTGATTGAAATTTTCAAACGAAAGAAAACAAATCATTCTTATTTTGAAGAAAAACTAAATTTCTTTGAACTTAATTTTTTATTCAAAAAAGTAAAACAAAATTTTGGGAAAAAGGTTTTTTTTTTCTAAATTTTTCAAAAAAAAGTCGAAAAAGTTTATATTTCTATGTAATTTAAAAAAAAAAAACCACCTCTGTCCAGAATCCAGACCCATCCAAAAAATATGGCTGTTTTCGAAAACACATTTTTGGGGAGACTAGCGAGACCAATTTCAAAAACCACCTATTTCAAAACGAGACCAAAGAAAGACCATAGCGAGAAAACCACGAAACAGATCCCCGTGTAAACAGTCACTGTGAGACTAGATCGACACGAATATAATGACCACGTCACTAAAAACCACGTTTGAACGACCACGGCGATTTTGGTTTAAGACATACATAATATTATTTCAAGTTTTTTTTATCAAAAAGGAATTATATGTACTTATGGAATTAAAAAGGAATTGTAAAGTATTTAAGTACAACCATTGAGTTTATATACATAGAGGAATCACGAAATCTTGCGTGAAAGCCCCCAAAGGTGTCGCCACATACACTAAATTGAGAATTTTGAATTTTGTGGAACGCATTGATTGTAAAAAAAAATCAAGGGAAGCAAATGGCAGCTCACCAAGGAGTGCCAGGACAAAGAGAAGGTGTACGAGGGGTGTCTGTTTTTGTTATTTTATGGCTATGTACGCAGACTTATAAATACAATATCCCTTTTCAGCTTTTTATATTATTTTTTTCTGTTTCAAAGCGTAGAGGGACGATATTATGATGTAATTTGTGCGTTTGTATGTGGATCGGTGATGGTCGCGTCAATTTAAAAATAAAAGGCAGGGAAATTAACATACGTGTGCATTCATACATAAATAGTTTAGGTCTTGATTTTATACTTTAAAGATATTTTTTATGTTCTTTCTATTTATTGGGAATCAGAAACTTTTTGGTAGTTACAACACTGTGTTTCTATGGTGTAAATAAATATTTACTGTGCACAGAGGTCGAAGATCTGTTTTCTAAACGAAAATTATAAATTTGTACTTTGCCTATCTAGATACATAGGTACATACCTACCTGGATAGAAAGTATTTTTTTTGTATGCAATTTGATGAAATGTAGCCTAATGGAAAATCAGACAAAAATTGCAAAACTACGAAAAAAATCATGAGCTTCATTTTGACGTCTTACAAATTTAAAGTCGCTTAAATTTAGACAGGGTGAACATTTTTTAGAGGGTAAAAGGGCATACATTTCAGTTTTTTCTTCTCGAAAACTATCAGAAATATGTCAACAATTTGCAACTTCGTTGTTCCTTGAGTGATTTCAATGAAATTGACGCAGGGATAGCTGAGATAGAATTTCAATAGAAACAAATATCTTCAAAACAGGGTATTTCAAAAAAATTACAACATTTTGCAACTTTGTTGTTCCTTGGGCGATTTCAATGAAATTGACACAGTCGATAACGATAATGTCCATAAATAAAAATTTAATAAAAAATAGGTTTGATAATTTTCAATTTTCTCGAAAACTAGTAGACTTAAAACCATCTGGTTCCTCAAAAACTATCAAAGATTTTAACATTTGGTTTTCGGTATTTGATTACAAATTAATAAGGGCATTGAATATTGAACACAACTATAGCATTTAATTAGGCAAAATTTTGAAAAATACAAACTTGAAAAAAAATTACAATTTTTTTCAATTATTTTGATTATTTATCAAATATGTTGTGCCAAATCAAAATGCTTGATTTGATCTTCATTTGAGTTGATGAGAACCAAAATTTTCCAAATTCATATCAGAAAAACTCTTCATAATCAAATTAATTTTTAATAAGTTTAAAATGAGAGTATGAAATATTTTTGAAACACCATTTTTAAATTTTTTGTTTTCTTTTTTATTCTGTCTCAGCTATCACCTGCTTCAATTTCACTGAAATCGCTCAATGTTAACATTTTTTTTGAAACACCCTGTGGCATTTTATTTATTCTAAGATAAGTTAGTTAGGTTAGTTACATCATTGTATATCCACTCTATAGTATTCTCATGAAACACGATTTTGTAGGTTGACATTTGGTCGATAGGTTCGCTGTGATCGCCTTACCGAGATCCCTTAATAAAAATTAGGATTACATTTGGACGCATAGATGGCCACGAGCTTTTTTTCTTCATGAGAATACTATAGAATTTATATACAATGGTTACATTACATACCCACGAACACAAAAAATTCCAATATAATATGGATTACTTTATTTTATTACCAAGTTTCTATTTTTCAATTAAAAAAAGCAATAAAAAAATAGTTGAAAATCCAAACACAGCACAAATACATTTATAATTTTTATTGTAAAATTGTAATATACTATGGAGAGCCAACCAACGAGTTTATATTTCATTTGCCGAAAAGAAAATAATAACAAAAAAGGTACATTTTATTTTCTCTTATCCAAAAACAAAAAAAAATTATTGTCTGCCTGTTAAGTGCTCATGCATGGCTCGTGTCCACCAAATACCAAAGCTAGCCCTTTGTAGCCCAGGAAAAATGTACAAATAAATTGCCAATCTGCGGAAAAATTCCAAGTGAAGATTTTTGAATGCAATTATCTTTATTTGTGCCTAAGGAATACGCATGCGAAAGTCTACAAACGAAACTGGCTTGCGTTAAAAGTTATTCAAGGTTAAATGTCGAAAATACCGGTTTTCCACGTATAACTTTGAAACGGTACATGGTATTAAAAAGTAATGTATACAAAACTTGTAGATAATATGATTATCTACAAGAAATGTTAAAACACTTTTTTTTCTCTGACTGATGGTTAAGAAGATATCGGCGTTTCAAAAAACGTAAATTGACGAAAATATCCCTTTTTTGCGTATAACTCAGAAATGGTGAGTGTTATTGAAAACATTTAAAGGCAAAATTTGTATACTATGTTACCCTCTATTAAAAAAAAAATTAAATTTTTTCTAAGAGTAATAATTTTAAAGAAATAATTATTTGAAAAATTTCGTCAAAAACCTGAAATTCCAGACTTTTGCTTTTAAATCTTAAATAACGAAATTTTCATAAAATAATTTATGTTCAGCTCATAGACTATAATCTAATCTACAAAAAATATTATCACTTTTTTTTCCACACGAGTGACCAGTAACAAGATATTGCTACTTCAAAAAGGTTAAGTACTGAAAATAAGGATTTTTCGCTTACCACTCTTAAACGGTATTTGTTAGAAATTTAATTTTTACACAGTTTGTAGGTTATTTACCCTTCGACAAGAAAATAAAAACAAAATTTTTTTGTTTGCGGTTATTTAAAAGATATAATATTTTATATAAAATGCACAAAAGTCAAAAATAACGGTATTTTGCGGTTTTCTCTTAAATGGTGAAGTTTTTGAAAAATAATTTATACTTTTTGTATAAACAATAATATTCTCTATAAGAACTCTTATGAAGACTTTTTCGATATAAGGCCCCAATAAAAAGATATTGAGACTTCAAAAAGTATCAATTTTCGAAAATGCTGGTTTTTCCGGCCCAAAATGATTCGCCCAGCGACAAAAAATAATAATAGGGTTTTTTAGAGAGACAAAGTACAAACATTTTTTAATATTGAGGGGGGGGTCTATCTCCCCCCAATTAACCGGGAGGAGCAATTTTCTGAAAATAGTACTAAAATTAAAAAAAAAAATTTTAAACAAATGGCAACACTTAAAATAAAGTACTATATTTTTTTGAGATTTTCAAGTTTGTTCTTTAATTATTTTTTCTAAATAAGTTATGCCTGCCAATAGTTTTCGAAAAAAATACCTTCAAACCCAACATTAAAAAAAAAAAAAAAACTGAAAAAAATTATATAGGTACTGTTCTTTTTTTTTTAAATATGAAATCAGGAATTATGTTAGTTTCTATGATACACTTTTCCTGTAATTTTTAAATGAACACTGCAAACCAGATGGTTTTATGCCATCTAGTTTTCGAGAAAATTGTAAACTAAGAAAACTATTTTTTTATTATATGTTTTTTTGGTAGTATATCTAAGAAAAATGCATTACCACTTCGGGAAAATTCCAAGTTAAAATTTTTAAGCGCAATTATCTTTAAATTACCATAAAGAATGCTCGTGCAAAAGTCTACACACGAATCTGGCTTGCGCTAAAAGTTATTCAAGGTCAAACGCCAGCAGAATCTTCTCTTAGAGCATAACCTTTTTTTTGGATAGTACATATCAAGGAAAAAATTCATTTCCGTTTGAGGAAAATTCCAAGTTAAATTTTTTAAACGCAATTATCTTTAAATTGCCATAAAGAATACTCGTGCAAAAGTCTACACACGAATCTGGCTTGCGCTAAGAGTTATTTAAGGTCAAACGCCAGCAGAATCTTCTATAAGAACATAACCTTTTTCTTGGACAGTATCAAGGAAAAAATTCATGTACACTTGAGGAAAATTGAATAACTCTTAGCGCAAGCCAGATTCGTGTGTAGACTTTTGCACGAGTATTCTTTATGGTAATTTAAAGATAATTGCGTATAAAAAATTTAACTTGGAATTTTCCTCAAACGGAAATGAATTTTTTCCTTGATATGTACTATCCAAAAAAAAAGGTTATGCTCTAAGAGAAGATTCTGCTGGCGTTTGACCTTGAATAACTTTTAGCGCAAGCCAGATTCGTGTGTAGACTTTTGCACGAGCATTCTTTATGGTAATTTAAAGATAATTGCGCTTAAAAATTTTAACTTGGAATTTTCCCGAAGTGGTAATGCATTTTTCCTAGATATACTACCAAAAAAACATATAATAAAAAAATAGTTTTCTTAGTTTACAATTTTCTCGAAAACTAGATGGCATAAAACCATCTGGTTTGCAGTGTTCATTTAAAAATTACAGGAAAAGTGTATCATAGAAACTAACATAATTCCTGATTTCATATTTTGAAAAAAAGAACAGTACCTATATAATTTTTTTCAGTTTTTTTTTTTTAATGTTGGGTTTGAAGGTATTTTTTTCGAAAACTATTGGCAGGCATAACTTATTTTGAAAAATAATTAAAGAACAAACTTGAAAATCTCAAAAAAATATAGTACTTTATTTTAAGTGTTGCCATTTGTTTAAATTTTTTTTTTTAAATTTTAGTACTATTTTCAGAAAATTGTTCCTCCAGGTTAATTGGGGGGAGATAGACCCCCCCTCATTATTAAAAAATGTTTGTACTATGTCTCTCTAAAAAACCCTATTATTATTTTTTGTCGCTGGGCGAATCATTTTGGGCCGGAAAAACCAGCATTTTCGAAAATTGATACTTTTTGAAGTCTCAATATCTTTTTATTGGGGCCTTATATCGAAAAAGTCTTCATAAGAGTTCTTATAGAGAATATTATTGTTTATACAAAAAGTATAAATTATTTTTCAAAAACTTCACCATTTAAGAGAAAACCGCAAAATACCGTTATTTTTGACTTTTGTGCATTTTATATAAAATATTATATCTTTTAAATAACCGCAAACAAAAAATTTTTTTTTTTTATTTTCTTGTAGAAGGGTAAATAACCTACAAACTGTGTACAAATTAAATTTCTAACATATACCGTTTAAGAGTGGTAAGTGAAAAATCCTTATTTTCAATACTTAACCTTTTTGAAGTAGCAATATCTTGTTACTGGTCACTCGTGTGGAAAAAAGTGTGTTAATATTTTTTGTAGATTACATTATAGTCTATAGGCTGAACATAAATTATTTTATGAAAATTTCGTTATTTAAGATTTAAAAGCAAAAGTCTGGAATTTCAGGTTTTTGATGAAATTTTTCAAATAATTATATCTTTAAAATTATTACTCTTAGAAATTTTTTTTTTTTTTTTAATAGAAGGTAACATAGTATATAAGCTTTGCCTATAAATGTTTTCAATAACACTCACCATTTCTGAGTTATACGCAAAAAAGGGATATTTTCGTCATTTTACGTTTTTTGAAACGCCGATATCTTCTTAACCATCAGTCAGAGAAAAAAAGTGTTTTAACATTTCTTGTAGATAATCATATTATCTACAAGTTTTGTATACATTACTTTTTAATACCATGTACCGTTTCAAAGTTATACGTGGAAAACCGGTATTTTCGACATTTAACCTTGAATAACTTTTAACGCAAGCCAGTTTCGTTTGTAGACTTTCGCATGCGTTTTCCTTAGGCACAAATAAAGATAATTGCATTCAAAAATCTTCACTTGGAATTTTTCCGCAGCGAAAGTACATTTTTCCTGGGCTATTTGTGCGTATAGGCAGATAAATTGATGGTTGAAACAAAGAAAAACAAAAAAAAAGTACACATTCCCATTCCCCATTCCACAAAAGAAAGAAAACTGAATTTCTTCCTGCAACCTGCTAATGCTCACTGCTCTATTCATTGTTCATGTTGTGTTGGTGTAGGTAGGTGTTTGCTTCCCACATTTCATGAGATCCACAATTTTTTGTTTTTGTTTTTATGATGAAAGGGTTCGAGTATAAGGACAATTAAGGTGACATCTAGCAACATGATCCACAGATTAGTTTTCATTTATGAGTAAAATGGTTATAGTCTTTGGATGCACAAGGCGACATCTGAAGTTGCTTTAACGTAGTGTTTTCATTCAATCGAAGTGGTTCCTCTATGTATATAAACTCAATGGTACAACTCACAAAAGTACAAAAGTATTCAATACAAAAATTTCAAGTACTTTAGTGGAATTAAAGTACAAGTACAAGTACCGGTACTGGTATTTCAAGTACAACGTATTTGTACTTAAATTGTACTTAAGTACCAATATACTTAATTACTTTACGGCTCTGGTTCAAAGTTCGATAATAAGAAATAAATGTAGTTTTTTTTCGCCAGAGAACTGTATGCTTATGGGGTTTTCCATCAGATTTTCAGATTTCGATCTAAAAATTGATTTGTTTGGTTGCCAATGGAATGCGATTTCAAATTGATTTGGTAAAGTAATATTAGCTTCATAATTTTACCGATTAACTTAAAACAGCTTCCTTTTTCTATTAAAAATTATTTTCTTCGTATTTTGAGCACAATTTTCACAACCGAACTAAAATAAACACATCAAAACCACATAAGCAAAGTGACAGATCAAAATTGATTTGGTATTTGTGCAGGGAGGGGTAAATCTGCCGAAAAATGTATGGCCTTTTCTATTGGCAATCCGGAACACCAATTCGATACGTGTGAACGCTTCTCATTTCGATTGATTTTAAATCAAAAAATCAATTTTTTCGCCCAATGCAATGCAAATTTTAATTTGGATCAGTCAAAATGCTGATTTTGGCATATCCAAATCAAAAATAAATTATTGATTTATTTTACCAATGGAAAACCCCGCTAGCTTTAGGCTTACTAGAAACAAACATAAACACATCAAAGCAAGCAAAAAAAACTTTCCACCTCACATAAATTAGCTTGAACTAATTTTACTGGTGTTCCGAACTTCATATTTCATTCATTAACTTGACTTTTTTATTTACCTCATATATTATTTTACACGCAATAATAGGCGTTTTCCTTTGGAGGTGGCAAAGTACTTGTAAGTACTTTATTGCTTTCCCATGTAAAGTGTACATATCTACTCGCACATGAGAGCATGTACAGTTCGTAGTACTAGATTAGGGTTTTGATCTACTCATAAGTACTTTGCCACCTCCAAAGGAAAACGGCTAATATTTGTAATTACTTCTTGTAAATGTTTGCATGATCAAATTTCCTGACGTAAAATTTATACAATTTTGAAGAAAATACGAACAATGATATACATTTTATACTCCTTAGACTATTTTTTTAACTAATGTATTTATTACAGATCTCAATAATTTTAAAAAAATGTGAATCATCTTGGACAAAAGAAGATTATTGCTTGCTTGAAAAAAATGTGGACTTGGTTCGGCAAGTAAAAATACGCAAGGAAAAAGTACTCCTATACAAAGAACGTGTAATTGAAAAAGAAGACTCTTTAAATGACATCGAAAAAAAAGTTGCAGAGCTTGCAAAAATAATATCACAAGCAAAACATCTCGTTTGTTATACTGGTGCAGGAATAAGCACTGCAGCACATATACCTGATTATAGAGGGAGCAATGGCATATGGACGCTTTTACAAAAAGGACAAGATATTGGAAACCATGACTTGTCACTCGCTAATCCTACTTTCACTCATATGGCTTTGTATGAACTTTATAAAAGGAAACTTTTACGTCACATCGTTTCCCAAAATTGTGATGGTCTACATTTAAGATCCGGGTTTCCAGTAAAATCACTTTCCGAAATCCATGGTAACATGTACATTGAAGTTTGTACTACTTGTAAACCTAATGCCGTCTATTGGAGGCTCTTTGATACTACCGAAATTACAGCTCGATATGCACATAAAACAAATAGAAGGTGCTATAACTGTGAGAACCCACTAATGGATACTATTGTTCATTTTGGAGAAAAAGGAGTTGTTAACTGGCCACTGAATTGGGTAGGCGCTTGTCATAATGCTGAAACTGCTGACGTAATTCTATGTTTAGGATCCAGCTTAAAAGTACTTAAAAAGTACCAATGGCTCTGGCAAATGGATCGTCCTTCTAAGAACCGAGCAAAAATTTGTATTTTAAACCTACAATGGACACCAAAAGATAATATTGCCACAATCAAAATAAATGGAAAGTGTGATGTTGTTATGAAACTGTTGATGAATCATCTCAATATCCATGTGCAACAGTATAGCAAAATACGTGATCCCATTTTTGCTCATGCTACCGAATTACTTCCAGAAGAACTACACACAGTTTCACAACCTCAACTCAAACGCGAATTCGAAGAACTAAAAAAAGAGCAAGAAGATTCCTTAAATTTGGAAAAAAACAAACAGATATTTCCTCGAAATATAGTTACAAACAAGGGTCCACTTACAAGAACACCCATTAAGCAAGGAACTTGTATAAGAACCAGTTTTTCTGTTGGAATAAGTAGTGGATCCTTAAACAACGATTCAAATCAACGAAGAACCATACCTTTTGAAGAAAAGAATAGATCATCTCTTGAAGTCGGTTCAAATAGTAATGGGTATATAAAAACAAAAACTAGAATTCCATTTTGGTTTGACGTCAGTTATGCTTACTCAGGGCTCCACAGTATTGTTCATCCCCCTCCAACAGAGGTTAATTTGTGGAGTCTCCAAATTTTGCCAATATTTCAAATGAATCGTGAGGCAGCTGATTGCGAATTCTGTTTTGATAAATATGCAGAACTTGACTGTCAGTTTTATAAAAGTTGGTCACACGAATCAAGAATTAAAAAGTTTTCCAGAGAACTTTTGATTTTTTGTGAATGTTGCGACAATTCGCGTAATAAAGACCCTCCATTAGGTGCTTCAACGTTTTATCCTAAAAATTTGATTCGGATACAAGCTGGTTGGTATGGTAAAGGATATAAAAAAAATACTAGTAAGCGTAGAAAGCACTCATAAGACAATTTTTTTTAAAATAAACTTAAATTAAACAGATATTTTCCTCATTGACTTAATGATCATTTTACGAAATACATACATTATAGTTACGGTGACAATATTTCTGGGAGCAAAACCCGGGACTGAAGTGAAAAAATTAAAAATGCAAAAAAAATTGTACTTTTCAATAACTTTTATTTAGTTATAATATCTCAAATAAAAATAATAACAGAAATACATAGGAAAGGAAATTCTTGAAAAGAACGTAACAAAGTTTAAATTATAATCACCCCTATCGGAAAAATGACTCGGACTCAATTTTGACATTTGGCTCATATGGCGTTTCCGATTGGATGTTCGGAGTACTCTTTTGCCACTCCATTTTAACTCCTACTTCTCCAAAAGCCTTCAATTGACTGTTCCGATTAATGCTTTCGGAGTCTTTTTCTGTTCCCGATTTCAAGAAGGAGTAGATTTGGAAGACACGCATACATATAGAGTTTTTCGTCGGACTACTTGCCAAAAGCGATAAATGCTTGAAGAAGACATTTTATAAAACGGCAGTGTGTGTGTAAATTTTACAACTCCATATTTTCATCATTGTATATACACTAGGGTGGTCCTTATTTTAAAAACTGTTGAGCACCCGTTTTTTTTGTTCATTGACATCTTAAAACACTACCCCATTTTTTTTATTTTTTTAAATCACGTTAACACGTGCCGCATTGAGCTTAAAGCACAGATAACAAACTATACAGATGAAGCATCCCCATAGAAAAAAATGTCCCAATTTTTTTTACACCAGGCAGAGGATCAGCAGGCAAGAAAGCTCTTTGCCTGTCGATAGTAAAGCTCTAAACTTTTATTTAGTTATAATATCTCAAATAAAAATAATAACAGAAATACATAGGAAAGGAAATTCTTGTAAAGAACGTAACAATGTTTAAATTATAATCACTCCTATCGGAAAAATGACAAAATGACTCGGACTCAATTTTGACATTTGGCTCATATGTCGTTTCCGATTGGATGTTCGGAGTACTCTTTTGCCACTCCATTTTAACTCCTACTTCTCCAAAAGCCTTCAATTGGCTGTTCCGAGTAATGCTTTCGGAGTCTTTTTCTGTTCCCGATTTCAAGAAGGAGTAGATTTGGAACACACGCATACATATACCCCCATATTAATAAACGGAAGATAACAACGTGCTAGCGTTTATACATCTGTTAACTTGTAATTCCGATTAACAAGTGTGTAATAGTCTGTGACGTGTGTTTACGTACGGATAACTTTAACTCGCCAAATTCCGCGTATAGTGAACGGATAACTTCTTTACATATACACGCACACGTATGATAACACCGTTTACTACTACCAGTATACACTTCGTAAGGCAGTACATGCATGTGACACATATATTAGAAAATCACCATAATTTGAAGAAATGGTGAATTTGGTGAAGTGATAAATACTGCAAAGATATCATATCTTTTTTAATAAGAAAAGTTATCAAACGGACAAGTTGTCTATCCGTATGCCAGTTAACACGTGTGTTAGGGAGCGGATAGCAGGTTTTTATTAATACTGCTGATAGAGTTTTCATGAGTGTAAGAGTTTTTTCGTGGGTGTTATGGTAATAATTCTTCACTTGCCCCTACCCTTAAAAAATCGCCTTTTCAACTCAGATATTTTTAGGTAATTTTTTGATACTTGGTTCTATTGATTATAGAAATATATATCCCAAGTTCCATTTACAAGGGTAGGTACCATTGTTTTTAACTGTTGTATGTAATTAAAAAAAATTATCATTACATAAAAAGGACCTTAACTTTTTTTTTTGGGTAGTTGATCATTTGGATTTAGTCTCATTAAATTCAGCGATAAAAGTTACCCTTAAAAATGTAGAATAATATAATTAAGTTGCTGCAAAAATAAAGGTATTTCAGTTTGAAAGACTTCCAATTTTGTCACCTCTTCAAATGCATCTACACAAAAAGCCAATGTGGGGATTTTGGGAGACTTTGGATCAAGGGCGTATGCAGGGGAGGGCAGGGGGGGCAGTTGCCCCCCCTAGAAATTCGAAACACAATAGGGACAATAAAAGACGTGATTACTTTCTACCAAAATTCGCTTGCACGAAGGAAATATGTTCCAAGCACTCCAGCGTTCTGCGAAACTCGATGGTCTGAAAAATACAAAAGTATAGCCATCTTCAAGGAACACTTTCGCGGTATAGTGAATGCACTTAAAGAGCTTTCTGTTGTAGGAAACTCTAACAAAAACAACAGCTTTTCAACTCCATTGTGCTATTACACAATCGTCATTTATTATGTGCCTAGTCCTTATAGCAATATATTCAGCTTATCTGGAACCAGTTATGAATATTCTGCAGTCAAAAAAATTAGACCTCCTCGCATGCACCAAACATATTCACAAAATTATTAATATAGCAAAGGATCATCGAACAAATGTGGAATCAGGAGTGGAAGGACTCATGACTGATTCGAAACTGGTGGCTGAAGAAGTTGAAGTAGAACTGCAAACACCAAGAATAGTCAAACGCCAAGCACATCGTTCAAACCATCCTTCATCGAACGCAGTTGAGTTTTGGAAGCGATCGCTCCTAATTCCATATTAAGATTCGTTGATTTCTTCACTTGAACGAAGATTTCCAGATGAAATTTTACCAGCATATTCCCTTTTTATTTTGCATCCAGTAAATATGCTGAAGTTTAACTTAAATGATTTTAAGTTAAAATCAAAAATGTTTGTGGAGTTTTACACTGGATTACAAAAATTTGTTGGGGAGGCTGAGTTGTGGTACAATCTTTGGAAAGATAAAAAATTATCTCCAGAAGATCTCCAAAAACTCGATTTATGCGATATCGTACAAGAAGCAGACGATTTTTTCCCGACAACGTAACTTGCTCTGAATATTGCCCTTTCTTTACCGTGCACCACCAGCTCGGTTGAAAGAACTTTTAGCACGTTGAGGAGAGTCAAAACATGGCTAAGATCAACCATGATCGAAGATCGTTTGAATGGTATAATTGAATAATCTCAAAATCAAAGTTTGTAGTTATCTGTTTGAATGTTTTAATTTGCAGGATTATGTATGCTGAGTGTACACCGAAAAATGGTTTCGGAAAGAGCGGAGGAGATCATAGAAGGTGTACTCAACAGATTTGCTGAGGACCCACGCCGCTTGGCCTTCATATGAATATAATGATTCATTATATAAATTGTTAATCTGGATATACATATATAAAAAAATGAACAAAAAATCAACTTAATTAGTTCTCGAATGAGTTTGCCCCCCCCCCCTCTGATCAAAATCCTGCGTACGCCCTTGCTTTGGATAGATATGTTATAGAGGGTGTAATTCTGCGTTGATACCGATTTAAGTATTTCATGAATTAATTCCCATTCAATTTACGAATTTACCTCAATCAAAACATCACCCAGATTTATGAATAATGAATTGAATCAAGGCAAAAACTATTCGATCTTCCATCAAATCAAGAAGAAAATTACTGCAGGGCCCCTATTATGTAAAACGAAACGAACGGCAAGAAAACGATAGCCACGAAAACGAAAGTCACGACATATCCCGATTATGTAAAACGATAATGGACCCATGAAAATGTTGCCAGCTAAAACGAAACAAAATATTTTTTTTTCAACCACATCTATCTTCACGCAAGTGCTTGCTACGTATTTATCAAAAAATCCCATCAATAAATCAGAAAATTCCCTTTTGAAGCTTTTCACCAAATTATAATCCTTCTCTAATGTGTTCCAAAAAGTTAAAATCTTCACTTGTGTGAACATTAGTATTTCAAATTGTTTGAGGATAAATAGTCATATTTTTGTTCACAAAAAAAAAAAAACTTTAAAGATTAATTGAGTATTAATCTCTATTAAGGTAAAAACACGACTTTTATTTTCACTTTGCAATTTTGCATTATTTTTCAGACTCAAAAGGTAATGGCTTTTATAGTTATAACATGAAACGAAAACTTGTTAGATTTTTTAAGATTTGTTTCCTAAATGTCATTAATATTGGACTTTCAGTAATACCTTTTGAGCTTCAGCTTTTGGTACCAAATAAAAATGGATGTGAAAGTGATCAGCATTCAGCTTTTAGCTTTTTTTTTTGTTTGTAATTTAACAATGAAGTCCCATTTTTTATTTTTATTTTTTAGTTTGATTAGACAAAGCAAAACTTTAAAAACTTAAAATTTCGTCGGTAATATTATCGTATTGAATATTAAAATAAAATATTTTTAAAGAAAAAATTCCCACAGAAAGGGATTTTTCTCTTTACCCCCTCAGCACTGTCTTCAGTATTAAAGGTAGAACTAGAATAGTCGAAAGCCAACTTAAGTGGTCATACGAAACCGAGCGAAAACAAGAAATTTATATGACGCGCACATAATTGCGAAGTGGAACTTTTCGTTTAGTTTTCGTTAACTTTTGCCGTCGGAAGTGAGAGCGCTCAACGACCGCTCTTTCGTAAGTGGGCGAATGCAAAATCAAAATGGTGGAAGCAAACTAACAAGAACTTGGCGCTTGGTGCAAAGTTTTCAACTTTTTTTTTCTGTTTGATGAATGAATGAGAGAAGTCAAAACAATTTTCTTTTAATTAATTTATATCACATAGAGTTTTAGTGGTTTTGCAAAATAAATAATTAAAAGCTATCACTCTGCGCTGTGAATAAGTATAATGAGAAAATAAACATTGAATAAACAATTATTTATTTTTTGTTCACTTCCAACCACTTAAGTGCATTATGGGCCACTTATGAAATTGACGTTTCGGGAAGCTACTTTTCGGTCGGTTTTGACATATGCTTCCGACAGCTTCCGCCTATTCTAGTTCTACCTTAAGAACTGTCAAAAAGTGAATAAATTTTGAGTGAATAATTTCGGTGATTTGTTAATAAAATATGTTTTATAAAGAATGAAAATAAATACATCAGAATAAGAAAATCATATTACAAGAGCTAAATGCATCAGCTTCAATTTCCAAAATAACTTGTACCACAGATACTAGAGTTACATAGATATCGCATCCAGTACAAATAAAAATGACAATTTTTTCAATATTTTGTGATTGCAAGCTCTTTTGTTTCATCGTCAAAAATCGAGTCGGTTGATCAAACTACTGATGGCTTGTTGTTGACGTTTTGTATTTATGTCTATGTATGTAAATCTATCTTTTTTAACATCATATGTATTCCATAACTCACACAATATTGATATAACTGGGATGTAGCTCTACGTCCCACACTAAAAAAGTAGTCATTTTTATTTGCTCTGCGTGCGATATCTATGTAACTATAGTATCTGTGCTTGTACGTTGTATGTTCATTTATTTAGTTTTGTGTTGGTGGCATATATATTAATAAAATTTTATTTTTCTTTATAATTGTTTTACTTAACTTGTAATTGTTTTATTTTGATAAAAAGTACAGTGGAAGTCACAGAAAGACAAATATTAATAGCACTGTAATCAAAACGAAAGCTATACGAGAGCCAATGGTCAGTCGTAGAAGAATACGAGTATCGTTTTAACATTAACGATTATCGTTTAACGTAATCGCATTTTAACGATAACGCGGTATTTTGAACGATAATCGTATTACGTAATAAGGGCCCAGAAGTAGTGACAATATCAATAACTTACCCACGACGCTTTTCCACTTAACTACCCTCTTTCTCTATTAAAAATAATTCATATAATTAAAAAAAACCTCTTCTCTTTTTTCAAATTAATTTTTTTCCCAACATTTTCAAAAAGTCAATTTCAATATTTTTCGGATGAAATCTCATGAAGCGCGAAGCAAAATATGTATCCAATGAAGCGTACATAATGTAACGTAAAAAATGTTATATGTAAAACAAACCATCTTTCAAACGCATGTATGTAAATAAAGTACGAAGTAGCGAATTTGACCTGCGGCAGCCGGTAGCACATATTTAGTAACGATCATGAAAACAAAAACAATGACCACATAGTTCCTAAAAAGAGAGAAGAGAGAAGCAAACTGTTTTTTTCCTTTTGTTTTTTCTCAGAGCTCTTGAAGAAATACGAGAAATAAGAAAACAAAAACAAAATTGTGCCTTTTTTCTGTGTATATCTCTCCCATATGTGTTAGAGAAGTATAGAAAATAATTTAGAAAGTTGTCCCTTCTCTAAGAAGTTGAACTTTTGAGAAAGCTCTTTTTTTGCACGAATTACGTTTTCATAGACATTTTTTCCCATATGGATGCTACATCTGTATAGTTTATTATCTGTGCTTAAAGTTGATGCTCCTGTGAGAGTTAGGGCCTATTTAAATACTTTTTAGCTCCCAGAATAACGGTACTTGCTATACAACCGTTATGAAAAACCTTATTTATCTTAAAAACAGCTCAAACGATTTCGATAAATATTCTAAAAATGTTTGTATAATTACTCGAATATTTTTGAAAATCCTTAATTTCCAAGCAAATTGAACTTTTTGAGCAAGAACGTGCCACCCAGTCGTGCCTTTTATTTTTTTTCTTTCGAAGCAAGAGTAGGTAACAGATTTGAAAGTGCACTTTATTAATTCTGCAAATCAAATTTTTAATAGCCTCCGGTTTTGGTCGGTTTTATGAAAATTCAAACTTTCAAAATCATTGCGGCACGTGTTAATACAATCCGATTAGCATAAAATTTTTTTTGTACACGTTTTTAATGAAGAAGAACAAAAAAAAATGGTGCTCAGTAAAAACAAACAATTTTTTTTTCCTCCGTACAAATAAGGACCACCCTAATATACACTATAGTATTCGCATGCGAAATGATTTTGTAGGTTGACATTTGGTCGATAGGTTCGCTGTGATCGCCTTACCGAGATCTCAACAAAAATAAGGATTACATTTGGACACTAGATGGCCACGAGGTTTTTGGCTTCATGAGAATACTATGGAGTTTATATACAATGTTTTCATATTCGATTGGAATCAAAAAGGAGTAGAACAGTCAGAAAATCCAAACGAAAACGACAATAGTAAAAATGTCAAAATTTAATGTTGAAACTTTCAAACTTAATATTTAAAAGTAGTGAACCGATGTTGTAGTCGAAATTTACAAAATTTACTAAAAAAAGACACTTCCTTTATTGACTACAAAAATTAGAAAAAACTACAATAAAAACACGAAATTTAAATTTTCAAACGTAACGTATTTTTATTTGCAAATTTTAAAAATCGAATGCATTTCGAACTGACATGCAGCTCATCATCAGCGAAACTCGACACTAAAACAAAATAACAAGAAAAAACAAAAAGACCCAAATATATGGGTATACAAGTGCAAACAATTGATTTTAAAAATTAGCGTTATACAATTATGCTTTAAATTAATGAGAATAAGGGAGACAGAATGTTCCCATTGTCACTATTCATTACATTCTTTAGCTTTGAAAATTAAAAGAGACTCAAATGCATCCATTTTTCTTTCATTCTGCACGCTCTTTAACAAACGGACACTCTCTTCGTTATATCACGAAAGACTCTTTTTGCTCTTACCAACACAAAATAGCCGCGTTCCATTCAATGGCACATAGATTGTGTAAGCTCCCACTTTCAGTTGGAAACTTCAAAAAAGAATTTGATTTCATTGTCAATTTAGCTGATGTTAATGGTTTTGAGAAAACGATTGTTGAAAATATTGTGAGAAAACAATCGAACCGAATACGGAAAAATGAAATGTCCACACTTTTTAGCCAAAATAATTGTTCTGACAAAAAGTTTCGTATATCTTTTTCTTACATACCTGCAATCACCAATCAACTGCGGAAGACCCTGGAGAAAGAAAATATACACATCGCCTACAACAACAACGGCAAGCTGAAAAACATTCTCGGTTCAACCAAGGATATCACACCAACAAGTGAGAAGAGTGGTATATACGAAATCAGCTGTAGAGATTGCAATAAAAAATATATAGGCCAGACGAAGCGGAGTATAAAAACAAGATTTAAAGAACACATCAGCTGTATCAAGCATAAGCAATTGAATCGATCATCGGTTGCTGCTCATGTCTTCGCATCGTGTGACGACAACGAACCACCACACCACATCGGCCCCTTTGAAGAGAGTGTCCGTTTGTTAAAGAGCGTGCAGAATGAAAGAAAGCTGGATGCATTTGAGTCTCTTTTAATTTTCAAAGCTAAGAATGTAATGAATAGTGACAATGGGAACATTCTGTCTCCCTTATTCTCATTAATTTAAAGCATAATTGTATAACGCTAATTTTTTAAATCAATTGTTTGCACTTGTATACCCATATATTTGGGTCTTTTTGTTTTTTCTTGTTATTTTGTTTTAGTGTCGAGTTTCGCTGATGATGAGCTGCATGTCAGTTCGAAATGCATTCGATTTTTAAAATTTTCAAATAAAAATACGTTACGTTTGAAAATTTAAATTTCGTGTTTTGATTGTAGTTTTTTTCTAATTTTTGTAGTCAATAAAGGAAGTGTCTTTTTTTAGTAAATTTTGTCAAAATTTAGTTTGATTCCCTCCGCAGCTCTTTCCTTCTTTCCTTGAACAGAGCAACTAAGGGGCCAGTTATAGCGATCAGGAAAACGAAACAGGAAAAATGTTAAAAATGTTCGCATGCAGTATTAAGGTGTTTTCATTCGATTTGAAACACAAATGCTACACTTATGAATGACAATTAACTCAAAGAATTTTTTTTGCTTAAAACATTTTCAATTGATTTATTAAGGGTATTCATGCAACGTCGTAAGTTTACGCAAAAAGCTAGAACTATAATGCTCGGAGGGGAACTTATAGTCCAGTAAATAGAGAGGTTTTACCCTACAAAAGATCGGGTAGTTCTAAATTTTTGATATGTTATATGGTATGGTGGGTAGATGAAAATTCCAAAATTCCACAACCACGCCCCCTCCGCCCCCTTCAAAATCGCGCAAAACCTACAAAAATTCGGCACTTTTTTCAGTTTTTTGCTTATAACTTCTTTCCGGTATATTTTAACGGAAAAAAGTCAAAGAAACATTTGTAGACAATAAAATTTCCTTCAAATACGATCCGGAAAGTATTTTTGTACAACCACTACAAACGGCGCTGTGGAGCTCCCAAAAAAGGCTAAAATTTCGTATTTTGTAATATTTTCAGTTTCTTCCCTCTTTACAGCACAATAACTCCTTAACCGTCAAGTTTAGGGCGAAATTTGTCATAACCAATCTTGTAGATAATTTAATTGGCTACCTATTCCATGTGACTACAGTCGACGCCCTCTAAGTCGAACTCCCCTTAAGTCGAATTTCCCTCTAACAAAATTTTTGTTCACCATGTTTGTTGTATACTCCTCTCAAATTTCCAAACTTATTTATTTCTCTCTAAAAAGACCTTTCGCAAAACTCTCTTATTTGAAATAATTTTGATATCCCGTGAGAATTCAACTTAGAGGGAGTCGACTGTATTTTCATTTTGTGACCAATACAATCGGCAAATTTATGAAAATTATGTCCACGTTATTTGTATACGGAACAAGTCTTGTCATCCATCTTACTCATTGGAATAAAAATTGTAGGCAGTTATGAAAAATGACATTAAAACGAATGCGAGTAAAAGATCAAAAATCTTAGCCCTGAGGGAAATTCTGGAAATGACCAATGAACTTCAAGTCAAGACACAAACAGCCCTATTCTGCTATCCGTCTCGGGGGGAATTTTCTTTGAATATTCACTAAACGCCATTCTGCTATTCGAAGTGAATCTGATTCACTTGTCGGTAAAGTTGGTAGTATGTGCGGTATTCTACTATTCACGTGAATAAATAGTTTCTATACAATTCCGATCCGCATATAAAAAGTTGCGGGTTTGTACTTTTTGGTTGCAAATAAAATCACTGTATCGAAAATATAGGTAAAAACTAAATTTTTCGTAAGTATTTGTTACAACCATTGTGTTTTTTACGATTTTTGAGTTGAAACGAAAAATATGAGGACGATTCATCACTTTTATTTGGCAATAAAGTTAAATCTAGCCATCACCTTTTCTTTGCGAAACTGAAAAAAAAGTCGTAACACCATCCATTTGCTATTTTTCCAATATTTTTTTTTAAAACAATTCACCAAAACTATAAATGAACTGAATATAAAACAAGATCTTCACTTTAGTGCACTTTAGTGCAGTTCTACCGTCGGATAGCAGAATGTAAAGGTAGCTCGAAAGGGAATCGCTTGGGTGAATCGATTCTTCGATTCATGTAAATAGCAGAATAGGGCTGAAAGTTTCTGCATTGGCTTCAAGTCCGCTTATGGAAGCAAATTCATCGTCAATAGCTCTATGTGTAACTGAGCTCGAGATCTTGAGAAAAAATAATCAGCTGTATCTTGTGCCATTATAAAACACAAGGTGCAATATACCAAATGCAATGTGCAACTAGAGAATAGCTTCTCCGAACAGTTCAAAACATGTACAGTGCACTCGGTGAGGAAATGCGTTCACATTTTTGTCTTTTCTAATCTCCTTCTGGAACAGATAGTGCATGAGCAGCTGTTAACACAGAATGCCCTATCTTGTGTTCCATTTTGTCCTTATAGACTTCTTGATGGTGATTGAAGAACAGGTGAAATATAAACGAGTAATAGTCCAACTAACTGCTGTCAAGAAAAAAGCATATGTTTACAACCTAGGCCAAAACATCACTTTTATTAGCAGCAGCTTCGAAGAAGCTTAGAATTTCATTTACCTTGGAGTCAATACTCGTATTTACTCCACGGATGCCACCTATGTGTATATTCAGCGAAAAAATACTTTTGGAAACCACTGCTATTAATCTATGTTTGTCAAAAAAGGTTCAACACTCTTCTTACGCTCAAGACACTCCTGCTCTCGGTAAGATGAAAATCAGAAATGAAAACTGATACTGGACTCTTTCGCAAGTAATAATCGTATTATTCGACGGATTTTTCGAGGAGAAGGCACAAACGTGAGCTCAATGAGCTGTTCAAAGACAATGGAGTCCAAAAAGTCAAAATACGTTGACTTGGCTAAACTAGATTGTGTGAATTGAAAAAACAATGCTCCAGCCTTTTGAGTTTCTGAATCCCAAGTTGAAGGCAATAAACAAGATCGAACCTCTGGTTCAGAGGGTAAGCCATCACCAGAGCACTTGTTGTTTCAGGCCTTCATGGGTCATCTGAACAACACCCGAATTTGTATAATTTTTTCCGAAAATATTATGTTTTTAAAAAGTGGGAGCGGCAGTGGGTGGAAATTAATTGTATTGGTTTTTCATCTCGTCAATTATTATGTCTATAAATTTCATCAGAACCAGTACCTATAGTGGTGTTTAGTTTTTAATGGAATTTTGGTGATTACCTCCAAAAAATAGCGACTTAAAGTTCAGAATATTGTGATGTATATCCAAGTTTTGTGACTCTCCTGTGTATACTTCAATCGATTAAGGTGGTTAGACAAATCGGTAATAAAATTTCTACGGGACTCCAGTACACTACAGTACAGTATAAAGCAGACAGAAAAGAAAGTGAGTTCGTAAAAACGTTTGAATAAAAAACACTTTCTCAAAACTCACCCGATTCCCGATTGTATTGGTCACAAAATGAAAATACAGTTGGCTCCCTCTAAGTCGAAATATTCGAGTTAAGCTTCGAGCAGACGATTTGCAAAAGTCGCAAATATTTGCGAGTATGACGTCATTTTTACGTCACAATTTGCGATCCTTGGTCGCAAATCGTCTGAACACATCTTTGGGACAGCCTGCAAATGCTCGCAAATCATTTGCGGATGATTTGCGAGGCCCCAATCGCAAATACATTTGCGACTTTTTCGCAAATCGTGTGAGCACTCACGAAAACTATTTGTGACAATTTGCGATTATTTGCGACTGTCACAACCATTTGCGAACACACGAAAATGGATCACTGCAAATGCGGACATTTGCGATGAATTTTGTTGTTGTACTTGAAGTAATTGGCCGTGGTTTTTAGTATGTATGTACCTTCTTATTTTTATTATTTTTTTTAATACATTTAAATTTGTTTTTCTTTTGTTTTTTTTATGGAAACTAGTTTTACGTAGTTTGAAAAAAAATTAAATTGACCTACAGCCCATAAAACAACACAAAAATAAACATATAATTTACATACTACACATGTATGTATGAATGTATGTATGTGCATACACTTGTTTTTTAAATATTTTGAGACTATTCGAACAAAAATCGACGGATAAACAAATTTTTCAAAAGAGAAATGTCATGCTCGCAAATCTGCAAATGAGTAAAAATATGATTTCTAAAAATACTGGCGCAAATCGTGTGAACACCCCGCAAATATGCTGCAAAATTTGCGATCTTATTTGCGAGCATGTCATTTGCGAGCAGCTTGATCGCAAATGTATTTGAGAACTTTGGGACAACATTCGCAAATCGTCTGAACACGTGTATTTGCAGGTTTGCGAGCACTGTCAAACCTAAACCATTTGCGGTATATTTGCGATTTTTTTCGTGACGTCAGTGCTCGCAAAGATTTGCGACTATCGCAAATCGTCTGCTCGTAGCTTTAGAGAGAGTTTTGCAAAAATTCGATTTAGAGAGCAATAAATAAATTTGGAAATTTGAGAGGAGTATACAACAAACATGGTGAACAAAAATTTTGTTAGAGGGAAATTCGACTGAGGGGGAGTTCGACTTAGAGGGCGTCGACTGTAGTAACATGGAATAGGAAGCCAATTAAATTATCTACAAGATTGGTTATGACAAATTTCTACAAGATTGGTTATGACATTTAAACTTGACGGTTAAGGAGTTATTGTGCTGTAAAGAGGGAAGAAACTGAAAATATTACAAAATACGAAATTTTAGCCTTTTTTGGGAGCTCCACAGCGCCGTTTGTAGTGGTTGTACAAAAATACTTTCTGGATCATATTTGTAGGAAATTTTATTGTCTACAAATGTTTCTTTGACTTTTTCCTTTAAAATATACCGGAAAGAACTTATAAGCAAAAAACTGAAAAAAGTGCCGAATTTTTGTAGTTTTTGCGCGATTTTGAAGGGGGCGGAGGGGGCGTGGTGGTGGAATTTTGTAGTTTTCATCTACCAACCATACCATATAACATATCAAAAATTTAGAACTACCCGACCTTTTGTAGGGTAACCTCCCTTTTTTTACATCTATTTACTGGACTATTAAGTGGTCGGAAGAAAACAAGCTAATACACGGAAAGCATTTGACGCGACTATAATTGCGAAGTGGAGCGTTTCGTCAAATTTCGTTCAACTTTGGTTACGGAAGTGAGGTGCGCTCCCGAGCGCACCTCATCATCATCATTATCATCGTGTCCCATAACCCCGGCTGGGGCATAGGGCGTCAACAAAACGTCTCCATCCTTCAAGGTCTGCTGCAAGGTACTTTAGCTGTTGCCACGTCTTTCTCTGGGATTCTGCTTCCGCTAAAACAGTTGATTTCCATGTTGTTCTTGGTCTTCCAACCCGCCGTGCACCCTGAGGATTCCATTCAAAGGACTGCTTTGCAATTTCATCGTTTGGTTTCCTCAGTGTGTTACCAGTCCAACGCCATTTACGCTTTCTTATGTTGACGTCCAGCAGCTCTTGACTTGTCCTGCGCCACAATTCCTCATTTGATATTATTTGTGGCCATCGAATCTTTGGGATGTGACGAAGACAGCGATTCACAAAAGCCTGTAATTTCTTCGAAATGGTAGACGTGACTTTCCAGGTTTCACAAGCATTATAACAGTACGAATTTGACATAGGATTCGAAGAATCTCAACTTATGCTATGTTTCCACCAAAGGTTTATCTCAGATTAGATTAAATAAATCTTTTTGGTGTTTCCACCGCACAAAAAGATTTAAAAAAGATTAAATTTGACAGCACCTTCAAAAAGCTGCGTTTTTTTGTATGTCCATATGGAGTTTGGCGAAAAAAACGACATCGGGACATTTCAACATTTGCCTTCGTCTGCCATTTTGTTCTGAACTATCTTCCCAACAAACATTTGACATTTCTATACAAATTATCGATAACACAACGACAATGGTAGTCTGGCAATACCGTTTTATCGGGACAAAAGTTAACTCCAGTTAATTATCTGGACTTAGCTAACTCTATATGGACATAGTTGTTGTTGTATTTAACATGTAAATTGTTTTGCTTTGTTGTCGTTTTTTTCACACAATTTTATCTGGACATGCAAAAAAACACAGCTAATGAAAATGGCGATTCAATAGGTGTGTTTTATTGGGAAAGCTATCCGCAGCACAGTGAAATTATATATGAATTACAAAAACAACATCGGCAGCAAAATCGCTGCCGATAAAAGTTAAAGTAGAATCCCGCTGCCGATAAACTTTTGACGTTTGTTCGAGTATCGAACTCAATTGAATAGGATTTTTGTGTGTCGTCATTGGTACGACTGGAACTTTTATGTTTCTCGAATCCTCGATGGCTATGTTCGTAGAGTAGAATTATGTTGAATGAATGGCCCTGTTTAGACTGTAACTTTTCACTTCGTCAAGACCATGTTTTTGTAGAAGAAATCGGTGAAGAGAAAATTTCACCCATAAATTTACGTCATGGTGGCGTAGTGAGCAATTACAGTCTAAACAGGGTCGTTTGTAAGTGCATGGTTGTTTTGTTTTACCTTTTCGACAAAATGAAAAAACGATCCTATCCTATGCTATGCTAAAAAAAAACGCTGCCTTAAATTAGTTTAAAGTGCAAAATTTAGCATTTTTATTTATAAGTGACAAACAAGATATATTCTGCCGACTGTCAAACGATAATTCGCAAACCACAACATCAAGACACACTTCACAAAGCATTTTTCTTCACATTTTCTTCTATAGGCAACCAAACAAATTACTCAAGGGAATGGAAGGTCAAAATTCACGATAATTCCCATTTTTGCTCTTTTTGTAAACCTTTGGTCTATAGGGACCAGTTTGTATAAGTCACTGCTTTTGGTGGGAAGGCTACTTGTACAAACGTGGCTCAAGCTTTGATGCGTGGTTCAATTATTTTAGCTCACTGATTTCGGCAGTTTAACCGAGGTTCAACAAGGGTCAAGCTTGAAATTGTTATTACAACATACTTGAGCCTTGGAATCATCGTTGCACTTCAGTAGATCCGATAAAATCGATGAGTCACAAATGCTGAACCATGGATCAAATTTTTAACCAGTTAGTACAGCTGAAACTAACTGAAGTTCAAGGAAGGTTCAGGCTTATTTGGCTACTAATGTACTCAGTTAATCCGGTAAAATTGGTGAGTTAAAAAATTTCCAGTGGAAAACTAGGTAAATGCATTAAAATTAGCCATACAATCATGTCCTTATTGTAATTTATAAAATTATCGCTAATAAAGTCATCTACTCCATGTGTATTGAGCCTGTTATTATACGACGACTTTTGAGTCATGACTTTTTTCAAAATTAAATGAGTGCAATTGAGAAAACAAAACTTGATTTTACTTTCACAATATTAAATTTCGAAAAATCTCAACTGAAAAGTCTTCGTGTAATAGCAGACTAAATCATGCCTTTTTTACTTTGACCATAGTCTACCAACACACCCCTACCCCTTTTCTTTTCTTTTATAGCTGCAAAATCAATTTTCGTATCTGAAAATGGCAAATAAAGAAAAAAGGGATACAAACATTTGATTGAAAACATTAATTTTATAAATATATAGTTATATTTCCCATTTAACTTGCAAATATGTTAGTTTTTGTTAATAATTTTGGTTTATTTCTACTTTTAACTTTCACAAAATTCACTTTTGTGTCGTGACAGCTGTTCAGGCGTACCGTATTGCAAATACAAAAATATAGGCCGCTGCGGATGCGTTTTTATGGAAATTTCTCACTGTACTATATATAAAATCCAAAAAAAAAAACACGCCTAATGTTTCTTATGAAGTGCGAATGAGACAGAATGTTTTATTCGTGTAAAACAAATGGCAAGTTTCGAATGAATCGTTCAGCACCATGTAAGAATAGGTTATGCTATGTTTCCACCAAAGGTTTATCTCAGATTAGATTTAATAAATCTTTTTGGTGTTTCCACCGCACAAAAAGATTTAAAAAAGATTAAATTTGACAGCACCTTCAAAAATGCAAATGGCGTTCCAATTTTCCTTATGAAGTGCGAATGAGACAGAATGTTTGATTCGTTTGAAACAAATGAAGAACTGAATGCGAGTCTCGAATGAATCGTTCAGCACCACTGATCTCTATAATACTGTATTATTGACACCTGGTAAGTTGCTTTCCACACCACCTGCATTTCAGCACATGAACCCTATCTGGGGGATAAAATTTTTTCCAATTTGACGTTCAATGTATCCCATAAGAGAAAAGCAAAATAGAGTCATATTCATGTTACATTTTCTAATAACTTTTATATAAACGGATACATACTTTTATGATTGCAAAAGAATAACAAAACATGTTAGTTTACAAATCTAGCAAAAAATAAATCAAAACTGACGCCTCAAATGCTTTAAATTTAAGATGAAAAATGTAAAAAAACTACCTCTACAACGAGAAACAACAACACCAATACTCGTTTGAGAAAAAAGCACCGCAGAGACGTAGCCAAGATTATTTAAAACATGAACAGTTTTTTTTTCTTTGTTAATTATGTTTGTATTGAAAATGAAGATTTTCAAATACATGTACCCCCATATTAATAACCGGCGGATAACAACGTGCTAGCGTTTATACATCTGTTAACTAGTAATTCTTATTAACAAATGCGTAATAGTCTGTGACGTGTGTTAACGTACGGATAACTTTAACTAGCCAGATTCCACGTATAATGAACGGATAACTTCTTAACACATACACGCACGCGTATGATAGCACCGTTTACTACTACCAGTATACACTTTGTAAGGCAGTGCATGCATGTGACACATGTATTAGAAAATCACCATAATTTGATGAAGTGGTGAATTTGGTGAAGTGATAAATACTGGAAAGATATCATATCTTTTTTAATAAGAAAAGTTATCAAGCGGACAAGTTGTCTATCCGTGTGCCAGTTAACACGTGTGTTAGGGAGCGGATACCAGTTTTTTATTAATACTGCTGGTAATGTTTTTGTTTGGATTGAAAATTTCTTGCATATATATTTACCAATTTAATTACAAAAAAAAATGTTTAAGTATTTTTACCTACGTACAGAATTTTTTGGTTTGGAAGTATGTAAATATTTTAAATGCTTCTTCGTTATACCGAATTTACACGACTGGTGAAAAGCTGCCGGTATAATGACAAAAATAATGAATTTGTCCATTCTTCTGTTATTGTTTTGGTCATTATATTGCCAGTTCTCCAATCGTGTAAATGCGGCATTAACAAAAGACGCAGGCACGATTGAAGTGTTATTATTTCCTGATGTTTTTGGAGGGTACATATTTTGAAAATAAGAATTGTAAAAAATTAAACGCAAAATTTTATTTATTCAGTAAAGGGTGTTATTGACCCCATGAGCTTCGCTAGTTTCTAAACACCAAATATATTGTATTGACCTGTTGCACAAACAGTGTACAAATATTTCTACTCCTTTTTTCTCAAGAATACAAATTCACAAACGCAATACATAAATATATAGAAATACTTTATACCTACATCTTCATAAAAACATTACTGCAAAGTTTCGGTGACGTAAGCTTTTACTTATTAGAAAACAGTAGTAAAATATATAATATAAAAATCTTCATAATTGACTCTTGTCTATCAAACCCCTTCCCTGACTACGCACGTGACACCAATTTTGCTTACGAAATGAATCCATTTTGGAAAGCAACAACAACAATACAGGTTTGTTTACATTTTTCATCTGCAAAATATAGGAAGTTATACATAAGTTTTGATACATATTCTTCTTGATTAACTAACTCACATAAATTCTTTTTCTATTGCAACTATAAAATAAATACGTGTTCATAGAAAATTAATTAGCAAAAGTAATGTTTTTCAGACCTTTTTTTGGTTTTCTCTTATGGGAAATACATTGAATGTCAAAATGAAAAAAAATGTATCCCCCACATAGGGTTCACGTGCTGACTGCTAGGTGCCGTGACTCCATTCGCCAATATAGATCAGTGTTCAGCACCATTTAAGAAAAGGTTAGTTCGATTTGTAAAACTATTTGTCCTAGGAAGATTTAACAAGATTAATTTCTAATAGGGCTCTCCACGAATACGTCAGTGTCAAGCAGCTACATCACTTTGAGGGAAAACATTGGCGGTGGCAAATCTAATTGAATGCAAAATATTTCTTGCAAATGCTTAATAAACAATAATTGATCAATTTTATATAATAGCGAAATAAAACAATAAATATCACAAATGTTTTCCCTCAAAGTGCCATTACAAATAGAAAGAGATAGCTTGGTAGAAAGCCCTATCTTCAAGACTAACAATATAAATTTGTATGGTAAATCTCCGAGATTTGAGGTAAATCTTATTAAATCTCAGATTAGCGTTGGGTGGGAATATAGCATTAGTTCGATTTGTAAAACTATTTGTCCTAGGAAGATTTAACAAGATTAATTTCTAATCTTCAAGATCTACGAAATAAATTTGTATGGTAAATCTCAGAGATTTGAAGGAGATTTGAGGTAAATCTTAATAAATCTCAGATTAGCATTAGGTGGAAATGTAGCATTAGTGCGTATAAGGAGATTTGACTGGATTTCCAAATTGGGGACAGAGAACAGAAGGCAGCGCGAGCTTTATTTATTCTACTTCCAACGTCCAGATTCGTACCACCGTTTGCAGAAACAATACTGCCAAGATAGTTGAACTGTTCGACTTCTTCAACTGGCGTCTCCTGCAGAATAATACGCTGTTGTGTGGAGCGGCCCGTTCAGCCCACTGATGTTATTGATGTGAAACATCTAATGCGGCGGGTAAACTCGATTTTGGGCGTGGCTTAAAGTGTTACGAAAAAGGGGAAAGATTTTGTTTCTCTTTTATTTATACTCGCACTCACAAAGTTATCGTAATGGAGAAATTTGTTTGTTTACATTTTTCGGCAAGAAGAGTCCAAGTGGAAGAAATTGACACATATATCCATGTCACTCGCACTCAACCTTGTTTTCTTTCATTCACAATGAAAAATCTAGTACAATAGATAAGGGTGGTTACACATGCGTTACTGGCGCTTCCTTTAACGGTGTTCAGACGTGAGGCGACTCATTTTGACATTTCTTTTTTTTATCTGATCTCATCTCTTGAAAAGAGAGAGATGGTCAAGTGAAGTGAGGCGGAAGTTTTTAAATTTAAGGTTAAGTTAGAACTATAACAGTCGGAAAGAAACAAATGTGGTCGACTAAAAGGAATTCATGTGACGCGTCTAAAATTGCGATTTCGGTACTGTTCAACAATTCAAAAAACAATTTAATACTTTTTTACTGACGCCCAATCATTGGTGGTAAATAAGAATAGATTTTTCTTACTTAGGTGAGTTTCGGTTAACATATTCACCTTTTTGAACACACCCAATTGCGAAGGGGGTATTAAGTCCTGGTTAGCAGTGCCATCTACCCATTGAATGAGTCAACTGAAAATTGGAATCTGAGCCTTGGTGGAATGTCAAATGTCAAGAAAAGCATGTGGGCATGTATCTAAACCAAAGAAGAAGAAGTAAAGGAACTGGCATATCGTGGAAACAGTGAAGCATTTTTCAAAATAGTGTGAGTTACACAAACACAAATGCATTGCCCCAGGGTCGCAGAGCAGTTACACGGCTGAAGGCTGGGGCGCCCAAAGGAAGCCAGATTTTAAAAAAAGAAAAAAATAATTATGATGCTTCCGTCATTTTGCCGAGCTGTAGAAAAGTGTAGAGATTTTAAATCATAAAAATAGTGAAAAAGCCTATTGAACTGCATAAAAAAGTGAAATGAAAGTTAATATAGTGATTACTTTGAAAATCTTTATTGATAAGAAATATATAAAAAAAAACATGTGGTGATGCATTAAATCATATAAAAACGCCTATAATACGGTGCACAAATTTTTCTTTTCACAGGTCAGTTTTCTCTCATATTCTTCTTAATAAAGTGATGTTTTTTTTATAGTAGTGTACTTTTAAACCGAAATAAACACTTCGTGACGAGGATACAAATCCAACAAGATAAATAGAATTCTGCTGTTACCCTTTTAAAAATATTTTATTTGAAGCGTTAACAAATAACTCTGCACTACGGGCGCTAAACGGATTTGAGCGCCTTGCCACCACCAACAAAACTAGATCGACCCTGTGAGAGAGTTTCTCATTTGACAGATGAGTCTCAACGAAATCACTGGATTAAAGTATATTTTTGTTTTCAACAAATTGGTTATTTTTATAGCAAATTGCGATAAAATCTTAATTTTAAAGTATTCTAAGATAATTTATTTACCTAAATAACATCACTTCTCGTTACTTTATAGGAAAATATCAGAAAAACTAACTTGTAAAAAAAAATGTTTGTTTACTCCTTAGTATAGGCGTTTTTAGAGGATTTAACGTAGCCATCACATGCTGTTTTATATTTTTTTAAATAAATTATTGATAGTATTCACTATTCTAACTTTTATTTCACTTTTTTATTTAGTTAAAATAAACTTTTTCACTTGTTTAACAAATTGAAATTTCAAAACACTTCCTTTCAGCTCGGCAAAATGACAGATGAATCTCAATTTGTTTTTTTTTTTTCAATTCTTGCTGCTTCACTCACGTACACTGTATATGTGATATACACCACTTCCTTTACTTCTTCTTCTATGATCTAAACAAATACACTGACATTTCGAGGAAAAAGTATAGGATTGGTGGGTACATTGGATCGGACGATCAAAATAGTGTGGGAGGAGGAAATGCTAAAATAAAAGTGGGATGATTGATACACCGTATTGTCAAAATCGTCAGATGACATTGTTTTTCTCAAATAAGAACGGTAGCCTTCAAATCACACGAACAGCTTCAGTTATCCAGTCGGCTAAATTTACTTTGAGTTTTTCTTGAGACTAAAAATTGAAAAGTACCTACTACGGATTGAAACTATACGATATTTGCTTTCAATAGTAAATTTTGCTTATTAGCTTACCCGGTGGGTGTCTTTTTCTTGTAAAATTTGAGTCATTTGCTAAATCCATTTCCTTTTAGAGATAGTGTGAAGACTTTGTTGTTCGTCCAATTTAACTTACTTGTTTTAAGCAACAGTTGTATTGTCATTAAAAATCCCTATAAGGTTATAAATACGCGTGAAATAAAACGACAATAGGGTGAGTTGTTCAAGAAAATGTTTTATTAAAAATTTGTGCTGAAAATGAAAAAATTTACCTAGGTTATTGTGAATCTGCAAGTTACTTCATTGGCGGTCCCCGGTTGCTACTAAAGGACCAGGGCCGCCACATCTTTATTTATTTTTTTGTGAGAAAAATCCACAATTATCTTACGGATTCCATTACCATTGTGAAACATCTTTTTGGAACCCTGGTGCTCGAAGATATTTCGTTATTATTTCCTTATTGAAATAATTATTTTTGTAAGTGAAAAGGGTAGTGTTTCCAGGATCTGTCGGATATTTATTGCCTTATCAGTGTTTTTGTTTCGGTTTGCTCCTTATTTCCACCTCCAAAGAGCTCTATAGGGGTAGGTTATCGGATTCCGAAAATACAGCCTTTAAGCTTAGTGCCAAAACAGGTGCTTTTATCGTCGTTTTGTTTCATAATCTTGATAGACCTGTGAGAGACGCATCAGAGTCACGTTTTTTTTTGCCTTTTTTCTGTTTTTTGTTAGCCTAGTTTGTAAAAATTCAAAATCACAAGTAAAATTAAGAAAAATCGATAAAGTTAAAAGTTCTTTTGTACAGTATTTTAATATCAAATCCTTATAATTTTCTTAAACTATTTGCATTCGTAATTGCCTTGATGTTTATTGTTCATTCTTTTAATAAAACTTCTTTTAACGCCTATTTTTGATGAAATTTTGCGTTTCTTTGATTTCGGGATAGAAATCATGATATTTTGAAGATAAACTTTTCAGGGGTGCGGATGGTAGCCCAGATATTTTGGTGAAGATGGTATGACCGGAAGCTGGTCATCGACTTTTTTGGGGGAATCCAAACACAGCCAACGGATTCCTAGGTTGGGTGGGTAATGGCAACACTGCCATAACATCAGCAGTGCCCTTGAAGTGGTGATAGTCGGTCCGCGGTCTTTTTTTGATTTTGTTTCTACTCTGGCCTGATTTGTGTTTTGTTTGCAGGTGAGGTCAAGTTTCGAGGGCAAGATCCCCCCCCATTCCGGCGAGCTAATGCCGCGCACAGCAAGCAGGCCGCGTCCTCGGAACTTGACATTCCTTTCCCCATTCCAAACTCGCCCTTTCCTATTTTCCTGACCTTTCCCTTTTCCTTTCCTACTTCATAACCGACTCCTCTCCGCACTTCCTCTTGCCTTGCAACAACTTTTAAGCTTCTCAACTTTTGTTTCCTTTGCTGAATGAGAATAAAGATAAAACTCATCCTCATTACGATAGTCGTGTTACTAAAATGACACGTCTCTAGAAGCGGCACTTGGCGTTTCAATGAAACGAATACCGTTAAGGTAGTGAGAATATTGAAGAGCGAAGAGAACGCCTAAATGCTTCGCGCTGGTTTGGGAGAGCCTTAACTCTTATGCTATGTTTCCACCAAAGGTTTATCTCAGATTAGATTTAATAAATCTTTTTGGTGTTTCTACTGCACAAAAAGATTTAAAAAAGATTAAATTTGACAGCACCTTCAAAAATGCAAATGGCGTTCCAATTTTAGTTATGAAGTGCGAATGAGACAGAATATTTGATTCGTGTGAAACAATGAAGAACTGAATGCGAGTCTCGAATGAATCGTTCAGCACCATTTAAGAAAAGGTTAGTTCGATTTGTAAAACTATTTGTCCTAGGAAGATTTAACAAGATTAATTTCTAATCTTCAAGATTTACGAAATAAATTTGTATGGTAAATCTCCGAGATTTGAAGGAGATTTGAGGTAAATCTTATTAAATCTCAGATTAGCGTCAGGTGAAAATGTAGCATTAGTTGCATTCAAAAACGGTCATATCTGGTGCCTTGTCGTTTTACTTGTGTTTTACTAAGCGTAGGCGATTATATTATTTTGCAAATAACGTGACGTCCAATCATACAAATTAAGTACATAATTAACTATGTATAATCAGATGACTTTTTACTATTTTCAGGAATCGTAGAAAAAAAGGCTCTCCCAAACCAACGCGAAATCGTAGCGTATCATTCGCAAAGACAGTTTTTTGTTATTAGGCGTTTTCCTTTGGAGGTGGCGAAGTACTTGCAAGTACTTTGCCAGCTTTTTTCAATGGAACACATCAAACTGCTTTCCCATGTAAAATGTATCTACTCGCGCATGAGAGCATGTGCAGTTGGTAGTACTAGATTAGGGTTTTCATCTACTCGTAAGTACTTCGCCACCTCCAAAGGAAAACGGCTATTGTTCAGCATTGTGTTTCTTTCATATTTTGTATTATTGTGAATGATTTCGCGTCGTCGGCGAAAGTTTCGCGTTGGTTTGGTGGAGCCTTAAGGTAGAACTAGAATAGGCGGAAGCTGTCGGAAGCATATGTCAAAACCGACCGAAAAGTAGCTTTCCGAAACGTCAATTTGACAAGTGACCCATAATTTACTTAAGTGGTTGGAAGTGAAAAAAAAAATAAATTTGTATTCAATGTTTATTTTCTCATACTTATTCAGAGCACAGAGTGATAATGCTTTTAATTATTTATTTAGTGAAACCACTAAAATTCGATGTGATATAAATTAACTAAAAGAAATTGCAAATAAAACAAATTATTTCATTCTTTTTCCCGACGTTTCGTTGGGTCTTTTCCAACTTCTTCAGGGTTTTTTTATTTAGGTAGCGTTAACTGAATTAGTGTAAAAGTATGCAAAATTTTTGAAATAACATTAATAAATTGACAAATTTTTCTTCTATTAATTTAAATTTAACTTACATAATTACATTTAATTTGAACACTTGTTTATGAAAATATCGAAAGTTGACAGTAATAAATAAATAAATAAATAAGTACAGCTCACAAACTTTGAACACAACTGTCGACTAAAAATAAGAACCTTAACTCTATATCACAGATTTTTTATTGCCACACTATAGTTGTTGTTGATATTGTCTTTGTCTTCTTTGGTATTCATCGCTCTTGTCAGTTTTTGTTGGATTCTTAAGCTTTCTAATATATACCTCGTGTTCTCCTTCTCCTCCTTGTCTAGAATTTTGATGTTTTCGAAGTCAGCTGTGTGTTTTGTATCGTCTATGTGTTGTGCTAGTCCAGTTGTCGTCTTTCCCTTTCGTATGTCTGCCTGATGTTCGGCTATTCGAACTCCTAAAGCTCTTTTTGTTGTTCCTATGTAGACCTGTTCACATTTTGTTTGTCCATCCCCCTTACACCCGATTTCATATACAACGTTGTGTTGTTGATCTTTGTCAATTGGTGTTTTTGTATTGGTAAAAAGTTTTATTAATGTGCAATTTGCTCTATATGCAAATGTTACATTGTCCCTTTTGATCGTCTGATGAAGTTGTTGATGATGAGTAAGTTTAGGTATGAAGGGGATTCTGAAGAATGTTTTGGCGTTACCATCTTGGTTTTCTGTTGTTATTTTTTTATTTTTATTATTTCTCTGATTTATTTTTTCGTGTATTAGCTCATTTTTTATGTTGTTAGGGAAATTGTTCATTTTAAGTGTTTTTCTTATTTGTTCCATGTTTTTGCTGTGAAACTGTTCATCACTTATATCCAATACTTTGTTTATGAAATTCCTAGCTGTATTAAATTTTTGACTCATTGGTTGATTTGAGTGATAATTTATCATCCTACCTGATGATGTGTTCTTTGTGTACCAGTCTAAAATTATTTTATTCCCTTGTCTGTGAACTCTGGAATCAAGATATGGTATATTGTTGTTGTTTTCTATTTCTATGGTGAACTGTAGTTTTTTATGATAATTGTTTAGTGTTTCAAGAATTTTGTGTGCGTCAGGTTTTTTGATAATTGCCAAAATATCATCTACATATTTCACGATAAAATTTGATTTCGATGTTTAACTTTTTTAAATCTTCTATAGTGCTGTCGAGTAGGTTGTCAAGAACAATGTCAGTATTTGACACAACACAAAAATTCATTAAAAAACACAAAAACGACATAATTATTACAAATGCGGATAAGGGAACAAAACTGTGGTTATGTACAAAACTGACTACACAAATAAGATAAATAAGATACTGGAAGACAAACCACATACAAGACAACGAGAATAGACCCAACTTCAAAATTACAAGAAACAAACAACGCTTTGGTAAACGACCTTTTCAATCAAAAACATATAGATGCAAAACTCAAAATGAAACTTTACTGCTCTGCAGCCCTGGCACCACGCCTATATGGATTACCAAAGATTCATAAAACTGATCTTCCACTTAGACCAATCTCTTCATCAAATAATGTTCCATGCTACCAACTCTCCAAGTATATAGGTGAAACTTTAAAAACCATCATATCCGAAAAATATAACATCAAAAATTCATACGAGCTTAAACAGAAACTAGCAAACATGAGCTTGGAAGAGGATGATATTATGGTATCCTTTGATGTAATATCTCTATTCACAAATATCCCAACCTATTTGGGAGTAAAACATATAATGAAATCGTGGGACAAGATAAAAGAATCAATCGTGAAATATGTAGATGATATTTTGGCAATTATCAAAAAACCTGACGCACACAAAATTCTTGAAACACTAAACAATTATCATAAAAAACTACAGTTCACCATAGAAATAGAAAACAACAACAATATACCATATCTTGATTCCAGAGTTCACAGACAAGGGAATAAAATAATTTTAGACTGGTACACAAAGAACACATCATCAGGTAGGATGATAAATTATCACTCAAATCAACCAATGAGTCAAAAAATTAATACAGCTAGGAATTTCATAAACAAAGTATTGGATATAAGTGATGAACAGTTTCACAGCAAAAACATGGAACAAATAAGAAAAACACTTAAAATGAACAATTTCCCTAACAACATAATAAATGAGCTAATACACGAAAAAATAAATCAGAGAAATAATAAAAATAAAAAAATAACAACAGAAAACCAAGATGGTAACGCCAAAACATTCTTCAGAATCCCCTTCATACCTAAACTTACTCATCATCAACAACTTCATCAGACGATCAAAAGGGACAATGTAACATTTGCATATTGAGCAAATTGCACATTAATAAAACTTTTTACCAATACAAAAACACCAATTGACAAAGATCAACAACACAACGTTGTATATGAAATCGGATGTAAGGGGGATGGACAAACAAAATGTGAACAGGTCTACATAGGAACAACAAAAAGAGCTTTAGGAGTTCGAATAGCCGAACATCAGGCAGACATACGAAAGGGAAAGACGACAACTGGACTAGCACAACACATAGACGATACAAAACACACAGCTGACTTCGAAAACATCAAAATTCTAGACAAGGAGGAGAAGGAGAACACGAGGTATATATTAGAAAGCTTAAGAATCCAACAAAAACTGACAAGAGCGATGAATACCAAAGAAGACAAAGACAATATCAACAACAACTATAGTGTGGCAATAAAAAATCTGTGATATAGAGTTAAGGTTCTTATTTTTAGTCGACAGTTGTGTTCAAAGTTTGTGAGCTGTACTTATTTATTTATTTATTTATTACTGTCAACTTTCGATATTTTCATAAACAAGTGTTCAAATTAAATGTAATTATGTAAGTTAAATTTAAATTAATAGAAGAAAAATTTGTCAATTTATTAATGTTATTTCAAAAATTTTGCATACTTTTATACTAATTCAGTTAACGCTACCTAAATAAAAAAACCCTGAAGAAGTTGGAAAAGACCCAACGAAACGTCGGGAAAAAGAATGAAATAATTTGTTTTATTTGCATTCAGGAGCATAAGGATCTGTAAGCCAAATAAAATTAAATTCAAAATTTTGTATCCAGATCTCCAATCAATTAATTAAAAGAAAATTGATTTGACTTCACTCATTCATTCATCAAACAGAAGAAAAAAGTTGAAAACTATGTACCAAGCACCAAGTTCTTGTTAATTTGCTTCCACCATTTTGATTTTGCATTCGCCCACTTACGAAAGAGCGGTCGTTGAGCGCTCTCACTCCCAACGGCAAAAGTTAACGAAAACTAAACGAAAAGTTTCACTTCGCAATTATGTGCGCGTCATATAAATTTCTTGTTTTCGCTCGGTTTCGTACGACCACTTAAGTTGGCTTCCGACTATTCTAGTTCTACCTTTAATAATTTAGAATGCCCACAATGTCATTCGTCAGACATGTGTTGTAAAATTCTTACAATTTGAATTTGGCCGTCGCATACGTTTCACTTTCCCGCTTTCTATTTGATAAAATAACGCAATTCGTGACTTGGGTTCCGTCTATTGTATTCCAGTTTTTTGTTGTTGTTCAGCATTGTGTTTTATTTTGTATTATTGTGAATGATTTCGCGTTGTCGGCGAAAGTTTCACGTTGGTTTGGTGGAGCCTTAATAATTCCGAATGCCCACAATGTCATTCGTCAGACATGTGTTGTAAAATTCTTACAATTTGAATTTGGCCATCGCGTTTGCTTAACCTTCCCGCTTTCTATTTGATAAAATAACGCAATTCGTGAGTTGCGTTCCGTCTATTGTATTCCTGCAGTAAACAGCACAAAGAACGCGGTGTGCAGATTTTTTGTCCGCACCAAGCCTATTCTCTGTTTGAACACGCCCTTTAAATTGTGACTTCCTTTTTCCCAGTATGTAAAGCGTGGTACACATTATCAAACCTGAGTGTCAGCCATGTTGGATATCAAACCGAACTGACAATGTGTACACGCTGAATGATGGTTTGAGACTCAGAACTGCCTGCTCACAAAATGTTTTGATACTGCGTGACAACCCTCGGTTTGTTGGGTGGTTGCTCGATGATGTGTACACAATTTCATTCATGAGCCGTCATTCACGGAACAAAACAAGAATTTTTATAGCGAATCAGAGGAAAAAGTGCAAACAAAATAAGAAAAAGCTCGTGTGTGTCATGTAAAAAAGGAATCAACACGATTCGTGGCGGAAATAGCCTCAAAATAAAAAGAAACAATTTTCTTATAGTACTGGAATTTCTTTGCCTGACGCCCAACATAACTGATAAGTGTGTACGTGAAACTTTTCACGCAGGTTTGATATCCAACACGCGTGACACTCAGGTTTGATAATGTGTACCACGCTTAATAGCTTTTTCAAGTCACAATTGTAAACTGTATGCAAACAGCAGAAACAATATAACTGTCTCCCTCGAATTAGAAACGAACAGATCTTTCAGTATATCTAACTAAACTTGTCATTTAATTTCAAAAACCATCTGTGCATGTTTCACATCTGCCAGGCGTCCCGCGACGGCTCAATTTTTTCGCCAGTAGACATATGTCATCGGCATAGTCTAAATGATTGAGCCTTTCGAACGGTCTCCATTGAATGCCCTGTCGCTCAGCTGTACCAACACTGGCCGTCAATACTTCGTCCATCGCCAGCAGGAAGAGAATTGGCGATAGAATATCCCCTTGTCTCACACCCTGTTTCACTACGAAGGAGTCGGATAGCTGTCCATTGTTTTACAACAAAACACCTTGCGTTGTTGTAGGACTCTAATAATGGCAACAATTTTTGGTGCAATTCCTCTACCAAGCAACGATCTCCATAGCGCACCTCACTTAAGTAAAACCATTGGGCCTGCACTCACGGGATGACATCTGCCTGGTAGAAATCGGCTGCAATTATTCACTTCAAGCACACACGTGATGAATTATTCTGGCAGAAAAGATATATACATGTACCTCTTTTCATTGTGTTGGTATTTTATGCAGACCTCAGTGTATAGAAAGTTATGTGTGTATTAGTTTTCTACTTCGTTCTTCCACTCCAAACAAGGTAGAAGATCTTATGCCACTTCATACCGCACATTTCACTTCCCTCTCCTATAAATTCTGTTTTCTGCCGGCAGAAATCATCTCGTGTGTGCAGGCCCATTGTATATAAATCTAATAGTATTGGGCCTGTATACACGGGAAATTAAAAATTCCCTTACTCAGATAAAAAACAACTGAGCAAACAGCAAAAGAGCCCATAACAAATGGCAGATAGAAACAAGAAAAACTGTTTCCAAAACAACAACAAACGACAGATAGAAACAAGAAAAACTGGTTCCTTTTTCGATTTTCTTGTGTTTAGGAATAAGGGAGAGGAATAGGATAGGAACATTGTAGCATGCCACAGTACACATATTAAAGGTAATATATTGCGCATGTTGTCAAAAATCGGTTGTCAGATACTGAACAAAAAAAACAAATTAATTCTCAGAGACCTTGTCAAATTGACAATGGGTACATTCAATGCCTCCATTTCAATACTGAATTTTCAGATTTCTGAATTCTGGCCAATCAGAGACTTGGAAAATTGAGAAAACTGAAAACCAAAATGTAAAATTTGGAAAGTGTTCAACATGCCCCAGTACACACACAATTAACTGACAGGGGTCTCTGATATTTTGACACATGCGCGAACTTGAACGAAAATGAAAACTCGGAAGATATTAACCCTGTTCCATGGTTTAGTCCCAAACAGTTTCAAACAGTTTCAGACCGCCAGATTTGGTGCGGACCAGTACAATTTTTCAAGTGTGGAACGACTTCGGACTAAATCTGGCGGTTTCAAACTGTTTGAAAGTCGGCAAGGAACAGACCTATTACCTTTAATATCTGTACTGTGGTAGCATGCAGGTATATCTACTTACGGCAGCGATAAGTTTTTTTTAGAAGTCAATGTAAAAAAACTGAAAGTATGAGCAAAGCACACAAAAAATGACAGAGAAAAAAACTTGCTTGCGGTTTCGGGTTTGATTGTTTCGGTCTCTCTTGTCTGAACTCTGGTAGTTTGTTTTTAAGTAAGAAAAAGTATAAATGCATAAGAAAAAGACTAAAATAGAGATAGAGAAACTCATTCGTAGGTAGTTTGAGCTAAGTTTTCTTGTACCAGAAGTTTTTCAATTAATTTGTTTTGTTTCAATATTTCTAGCCATTTTTCATGAACTCTAGAAGAAGTTTAGGTATCTGCCTGCCTAATTGGAATTTTGAGTGATTTCCTTGCTGAAATTTTATTTCAATTAATATGTACCTATAATTTTTAGCTATTGATGTGGGTGGAAAGTTATTTTTCGTTGAAAACATGAACCAAGAATTTATTTCATCTTAAAATTGTCGGGGCTTAGAGTAATTTAATATTTAAAAGTTTAAATCTTCGTGGCCACTATTTTTTTTGTCTTACAATGTTGTTATAGTCATTGTCCCTGATCACACGTGAAGAAATTGAAGCATTTTCTGCGATTTGTGATGGTGAGCGGGGTAACTTGCAGAAGAGGGAGGGGGATGAAATATTTTAAAATATTTGAAAATATTCGGTGTAGAAAATTGACGTTCTCTTTTGTGTTGCTTTTCCTATCCAATCCAACCAATCAAATCGTGTCTTTCATTATGAAAATACGAAAAACACAAAGAGGAGAACAAAATCTGCAGAATAATTTTCTTCACATCTGAACACTTTCGTTCTTCATGTGTAAGCAAGCACATTGACATACTATATATAATAGGTCAATGGTTATAGTTTTTCGATAGGTAGTTAGGTAGGTATATGTTTCTCGTCTAAAACGATCAAGTTAAAATAAGAGCAGTGCTGCTAACCGTAGAATAATAATGCTACATGTATCATAATTTGTGGTCCTGTATGATGTATGATTGAAATTCATTATCATACGCAAAATGTATGATAATTGTGATATTTGACTTAGACTTAAATACAAAATTTGGCTATCCAAATTTAAAAGACATCAAGTCTAAACATAAATCTACTCTTTTTCTTAAACTTCTTCAGAATGCAGCCATCAGCCTTCTACTACATTTTAGGCACTTCTTAACTCGTGTAGACGCTTTCATTTTCGTTGTCCATTGAACTCTTTTCAACAAGACATTAGGTCTGTTCCTTTTCTTTGAATTTCTGTGATTTTCTGTGCATTTCTGCGCGTTTTAGTCCAAAGTAGTGTCAAAGTAAAAAAAAAATTTTGACACATGCTTGGACTAAAAATCACAGAAACTGGAAAATCAAATATTTCTAAAACGATATGCTCGATTTTTTTGAAGCTCGATATTTGAGACTCTTGAAATTCTCCCTACAATATTTTTAGAAAAAATTTTACATTAATGAAAAAATATCCATACAAAAGTTAAAAAACCGCAAAGGAAAATATTTTTTTGCTTAAAAACGACTCCTACGATTTTGTTTAAACTTTTTCATATACTAAAATTAGTATGATCTACTATCAAAAATTATTAAATTTTACACCTAGCAACTATTAATAGTACCTGTCATAGAACGTATTTTTTTATTTTGAGTTTTCTCGTTATCGGCTCAACGGATTTAAATGAATTTTTTTATATACAAATTCCAGATATGATTAAATAATATTGCATATCAAAATTTTCAAAAAAAAGTTTTTTGATTTTTAAAAAAAGTTTAAAATTTTTTTTTTGAAAATTCGATATCTCAAAAACGGGTTGACCATTTTTTTTCAAATTTTGTGTTAATATACACACAAATATATACTTCAGATTTGCATACCGAAATTTGTTCTTAAAAATGTTTCAAGAATTTTATATACAAAAAATAATTTTTTTAAGAAACCGCTCCAACGATTTTAATTTTTTTTTTCATACAATCATATTCAATCAAGAATTAAGATGGCATTCTTTTTTTCACCTCAAACTGTCAAAAGAGTTGTTTTAGCCAATTTAAATGTCGTATTTCATGCGCTTCTCTACATTTTTTTCTCATAATTTCCATGTTTTTACCTATATACAATTTTCTTAAACTCAGTGTCTTGAACATAAGAACAAGTACGTGCCACCCAGTCGTGCATTTTACTTCGTATGGCATTGTTTAAATAAATGTGCCGTTTGCCGCAGCCTGTGCCGTTGTCAGTGCTGAGAACCGTAGAATAATTGTGCTACATGTAATATAATTTGTGGTCCTCTATGATGTATGTTTGAAATACACTATCATACGCAAAATATGATAATTATTGTTATATTTGGCTGAAGTTTGAATGGCTATATCTCTGTCAGTTTTCAAATAACATGTTGCTTTAATTTCATATTAAGGCCTTAAAACTCTACTTTACTTTGTTTAAACATGTCTTGAACGTATCTTTGCTCCGAAAAAAGTTATGCGCAAATTAGAAAAAAATTTAAAAATCTTTGATTTTTCGATATTTTGTATGTTGGACGTTGGTTTTTGTTTCTTTTCCTGCTTCAATTTTTTTAGAAATTTTCCAAACTATCCATTTCGATAGAAAATTTAATTTTGAACAAAAAGTTTTAAGAGTAAAATTGCCAAATTAAGCTTAGTTTTCGAGTTATATCAAAAATATTGAAAAGTGGCCAGTGTGACCATTACATAAATAATAATAAAGGCCAAACAAACATATTGAATAATAAATACTCTTGCACGTAATTGTTCCTTTTTAAAAGTTCTATTCAATAAAGTGGGGCTGTTAAGGAGACCAACCTTTCATTTTGACCTGATGGGTTGAACTTTAGTATACAAAGAGTTCATATCCTAACTTTACTTTAAAGAAGTGTTGGGAGGGTGTCAACATTGTCAGAAGGACAAGAGAAGGGTTGCCACTTACTAGTTTAAATCCCGAAATGTTGCTTATAAATCGAAAACCAAGGGTTGGGCGTTGACCCGAGAACTCCCGTGGTTTCAGCACTCTTGAAGCCATAGGACCACATAATTGTTTTTCTCCCACCCCTTCCCTTGTACGAAGGGGTGGAAAAAGTCGTTTCGGGAAAGAAAATTTGAAAAGCCAAGAGGGGTAAGACAAATATTCTAATTAATAAAATTTAAAGATGTTATCGACGTAGAATTTCACTATCTACTACATAACATCCAGAGTTGATTGAAAACCTACTTTGGTTTTTTTCAAAAGCCACTTTCAAAATGCTGGGGAGGGGGGGATATGAAAGATTAACAAACTTAAATATTCATCTTGGTATAATATAAGCATATGACACATATTTTTAGGGTATTTTTTAATATCCAATCTTGCAAAATCAGAATGAACTCGATACGACTATCTTAAAAAAGTTATAGAATTTTTAGTGAAACAAGTAAGATATTACCAAATTCGACATACCAAAGGAGAATAGGACAAAACGGTCTACAAGACCAATAACGACGAGACATATGTCGTTGGAAAGGTATTTTTATGTACTACAATAGTTACTATGGAAGCTTACTTCAAATCGCTGTGTGAAAAAAGTTATTCGCTAAACAGAATTGTGTTCTGGTGCATTCTAGTACGAATAAAATATATTTAGTATGGGCAAAGTTTATGAAAACTGATCTAACCAATAACGACAATATATATGTCATTGGAAAGGTATTTGCATTACCAACAATATCTTCCATAGCAGTTCAATTCAAATCAATGTGTGAAGAAAGTTATTCGTAAACTAATGAAATAGTGTGGTTCGTTTTAGTGTGAAAAAACTGTTATTTTCTAGTATGGGCAAAAAAGCGTGAGTGCAACTTCCACCAATAACAACGGGACGCATGTCGTTGGAAAGGTAACTTTATGCACTACAATAGTCAGTGAGGCAGCTTTTTTCAAATCACTGTGTGAAAAAAGTTATTCGCTAATTATTACCCATGCTCCATTAATTTTATATGTACCAAAATTCCCTAAAACAGCGAATAACTTTTTCCACACAGTGATTTTATAAAAGTTGTTAGAGTAACTATTACTGTTCATGAAAATATCTTTTCAACGATATACATCTTATTGGTATTGGTTAGACCAGTTTGTATACATTTTTTCCACACTAAAATGCACTAAAACAAAACCTAGGTTAGCGAATAACTTTTTTCACACAGTGATTTGAAATGAGCTGCCATAGTGACTATTGTAGGGCATGAAAATACCTTTCCAACGATATACGTCTCGTTTTTATTGGTTCCTAGACCACCTACCATACATTTTTGCCGATTGTCCTTTGACACACACTTCATGAACTATTAGTGTACTAAGACTCAACCCATCAGGTCGAAATGAAAGGTTTGCCCTCATATCGTGCACTAACGCCCCTACTAATAGGCTATGAGAGATTCATTAAACAATCAAAGCATAGCAAACATCATAATTGCTACTTGGTATATATTTATTTTAGATACAAAAAAATGCGTTCCTTATATGTATTTACATAAATTTTAATAAATTTAATAATAAAATTTGTATTTTAGATACATTTTTTTTTTTAAGAACATTTTTTTTTATTTTGCGTATGATAATTTTTACTCTGGTATGATAGAAATCAGCGCATTGTATGATAATTCATTGTGAACGATATGGCAGCACTGAATAAGAGGGAACTCCAAAATATCTATACAAAAGTTGCATTATGAAAGTTAACAAAAAAAAAAATTAAGTATACCTATGTATGTACCTATGTGTATTTTTGTAGGCACAAATCTAAGACAAAAAACTAATTTTCTTGTAAATTTTGACCTTCCCACACTTCATTCCAATTTTATTTACAACGGTTCAAAGATTCTCGATAGAAAACATTTTTTTTCTGCCGGCAGAAAACAGAGTTTATAGGAGAGGGAAGTGAAATGCGCGGTATGAAGTGGCATAAAATCTTCTACCTTGTTTGGAGTGGAGGAACGAAGCAGAAAACTAATACACACATAACTTTCTACACACTGAGGTCTGCATAAAATACTAACACAATGAAAAATGGTACATGTATACATTTTTTATGCCAGAATAATTCATCCCGTGTGTGCTTGACTGCCTGAACAGAATGCAAGACGCAGCTGGAATAGATGTCGAAAATGCTACAGTAGACGTCAAAAATGCTGCAGTAAAAGTTAAAAATTGTTTAACTCTTGCAGCTCCGGCTGCAGCATTTTTGACATCTATTCCAGCTCCGTCTTGCATTCTGTTCAGGCAGTAAAGTGGAGTATTGAAGCAGATTTCTACCAGGCAGATATCATCCCGTGTGTGCAGGCCCATTATCATCAGACGAAATTTTTTCTCGACTCCTTCACAAACCAGATGGCGTATGATCGCTTCTCAGAGAAAGGGAAATTAAAAATTCCCTTACTCAGAGAAAAAAAACAACTGAGCAAACAGCAAAAGAGCCCATAACAAATGGCAGATAAAAACAAGAAAAACTGGTTCCAAAACAACAACAAACGACAGACAAAAACAAGGAAAACTGGTTCCTTTTTCAATTTTCTTGTGTTTAGGAATAAGGGAGAGGAATAGGAACATTGTAGCATGTAGGTATATCTACTTACGGCAGCAATAAGTTTTTTTTATAAGTCAATGTAAAAAAAACTGAAAGTATGAGCAGAGCACACAAAAAATGACAGAGTAAAAAACTTGCTTGTGGTTTCGGGTTTGATTGTTTCGGTCTCTCTTGTCTGAACTCTGGTAGTTTGTTTTTAATTAAGAAAAAAGTATAAATGCATAAGAAAAAGACTAAAATAGAGAAACTCATTCGTAGGTAGTTTGAGTTTAGTTTTCTTGTACCAGAAGTTTTTCAATTAATTTGTTTTGTTTCAATATTTCTAGCCATTTTTCATGAACTCTAAAAGGAGTTAGGTATCTGCCTGCCTAATTGGAGTTTTGAGTGATTTCTTTGCTGAAATGTGATTTCAATTAATATGTATAATTTTTAGCTATTGATGTGGGTGGAAAGTTATTTTTCGTTGAAAACATGAACCAAGATTTTATTTCATCTTCAATTTAATATTTACAAATTTAAATCTTTGTGCGTGGCCAAGGTTGTTATAGTTTTTCGATAGGTAGTTAGGTAGGTATATATGTTTCTCGTCTAAAAAGATCAAGTTAAAATAAGAAGGAACTCCAAAATATCAATAAAAAAGTTGCATTATGAAAGTTAAAAAAAAAAATTAAGTATACCTATGTATGCATGTGTATTTTTGTAGGCACAAATCTAAGACAAAAAACTAATTTTCTTGTAAATTTTGACCTTCCCACACTTCATTCCAATTTTATTTACAACGGTTCAAAGATTCTCGATAGAACTTTAGAACCAATGTTCAAAGTGTTTTATTTAATTTTATTTTATTTTATTTTATTTTATTTATATAGGTTATAGGCTTCGTAAAGCAATTATATTGATAGTTTATGCATTCTGTTCATCCCCATAAGATTTTTGAATGATAAAGAAATTAGATAAATAAAATAGATAAATGTATCAACTTAAAATTCTGAGCACTCTTTGTCATGAATTACGAAACGAACGGCAGGAAGTACGAAACCCAAAGAAACGATATTCATGGCATAGAGCGATTATACGGAACGAATATGGAATCTAGAAAATAAATACCTATCTTATTTTATACATTTTTCACAATTATATTTATTACTAGCCTTTACCCGCAACTTCATCCGAGAAAAATACAAAAAGCTTTTATAACTGTAACAAATAACAATTATTCCCTTCACATATTTTTATTTTATTCAAAATTCTGAAGTAACGGTCGAGATATATACAATTTCTAGTCCCTTAAGCTTCTATCAACATGATAGAAGCTTGGGACTGGCAGAGCATCCAAACTTGAACTTCATTTTAACTGAACATTTTTGTTAAAACTGTATGACTATGATTTCAATCATTATTCTTGTACAGAAGCTTCCAACAAATAAAATAGTATTGCATACCAAAATTTTCAAAACAATTTTTTTTGGATTTAAAAAAAAATGTTTCCATTTTTGTTTGGAAATCAAATATTTCGAAAACGACATGATCGATATTTTTGAAACTTGATACTCAATATTTTGGCAAGAGTACGATAACTTAGGCGCCAAGAAATAATAACGGTTTTTTGTAGAACAGTTCAATACAAGCTACAAGTTTGGGTGGGAGGGGCAATTTCATAAAAACAGAACCAAAAATGTAAAAAAAATATTAACAAATAACGGTAATACTTACAACATAGTATGATATCTTTATTTAAAGCCAATACTTTGTTCTATTAGCCAGTTTTTGAATCAAGTGAAATCTATGTATGGTTTTTGAAAAAAATGAATTTTAAACTCAAAATTTGCGAGAAAAAAGCATAAAAAGAAGGTTTAAAGTGTAATTTATTAAAACTGTAAAATTATATATAATTTTTTTTTCTGAAATTCGTTGCTCTAATTAATTCTTAATCAAACACTGAAAACTAGATGATTCTATGTCTTCTAGTTTTTGAAAAAAATCGATAATTACTATAACTACTTTTGTATGGGATGTTTGTTTTTTGCTTGCTTACGTATTACGGCTGGCGTATAAACAGTGAGGTATGTATGCAACCCCCCTGCTTGGGCACATTATAAGATTTGGGGTTGGTGCGAGGTTGGGTGTATGCAAAGTTTCTTAGACAATTTAAGAATCTGGATTAAGCAAATATATACAAAGCAGTTAAAATGTTCAAAGTATGCATACCCACTTATATCATAAAAAAAACGAGCAAACATTCGAGTTTTGTACGGTAGTAGTTTTAGTAATTTTCAATTTTCTCAAAAACTAGAAGACATAGAATCTTCTAGTTTTCAGTTTTTGATTAAGAATTAATTATAGCAACGAATTTCAGAAAAAAAAATGATATATAATCTTACAGTTTTGAGAAATTACACTTTAAACCTATTTTGTATGCTTTTTTCTCGCAAATTTTGAGTTTAAAATTCATTTTTTCAAAAACCATGCATAGATTTCAATTGATTTAAAAATTAGCAAATAGAACGGAGTATTGGCTTTAAAAAAAAAGTATAAAACTTACCTGTAAGTATTACCGTTATTTTTGTATAATTTTTTTTTTTTCTTTAAGTACTTTTTTTTATGAAAATGCCCCTACTGACCAAACGGGGGGAGATAGACCCCCCCTCCTATAGAAAAAACTTCTTGTATTGAACTGTTCTACTAAAAACCGTTTTCATTTCTTGGCGCCTAAGTTATCGTACTCTCCCCAATATTTTTTCTCAAAAGTGACTCCTACGATTTTAATTCAACTTTTTCCGTGATTATAAAATTTTAATCTTAGCACCTACCTTCAAAAATGCAAATGGCTTTTTATTTTTCTTATGAAGTGCGAATGAGACAGAAAGTTTGATTCGTGTCAAACAATGACGAACTGAATGCGAGTCTCGAATGTTCAGCACCATGTTAGAATAGGTAAGTTCGATTTGTAAAACTATTTGTCCTAGGAAGATTTAACAAGATTAATTTCTAATCTTCAAGATTTACGAAATAAATTTGTATGGTAAATCTCCGAGATTTGAAGGAGATTTGATGTAAATCTTATTACATCTCAGATTAGCGTTAGGTGGAAATGTAGCATAAGATAGAAATGTAGCATAACAAGATTAATTTTTAATCTTGTAGATCAACGAAAACAATTCGTATGGTAAATCTTGGAGATTTAAAGAAGATTTTTGGTAAATCTTATTAAATCTCGGTTTAGTGTTCGATGAGCGATGAGCCCAACATCCAAACCACAATCCCATGAGCAGTCTGATTTTAATAGATATGTCACTGCTCAGACATGGAATTTTGAGGCTCCATTGGTTTTTCATTGGTTGTTCATAGACAAAGCATGGCTCTTGCCCAGTGGAGTCGACATGTAAGGTAGAACCATTGTATATCCAATCCATAGTATTCTCATGAAACACGATTTTGTAGGTAGACATTTGGTCGATAGGATCGCTGTGATCGCCTTACCGAGATCCCTTAACAAAAATTAGTGTTACATTTGGACGCATAGATGGCCACGAGCTTTTTTTCTTCATGAGACTACTATAGAATTTATATACAATGGTAGAACTATAATTTTCAGATACGTTGAGTTGTTTTTGAATCAGCTGACATCAGACAACAAACAAATCCGGATCGCTAAAGATACGAAGCCGAACGCACCCAAATATTTGACGTTTAAGGCCTGGTCAAACAGAGCGCGGTCCGGCGATCTTTGTCCCTTTTCACACGAAGAAACAAGTTGCTGGAGATTTTTTTGACGTTTTCTTTTAATCTCCTTAAAAATCTCTTGTACCTTTCACACAAGGAAACAAATCTCCAGGCAATTTTTTAAATTTCCTTTGAAAGTCTATTGGTTGAACACACCTAAACCTAGATGTGAAAGGAAATATCAAAAAATCTCCTCAAATCCTCGACCGGGGAGATTCTGTTCGCCCCTCTTTCCTCCTGCCCTTCTCAACCAGGAACTAAAAGTTGCTGGCAACTCAGTTTCCTCGTGTGAAAGGGCACTTTGTAAAAATTTACAAAGAAAATTTTACCGTCGCGTTCTTACTTTCCCAGTAAAGTATTGACCGTCCCGTCGGACCGCGTTCTGTTTGACCGAGCCTTTAACGAACAACTGGGACCTATTTCAGCGCTACTACATCAACTACAAGACGGTGTCCACATTGGGTATGAAAAAGTCGATTTTTAATGACTTTTCAGTATTCACATCTCACTTCAATGAAGGAGTGGGAGCGAGATATGAATACTGAATAGTCATTAAAAATTCACTTTTTCATACCCAATGTGGACACCGTCCAATGTAGCATTTTGATAGTTGTGTTGCACAGTACACAAATAGAAGGTATTTAGACCTATTCGGCGTGATCTTTTATTCTGCTATTCTATTATTCTGCTATGACTTTCTATACAAAAGTTTAAGCTATCAAAAAATCTTTTATGAATTGTGATTTTGGCATTCGGCATGCTTAATCTGTTATTAAATCTGCTAAAAAATCTGTTTTTAAAAGGTTAGAAATGTAAGAAAATATATTAAAACGTATGTTATGCTATATGTTATAAACAAATAAGAAAATTTAAACAATTATTTTTGTTTATGAAAGCAGGAACACTTGATGGAACCAAGATCAAAAAGTAATCCCTTAGATGTTCCCGATGTATGCTTCATACAGCTTCTCAAATTGGACAACTTTACCTAATTCTAATAAGAAGCAAATTGCAACAATTTACGCGAGCCACAAATACCTACGACAAGCGACAATTTATTTTGAAATAATGTTGAATCTTAAAAAATAAATGCAAACAAAAAATGTTGGTCAACCATTTTAATATTTTATTTATAAATTCAAATGGGTACATATTATTTAAACAAACAAGAAAATAAAAACAACAATTTTGAAGAGAAAAACACAGAGCACAACTATAAGCTAAGAAAAAGTAGTCGCTAGTTTACAAAATTTTGGGTCATGGTAGGGTCCTTAGAAAAAATATATTTTCTAGACTTATTTTGGGTCGCTGAACACGAAAATCAAAATTATTTTTTTCCAAAGAAGCGTTTTCGAGATAGGCGCAAAAATCATTTTCTCAGCTATTTTTTCAGATATTCCCATTAATCTCGCTAACAGCTTAGCTAATTTATATAAAATGTGTATTTTCTGAACGATGTGATCTGTCTCCTTCCGACGATGTACTGTTTGTATAAGTCGGACTGAAATTTTATAAGTTACATGCATTCAATGTTTCAAAAACGAGTATTTTTGAAAAATTTCTAGTTTTTATTGCTCGGTATGGATAGAAAAAAAATATTTAAAATAATTTTAAGGACTCAAGTGAAAAACAATCTTTTCAACAAAGATTTGAGCTAAAATTTTTTAAAATCGGACGACGGCAATTTAATTTTTTTCAATAAAAGTCATATAAATGTATATTAGGGTTTCTGTTATTTCCCAAAATCATTTTTTAAAATCAGAAACCCCTAAAATCAAAATTCTATGTCCTTAAATACATTTTTTGACCAAAAAATTTTTGTCTTAGGTGATAAATCGTTGCCTCTTAGCCCATTCTCTTTTCCATACAAAGGAGAATTGAACACACCAAACTCCAAGTCCAATAATGTTAATAAAGGTATACACATTTTATGTAAATCAGCTAAGCCGTTAGCGAGATTTATGGGAATATCTGAAAAAAAGATGAGAAAATTATTTTTGCGCATATCTCGAAAACGCTTCTTTGGAAAAAAAAATAATTTTGATTTTCGTGTTCAGCGACCCAAAATTAGTCCAGAAAATATATTTTTTTTTCTAAGAACCCTACCATGACCCAAAATTTTGTAAACTAGTGTTATCTAATCACTTTGCACTCTTATTTACAAATTGCAAAATATACTCGTGCCACAAATATAACAATTCCGTTTCAAATACATCAAACAGGTTAAATAATAAAAAAAAATAAATATAAATGAAATGTTGGCCCATTTTGTTATTTGCTAGATGAAGACTTTTATCATAACAGATCAGCTGATTATGACAACAGATTTTAGGCCTGTTTGGTAACAGATTTTGTTTTCGAAGTTTCATAACAGAAATTTATAAAATATCGAACTCCTGAATACCAATTATAAAAGATCTTTTATGGTGAAAATCTTTTTTTTTTTACACTATCAGATCTTTGCCGAAGAGAGCTTAGTACAAGCGACATCTTGCGACCAAAGAATTGCCAAACACAAATTAAGTGCTTATCAGGCTCATCACTTAGTGTAGTGTTAGTAGTTAGTAAGCAACAAACTACTTAAAACATACACTTTACAAAATAAAAATTAAAAACAATAATTATAAAATAGCAAATAAAATGACATTGAAAAAATTAACAATTACAAACATTTAAGAGCGTGGTACACTGTTCTTCAATGAAGCTTTGAGTCTATTCTTACTTATATTAAAATAAAAAAATAGAGTTCAAATTAAAAATGCTGCACATGCGGGTAAAAGGCTCATGCATTCCATAATTGCTACGGTGTTGAGATATATGCATTAGTTCTAGACGTGTTGTGACCTCCACCACGGTAGTTAAGGCTAGTACAAGATAATGAATCAGGTGCATCAATAACGCCCGTTAAAAGTTGATGAATAAATACAATTATTAATTCTCCTTTGTGCCAAATTTTGAATCTGAAGAAGCTTAATCCGGTGTTCGTAAGGAGGAAGATTATAAGGATCGGACCACGGTAGTCCTTTCAAGGCGAAACGTATAAAATTACGCTGTACTGCTTCTAGTCTATTCTTATGGACATCGTAAAAAGGAGTCCATACCTGTGATGCGTATTCAAGATGAGGGCGAACAAGACTGTTGTAGAGAGCGAGGGTAACATAAGGATCCTGAAATTCCTTAGACCAACGTTTAACAAACCCTAACATAGAGTTTGCCTTGTTGACTATTAAATTGATATGCTTCGTAAAATCAAGATTAAAAGTAAAATGAACCCCTAGGTCTTTGAAACTATCAACACGACCAGGGACGTGCCGTGGTGATTTCAGTTAGGTGTGCGCTAACTTATTTAGCAATGAAAACATATTTCTTTAAGCTTTGCACACAGTACCAGCGTTCCAAAGCAAGCCTGTTTTCGGACACTTAGTCGCTGCGAAAAACAAGCAGATACTTCAAACAACAATTCTAAACGGTTACAAAACTTTTTCACTATTAGTTTATTGAAAAAAGTAATCACGGTCAGCAAAAGTACAACAGTGCAACAGCGCCAATGAGAATAGGTTACTACGAAGCCAATGCTTCAACTTATAGTTTGTTTTGTAAAAAAATGAAGGACCTTGGAACTGTAATTCAATTATAAGAGGAGTAGTACTTTTTCATTTAATAAAATCAAAAAAATAAGATAAAGGCCTAACTACATTCAATTCACTTTTGTACAAAAGTGAAAAAATGTTTTGTCTTTTTTCAATTAACTACTCAATCCTATCTTTTATCTCAAGTTTTACAAAAGTAAAAGTTAGAGCGTTCCTAACTTTTACTTTTGTAGAAAAGTGAAACACTACTACATCTAAACAAATATTTCAAGAAGCTCACGGATAGATGGCACTCACATCGATAATTATTAGCTGAACTGGCCTTTTTGTCCGACATGTTTTTTTTTTGTTTGATTTGAATGCATTTTTCAAGTACATAGTTGTCTAGAACAGTTGGAAATGGATGATCTACTAAGTTATATTTGGAAAGGTTTGTTATTATGTTATTGTTATTACAAACGTTTTATGCCATGTTGAATAATCCTTTGTATGCTTCCAGACAGTGACGACGAGATCCTTATTGAAATGATAAGGGAAAACCCAATCCTATGGGACACCAAAAGGACCGACTACAGAGACTCAACCAAAAAGCAACGGATAATAATGCAGCTATCAAATATATTCCCCGGCACAACTCCCATGGAAATTGAAAAAAGATTTATAGCCTTAAAAGAAAAATATAGGAGGGAAAAGAAAAAAATTGAAAAAAATACACGGTCGGGGTCTGGAGCTGTTTCCCAGAAAGTTTGGCATCTAATGCCAAATCTTGACTTTCTGGGATGTACTTTACAGTCGAGGAATACTACTTCATCCAATCTTCATACAGGTAAAAGAAATGCTAACAACATACAGCATTTTATAAACTTCTTTTTTGTTTCAAAATATCAATTATTTCAGGCAGCTCATATATGGAGTCAGAGATCAACACCACATACTCCGACAACTATGATTTCGTGGACAACACACCAGAAATTTTGATAACTTCATTTCCCACAACCTGCATCACAAACACTTTCACCAGCAACATCTATATTCAATACTGTTGGAACAAACCAAATATATGTTAAATAAAACAGCGAATTGATGTTACCTTTAAAGTTTTATTAGAACGACTAAGAGGACAGTTTTTATTTGCTTTTGCTTGTATAGCGTTGAACGTTGATAGTGTATTAGTGTAATTCAAATAACATACTTTATACAAATATAAATGCAAAATCTAACAAACCTTCCCTTAAAAACTGGCAACTAAGAATTTTAAAATTTTAGGCAAAATAATGTAATTCAAAAAAAAAAAAACTTTAAAATAACAAAAACAAAATATAATTAAATTGGCAAAATCAAAAGAAAAACTTCATTTACTCTATGATTTTAATCCCAACATACTAGTGAACTCTTGGTGTTTGAGTTTCTTCAAATTCTTAGTGAACACATCAGCGGAAACCTGTGTATGATCTGCGGTCAACACTGTTGCCACCCCAGTCAGCATCTGCGAAGCCCTTTAATTTTTCACCAGTCTGAAAATATTTAAGTTTAAAATTAAGGGTTGAATGTAAATACCTCAACAAGTGCTTTGCGGCATTCAAATGTTCTGCATGCGGATCGGTGTTGAACTGAGCAAGCTTGCAGACAGAATGCATTATGTCCGGTCGCAAGCAAATACTCAAATACGTCAAAGACCCGATCAATGACTGGTACTGTTTCTGATCCACCTTCTTGCATTTGGAGCAGTCATCGCATTTGTAAAACTTGGTCCCTGGCTCCAATGGAGTTGCACAGCTTCTGCATCCCTGCATACCAAAGTCATCAAGTAAATTTCGAATCAGCTGCTGTTGTGATATTTGTATTCCATCTTTCCCCCTTGTAATCTCCATACCAAGGAATTGATCAATTGGTCCTTTGTCGACAACCTCGAATCTATTACCTATTTCAGTCTTGATATCCTCTAGTCCATGGAATCGGAGCAGGCAAGTAGAATGTCATCTACGTATACTGCGACTATGATTACCTCGCCTGGTTTCTTAAGCACGTACACACATGCATCCCCATGACATCTCTCAAATCCAAGACTTTTCAAAAAACAATTTAACTCCTCGTTCCAGTTCCTTCCAGACTGCTTCAAACCATATAATGCCTTCCTCAGTCTGCACACCTTGGTTCTATTTTCTTTGTCTTCAAAACACTCGGGCTGGTACATGTAAACCTCCTCTTGAAGATTCCCATTTAGATACGCCGATGACACATCCATCTGGTGCACGATCAACTTATACTCTGCCGCTAAAGCCAAAATCAGTCGGATTGACGAGTATCTCACCACAGGGGAAAAAATTTCGGTGTAGTCAACCCCATACTTTTGGCTGCACCCTTTTGCCACCAACCGTGCTTTATAACGAACTGCCGCTCCATTTTTGTCACACTTGACATTGAAAATCCACTTCGATTTAATAGGAGTGCGATTCGGGGGTGCATCCACCAACTCCCATGTCTGATTCTTAACCAGTGAGTTGTATTCAGACAGCATTGCAGCTTTCCATTTGTCTGCATCTGGTCCTTGAAACGCTTCTTCAAGAGTGAGGGGGTTTGTTGGCCTTTCCTTGTGACAACTCTGCATATAACTCGTATAACTTACTGGTTTCCGGGCGCGCAATTTCCTTTGAGATTCCACTCTAACATCATCTGAAACATCTCCAGCTTCGCCCTCAGCTACATCCTCTTCGCAAGGATTATCATCGCCACTACTTAACGCCACACAAGCATCTCGCCGCTCCTCAGAGTGCAAAGCAGTATCAGGGACATTTTCTTCATTTGTCAACTCATTTTTAAGAATCACTGCACTTGACTGGGCAGTTTTTTCTCCAATAATTGGTACCTCGGACTCGTCAGCATCATAAGAATCTTCATCGTCAGAAGACTGTGGGTCTTCCTTTAGTGAAACTGTAGCTGGAGTATTAGTGTCCATTATTACACCTGCACACTCATCCAAAAAAACTTTTGAAGAACAAGGAACATTGTCGGAATGAAGGAACCTCACATATTTCGCTATAATTACAGTCTTTCTACTTTTGTCGTAGAGCCGATATGCTTTTGATTCCTCTGCATACCCAACCATGAAACACTCATTGCCTTTCGCTGAAAACTTTGACCTTTTTGGCGTCTTATCTAAAACAACACCTCTTCTGCCAAATACCTCTAAATATGAAACATTTGGTTTTCTACCACACCATGCCTCATATGGTGTCATGTCATGCAAAATCTTCGTTGGTGATCGGTTTCGCACAAAAACGGCAGTATTTATAGCTTCTGCCCACAAAAACTCTGGCAAAGAAGAATCAATAATCATGCATCGTCCCATTTCAACTAAAGTTCGATTTACCCGCTCAGCGATCCCATTTTGCTGCGGGGTATATGGAACTGTAAGCTGTCTGCGGATGCCTTCTCACTTAAGGAAATCGGTAAATTCACGGTTAACGTACTCTCCACCGTTATCTGACCGCAACATCTTCACTTTCACACCCGTTTCTAGTTCTACTGCGGCTTTGAATGTCTTAAATGTCTTAAACACCTCACTCTTGTTTTTAATAAAATATACGAATATTTTCCGGCTAAAGTCGTCAATAAACGTGACAAAAAATTTCGCCCCACTAAGAGACGAAGTTTTCATTGGCCCACAGACGTCACTATGCACGAGCTCTAAGACGCATGTGCTCGATTTACCAAGGCATTTAGGAAACGGCAATGCACTTATCTTTCCTTTTAAGCACACATCGCAATCAAAAATGTTCACATTTTTCACATCCATACCAAGAACCATGTTTTTCCGGCAAAGTTGCTCTAGGCTGTTTACATTTAGATGGCCAAACCGTCGATGCCACTCTAAAACATTATCATTTGCTGCTGCTAAGCACAGCTTATTTTGCATCATTTCATAGATAAATAAATCACCGCTTCTTTTCAACTGCATGAATTTTGTACCGCTATTTGAGCCGCTATTTGATTTCACAAGTGCAATGTCTTTACTAAACTCTACTATGAAATTACTCTCCGTTATTTTTGTGACTGACAAAAAATTAGTTTTAAGTTGGGGAACGTAGAGTACATTGTGCAAACAAATTTTACTGGTCTCCGTCTCCATACAAACTTGACCTATACCTTCAGAAGAAATATATTTGTTTCCCGCTAACTCAATCTTCTCTCGATGCTCTTCCATATGATTGAAATATGATTTATCACAACACATGTGACAAGTGGAACCACTATCTAAAATCCAAACGGAACTATTGAGTTGTGTGTAGCTGTATTTGGAGAGATTTAGCAAAGCGCAATTAATTTTTTGTTTAACTGCACTGTTATTGCGACACGAAGCAGCATAATGCCCTCTCTTTTGGCATTTATAACACTTGCCTTTAACCTTTTTTCTATTCAACTGGTATTGCGGTTGATTCCGTTCGTTACCTGCTTGTGACAAAGCCCGTTGCTTATTTGCAAAAAATGCTGTCTCATGGTGCTCATCGTTCTTTTTGTCACTTTCTCTACGTTTTTCTTCTTCAATTAATTTAGTCTTGAGTGCGGTTGTACTTGGCAAACTATCCCTTGATTCGATTGCAACGATAAAATTTTCGTAGCTTTTTGGAAGACCAGAAAGCAAAATAATCGCAAGCAGTTCATCATTTAATTTAAGGTCTAGCTCTGCAAGCTTTTCAGAAAAATCAAAAAACTTGTTTAGATGCTCACTCATAGATGTTTCCTCACACATTTTTAGATTTATAAGTGATTTAAAAATCATGACTTTTCTGGCAGGTCCACTTGGAGCATGTAATTCACAAAGTCTGGTCCATGCTTCTTTGGATGTTCCGGCATTTTTAATGTGGAGGAGTTGACTTGGCTTGACAGACAAAACCATCGTCGCTAGCGCCTTTTCGTCCTTAGAGTTCCATAGTGTTAACGCATTGGCATCAGTCGGTTGTTCTATTTTACCCGATACATAGTCCCAAAGACCACAGTGCACAAGAACCGATTTCATGAGGATTTTCCATCCGTCAAAGTTGGTATCATCCAGCTTCTCTATTTGATATAACCCGGAACTGCAGTACCTCGTGGCATGATGGTTAGTGCGTAGGACTGTCATGCCGAAGGTGTGGGTTCGATTCCCAGCCGTGCCACCTAAAAAAAACAGAAATGTTTTATCCGAGGTACTGCCTCTTGCGAGGAACTGACAAATCCTCCAAGAGTATACTTGTCATGAATAAGTGCTGCTCATTTAGCCGTTCGGACTCGGCAAAAAACTGTAGGTCCCCTCCATTCCTGCCAATAACACGCACACAGGAATTGTTGAGAGTTGTAAGTCACTAGGCCCTGGTTCTCCATGAGCTGTTGCGCCACCCAATTTATTTATTTATTATTTATTTATAACCCGGAACTCATCCTGGTTAAGTGACTTTTTTTTTTTCTTTAAAGAGTAATACAATTAATTAAAAGGAAATAATCCTGGGCCCATAACCACTGTTGGAACAAACCAAATATATGTTAAATAAAACAGCGAATTGATGTTACCTTTAAAGTTTTATTAGAACGACTAAGAGGACAGTTTTTATTTGCTTTTGCTTTTATAGCGTTGAACGTTGATAGTGTATTAGTGTAATTCAAATAACATACTTTATACAAATATAAATGCAAAATCTAACAAATACATTACCAACGGAATCTCAAATCCCAAAGTGTCCAACAACAGCCAAACAAGGCAATCGGCTGCGTAATGACCTTTTTAGAGAGAGCTCAGAGGTCTTACGAAAAATAAGCAAAGCAGTAACGGATGAAGAAACACAAACTCAGGAACTAGAAGATCACCTTAAAATTTTTGATTACATGGGAAGACAAACATTCCGTTTGCCAAGTAATGAAAGAAACAGAGTTGTACGAGATTTGATGGAAGTGTTTTGGGATAAAATGTGTAAGAAATTAAATTAAAAAGAAAACAAACAAAAATATTTTTACTTCAGATACATTACCTATACTTTAATTTAAATTTTAATATTGATATCAAGTGTATATAATATGGATTTACAAGTTAATTTTAGTTTTTCTGTTTTTTATGTAATAAGAATTCAACCGTGAAAGACCATAGTTAAAATTAAGTTTGATAAATAAAAATCAAGTTTCAAATAAGATTTGTTGTATAGTTTTTTCTTTAAATTACGATGTTTTTTTGCAGCTGGGTTGTATAGTTGCTTTAACTCGGGAGCATCATTCTTCAATATATTTTTCAGGGTACTCGGAGATGGAGCCTGGTGAGTTACTGAGGCAGCCTCTGAAAAAAAAGTTCAAAGAAACGAAGTCAAATTTTCTCTGCAACTGCATAACGGTATATTAAAAAAAAACTGGAAATCTTTCCAAGCAGCAGATGTCTTTAGTCTTTTTAAAGATTTCAAACATAACCCACAGAAAAACTACTGATTATTAGATTGATATCCGTGTGAATAAACTATAATTTATATTTCATTACGTGTTATTCGAGGTTTGATTGAGCTTCACTAACACAACCCTTTTCAATTTCTGAAATTTTTAGCTTTAGAAAAGTTTTAAGCTTCGTAAACCCATTACAAATTGTATGGAAAATAAGACAGATTTAGGAAGTTTCCGACCTTAATATACATAATTCAAGTTAAAAGTAGAGTTGAGCTCATTTGAACTTTTAACTTGAATTATATTCAGTCACTCAAACAGAAAATTTTTCTTTTCAAATTTTCTTCATATTCTTTTACTTAATATACCGTAGAACGTTTCACTCTCCAAAATCTATTTTGTCACTGCTTGTATTTGTTTTTGAAATGTCATCGTCATTGGATTCAAATCTTTTCATACCAATCCAACAAAAATCAACATTTAATTGAATTTAAAATCTCTTCATAAACGTATGTAAACACAAAGCGAAATTAAAAAACGTGCGAAAATTTCTTATTCCTGTCTACAGATTATTTTCTTTCCATACAGGCAAGTTTGACAACACATTCTTGAGAAAAATTTTGAGTTTTTGTAAAAAAAAACAAATGAAATAAAACAAAAGTAAAATATCAAAACGCACAGCATTTCGAATCGAGAAAACGCAATAAATAAAGAGCTTAACTATAACAGCGACCTGTCGGAAAAGGTAGGTTTATCTTAATGATTATAAGAGTATCAACATCATTGATCCGAAAAACGACACAACTCAACAAAAATATAATTTTTTAAAATACCTATGCGAAAAAAAAATTTAATGAAATTTGAATATGTTAAAATATGAAAATGAAAACCACACAAGAGGTTTGTAAATTCTGTAGAGCAGGATACAATGGTACAATAATAATAACTCAAGTAGATAAATAATTTTTTGAGTTGTATCGACTTTTTTCCGGACTGAGAATATTTTTGAAATTACTTCTTTTTCTTGTATGTATTTATATAACTAGTACCTACACGATTTTCAAAAGACCTCGCTTAATGATTCCACCAAGTGGATTAACTTCCCCACTTAAACCTGGCCTAACATACAATGGTTTCGGCGGAACTCAAAAACGTATTGACGAAGAAGAACAACAAAGGCTGAAAAATAAAAAAACATCCCAAAGTTAAAATAATCGCTTAAAGGCCGGAAAACTACGAAAATTTCCATCAGATGGATCTGGAGATATTGACAAATTTCTCAACAAGAGCTAGAGATTACAATAGTTTCTCGAAAGTAATTTTATTATTGACGTGAATTAAATGCGTTATATAATGTATATTGTGTTGAAAATGTTCAATGTATTATTTAGTAGCATATAAAAGTATTACAATAGTATGTTATTATTAAATTAAGTTTAAGTTAATTATTTTGAGTGTCTGAATATTCCCTTATAGACTTTACTCGAATATTTAGTTTCTGGCGTGCACTAAGTTTAATTGTTTCTCTGTCGAATCTAAGCAATTTTCAGTTATAATATGAGTTCATAATTGTTAGTAAATACTAGAAATTAAAACCAAATTCACTAAAGTATTTATTCCTTTGAAATGAATTTTTCTGCCTTGCCGGTGAATTCTTCTTTTAAATCAACCTTACAGTTCAAATCACGAAGGGCTGCCTTGATATCTTGATTGATTGAAGGATGTTCAGCCATGGCAGCATTTAAGAGATCCTCAGCTCCACATGAAAAGAAGCTATCACATTGATCACGAGCTCTGCAAACCATGTTTCTTATAGCCCATGCGCCGTTCCTCTAGAAAGTAAACAAAATACGTTTAAAGGATGCTCTATATTCAAAATAACAATATAACTCACCTGCACCATTTTATTTTTTGGATGCAATCTAATTGTCTCGACTATTACTTCAGCAATGCCAGTCTCGAAAAATGCAGTACTCTGTTATCTTTTACCCTTAATGTTAAAGTGGAAATGCATGCTAGAGCCGCTGTAGCAATTGCGTCATTGTTCTGAAATTACAGTAGATATAAGAAAAGCCAAAGTATAAAATTAAAGAGCTTGAAATGACTCACCATATTATCTTGCAGTAGTTCTTTTATAATAGGTGCAGCACCTTGCTGAATAATGTGAGCTTTTATTAAAAAAAGAAAATGACGACACCTACCTTTTTGCATTCATCATCGAGGACAGTCAAATAGTTAAGAAGTTGTTTAGTGTCTGTGGACTTTTCACCGAGTTTTTATGAGTTTTTAGATGATCGATTGCTTCATTTAAAATTGGAACACCTGTTTCCTTATTGATGGCCAAATCTTTGATTATGTTGGCCAAATTAGTTCCCTTAATACGGAATGGTTTATAAAAATTTATAAATCAACTTACGATTGAACAGTATTATGTACCTGGGCTTCGAATTGCTTAATAGTCTCCTCTTTGGCTTCTTCGGGACTCATTGAAAAATCGACAATATTCTCCTTCACCACGTCGTCAAAGGTTTCTTGCGATATTACCTTGGCCATGTGATTGGATTCTATGCAAGACAACGAATCAATTAACGCAATCGAATTGGTTCCACTTGGATAGATTTGCCTTTTATGCTAACTTGACGTTTGTCTAGATGAAATAGTGGACTTTCTTGTAAGTAGGAAGAACGTTGCTTTAACACCAGCGCTCTATTCTTTGTCAAGTTTAATCTTTCAAATGGTGGGTATGACGAAAAATTAAGCGTCAACTTAAATTTAGTTATTTCAATATTGGATGTTTTTTAATTACCTTGAAAAGAAATCCTCTTGCCTTCATTTTCATTTTCACAAACATTTTATTTATAATTTAAGTTGGGTTTGTGTGTAAATGAAAATCCACACACAAGTGCAGTATGCTGCAAGTTATAAATCAATTTATATTGAATAATTTTGAATGAACAACAACAACTTTCGATTGCTTGACGGACTGCATTTTGGTCGGCTAGAGCATGCTGTAAGGCGAACAATATAAATTCGGCAATATCATCGACATACCACTCGGGCAGTGCGGCAAATGCATCTGTGGGCTTCATCAAAGGTGCATTAACTTTGGAAATAAATGGACCTTCGATTTTACGCCCTTCCATTTGGTACAATAGGAATTCACAAACAGTCGAATAGAAGTACATGCAAGACGTTATAAGTTTCGGATCCAAAAGACAAACTTCACTGCAGATTTTGGATCTAACAAAAAAGAAATCATTTTATTTTTTTGAGCAAAACACTTGTAGCAAAAATATTAGTCGAACCCCACATTTTCTTCTTCTATTTTTAGATCAAACAACTTACCTATTGAGTTTTTTTAATTGCTTTAACCAACGATCTCTAAATTGTTTGTTATGTTTGGCATATGGAGTATTTTCCCAATGGGATTTGGTCTTGTCCAATTCGTCAATTAATTTCTGCAACTCCTTGATGGCTCTAGTTTTTTGTCGGTATCTCTGAATGGCCGGCATAAACCCTAAATGATGAGCTTGCAATGTTAGGAACCAACATTGCGTTTGGAAATTGGCATTGTGTTCCAAATCTTTAAAATAACGCTCAAGGAATTTCTTGTACTCATCCTCGGTGAATCGTAGTTTTGTGTCATTTTCGATGTAAATCAATGAATTCGAATAAAATGGGAATAATGGATCGACACGATCTAATTTAATTTTAACTGATAACTGTTGCAGGACAACCATAAGATTGATGACAAAACCATCGAGCTAAAAGTTTGTCATCGGATGCGATCTGCACACGGCGTTCGTTGTGCAAAAGTACTTGGGAAATATATGCTAGTGTGATCGGACGACTGTTGACATTAACTAGTAATGAATGGAACACTGTGTGCATAAGTGTTCGCATTGAGTGCAGTTGCTATGATTTAAACACAATTGTATAAACTTTTATGCAACGAATTTAGTCAAATTAAGTACTTACCAGTCTAAATTTACCCGATGTTACTGCCAAAATAGAACTTCTTCCATTTGTCTCTGCAAATTTAATATTTTCCTCGGCAAACATTGAGACAGATAAGAACGGCCCTAAGTAACTGCACTTGACAATCTCTCGACCAGCAATTTTCGTACAAATTTCTGGCAGGAAATTTGCCTGCTTTACCATCAAATCACAAATTGGTCGAGCATTTCCCACCTTAATTACAATCAAACTGGCCAATGTCTGTATCTGATCGGTTTGCATGTAAGTCGTGCAAATGTTCCTTTGCATACATAAATAGTGCACGCAACAACTGTCCGAATATATACTCAAAATCAGCTGGGTACTTGTAGGCTTCAGTTACTAAGTCATGCAAGAATTCCTTAGGGCAGCGATCCTGGTATATTATTTCCAACAAATAAGACTGGTCCAAGTGGTATGCGGTGTGTTGATTAGAGATTGATGAATGAGATTGATTAGAGATTGATGAATGAATGCCAGTGTTGTCTTAAATAAGGGGTCCACTGTGAGATCAGGCCGGCTGCTGACGTTCTGATAATTCTTATAGCATTTAATCAGATACAAAATAACAGAAGTCTTTCCTTGACGCAAGGGTTTCAAGTATGGATTTAAAGGTTGCTGTTCGCTGGTAGTTGTGCGCGATGAGCTGGGTTGATCTGCTCTGGGTTCGGTTTCTGGTGTGCTGCTGGTAGCTACAACATTAGCAAGTATCTCCTGTACTTCGGTGTCGTCACTTTTGATCTTTTTCGGAGTCGAATATTGATCACAATTATTCGAATCAACTGAGTCTGGCTTTTCGTTGTTGTATATTCTCGTAACACATTCCATAAGAATTTCCGACACAAGTGTTTTGAAGTCGTAGCGTTTCTCAGGGTACATTTCAATTAGATTACCAACTTGTGCGCATATCAATTTGCCAATGCTATTGTCATTCCATGTGGCATTCAATATTTTTGATACATATTGTTCGATTTTCTCTTCGATGGCTTCAATAGCTGGGATCATTAAACATGATCCTTCAGTAACAGGTGATGTGTTTTCACTGGTTTCCATATTTTCAATGCCTGAGTCCGAATCTTTGAATTTATCATTACCATCAGTGGTTTTGCGACACGGGTGCATAGGGAATTCATCAGTTTCCATTTTTTGAACAGCATCGTTTAAAATTGATTTTGGCGTTGCGGCTGAAGTCGAAGTGGGTGATGTGCTGATTGATGGTTGAGTGTTTGCTTTACTAGTGTCCAATGTCATTTGTAATGCATTTTTAACCAAACGGGATTCTTTAGCCACATTCGTTGTACTACGGGGAGCTTAAAATGATAAATGCTTGCATTAAATTGTTAACTAAACAAAATTTATACAAAAACATACTCTCTACTTGCTGAGGACTCTCAGTCTCTGCTGTACGTGGTGTTGTATTTAAACCAGCGGATAAGATGCGCAGTCTTCTTGTTACGAAAGCCGTTGCGTCAAGTCTCGGATTCAAAAAAAAAAAAAAATCTACGCATACAAATAATAGTGAAATCAGATTCAAATGAATCCAGATAAATATAAACACTAGACTCAATTCGTTTCTAACCTGCTGTTGTAAAGATACACCATAATAACAACTTAAGTATCTGAAAACACATATAAATCTCTACCTACCCAGCTTCGAAGAAACAAGTAAAACAAAGACGAAGTACAATGCGAGATACATACGTTGAGCAAATACACACTGCTATATGTATATATAACCAACTGCATATGCACACCAAAAACTTAAAAGGACAACTTATTACCTGTACACGATCGAACCCCGATTCAATTGTGTACAAAACATTCAATGACCCAACCAATATAAAAACAAAAAAACAAAAAATTTACATTCATAGGCCCATAGAGGCACTGTCATTCGGATTTGCTATGGGAACACTAGATGGAATCATAATTCCATACTAGGCTCAACCATACATTCAGGAAAGGAACACATAGTATGTGGAAAAGAAAGAAACAAAAAAACTCACAAATTAAAGTCATTGCACCGACTCACTGACTGAATCCAAACTCTTGGGGTAGGTTAGGTATTCATACTTCGCATTGAGATGCGGTGTACTTTTATACTCCGGCAATCGGAGTACTTCTTTGATTCGTCTGGATGATACAAAGTTATCTGAATCATTGTTTGGTGACCACTTGTCCTCTGTCTAGGTATCTATAAAAAAAAAAAAAAATAAGAAATGGGTTATTTCCAATGACTAGGGATTTAGGTGTCGCTGAGAATGATTCTTTGATAGAAATCTTATTCATGTTGGGGTGGGTATCAAGAAACAGTCTCAGCGACAGTAGTCACTTATCCACTAGGCAGGCCTGGAACGGTTGAGGTAGGTCATCCAAAAGTAGGTCATCTCCAATAAGGGGTAACTAAAATAGAAGAGAAAGGCTATTCGAACGAGAAATGTGGTTGGGCACTTACAAAACCAAAAGAAACAAAAAAAAAAAAAAACTTACCTGTCGATGAAGTTGAAATTGAATTTCCACTTTTGGTTTTCTTTAGACGGTCTATATATTGTTTCTTCACATTAAAAAGAACCAAATTATAATTTATGCACCCACTTGTTTTAATTTTTGTTTCAGAAAACAATTTTGCCGGCATTTCTCCATTTTTATTTAACGCGAATAATGGAAAGAGGGAGAAATGTCAAACACTAGAAAGTGTCAAAGTAAAAGCGACTGTTGTCGCTGCGGTGATTAGGGAAACTAAGGAGCGAAGATAAAGTAAAGAGAAGCAGGAATTGAATCGGATAACGATTGCTACAAATTCAAAAATTTGAGAACGAAATAGTGATAATATTGTGCAATATTTTAGTTTAAGTTAAGTTTAATGAGAATATAGTAGGAATAATCAAGTTTCAACGTAAGATAAGGCATTAAATAATAGGTTTTAAGTTAATATTTTATCAAGGTACGATTAAGTAGTAGAAGGTATTAAAGGATATAGTAGGTAACACGCAAACTCGGAAAACTGAATAAGGAGCGACGAAAAAGAAGAAATGAAAAACTATAAAGATAATTGGAATTTTTAATAGGGGAAAATAAAGAGAAGGACAGAGTAGAACGAAATTATGGTAGTGACAGGGGAAGAAAACTTTTTCCAGTCAAAGGAAATGATGAGGAGAAATAATGAAAGCTGGGGCAAGAGGCCAATGACCGCCAGAAGTGCAGTTGGCACTTTCTTTGATTTCAAATCACAAGAAGATTGCAAGTTGAAGTACAGGCAGTTAAGTTCTCTGTGACAGTGGTACTTAAAAATTTTTCTGAAGAACTTTTCATATATTAATATATATATTTAAATCATATCGTGATTTTTTTGATATTTTCCGTTGTTATTTAAATAAATCCAAAAGTGGTTTAAAAGGTGAAGTTTTGAATAGAAGTTGAAAAAAAAAAAATATGTTGTATAGTAGGTAATAAAAGAAAAAATTAAATTTTAGAATTTTTACCGAAATTATTCGAAAACAACGAGGTGCAAAGTGCCCAAAGGAAGCGGACACGCATGGTAGCTAGTAATAGCTTTTACTAGGTACAGAACATTTTTCGTCATAAAGCAGAGGTATGTTAAAAGTAAAAGTGGTTATCCTTGAGATATTTATGGCTAATTTGAAATGTGTTGCTTAGGTTTAGGGTTGGAACAAATCGTCGTCTTATCAGGCCTGAGACTATATATGTATATATACATGTATTTACATACATATATATATATACATGAAAATACATCATAAAGATAGGCACAACACAGGAACATATCACTTGAGTCCAAAAAGACCGACCTAAACCTCTGCGGGATTTGGGAATAGCCCTAAAGAAGAATTGTGGAGACTATACCTAAGAGAAAGATAGTGTGACAGAGTGCTATACCGAACAAAAGGCACCACAGTTACTTACCGTCTTAAAGATCGAGGGCATCTCAAGGGCAAAAGCCCATCACATGACATCATAATTTCTTGTTGGCGATTTTTAAACTATAATTCAGTTTTTTGATTGAAATTAATTTTGTTTGCTTTTAAATTTTTATTTTGCTTTTAAATTTTGAATTTTGCGATTTTTTTTTTTCATTTTTTTTTTATTTTAAATTTTGATTTTTAAACTATTACTATGTACAGTAAATAAGTAAAGGAGTTAAAAGAAAAAGGGTGAAGTTAAAAACAAAAGAAAAAAATGATAACAAAAGTGAATCCTTTAACTTTGAACCTGAATGGAACTTGCGTTCATAGATATATGTATAAAGTGATAAAGTGCGCGAAATCAAAGCTCGAGATTGAGAGCTAAATACCGTCATCCAAGTACGTGCTGCCGGCAGGACTTCGTGGGACGAGAAAGCCGTAAGTTTGTGATTTTAAAAATATTATCCATATATAATACTATATACACATATATATACATGCAAAATAAATTTTAGAGCAGAGATAAAGGATTTTAGAACAGGGGGTGGAATAAAAATCCCCCTAGTACAAAAGAATAAAAAAAAAAAAAAGGTTTGCATTTATGAACATTACTGGTAAAATAGTTTTTTTTTAACTCTTTTAAAGATTTTACTTTTTTTTTGCATAATCATTTTTAAATAATTATTAAGTAAATTTCTTATGTTGTAATAAATGGCCATAGGCCTAAATAGTTGAAACAATTTTTTTTCTTCGATTTGGTTATGAGGGTTAAACCTTTTTATAACATGGATTGCTAATTCAAGCTGCGATGGTGTGTGGGATTACGGCAAAGCCGACAATAGGAGAAGTGTGGTAAATAGGGGGACTTAAGAGGACAAGACGAACATTTTGACTAGGGATGTGACATTTTAACGATTAATAAGCGATTGGGAGTTGAGCTAGGGGTCACCTCATCAGACACAGCCTGGAGGTGACGAAGGTTGTATCTGTGGATACAAGGGTGGGTAGGCCAATCTTCGACGATACCATCTGTCGAGGTCTTTCGTGACTTGGCGAACCACTGTCTGAGTGAGACATTGGGCTTTGGACGGATTTGTAGGGATAGAGTAGTCTTAGGTTAGATGAGTAGCTTACATAAATTATATCCGATTTTTAGATATAAGTTTCCATTTCTTTTTACTTTTCAGTTATAAAATAAATTATAACTCACTTATATCTTGTGTTAGGACATAAATTCCTAGTTTTAGTTCTAGAGTAGTTTAGATTAGTTTCGATCATTCTGAATAAATCCGTTGCAGGGTCACAACCTTTCACTCAGGCGGTGGCATAGGTACCTGAATTTGTGCTTTTCCTTTTTTTGCCCTATTCCTATTTTATCCATAACCACATCCCATTCCTTTTCCTATTCCTATACTTTTCCTGGCACGAGATGTTTGATTGTTGAGTCGGAGATGTATGGATAGGGGTAAAAAAACCACCCCCAAACCTTCGAGCTAGAGCAAGCGTGCCGTGCCTCTATCTATCAGGTTATACACCAGATAGTACGATGTGGTAGGGAAGTTTGGAATAAGCTGAAACACTCGTCAGGTCACAAAGGCACCAATCGCCGACGCTACTGACAGACTGACTTACTTAAGACTAGACGACTAACTAGCTATCTAGGGACTTTTATTTTTCCCCATTCAACTATTGTTTAGGAAACTGAGCTTAAATTCCACACACCAAGCAACGTAATATATCATATACAAAGACAACTCAAAACATACCCCAAAGAAATAATTAACAATTTTTGTTACACATTTTTTTTATTACAACAACCTTTTTTTTGAATACACAGATTTTTTTATGATTGATTTACAATTTTACAATTTTGAAGTTAATTTTTTTTTTTTTTGAATTATCATTATTTTTTTTTTTCTTTTCCATTTTTTTTACTATTCCTTTTTTAATTTTTTTTATTACATTTTTTTAAATTACATTTCCTTTTTTTATAACATTTATTATTAATTTTTTTATTATATTAATTATTAAATTTTATACCTTTTTTTGAATTTTTTTTTACTTTTTTTGAATTTTTCCTCTTTATTTTTTTTATATTTGGTTGAAAGATAAATTTGCGAAACTAAACAAAAATCAGAGAAAGGGTTTAACTTTGATAAACAGAAAATCGAAAAAAAGAAACAAATTTACTAATACAAATATAATAATATCTACCTGAGAGCAAAGATGGTAAGGGAAAACTTGGGCGCAGTTCCTAAGAGCACTCTGTCCCAGAGAAATAAGGGAAAAGAAAGAGTCCCTCATATTCTTAGGTCTGGCAGGAATGGGGTCCTAGAGGATCCTCCACTAGCGATGCCTAGAAAATGACCATCTGAGGCGAATGGTCATAGGTCTCTTTTGGAACATTCATCCCTAGATTCAGGTAGCAATGAATCCTTGGCCGATGAATCTAGCTTTCATGGCTTCCATGAAGAGGGAACAGAGAATAGGGATGAGTCTGAGATAGGAGCGGTAGGGCCGAGTCCAGGCCGAAGCAAAAATCATTCTTTGATTCTCCTTGACTCGGAAGAAGAGGAGACCAGACAGACGATACGAAGACGAACTCACGAATTTCAAAAAGAACTTCAAGCTTTACATGATAACATAGAACGGCAAAACGAACGTGACGACGAGAACACAACTAACACGACATACAAGAACATCGACAAAGCTATCGAGGCTGCGGTGTCTAGGTCCATAGAGGACGCACAAAAGAAAACAATGTGCCTACTCAACCAGCAGATGGCTAGCATGAAAACTATGCACAATGTGGTCCAAGTCTTAACGAACAATGTGACAACAGTTCATGAGCGTCTCTTGTTGGTTGAGAAGTCGGCCATATTGTGGCATGAAAAGCAGGAAATGACTGATGAGATTAAAGCTTCCAACCCTGTTCCTAAGAAACGTGTTTCATTAGAACAGGGCAGAGAATCTCGAGAGGAAAAATATCCAGATAGACAAGACAATAGGAAGCGTCTTGAGATTCACAAATGGGGGGTAAAATTCGACGGAACGTCGAAGACTATGAGCGTTGAAAGTTTCATTTTTCGAATTGAAACGCTTCAAAAAACAAATGGTGCCAGTAATGAGCAAGTATTTGCAAATTTCCACCACCTATTAACCGGGCCAGCAGAGAAGTGGTATTGGCAGTACTTTGAGGAAAATCAAGGGGATGATTTGCTTAATTACCACGATCTAAAAACAGAGCTGTTAAGACAATTTAGGAATAGTAAAAGAGACCACGAGATTCTTAGATCTATTATGGATCGAAAACAACAACCAAACGAGTCTTATGATGAATTTTATGAAGACATTAGAGGATTGGTATTGCAAATGCAAAACCGACCAAATGAGAAAGATCTCGTCTCGATCGTGAGAACTAATATTAAAGATAGGGTAGCGAACTTGATATTTGGATGCTCGGTTAAGAGCATTCGTGACCTGAGAGAGGAGTGCAGGCGTGCAGAAAAGCACTTAGCTACTCGTGACTACAAAACTAAAAGACTGGTTAGTGAAATAGAAGAACGAGATATTCACCGTCATAGGGTAGTTTTAGAGAGTTCGGAAGATGATGATGATGGACATATTGCAGCAGTCAATTACAACCGAATTGACCGACCCCAAACAATCAATAAACAAGACAAACGGAATGCTACATATAAAAATAACGAACGAGACAAAAAGACAGAACCTACTAAAGACAGCAAAACAGCTGCGGCAACATGTTCATCAACATCCCACGCTCTGACCTGCTTCAGTTGCGGCCAGGGGAATGTTTCCTTCCACTGTGGAACTTGTCAGGGAAACCTGAAAGTCGGCAGTGCATCCGGAGCACCACCGCTGACGAAAGTGCCTCTTCCGGAAATCCAGGAACTGGAAAAGTAAACATTTTAAAAAGAGAACACAATTTAGAAATAATACAACCTCATTTATTGAAACCACATAAAACGCTTCACCAGAGAATTAAAGAATATGATGAAGCTCGTAGGCGTATTTTTAATGAAGAAGTGATGAGCTGTGATAAATTAGTAGTAAGTAGTAGAAATTATAAGAAAATAGCTAGGCTTAGGGAAAAGAGTGCAATATGTAGGAGTAGGAAAATGAAAATTGAGTCCACTGTTCTATCGATCTGTGACGATAACAGACCATATGCTAAAGTGACTGTGAAAGGCGTTGAAATGTTGGGTCTTTTAGACAGTGGCGCTTCACTAAGTTGTTTAGGGAAAGGGGCAATGGATTTTATCCGAGACCAGAACATAGAAATGACGACCATGACTATAGACATAAAGACAGCAGATGGCAAGAACCAGCAAATTAACGGACCATTTAAGACCAACGTCTCATGGGGTGGCAAAACCCAAGAGATGGAGTTGTATGTTGTTCCAAGTTTGCAACAGCAACTCTATCTAGGGGTAGATTTTTGGAAGGTGTTCAAGGTTGCTCCGAACGTGATCTGTGCTCTAGACATACCAGCGCCGGCGAGAGGGCAGGAGTCTGATCCTATGCGACAGCTTACTCCAACACAAACTGAAGAGCTCGAGCGTGTAAAGCTTGCATTCCCTTCGTTCGCACAGATGGGGTTGGGTAAGACTCACGTCGAAGAACATGTCATTGAGATGGAAGATGAAACCATTCCCATCAAACAACGACATTATCCAATTTCACCTGTTGTTCAAGGGTTAATGTATGCTGAGCTTGACCGCATGCTTGAACTCGGTGTGATCGAGGAGAGCAACAGCGCTTATAGCTCTCCAGTTGTGTTGGTGCGTAGGCCAGGCAAGAACAGACTTTGCTTGGACTCGAGGAAAATAAACGCGGCCACGAAAAATTTGCGTATCCTCTCCCACATATTGAAGGGATCTTAAGTCGACTCCACAACACGCACTACATATCGAGTATCGATTTGAAGGACGCCTTTTGGCAGATTCCTCTGGAGCTCAAATCAAGAGAGAAGACGGCTTTCACAGTCCCTGGACGACCGTTGTATCAGTTCACGGTTATGCCGTTTGGATTGTGCAACGCCGCCCAGAGAATGTGTAAGCTGATGGACAAAGTTATTCCCGCTCGTCTGAGAGAGAATGTCTTTGTCTATCTCGATGACCTCTTGATTTGCTCTCCAGACTTTGAAACCCACATGGGCGTTCTGAAAGAGGTGGCGAGGTGTTTGCGTGAGGCGGGGTTGACAATAAATGTGGAGAAAAGCAAATTCTGTTACAAAGAGATCAAGTACTTGGGCTATTTCGTCGGCGATGGATGTCTGAGAACAGATCCTGAGAAGGTTTCAGCGATTAAGGACTTCCCTGTCCCAAAAACCCCTAAACAACTCCGTCGGTTTCTAGGGATGACGGGTTGGTATAGACGCTTTATCCCAAATTTTGCGTCTATATCGGCCCCAATGACAGACTGTCTTAAAAAGGGTAAGGATTTCATAATGGCTAATGAAGCGCTAACAGCTTTCGAGAACTTGAAGACGACATTGATTACTGCACCTATACTAACGAACCCAGACTTCAACAAACACTTCTACATACAATGCGACGCATCAACTTCTGGAGTAGGGAGTGTGCTTTTCCAAATGGACGAAGAGAAAAGCGAACGGCCCATCGCATTCATGTCCCAGAAGCTGAATCCCGCTCAGCGGAATTACAGTGTAACGGAACTTGAGTGCTATGCAGCCGTTTTGTCCGTGAAGAAGTTCCGAGCCTACATCGAAGGCTTACCTTTTACTATTATAACAGACCACGCAAGTCTCAAGTGGCTGATGACACAAAAAGATTTGAGTGGTCGGTTAGCTCGGTGGAGTTTAAAGCTGCAAGGCTTTGACTTCACCATAGAGCATAGAAAGGGTGTCCTAAATGTAGTCCCGGATACTCTCTCAAGAATCCATATGGACGAAATCAGTACCAAAATGCCAGAAGTTGACTTCAATTCACCATACTTTTCATCAGAAGAGTATGTTGAGTTGAAGAAGACCGTAAACGAGAATCAAGACAAACCACCCGACATTTGTATTTCCGACGGCTACGTTTATAACCGAACTGACAGACGAACAGGAGATCCGATCCAAGAAGACAGAGCCTGGAAACTCTGGGTCCCGAAGGAGTTGTGTAGGGGGCTTTTGGAAACAGCACACGATTCCTTTACTGCTGGTCATGGAGGAGTCCATAAGACCCTAGCCAAACCAAGACAAAAATACTACTGGCCTAATATGACGGCTGAAGTAAAAGACTACATAACAAACTGTGATACTTGTAAGTGCAATAAATCGACGAACTTGATTTTACGGCCACCCATGGGACAACAGACAATAATGGAAAGACCATTTCAGAGACTCTACATCGACTTATTAGGACCGTACCCAAGAACGAAGACCGGTAATACCCACATTTTTATAGTACTTGACCATTTTAGCAAATATGTGTTTCTTAAACCCATTCGTAGAGCAACAGCAGCTGAGGTAGTGAAATACCTCGAAGAAGGTGTTTTCCATATGTTTGGCGTTCCCGAATTTATACATTCTGACAATGGAAAACAATTCGTTTCAGAATTGTTTTCCAGCCTTTTAAAGAGGTACGGAGTTCAGCACGTACGCACCGCTTTCTACTCCCCCCAAGCTAACGCTTCGGAGAGAGTGAATCGATCCGTGTTATCTAAAATTCGGTCCTATATCGATAGTGACCAAAGAAATTGGGATACCCATGTGAGCAACACTGCATTTTCGCTCAGAAGTGTTGTCCACGACGCGACTACTTATGAACCGTATTATGCAGTGTTTGGCACTCAAATGGTCCAACATGGGAATTCTTATGAACTTTTGCGTAGATTAGACATGTTGAAAAAGACACAAACGTTGAAATTACCAACAAAGCTGACAAAATGGCACTTATCCGCAAAGACATTTTTGACAACCTTAAATTAGCACACGACAAATCGACTAGACACTACAACCTACGCACAAGGAACATTTCTTACAAAACAGGACAAATTGTTTACAGACGAAATTTCAAACAGAGTAACCTAGCAGATCACTATAATGCTAAATTGGGACCCAAGTTCATCAAATCAATAGTCCTTAAGCCCATTGGAAACTCTATGTACGAGTTAGGGAATCTGAGAGGGGAAAAGGTTGGTGTTTATCACGCCAAAGATATTCACACATAGTTTCTTTGACGCACTCAGCTGCTGTTGTTTCTATTAGCTGGCAGTCTGTGATATAGTTGTAGTTATGTCCTTATTTATTAATTAATTTATTTATTTATTTATTTTTTTATTTATTTATTTATTAATTTATTTATTACTAATCTATTTACCAATTTTTTATCTATTTATTTATTCGACACGAATTATCGGTTTTATTGGTTTATAAATCTTTACAATAAGAACCATTTGATCTGTGATATAAGTGTAGTTATGTCCTTATTTATTTATTTAATTATTTATTAATTTATTAATGTAGTTTGCTACTTTTTTTTATTTAATGATTTCATATAAAATATGGATTATTGTTGAAAATAAATCCTTTCAATAAAAGCCAGATAATCTGTGATATAAGTGTTAGTTACGTCCTTATATAGACATATTTGCATAGTTATTTATTTTTAGAATATGTGATATATTTCTTCTCAATAAGACGCATATGATCTGGGATATATGTACGTGTCTTTTATTTATTTATATTATATATTTATTCTCATAGCTATTCACCTATTCCCAACATAATAGCTATAGATTTTTTTTGTATTGTCGTTGTCACTAAAAGATTTCCTAGATTCTTTACAAATTACTTATTTATTGATTTCGTTATGCATTGGGAAACAAATTTCAATCTACTCATTGATAACGAAACTACCTAGGTATTTAATTTTTTTTTCACTTTGATAGGATTATTTTTTTTGAGAATCACAGACTGACCCTTAGTATTCGATTGCATTTTTTTTTTTTAGAAGTGAAACCACTTCTCTACCTATCTATAACGAAACAAACAGCATAATGATTGAAACTAGGTTCAAAATACATACAACACAACTATATATTTAATCTAACCTCAATGCGGAAGAGGAAACTACAAAAACAAAAAAATAAATACAAAAAAAAAAAAAAACTAAAGAGATATGTATCTAGAAAAGGTAGAAATTCAAATGACACAACATCTAAAGGGACATAAGCTGCTCGGATAATAAAATATGAATTCAGGGCGTGGGACGTGCCACACGTCATCGAACGGCTGAAAATTCAATAAGTTGCTCTTAACATAAATGATAGATATCGAAATAATAGGTACAACATTGATAGAGCGAATCGAAATGCTGTCTTGCATTTCACTTATTAACAAGTGACGACTTTCATTTTTTTTTTCGAGTCCAGTCTACTCACGACCATTCAAAGACTGTTATCGTGTTTGTTACGAAAGCCGTTGCGTCAAGTCTCGGATTCTAAAAAAAAAAAAAAATCTACGCATACAAATAATAGTGAATTCAGATTCAAATGAATCCAGATAAATATAAACACTAGACTCAATTCGTTTCTAACCTGCTGTTGTAAAGATACACCACAATAACAACTTAAGTATCTGAAAACACATATAAATCTCTACCTACCCAGCTTCGAAGAAACAAATAAAACAAAGACGAAGTACAATGCGAGATACATACGTTGAGCAAATACACACTGCTATATGTATATATAACCAACTGCATATGCACACCAAAAACTTAAAAGGACAACTTATTACCTGTACACGATCGAACCCCGATTCAATAGTGTACAAAACATTCAATGACCCAACCAATATAAAAACAAAAAAACAAAAAATTTACATTCATAGGCCCATAGAGGCACTGTCATTCGGATTTGCTATGGGAACACTAGATGGAATCATAATTCCATACTAGGCTCAACCATACATTCAGGAAAGGAACACATAGTATGTGGAAAAGAAAGAAACAAAAAAACTCACAAATTAAAGTCATTGCACCGACTCACTGACTGAATCCAAACTCTTGGGGTAGGTTAGGTATTCATACTTCGCATTGAGATGCGGTGTACTTTTATACTCCGGCAATCGGAGTACTTCTTTGATTCGTCTGGATGATACAAAGTTATCTGAATCATTGTTTGGTGACCACTTGTCCTCTGTCTAGGTATCTATAAAAAAAAAAAATAAGAAATGGGTTATTTCCAATGACTAGGGATTTAGGTGTCGCTGAGAATGATTCTTTGATAGAAATCTTATTCATGTTGGGGTGGGTATCAAGAAACAGTCTCAGCAACAGTAGTCACTTATCCACTAGGCAGGCCTGGAACGGTTGAGGTAGGTCATCCAAAAGTAGGTCCAATAAGGGGTAACTAAAATAGAAGAGAAAGGCTATTCGAACGAGAAATGTGGTTGGGCACTTACAAAACCAAAAGAAACAAAAAAAAAAAAAAACTTACCTGTCGATGAAGTTGAAATTGAATTTCCACTTTTGGTTTTCTTTAGACGGTCTATATATTGTTTCTTCACATTAAAAAGAACCAAATTATAATTTATGCACCCACTTGTTTTAATTTTTGTTTCAGAAAACAATTTTGCCGGCATTTCTCCATTTTTATTTAACGCGAATAATGGAAAGAGGGAGAAATGTCAAACACTAGAAAGTGTCAAAGTAAAAGCGACTGTTGTCGCTGCGGTGATTAGGGAAACTAAGGAGCGAAGATAAAGTAAAGAGAAGCAGGAATTGAATCGGATAACGATTGCTACAAATTCAAAAATTTGAGAACGAAATAGTGATAATATTGTGCAATATTTTAGTTTAAGTTAAGTTTAATGAGAATATAGTAGGAATAATCAAGTTTCAACGTAAGATAAGGCATTAAATAATAGGTTTTAAGTTAATATTTTATCAAGGTACGATTAAGTAGTAGAAGGTATTAAAGGATATAGTAGGTAACACGCAAACTCGGAAAACTGAATAAGGAGCGACGAAAAAGAAGAAATGAAAAACTATAAAGATAATTCATTGTATATAAATTCTATAGTATTCTCATGAAGAAAAAAAGCTCGTGGCCATCTATGCGTCCAAATGTCATACTAATTTTTGTTAAGGGATCTCGGTAAGGCGATCACAGCGAACCTATCGACCAAATGTCTACCTACAAAATCGTGTTTCATGAGAATACTATAGATTGGATATACAATGGATAATTGGAATTTTTAATAGGGGAAAATAAAGAGAAGGACAGAGTAGAACGAAATTATAGTAGTGACAGGGGAAGAAAACTTTTTCCAGTCAAAGGAAATGATGAGGAGAAATAATGAAAGCTGGGGCAAGAGGCCAATGACCGCCAGAAGTGCAGTTGGCACTTTCTTTGATTTCAAATCACAAGAAGATTGCAAGTTGAAGTGCAGGCAGTTAAGTTCTCTGTGACAGTGGTACTTAAAAATTTGTCTGAAGAACTTTTCATATATTAATATATATATTTAAATCATACTCGTGATTTTTTTGATATTTTCCGTTGTTATTTAAATAAATCCAAAAGTGGTTTAAAAGGTGAAGTTTTGAATAGAAGTTGAAAAAAAAAAAATATGTTGTATAGTAGGTAATAAAAGAAAAAATTAAATTTTAGAATTTTTACCGAAATTATTCGAAAACAACGAGGTGCAAAGTGCCCAAAGGAAGCGGACACGCATGGTAGCTAGTAATAGCTTTTACTAGGTACAGAACATTTTTCGTCATAAAGCAGAGGTATGTTAAAAGTAAAAGTGGTTATCCTTGAGATATTTATGGCTAATTTGAAATGTGTTGCTTAGGTTTAGGGTTGGAACAAATCGTCGTCTTATCAGGCCTGAGACTATATATGTATATATACATGTATTTACATACATATATATATATACATGAAAATACATCATAAAGATAGGCACAACACAGGAACATATCACTTGAGTCCAAAAAGACCGACCTAAACCTCTGCGGGATTTGGGAATAGCCCTAAAGAAGAATTGTGGAGACTATACCTAAGAGAAAGATAGTGTGACAGAGTGCTATACCGAACAAAAGGCACCACAGTTACTTACCGTCTTAAAGATCGAGGGCATCTCAAGGGCAAAAGCCCATCACATGACATCATAATTTCTTGTTGGTGATTTTTAAACTATAATTCAGTTTTTTGATTGAAATTAATTTTGTTTGCTTTTAAATTTTTATTTTGCTTTTAAATTTTGAATTTTGCGATTTTTTTTTCATTTTTTTTTTATTTTAAATTTTGATTTTTAAACTATTACTATGTACAGTAAATAAGTAAAGGAGTTAAAAGAAAAAGGGTGAAGTTAAAAACAAAAGAAAAAAAAAGATAACAAAAGTGAATCCTTTAACTTTGAACCTGAATGGAACTTGCGTTCATAGATATATGTATAAAGTGATAAAGTGCGCGAAATCAAAGCTCGAGATTGAGAGCTTAATACCGTCATCCAAGTACGTGCTGCCGGCAGGACTTCGTGGGACGAGAAAACCGTAAGTTTGTGATTTTAAAAATATTGTCCATATATAATACTATATACACATATATATACATGCAAAATAAATTTTAGAGCAGAGATAAAGGATTTTAGAACAGGGGGTGGAATAAAAATCCCCCTAGTACAAAAGAATAAAAAAAAAAAAAAGGTTTGCATTTATGAACATTACTGGTAAAATTTTTTTTTTTTAACTCTATTAAAGATTTTACTTTTTTTTTGCATAATCATTTTTAAATAATTATTAAGTAAATTTCTTATGTTGTAATAAATGGCCATAGGCCTAAATAGTTGAAACAATTTTTTTTCATCGATTTGGTTATGAGGGTTAAACCTTTTTATAACATGGATTGCTAATTCAAGCTGCGATGGTGTGTGGGATTACGGCAAAGCCGACAATAGGAGAAGTGAGGTAAATAGAGGGACTTAAGAGGACAAGACGAACATTTTGACTAGGGATGTGACATTTTAACGATTAATAAGCGATTGGGAGTTGAGCTAGGGGTCACCTCATCAGACACAGCCTGGAGGTGACGAAGGTTGTATCTGTGGATACAAGGGTGGGTAGGCCAATCTTCGACGATACCATCTGTCGAGGTCTTTCGTGACTTGGCGAACCACTGCCTGAGTGAGACATTGGGCTTTGGACGGATTTGTAGGGATAGAGTAGTCTTAGGTTAGATGAGTAGCTTACATAAATTATATCCGATTTTTAGATATAAGTTTCCATTTCTTTTTACTTTTCAGTTATAAAATAAATTATAACTCACTTATATCTTGTGTTAGGACATAAATTCCTAGTTTTAGTTCTAGAGTAGTTTAGATTAGTTTCGATCATTCTGAATAAATCCGTTGCAGGGTCACAACCTTTCACTCAGGCGGTGGCATAGGTACCTGAATTTGTGCTTTTCCTTTTTTTGCCCTATTCCTATTTTATCCATAACCACATCCCATTCCTTTTCCTATTCCTATACTTTTCCTGGCACGAGATGTTTGATTGTTGAGTCGGAGATGTATGGATAGGGGTAAAAAAACCACCCCCAAACCTTCGAGCTAGGCCGAGCTAGAGCAAGCGTGCCGTGCCTCTATCCAGCATCAAAGAACACCTCTGTGGTATACCGTGACTCACAACATTCTGGCTCTTATCTGAAAAGAAAATATAAGAATAGTTTAAAAATTTAAATAATGGTAAATAATTCAATTGGAAAAAAGATAAGACTAGGTAAAACACAAAAAAATGGGATCCGATTAAAAAATACTTTTCATAGTTAACAAATTTTTTGGCAGCTTGTGTGAATACCAACTTGAAAACTCTAATTTCATACGCTTTTTCACAAGAAGGTGTCGCAAGCATATGTGTGTGTTTACACTTTTGCACTTTTTGCAAAAAGTAAGTTGAATGTAGTTAGGCCTTAATGCTTGAAGTTATTCTAAGCCTCTTTAAAAATTGTTTTGTCACTTGTATTTTGTTTTAAATAATTCTAAACATTTTGGGCCAGTAAATAACTCTGCGTGTTAAATTTAATCACTGGAAATATTATGCCTATTAATTTTCAAATATGTTGGCTACTTTAATTTATTGAAAACGAAAACTTAATACATTCATCTGCGAAGGTGTTAACCAAGCTATATTATTCCTTGAAAAAAGCATCAAATTTATTGAAAAAAAAATCAAGTGTTAAAAGTCTAAATAAATTTCAATATACATATTTTTAAAGCAATTATGATATTTTTCACTTTATTTGCTATTTTGCCTTTTTATAATTCTAAAAAAAAATATGTATTCATTTTTTTATACATACAAAATTATAGTTCAAAAAATCAGTAGACTTCACTCTCTTTCTAATTTTTGATAAAAATTCCCAAACAAAGGAATTTTTGTCATGATCCCCCAGCACTGTAATGTGAATATCACCATCCATCACCACTGGCGCAAAGTAACGAAAATGAAACAGATACAGAATTTTCTACATAGCGAAGTGCAGAATGAAGGACCGTGGTGCGCTCGATGAAGTTGAACACCTTGCTATCTAAATTTCTATGAGGAAGAATGAACTTTGTGTTTTTTTTTAATATTTGTATGTGGATTTGCTTTACCTCGGTGCGCTTAAGTTAAGAGAACACCATGATGGGTGAATTTTTCGTTTCTTTGAGAGGAAATGAATTCGCGTCGAGTTGCCGAATGAAGAACGAATGTGCGCTTGATGCACTGATCTCTATATATAACTGGATAGTGTATTCCATAGAAAGTATAACAGTTTTTTTGACTCCAATTGAAGATGACATTTGTTAGGCATTCTCACTTTTTGACGTCTGCTGAGCACAAAAAAAAAGTTATTTGAAGAAAGATTTTTTTTGTAGAAACAATAAAATAAAATAAAATATTTTGTTTATTTTGTAAGTTCTATCGGAATGTGAACGAAACTCCTATGCAGGTCTTCAAATTCTAGATCCCTAGGTGATATCAAAAAGATTTGCTACACTGAGATGTCGATTTCTTAGCATATTTCCACATCAAAAGTTCTTCTACATCAAATTATTTTGATCACAAATTTTTCAGAAACCAATTTGTTGGAAATGAATTCAAAATATTGACTTTCATCCGTGTCGGTTCAATAAAAAAAAGAAAGTGATTCGTCATTCCGTTCAAAAAAGAATATTGACTATCTAGTTTAAGAGTATGTACAATTTTGCTTCATACAGAGTAAAGGTGAAATAGGGAAGTGAAAACTCCCCAGGCATTGAAGCACCGACGAAGAACCCCTTCTCTTTAAAGTTCAATATTATGCTCTAACTGGTGTTAAACCAGACCGAAAAAAAGTTATGTTTAAAGTAGGTCAGCTGAAAAACAACGAATGGAACATTCAGCTCAAAGAAAGTGCAGCAATTATTTTGCTAGGGGCGAAAGAAGAAGCTCCGGACATACCTCAGGAGGCAACCAGGTTCATCGGAGACATAAATGAGTCGGAGTTAGCGACTGCTCTCGACTCGCTGGCAGGTCTTACTAATCTAGGAAATATTTGCAACATGAATGCCACGGTACAGTGTTTGAAGTCTGTGCCAGAACTGCGGGAAGCCTTATTAGAGTTCAAAGATGATAGCCCATCTAGTTCATCAGCTTCTTCTAAAATCACAACAGCAATTATTAAATCGCTCGTTGTTCATCTTGGTAAGGGTACGACTAACCAAATTTTCCGAAGTCCATGGTAAAGATGCTATGTACGTTAGATCATCAAAGATAAGCCGTTTACCAGAATATCTTACCATTCAATTTGTTCGTTTCCAATACAAGGGAAAAGAAGGAATCAATGCAAAGGTCTTGAAAGACATGCAATTCCCTATTGATTTTGATGCATTTGAGCTTTGCACGCTCCAGTTACAGGCTAAGCCAACACCCGAACGTGAAAAATTGAAGAAAATAGACGACGCCAAGTTAGAGAAATTGAGAGTGGCACCATCTGGAAAAATAGATGGTCCAAGAGAACCTCCTCTGCTGACCAAGTCAAGATTCACAACGCAACTATTGGTCGTGGAACATTTCTTATGGCTGCAACTGGACAATGTGTTAAAAAATGTGAAAAACAAAGTAGTAACTTACAGCATTGTATATCCAATGAGATCCCTTAACAAAAATTAGTATGACATTTGGACGCATAGATGGCCACGAGCTTTTTTTCTTCATGAGAATACTATAGAATTTATATACAATGCTTACAGGGTGTTATAAATTTTCTATATTCAATTCGGTCTTAGGTTCTCAGCAATTCTGGAACTCATCTTTTAGAACCTACTATGGCAGTACAAATAATCGTTCCCTCGGAAAGAGTTTCAACAGTTCTTACTTCACGAAGAAGAGTTAAAATTAATGATGAACAGTGAAAACGCGAACGAAATAAGGTAGGGCCTAATTTTGTCTTTCTATCCACTGCTATTTGATTGTTTTCATTTTAAATGTTTTTCTTTAGTTTCTAGTTACTCTTAATAGATGTTCAAGTTCATTGGCCGAATTATCTGGATATACAATTTAGTGTGATACGAACTATTACCTCTGGAACTGCCAATGCAACCTTGGGTATATTCTAATATGAATTAGCAAGATGAATCTGTGGCTACACGTAGAGCTCAAGGTTTAAAATAATTATTTAATTAAGTGCTGAAAAGTCATTTTACAATTAAATTTATTAAACAAAAACACTAAAATCTGATATTTCTTAAATCAAGTATTTCAATCTCAAGAGAACGAAATTCCTCATGTGAGGTTGAAATAGTTAAGTTTAGTTACTCCATTATTAGTAACTAGTGAACTATATTTGTATCTGTAATATTGTTCCGTATACAAAGCAAGACTTGAAAAAGGGTTAATGTGGATTATTTAAAGATTTTAATATAATGCCTTACTGATTAAAACAGTGTAACGGAGGAGACAAAATTGCAATTTTCTCTCCCAAATTTCAACTGCTCACTTACTTACGATATAGGTACTATGGGGCAAGTTTTGTATTCGTGCAAAAAAAAAATTGAGATAACAATCAAACATAACAATATGCTATGTTTCCACCCAAATGAAATCCGAGATTTCGTTTGAAAACTTTTGATATTTTAAGTTTAATGGAACAAAATTTCATGGAAATGTCAACGAAATCTCAATGAAAACTCTAGATTTCGATGTAATCTTAATGAAATCCTGCTCCACAAACTCGAGATCTCCAAATTTTTCAGCTGAAATCTCAGATTTCGGTTTGGTGGGAACATAGTATTACGATGAGAGAGATCACGAAAAAAGTGGGTGGCACAATTCTATCTATCTGTCTGTCTGTTTGTATCTGGATCCATAACCTAAACTAATGATGCGATTTTCTTCAAATTCAAACTTAAGTGTTTTTTGTACCTCTCCAGAGGGGAAATTGAAATTTTTTTTTAACTCGAAAAATAACGGTACTTGCCATACAATCGTTAAGGTAAATCTAACTTATGTATCTCAAAAACGGCTCCAACGATTTTGATAAAAAAATCAGTGTATTATTGTTGATATGGTGTACTTTCTGGTAAGAAAAAAATTAACAAAAACATTTATTAACGGTACCTGCCATAACGTTTTTTTTTATTTTCGGTTTTCTGATTAACCGCTCATCCGATTTCAATAAAACTTTGTTCACAAAAGGTTTTTTAGAATATAAATAATACTGCATACCAAAATTTTGGAAAAAATTAATTTTGGATTTTTAAAAAAGATTCAAATTTTGTTTTTGAAATTTCTATATTTCAAAAATGGGTTGATGAATTATTTTAAAATTTATATTAATATATGCTCAAAATGTGCATACCAAATTTTTTTTTGGAAAATGTTACAAAAAATGTATATATAAAAAATTAATTTTTAAGAAAACGGCTCCAATGATTTAAAATTTGTTTTTTTTGCTTATATTCATATTTTTTCAAGTAATCAAATACAATTAAAAGAACGATTTAAATGCTTTTTTATACTTTTTCTATAATTAATTGAATATAATAAAGCAAGTAGGTACGTGCGGTCCAGTCGAGCATTTTATTTTTAAAGGTCTGAATTTCTTTGATCCATGCTTAAAAGTGGTCAGATAATTAAACAAAATTATGTGTACAATTTCATTGAAATCGGTTAACGTTAACACATGCTAACAAGCACTTGGAGTTTGTATACAAAATACAAGGGGGCATATTCATAGACAGTGTTCAAGTTGTTGCTAGTCAAAATTGGCGTATGTAGGTGGTGAGATTCGATAAATATTCGGCATCAAAAACGGCGAATAGAACAATAATGCAACTCCCCATGGTCTACAGCTCAACGGCCATATATGTATAACAAAATGAAGTACATACAATCACCTTCAACGATAGCCGTGTTTTTAAGTGCATTTTTATCTCCACTTGAAAGAAAATCCTATGTAAAAAAATACAACAATTGTTATTATTCCGAATTGTTGTTGTGTTTAATATGTTACTTTTTTTAAAGAAGGCAAAAATGCACTAAGAAACAAGGCTGATGTTCGCCACATCAATGTCATCCAAATATCGAAGACAGTGTGCAAATGGTGAGTTGCATTATTGTTATTTTTGGTGTTTTAAGGCCGAATATCACCCAAAGCCCCATGGCTTGGAGCTAAATGGCCACACATGAAGTCCACGCAACTACCGTTTCAACGACGTATGAATAATTCGTGTTGAGTAGCCCCCATACATTTTATTTTTATCAATATTCTTTTATTTCTTACTGTTTAAGAATATTTCAATCTTAACTTGCATCAAATAATTAATTAAATTCATTCAAGTTATATATGTAACTATTTGCTTATTTTGTATAATTTACCCTATAATCTTTTAAACTTTGAATTCCACTCAATTCTCTTAATCAATTGTTACTTTTAGTACCTATTCTCAATTTCTTATTATGCATCATTTATGAAATATCAATTATGTATATGTATTTTGTATAACATATGGGTATGAGCTTCTCTCATTCTCAAGCACTCGGTCACTTGGATTACGACCTGCAAGCAGATAAGTACCCTCGATAAAAACTTAAATAATTATAAAGCTGTTGTTTTATTCTTGTGGTAATTTTGTATTGTTCTGCTGCCCTTTCGTAAAGTGCTGGTCCTTCGTCGTTGGGTTTTTTTATTCCTAAACATTTTCTGGTCCATATCGAGACGGATTTAATCAGGAACAACCCTAAGGAAATATTATTTCATTGAAAGAGTTTTGTGGTTGAGATTTACGGACATCGCGTTTTCTCATCAAAACATAATTTCGCTATTGGGATTAACGGACATCGCGTTATCCCGTATACCAATGCAAATTTGATTAACGGACTTCGTGTTAATCTGTTAAATAAAGATATTTTGATCGTGAATCGGTACTTAAGATCATATGCATTATATGAACACGCGGAACAATTATTGTTGCTAAAGTGATTAGGTAGCAATTGAATGTGTGTATATATGTATCATTCATTTATTTGAACTCGGACCTTAATCAAAACTTTAATTAAATTTATCGAAATTGATAAAAAAGTGACTTGTTGTGCGTGAACATTCCGATACATATATACAGACTTAACACTTACATTTTTGTTCCTAACAAAATTTGATATAATGGCTTCTAAGGCTATTTTATCTAAATTACGGGCAATTCGGTCAAATCTAATAAGTTCTCTTGCTAAAATAGCCGGGTTTACAGAAAGAATAGAGATTTCATCGGTAGAAGCAATAGAAGTTTGGTTAGCTAAGGTTGATCAGTTGTGGGAAAAGTTTTATGCCACACAGGAAGAATTATACGAATTAGTCGAGGATGAAAGTTACGTTGATCCTGAACCGGAATTTGAAGAGTTTGAAACAAGACATTTATTAGTAAAATCGATTTTACTTTCAGCCATGCGAGAAAGAAAAAAGTATGAAGAAGGAGCCATTCAACAAAGAGCTTCTTTAGACGCGGCTAATGCTGCAGCTGAAGAAAATGATAGGTTAGGTAGAGAGACAGATCCGCCTATACAGCAGCCAAACCATGTATTTCAATACAATGATTCGTTTCCAAAACTTCACATTGAACCTTTTTGCGGGGACTATCAAAAGTGGCCAGCTTTTCATGACATGTTTGATAGTATGGTCCATAGCAAAGAAAATATCTCTCGGGTTCGGAAGTTTCACCTTCTTCGTTCATCTTTGCGTGATAAGCCCTTAGACATGCTAAATCATATTCCAATTTGCGATGCAACTTATGTACAGGCGTGGGAAAGATTAGTTAAGCGGTATGACAGGCCTCGTTTCACTGTCAATAATCTTTTAGAAACATTCATGCAACTGCCTACGATTCAGAGTACAAATGTTAAGATCCTTCGCAAAATATCAGACTGCGCGGATGAGGTTTTGAGAGGTCTTGATTCGTTTAACTTTACGAAAAGGGATCCATGGATGATTTACATTCTAATTGGAAAACTAGATTCAGACACCAGGCAGGCATGGTCCAATGAAAGTGTTGATTCAGAGGATCCTTCTATTATCGAGTTTTTAGCATTTTTGGAGCGCCGCTGTGAAGCTCTGGAATCGTGTAGAGGTTATGTTCGTGAATCTACAAAAGGGAAGTCTACGTCCTTGAAGAGCATGCATGTCTCATCGCCTAGTCAGTGTCCTAAATGTAGTTCCTCGCATATCCTATCACAGTGCTCGGATTTCTTAGCTATGGATGTCGAGGCTAGGAGAGAATTTGTTAAAACTAAAAAGGTTTGCTTTAATTGTCTTCAAGAAAACCATAATTCATTTCGGTGCAAGTCAAAGGCGCGTTGTAGAATATGTAACTCGCGACATCACACCCTTGTGCATCGTGACAATATGGTGGCAACTGGTGCTTCATCCAACTCTGACAATCAGCCTGGAACTTCATCACCAATTTCTACGAATCTTGTCACCAATCATTCAGTAAATGTTGCTGGTTGTATTCCTCAGACATTACTACCTACGGCCGTTGGCAAAGTCTTAGACATTAATGGGAAGTATCAGCTTGTTAGATTTTTGATTGATTCAGGGTCACAAGTTTCATTCATCACTGAGTATTGTGTTCAGAGACTAGGACTACGACGTACAAATGCTCGCATTCCCATAAGTGGAATTGGTTCAACTTGCGCAGGCAAATCTAGGGGTCTTGTTTCAATAGTCATCGTGTCTTGCCATGACACTTCTAGTATCTCTTTAGATACATTTATCCTTGCGAATGTGACTTCAGCATTGCCAACAATGTCGTTTGATATCAAGGATTGGAATCATATCTCTGGGCTCCAATTGGCAGATCAATCATTTAACAAATCCTGTTCGGTGGATATATTGCTTGGAGCAGATAAGGTATGGGAGATTCTTCAAGGAGATGTTAAAAGAGGAGTAAATGGCCAGCCAGTGGCACAAAAAACTATGTTTGGTTGGGTCTTAGCTGGCCAGTTATTGTCTGAAGTGGAACAGTCACTTAAGTCTCATCACACCATTCTTGACATTGATGCTACTTTGCAGAAGTTTTGGGCTATTGAAGAGGTTGATCCTAAATCTATTATTTCGAAGGACGACAAGGCAATTGAAGAGCATTTCATTAAAACTCATCGTAGGGATCAATTTGGAAAATACATTGTGAATCTTCCTTTTAAAAATACTCCAAGTTTCTCTGAAACCATTAATGGTGCTGTTTCTCGTTTAAAGGCTATGGAAAGGAAATTCTCAAAAAATGATTCACTTCTTCAGTCTTACTCCTTATTTATGGAGGAATATCTAGCCTTAGGGCATATGCATAGAGTTCCATCATCTGAGATTTCAAAGCCTAACTTGTTTTACTTGCCCCATCATGCAGTTCTTAAGCCAGACAGTGCCACAACGAAGCTGCGCGTTGTTTTTGACGGTTCGTTTAAGGATACCAATGGTGTTTCTCTAAATGACTCATTGATGATAGGCCCACCCATTCAACGTAATCTGTTTTCTGTATGTTTCAGATTTCGTCAGCATACGTTCGTGTTTACGGCGGACATTGTCAAAATGTTCCATCAAATTTGGATTGCAGATGAAGACAGGGACTACCAAAGGATCGTGTGGCGGAAATCAAGCAGTGATCCAATAGAACATTTTCGTTTGGCTACTGCAACCTACGGTACTGCAAGTGCTCCATATTTATCGGTTCGGGTCTTAGAACAATTAGCGCATGATTATAAAGACGAATGTCCAGTTGCATCAGAAATTCTTCTTAATGACTTTTACGTCGATGATGTCGTGACGGGTGGAGACTCTCTCTCTGAAGCAATTTCGAAAAAAAGGTGTTTAATAAATCTGCTCGCTAAAGGTGGTTTAGAACTTAGCAAGTGGCAAAGTAATTGCATAGAATTGCTCTCGGAAAATGACTCGATACAAAATGAAAACGTTTCACTTCATAAAAACTCGGAGTGGGTTAAGGTTCTCGGTTTGAACTGGAATTCAAAACTAGATTGCTTTTCATTTCGTTTAAATTTAATACAAAATAACGAGTTTCCTACAAAACGTCAAATCCTTAGTGATGTTGCAAGAATTTTTTATCCCCTTGGTTTTCTTTCTCCCTCGGTAATCCAACTAAAAATCCTTCTGCAAGAGTTATGGCATATGGCATCAAAAACTTGATTGGGACGATCGTCTCCCAGATTCAATCGCTAAACAATGGTACAATTATCGCGTAGAACTCCCTCTTTTAACTGAAATTAAGATTCCTAGAACAATTGGCAGTATCGACTCTAAATTTCAATTGCACGGGTTTTCGGATGCCTCATCAGCCGCGTACTCTGCCGTGATCTATTCACGTTACGTTTTGCCAAATGGAGATATAAAAACGAACATCGTTGCGGCAAAAACTCGCCATCAAACAATTAAGCATTCCACGTTTAGAATTGTGTGGGGCCTTATTGCTCACAAGATTACTCGTTTCAGTTCAAAATTCGCTAAAAATGACATTTTCGAACGTTTTTGCGTGGTGTGATTCGCAAGTTGTTCTTTCCTGGTTGTCTTCCCCTTCTCGTCGCTGGGACATTTTTGTTGGAAATAGAACTTCTGAAATTTTGAACACTATACCTCGAAATAGGTGGTTTCACGTAAGGTCGGAACAAAACCCTGCGGACTGTGCTTCGCGCGGTATAGCACCTTCGATTCTTGTGAATCACCCTATCTGGTGGAATGGTCCACACTGGCTTCGTGAAAGTGAAAATGATTGGCCAATAATTAATAATTTTGAGGAGCACCCAGATTGTAAGCAGGAGGAGAAAAAACAAATTCTAAAATCTCTGTTGGTAGTGAACGATCGTCAACATCACATCGAGTTCTTTTCGCGTCGCATATCGTCTTGGTTTCGTCTCATACGCGTCGTAGCGTTTATGACTCGATATGTCTTAAAATGTATTATGAAGCGATCAAATGCTTATTCTTATCATCTTAATGCCTCAGAAATCTTCAGGGCTAAACGCGATATAATCAGATGGGTTCAAACCGCACACTTTGGGGAAGATATTGCATATTTTAAAAAACATGGACACTTTGGTAAAAATTGCAAAATCGTTAATCTTAATCCTTTTCTAGATGATGACCAAATATTGCGTGTTGGTGGAAGAATTCAAGAGTCCAATATCTCTTTTAATGCAAAGCATCCCATCATAATTCCAAAAGGATACGAAGTGGCAAGATTAATAGCGGTCGACGCACATAACCGGCATTGTCACCCAGGAGTTTCATTATTATTCACCATATTACGTCAGGAGTACTGGATAATTGGCTGTAGAAACCTACTTCGAAAGGTTACGCACCGTTGCCATGAATGTTTTAGGCAGAAGAAACGAACAGCGGTGCAAATAATGGGTAATCTTCCAGCTCAAAGAATTCAACCCAGCAGGCCTTTCACACATTGTGGATGTGACTACGCGGGACCTATTTCAATCAAAACTAAGATCGGGAGGAAGACACACATAACAAAAGGCTACATATCGCTATTTGTATGCCTCTCAACAAAGGCCATACACTTGGAGCTGGTCAGTGATTTGACGACAGAAGCTTTTATTGCTGCTCTTCGCAGATTTATATCTCGGCGTGGAAAACCATCACATATGTACTCTGACAATGGTACCAATTTTCGCGGATCTGCTAGAGAGCTAACTGAACTGCATCAACATACTATGTCTGAACAACATAACTCTATAGTTTCAGAATCACTTGCTCGCGATGCTATCACCTGGCATTTCATTCCCCCCTCAGCACCGCACTTCGGTGGTTTGTGAGAGGCGGGAGTTAAATCTGTTAAGCAACACCTGCGTCGTGTGATAGGTTCTGACATTCTTAACTTTGAACAATTTTACACCTTACTAACCCAAATTGAATCACTTCTTAACTCTCGTCCTTTATGTCAAACTTCTGATAATGATTTAGACGCACTTACTCCAGCTCATTTCATTTTAGGTGAGTCCTATTCGGCTGTTCCTGAACCATCACTTGAAGGAATGCCACAAAATCGACTTTCATCATGGCAGGCCTTACAAAGTAAAGTACAAGGTTATTGGAAGCGTTGGAGTATGGAGTATTTAACTTCCTTGCAACAGAGGCCTCGTTGGCCAAAAACTCGAAAAAACCTGCAGTTGAATGACTTGGTTGTCATCAAGGATTCCAACATCCCACCCGGAAAATGGTCTTTGGGGCGCATTATTGATGTCCATCCAGGCAAAGACGGACATGTTCGAGTCGTCACTCTAAAAACATCGACAGGCAATCTTGTACGGCCAATACACAAGCTGGCTTTACTTCCTATAAGCTGAAACTATGTTCCAGGGGCGGCGGAATGTTTAAGAATATTTCAATCTTAACTTGCATCAAATAATTAATTAAATTCATTCAAGTTATATATGTAACTATTTGCTTATTTTGTATAATTTACCCTATAATCTTTTAAACTTTGAATTCCACTCAATTCTCTTAATCAATTGTTACTTTTAGTACCTATTCTCAATTTCTTATTATGCATCATTTATGAAATATCAATTATGTATATGTATTTTGTATAACAGTTGGGTATGAGCTTCTCTCATTCTCAAGCACTCGGTCACTTGGATTACGACCTGCAAGCAGATAAGTACCCTCGATAAAAACTTAAATAATTATAAAGCTGTTGTTTTATTCTTGTGGTAATTTTGTATTGTTCTGCTGCCCTTTCGTTAAGTGCTGGTCCTTCGTCGTTGGGTTTTTTTATTCCTAAACACTTACTTTAGTATAAGTACATTAATATATAAATATTTATTCAACGATGAATATTGAACAGTTCGAATTTCCATTATTATTTTTTCGATTTAATCTAAATTTCAAAACAAAATAAAACAATATTTATGTATGTATATTAATCTTGATTAGCGTTTTGTTCAGATTCCAATTGAATGAAAACAGGGAAAACTTTGTTTTAATTAATATAAGTAATTAAAAAATTGATATGATTACAATTTCTTTCTAGTATTTTAGGGGTTGATTAAAAAAAAAATAAAACATACTTATAACTTGTTTTGCTTACCTATTATCTATACATTTGGGTAAATCAGAGTTTGGTAAAGAAACACAAGTTTTTTTCTTTGGTCAACAGAAATGCATACAACAAAAAATTTATTCAGCGAAAGAGTTTGCGATATAATGAAAAGGAGTGACAAACAAGGTACATATAGAAAGAAATGGGATCTAACACGACACTAAAATGTTTAAATTATTACAAACCTACTTAAGTTACATGATAAAAGTGACACCTAGTTACATTATGACGCTATATTAAGAGGCATGTATTTATCGTCCTGCATGTGAGTTATCATAAACGTACCATCTTGCAGTAAAAGAACTACGCGTCTTGTTCCTCCTTGAAAAAAGAAAAAAATAATATAATCAGAAAAACAATGGACCAGATTAATGGGTATGCGCAAACTTACCGGGTGATTGGAGATTGGAGGTTGAACAACTTCAGCGGGTATATCTTGATTTTGTGATTCGCCACTTTCGCTACCAGTCTGAATGCACAGTTGACCTCGTTGCGCCGCATTAATTTCGTTTGCTTCGCTCATTCTAAACAAGTTCGCCTGCAGTTCCATCATCTTCTTTTTAAATATACTGGCCATGGGATTCAGCTGCAGCGGCAGCCAGCGCTTCAGCTTGTTGCTCGGGTGATAATTTTGCTACAGCTTCTGCAACGGCATGATCTAGGGTAAACACATTTAATCAGTTTATATATCAGTGAGCAGACGAATCCCAAATTTTGTTTACTTAGTACTTGACAGCAAAACTGGGGAAATTCTCTCAGCCCTCTGAAATATAATCTGGACAATTGTTATCTTTAAACTTGATTTGCGGCTTAACTAAGCGTCCTTGCGACTTATAAAATGCATATTCGTGATATTGGAATGTGCCCGTTCTCAAAAATAAAAAAATGGTAAAAAAGTTTTTTTCCAAAACTTTCAAAAAAATAATTTCAGTTTTTCGGCTAAACTTAAGCAATTTTTGTTTTCTTTTTTTAATTTTTCTTCAAATTATGTGTGAATGATATTTTTTTCTTTAAATGCAAAAGGAACTTTGCATACACCCAACATCGCACCCACCCCAAATCCTATAATGGGCCCAAGCATGAGGGTTGCAGGGGGGCAGCATGCCCCCATACACACCTCGCTGTTTATTCGCGTTTATTTGTCATTCAAGGTACTCTTGCTCAAGAGAACTCAATTAATGCATAGCATTATACGAAAAATCAACTTTAATCTTTAAACGCGATTTGCAATGCAATGTTGTCACAAATTGCATAGGAAAGAAAAATATTTTCGCATAGTAGTAGAAACGGCGGGATTTTGATCGGCGGGATTTTGATTTTCGGGATTTTGATTTCGACCCCAACCCTGAATAGACAGTATTTCGAATTTCGGTCATATGAGTAGTTGAGAACAAAAACTCATCATATCCAAAATTTTCATTTTGTGCAAATGGAAAAAAACTTAATACAGCTAAATGATAGTTGTTAGAAAAGATTTAATTTTGTTGAATAAAAGATTTTTAAATTTGTATGTTATGATTAAGAGCAAAAATATATTGAAAAATCCGTTTAAAAGATATTTACCTATTAAATTTGGATATGAAGAGTTTTGCTGCAAATGATAATTTATTGCCAGTTCCTACACCATTCCCCCCCTCTCAATTACACCCTCTAATATAAAAGCACTCCATTACTTTCCAATCCTCAATGACCCATTAAAAAATAATTACAATAAAAACTCATGAACGTTTTAGTTCCTTCTTATGTGACATAATCAATAGTAAATAATGAATAAGAAGAGTTTTGAAAGCAAACCTTCTGCATACAATGGATATGGAAAGTTTTGATGCAAATCGCACTGTGAATATGGAGAGTTTTAGAAGCAATTATTATGTTTGATATCAATATTAAAGGGAATTAAAGGGGTAAGGCTGTCAAATTTTCTTTAAAAATTATATTCAATATGACCTTCTTAACAATTCTACATCAAAATCTCAATTTTTGATAAAAGTGGATATGACGAGTTTTGGTTCTTCTCATATGTATAAGTTGGTGGTAAAATTTAAAATTTTATAGCTTGTTTTTAATTTCTAAAAAAAATCATTAAGTGTACAGGTAAAATGTCACCTTCTGTTCCTAAGCTCATCAATTATAAGATAAGTAAAACACTTCAAGAAAATTCAGCATTCATTAACACGAACAAAAATAAGTGTGTTAAGCGTACAATTATCGAGACGTATTTGGACGAGATTTTGGAACGAGAATGATCATTAGAAAAGCAAAACAATAATTCAAAATTATATCATTAGCATCGTTGATTTGATTTAAACCTTTGAAAATATAATTCAAGTTAAAAGTTCAAGTGAACTCAACTCCATATTTGTATTGCGTTTCGCCCAGGTTTGATAGTTGGGCTCATCAGTTAGATGACTGTCAAACCGTTCTAAGACGCAATTTTGTATCGATGTTTACCGATTAATATAAAAATCACAGCATTGGAGATACTGTGAATTTTATAATTCTAAGGGAATTTGTTTAAATTCAGACACTTAGAATTTTTAACTTGAATTATATTCAGTCACTCCCCTTAAACATATGAATTTTATTTTCAAATTTTCTTCATATTCTATTACTTTGAAAATATATTTAAATTTTAACTCACCTGCAACAAAAAGTACGGAGGCTTCGTATAATAGACATTCTTGTTCGACAGTAAACAAAGCATTTATCTTTAGAATCCAAAAGTTGGTGCGCGTTCGAATGATGAGAAAATCAGTAAAGCTTATATTATGTGGATAGATCGGACGTCTGAGCTCTATACATATTGTTTTGTAATGCCTGAATATAATGACCAGAATGAAAGATTCCCAAAACGGTATTATGTGTGCAATGTGCATATGCCACTTCTCCTTACTTAAATTCTTGTGGTCCAGAAACTTTTGCAGAATTAAATTTATAGTAGTTTTCAATTTAAGAGCACATCCCAACTTGACTGGATGGTCCTCAAAGACCTCGGCCAGTCACCATCTTACTCATAAAGAACATATTACCACCAGAATCAATACGTTTGTTCTCTTTGCTTTGTTTTCGTTGCTATGTGCTAAAGAAGAGGTGCCATGGCGGCGCGGGGTGTGTAGTCCAACCGTAGCCAAAGTTCTATTTTTTCAAAGCTAAAGCACGCAATTTCAAGGCTCCCATATGAGTAGGACCAATGGATCAAGTAATTCAGTGTTGTATAAGATTTCCACCACCGACTTTTAGTCACAAAGTAGGTTCAGTCTTGGGCATGTAGTAACTAAAAAGAAATTATGATGAGATTAATATCACTTCAAATACTGATTACATCAGAACACTTAAGAATTTGTATATACATATTAAATGGTTCACGATCGGGGCTTTTAGGAGAAGGAGGTGGTGTGTCCTCAGCTAGAGTATATAATATCCACTTTGCCAAGTGATATCTTTGATTACTTGACATTAGGCTGGGGAATTTTGATTTTCGGTGGTGAGCCGATGTTTTTATTAATTTTCGATGGATCAATATCGTCTGGGAATTATATCCTCATCATTCGGATCTAAAGTCAGGGGTGACATTCTGTATCGCACAAGCGAACAAACGTTTTCGCGTGTGCGAACGATTTGCTTCATGTAACATAAAAAACGAAAGTTTTCGTTCGCACACGCGAAACAAAAAAAACGACAGCTTATTATTTGACGTTTCTCTTCTAAGATTGTCTAGTTTTATTATTTTTGTCAAGAAAAAGTTATTAATAAATTAAAAAAAAAAATGCTACGCGAATATATTGCGTTTTTGACCGACAGCGAAGAAGAAAATGAGGATTCGGAGTTATTGAACTTACGAAGTGTAAGAAAAAATCTGAGAGATTTTTCGGATCGATTTACTTTGCCAGATCAAAGGTGTGTTTCGACTATTTGTTGCTAATTATTGTTTTATAATATTAGTTTAAAAAATTATAGCTTTATTCAACGATTTCGGTTGAGTAAAATAGCCTTTAAATATGTGTTGGATAATATACGCATAAAAACAGGGACGCGAGTAACATATATTCCTACAATTTTGAGGCTTTGCTCTACTTTAGAGCTACTTGGTGGAGGAAGCTACCAATGGTCAGTTGGATATGACTTCGTTTGCCCTCTTGCACAGAGTACTCTGTCAAAAGTTTTTAGCGAGTACTTAAAATCCTTGGAAGACCAAATTTGCCCGGAATGGATCAAATGGTCATCGGATTCTGAAGAGGACGACACAAAACATTTCTTTTTTAACAAATATAAGATCCCCGGTGGTAAGCAAATTATCTTAAAGATATTATACATATATACATAAATGTATGTGCTAATTTATTAACTAATCTGTGGTGTATTTTATGACAACTCCAAAATTAATTTTTTTCGTAGAGAATAATTTATTTACAATTATTTGCATAAATGTAGCTAATTTTAAACAAATCAGTCCACGATTTAGGTTCTAGACTGATGTAGTGTGAGTGAAGACAAATTTACATACATTTTGGAGTTATCATGTTTCTTGTTAACACCACTGATATGTAGGTATAATGTTAATGATCGCCAACTTTGTCAATTTTGAATAGTTATTGGATGTGTTGATGGCACCCAAATAAGTTTAATCCGGCCAACTGAGAACGAAGAAATGTTCTACAATCGAAAAGGATACCACAGTATAAATACGATGATTGTAAGTAAAAATAGTAGATATTATCTGAAAAATGAAATATTTGCTTTATTACTTTTTACAGATAAATGATCACAAGTACCGAATAATTGCAGTTTCTGCTAAATATGGTGGTGCTGCTCACGATTCATTCGTATGGAGCAGCTCGGGTATTAAAAATAAACTCGAATCAAGATATAATCAGAGAATAAGAAGAAATTCTAAATTACTAGGTATTACACACATATAAAAATCTTTTTATCATAAAAAAAAAAAAACGTGTTTCAAGGTGACAGTGGGTATCCACTAGAACCCTGGCTCCTAACACCGTATAGAAAGGCAAGAGGTCATGACGAAATACATTTTAACACAGTTCACGCTAGAGCACGCAACATAAATGAACGATGTATAGGCATTCTGAAAGGTATTATTCAAAACTTTTTATTATTTAAAAAAATCATACTAAGCTTTCTTAATTCGTTTAGGCAGATGGAGGTGCTTGCTTCTTGAAAGGAAAAGTAGGTACAGCCCAAAAAAAGTATCTCAGTGTGTCAATGTATGTGCTGCACTCCACAACATTTGCATCTACTATAAAGTTCCTGTGCTCGAAACAATTAGTGAGGATGAAGCACAATTACATTGGGAGGCGGAGGATAGTAACAGATTATCCTTAAAAAAAGCTGCAGAAAAAATTCGCAACAGAATTAAAGTTTCCTTAGTTCAAAGAACTTAACTTAATTAATTTCTTGTAAAAAAAAGTATAAAATAAAAACCAAAAGAGTTTAAATAAATCAAATGAACTATTTATTTATGAAAGTAATAAACATTCATCAATACAAAACGAAAATAATAAGTAGTTTCCCTGAGATCAAATCACATACATACATATGTACATACACATCAGAAAAATTGTGCAAACAAAAAATTAAATATCTTCATAATAAAAAACAAAATAATAAGTTATCTCTATGAATTAACACTAATAGAAGGTCACAATGGTCAGTCAGTCATGGTGGTATCACGAAAATGAACTAATGTTGGGTTCTTAAACCTAGTTCGTATTCTTTAAGCTCGTTGGTTCTTATACCAACCTTTAGCTCCTGTTCTCTTATAAATAATTTTCTTTTTTGATGGACAGCGTTGTCTAAAGCTTGCTGTTTTAAAATCTCAACTTGCTCCCGTTTGATGTCTCGTATTTCTAACAATACGTTCACGACTTTTTTGTAAAAGTCTTCACTGGAACTTGCTGAGTTTTTGAACATTTCCAGCTTGTCCATCATTCCTCTGGATGAAGATGGTTGTGCAATGTTCTTTGGAATGTTTATTTGCTCCGTAAGAGGAACAGAATTTGGAACAGGAACAGTTTCATCAGTCTCTGAACTCACAAGGGCTCTGATAAGATTTTCAACACTGTCCTCTGCCTCCAATGATGATGATGATGATGATGATGATGATGATGATGATGAAGATGAGGACGACGAATGTCTCGTAGACGGTTGGCTCGTAGCTGGTTGGCTCGTAGGTGGTTGGCTCGTAGGTGGTTGGCTCGTAGGTGGTTGCGGTTGAACATCGCCACTAAATGTTTTTATGTCATTGATTCCATACACTGCCGCCTTTATTTTTGCCAACTCCACTACGGCTTCCTCGAAAGGAGTTAGTTCTTTTTTCTTGAATGGGCCACCACCGGTTTTGTTTAGAGAATTTTTATTCATCGCAAGTTTTTGCTTTGTGCGGTGTTTATAGTCGGCCCATGTCTAAAATTGAATGAAGTTTGTGATAATAATAAAAAAAAACTATATAAATATTATTTACTTTCTTCCAGCCTTTTCCATTTTTGATTGGGGGTCCATTCGAGTTAAGCTTTGAGGTAAGTGCTTCCCACCGTTTGTTGCACAGGTCCCTGCCTGAGCTCTCTACTTGACTATTTGTTGCCTTTGATGGGTACTTGCACATGTAGGCAAGTAAAATTTCTTTTTGGGCAGGTGTTGTGTTGGAAGTCCTTAATAAGGAAAGTAAAATAAAATTATTGTTTTCTAAAATTAACTTCTAGAAATACTTACATTGTAAGCGAAGTTCCTTTTTAACATTGCAAGCTAAGCTCGTTCGAACATTTCCTTTCTGACAAAACACAATCTGTCACAATCATAGTGATGAGTCTTCTTAACTTATTATAGTTATACAATTTTATTTTAGCCGATATTTAATGTTTTTTATAATTTATGTGTTTTTTAATTACCAATCACCAAAATTGAAGTTGAAATCCATAGAAACTAAAGTACGTACCTTGTTTTTCTTAATTTTATCTCTTAAATCATATACAATTATCGATTTTCTGGAGTTTTATGTATCGATTAAAATTAATTTCACATCTCTCAAGATATCTGACAGCTGCCAACATCCTAGAAGTATGCAATCAAATTTTGTTGGTTTTGAAGCATAAACGAACACAGAACCAAAAACGAAATGCGATACAGAATGCCAATTATCGCTTTCGCACATTTTCTTTCGTTTTTGAAAAACGAACAATCGCTTTCGTTTCGTTTATTACAGAATCTGGGCCCAGAACTTTTGGCCTTGAAATCTTTCTCCATTTCTTCAGCATCTCAAATTTTTTCATCTTCCCATTTGCTATAGATGAGATTTTTATTTTCAACAGGGAAATACTGTTCCAGTGGCTTCCTGTTTTCGTATTGAGCTATTTACTTACATATTTTTATGAATATAAGTTTGTTTTTCATAGCAACAATATTAAACACCATTTAAGGCCAGTTTATACATGTAAATCAAAATCTGATGCGAAGGATTTGAATCAATTTTCGCGCATCGATTTTTAAGAGAATATAAGATGAAACTCAATTTGATTCTTTGTTGCCTTGATTACATCTTGATAGCAGTGTCCCGATTCTGAATGTGAATCTTTTAGTAGAAATTCTTAAAGAAATGAGTTTGGGGGGAGGCATGTAAGGCTAAAAAGATTATCAATTTTAACCTGAAGGCCGCCAATGTAATCTGTAAGGATAGGAACAGAATTTTGTATAAATTATAAAACACAAAATTTGAGAAATTCGGAAATTTTTACAGAATCCATCTTATTATTGCCCTAAGGTTATACTTTTACGTCCTTGTTTGGTTTCTTATTTGATAAAAGCTGTAGTTGCTTTAGGTGGTCACCTGGTCCCCATTTCCGTTGGAGGCATAGATTCAAACAAATGTTCTTCTGGATGCTGGAAAATTGTTCGGTGTGACCAATTACCAATTCAAAGGACGGAATCTTTGATTAAAATTTTTGTCAACTAACACATACCCGCTACAATAATTATCAATTAAAGATGCTGTTAAAAAAAACTAGAAATAAGTGGCTGCAAATTAAAATTTGGAAAGATGAAAAAACAAATATGTACGTATGTAGTTTTAAGAAATTTGCAAAAAATAATGCAACCTTTTTAGCTATTTTTACAATGTAATATGCCGCCTCAACTTTTCATGAACGGTATCGAACTTCACAGCCAGAATCCAATCAACAATCTGATTTGTTTGGCTATGCCACTGAATGGACATGGATTTCTGCGCCTCGATTGTTTTTTTTTATGTGTACATATTCAGGCCCAGCGAAGGCAGCATTTAATGGAAATAACATATTCACAAGCAATTTAAAAATTGTTATTTAAAATTTTCGCCCGCACCAAGTTTTTTATAAATACTATTGAAAATACGTAGGTATTCACATGACCACTAGCTGAGAGTTTTACAAAAAGTTCCTAGTGGAATTTATTTTATTGTAATAATTGGGCAATTAAATAGAAAAGAAGTATGATAAGTACAAAGATAGAGTGGAAAATTCCTGGCCAAGTCAAATTTCATAGACGATGTGCAGTCACGATTGATTCATCTGTGTTGTACTTATATTCATGTGTCGTACATCTTTGGTTGGCTTGCCTCCTGCGTTGGCAGGGTTTAATGCTACTTTCAATGTTATTCAGGAACAAAGAAATCTGTGGTCATGTACTGGTCATCGTATGCATAAACTTTCACACCACATCGAATATTCTTGAAGATAATAGCCTCACGAAAAACAGTACCTACCTCTGAGAATGTTCCGGATGGTTTCGTTTGGGGATTTCCACATTTTCTTCAGCTTGACCTCCTCGACAGGCTGTAATTGTGGCACAAATAACAACTTTGTACTTCTTGAGCACAATCGATGGTCAATTCTCCGTTGGTTAGATCTTTATAGGTAGGTATTATAGGTAGGTATACAAATCAATGTAAGTTTTTCCGAGATGATGCGATTCATTTCATCTCCACAAATATTTCCACTTTACGAACTGTTTTGTTAATTAATTAAACATGTATTTGACCAATTTTTTTCGTATCGTTTTATTCTTTATTTTTTTTGGAAAATTTTACCGAAGAACAGAATATTTACCTTTTTCACTTTGACTTCTGAAGCTATCAGTTTTCACTTAATTATGTTATACTGTCATACAGTATAACAAAAAAAAAATAGGCAGCTTCACTTATAACAGTTCTTCAAATGGAGTCAACATTTTTGTATGGATACACTATCCAGTTATATATAGAGATCAGTGAGTTCGGGTCTTTCCAATTTGTGTGTTCTAAAATTATTATTTTGTAGCTTTTCTGTGTCGTTTTCGATAATAATAAATAAAAGTGTCAATAAAAACTCAAAACTACTGAAAATTCCATTTACTCTCAGTGAATGTTTATTAAAGAATAAAGAATAAAAACAACCCATTTTTTCTACTGTGCCGCCGCCGCCGCTGTCAACGCTCCGATCCAGTTGGATATTTTTTTAGTTTCTTTAGTTTGTTTTGTATTATAACAAAGTTTTTGTGTGTTTTATTGTTTATGATAGATACAGATACGCATATGTGCATAGATAAAATTAAATTTGTTTGTGAAAAAAGTAGTTTTGTTGATTTATTTCATTATTCTTTTCGCTCACAAACAGTTTTTATTGGGAAGAATAGGTATAGACATGTATGTGCGCATATACATATAACTAAATATTTCACTTTTGTGCGTATTAGTGACATTTCGATACTCAAATATCCTTAGTGCCCTTTCACACGAGGAAAACTGAGTTGCCAGCAACTTTTAGTTCCTTGGTGAGAAGGGCAGGAGGTAAGAGGGGCGAACAGAATCTCCCCGGTCGAGGATTTGAGGAGATTTTTTGACATTTCCTTTCACATCTGGGTTTTGTGAAGGTTGGGAGCTAGATTGAAATATCCCAATTAAAACAGCAGGCGGCACGCTTGTCGACGCTCGGCTACGCTCGCCGGACGGGGGGGATCTTGCTGTATTCACTCCTTCCAAAATAAAAATTATTCGTGCCGATTGAAAATGAAACACTTATTACACAAAGACAAATTGAGAGGAAAGCTCGAAACTTCCATATATTATGCACAACAGGTGTTAGGTTGTGTTAGCCCTCAGGCTATTTGGCATCCCTGATCCAATAGTGACTTAAAGTCACCTCCGTACTGCACAAGCCAAAACGATAATTCATGCAGCCCTAAATGTCATAAAATATTGTATATTCCTTTACCGCCTTAACATCCCTTACCTCTCCCCTTTAATCCTTTTACTCTCGCTTCATAATTAAAAAGAATTATTTAACTTATCATAAGATTCTTTTAATAAATTCATAATTTTTCTTAAATATAGCAAAACCAATAAGTTATCCTTACTCTCATTTATAAAATGATTTTATAAAAATAAAACATTTAAAGATGTCAAAAAAAAACAATAATATTACTCAATTATAATTAAGATGAGTTGAAAAAAGGTACTCAATAATGTAAACAAAATAATGATTATCATATTAAAAAAAATAGGCTTTCACTCAATTGTTTGTTATCTCTGCACAAGAAGTGCTCAAGCTGCAACTAATTTTGATAACAACGGAGCTGAACTCAAAATTGATTTAAAAAGAGATAAGAGCAAAGAGTATGAAATTCTTATCAACAAAAAGAGAACTAATACTTTCATAAATAATGAATCTACGTAAGATCTGTCAATCATAGATATGACGTCTCATCTAGAAGAGATGAATGTATTAAGCTGATACTATTCTATGTTAGGGCTTAAGTTGGTCACCAATAGAACAACAAATAAAGCTTTTACGGCGATCGCGAACGATAACGTAATACCCAATATGACGAAAAAATTGTGTTTATGAAACAATGCAAAAAAAAATATATTCATATAATTATGTATGTATATTGATCTTACTCACTTATTTTACCGATGACGATGATGGTTCATCCAACGTTGTGCGCACAATGTATGGTGTTGATCACGTCGTCGTTGTTATGAATTAGTTGTTATTTTAAGATGTCCAATTAATAAATATGTTTCTTTTTTGTTTGTTTTCACTTACACTCTGGTTTCATTATTTTTAATTTTGGTGTTATCAAACTTAATCCCTTTTGTTCTGTGATTATGTATTTTAAATTTTAAACTAAGTTATACTATAGATTTTACTTAATGAATAGCTTAAACTTATTTTTTTTTTCTTTTTTTTTTGTCTGTTTTAACTGATAGAGATTTTTTTAGGATGCAAATTTGTATTTGGTTATACTGAACTAGGCAGATTTTTTTTTTTTTTTATACGAGTTTGCAAGTATAACACGTTGCTGCTCGGAAAGGTTTTCACTGTTCGATGGCTCCTATGACACATTTACGGAGGCTTTGAACTGTTGTCCTAAAGATGTCTCGTGATATTAGGTTGATTGGCTTATCGATGGCTGTGGTATAGTCAACGTGTGATTCTCTTGCTGATCCTAGGAGTCAATTTCAAGGTTAGGTTTACTGACTATTTCTTTTGTGTCTCCGTCTATGGCTTGTAAGCAAATGTCACTGGATCGAGAGCTGCGTGGATCGTGGGACAGTGATAGGCTTAGGCCAATGTACAAATGCCAAGAGAAAACCAAGATCTAGCATTGATCGCTACACGTGCACCGTAGGGAAATTGTACTTTGCAATTTATTCTTCCCATTACCACATGCCGTGATTAGTTTCAAGTACTATACAAATTAAAATTGAATAAAAATAATGTTTTTCCGAATAAATCATACCATTTGACTTACTTTTAAGTGTTTTTTCCCGAGCCTAGAACTGTTGCTTCTGGTGCAATTTTAAGGTAGGTACTCTTAGTTCTCTACATTGCTAAGGATGTAGATTTATCTTTAGTATATCATACGAAAATTAACACTGTAAACTGTTTACGGTTTTACCTCATAGAAGTTCCACAATCAAATAAATTGATTTAAAGAAATACTTAGGACTTCAGCAACTAGAGAGTTTTGTCCGTTCAGACCGAGTGTTTCACCAGAAAAGAAAGATTTATGTTGCGGAAATAATAACTACACCACCATTTTCCGAAACTTCGAAAAAAAAACTATGAAACTAGTTCAGTGGTTCTTTCGAACAACAATTTGTAGTTTTAGGTCAGGCTCACATCAAATGTGGTGAGTAATAGTTTGTGGTTTTGTAGCGTTAATTATTTGTGGTATTATTCATTACAAAACCATTTATTTAGAAACATTATCATGTGATAAAGAAATGGAATTAGGTAAGCCAAGACGTGTGGCTCGACCCATGCCCTGAAATATATGTTTGAGTATCATGCTCTTTATACTTTTAGGTCCTTTGAGTGAAAGATACCTACTGGTTTACCTTTTGTATCCGCAACCTCATAGAGTGCGTTTCCAACTGCTCGTACTACTCGACATTTGAGGTATTTGGGACAGAGTTTAGCATTTATTTTTTTTCCCGCATCACTTTGGACAAAATTCCTACGGTAAATTTCCTGACCTGGCTTGAACTTTCTTTCAGATGATCTAAGGTTATAATTCTTAGCATGTTTATTAAATGCAATTTTTAAATGTTCTTTCAAGTTCTCCTGAATAAGATTAACGCGATCAGCTCTACCTACCATCTGAAACTCCTGGTCATTCAAAAGTTGAAGTTTTTGTAACAAGGGATACATTCCTGCGTGAGTAACCATTTGGGTACCGAACAACGAAAAATAAGGTGTTTTAGAAGTCGACTGGTGCACCGAGGTGCAAAGAGACTGTTGAATTTCGGGTATATATCGGTCCCAATCACGATGATCCTTTTTAATATAGGAACGAATTCCTGATAAAATTGACTGGTTAACACGCTCAGACGCATTTGATTGTGGCGAGTACAAAGCTGTTCTCATATGCCTTATACCATGTTTTTCAAGATGTTGCTTGAATTGAGCTGACACAAATTGCTTCCCATTATCAGAATGGACAATTTGTGGCACCCCGAAAACGCTATAAAGGTTTTGCTCCAAAAAGCTTACTGCGTATTTGCTTTAGCCATTGGCTTTAAAAGCACAAATTTTGTAAGATGGTCTAGTAGGACGAAGAGGTATACGTTTCCCCTTTTTGATCGTACGTATGGTCCCATAAAATCAATATACAATTTTTGGAACGGCCTCTCAAACGTAGTGTGAGTAGTCATCGGTGGTCTAATGGTCTTATTTGCCTTTTTGCTTTCTTTGCACACTTCACAATGTGCAATAAATTCCTTTACGTCTTTTGCCATTTTTGGCCAAAAATAGTAGTTACGCAGCCTTCCCAGTGTTTTGGCTATACCACCATGGCTGCAGTTTGGAGGAGTGTGAGCTTTTTCAACTAGATCCAGCGTGAGGCCTGGTAGGATCCAAAGTCGCCATTGCAGGTCAGTTTTCTCCACATCATTATCCGAAGGAAAGAACTTTTTGTACACAAGATTTTCAGATATTTTAAGATCTAGATTCAGGTTTGGACTCATTTGAACTCTTTCTATTAGGGATGTGTATTCGTTAGATTTAAAATGGTCAGACGCAAGATCTATTGCTAAATCGCATGGTTCTACCTCGCTAATACTCTCTATGAATGCTCGTGAGAGCGCGTCTGGCACAACATTTGCCGAACCTTTCCTGTGCACGATTTCGAAATCGAATGCTTGCAGCTTAAGAGACCACCTGGCCAATCTCCCGCTCAGATCCTTCAGATCCATTAACCATTTAAGGCTAGAATGATCTGTAATGATCCGGAAATGGGCGCCTTCGATATAAGGTCGGAATTTTTTAACAGCCAAAACAGCTGCAAGACACTCTTTTTCAGTAACCGTGTAGTTGGCTTGACACGGATTTAATTTTTGGGAGTAAAATGCGATGGGTTGCTCCTCGTTTTCATTGTTCATTTGAAACAACACTGCTCCAACACCTTTATCAGAAGCATCGCATTGTACCGAAAACATCTTTTCATAGTCAGGATTATTCAAAAGGGGGGCCGTTGACAACGCAGTTTTTAGCTCTTCGAAAGCACAAATAGCTGCAGGTGTCATTTCGAACTTCTTATTGGTCTTTTTGAGCATGTCGGTAATAGGAGCTGCGAGGCTAGCAAAATTCTTGATGAATCTGCGATACCAACCGCACATTCCAAGAAATCTACGAACCTGCTTAACACTTTTAGGAATCGGGAAATCGTTGATTCCTTGTACTTTTCCTGGGTCAGGTTTCATGTGACCGTTACCGACTATGTACCCTAAAAATCGTAATTCACGGAAACAGAATTTTGATTTCTCAACATTTATCGTGAGGTTGGCATTCTTTAAACATTGAGCTACTGTTTCAAGTCGTCGCAAATGGGTTTCGAAGTCCGCCGAAATTACAAGCAAATCGTCTATGTAAACAAATACATATTCCCTAAGTGCCGATGGAATAACCTTGTCCATCACGCGACACATTCTTGCCGGTGCATTACATGCTCCGAATGGCATCACAGTGAATTGCATAAGCGACCTACCTGGCACTGTGAACGCTGTTTTTTCACGGGACTTCGCATCAAGCGGAATCTGCCAGTATGCATCCTTAAGATCGATACTGGAGATAAAGTGGGTATCGCCGAGGCGACTGAGCACAGCATCTATGTTATGTATAGGATTGGCGTCTTTCTTTGTCAGAGCATTGACCTTACGATAATCGATACATAATCGATTTTTGCCAGGTTTTCTAACCAAAACAACCGGTGACGACCAAGGGCTTTCGCATTCTTCGATTATACCTAAAGACAACATGCGATCTATTTCTTCGTTAATGAGTGATTGAATGATAGGTGAAACTGGATAACTCCTCTGTTTGACTGGCTCTGCAGTACCTGTGTCTATGACATGCATATCCACGGTGGTCTTACCTAATCCTAATTTGGAAAAGGAAGGAAATTTATCTATCGCTGTTGCCAGTGCCTTTTCCTGATCAATCGTCAAATCATGTTTGGCTGTCTTTGGGTCATTGGCTATGATTTCTGAAATTATTTTTGGGGAAATTTGGAACTCTAACCAAAAATCGATGCCAAGGTACAAAGGTTGTGTAAGAGACGGGACGAGATATAAGTCAATGCTTCGAGTGATGTTTTTATATATTATCGGAATGTTTATTCGGCCGACAATTCGTTGGGCTCTTCCGTCAGCTGTTTTTATGCCCGATTCAAAACTAATGACTGGCAACTTGTTACGTGAAATAAACTCTTCACAACCCTTTCCTAAACATGAAATCGAGGCTCCACTGTCGAGCAGGCCTGCTACATCTTCATTACCGATTCGAACAGTGGCATATGGCCGAGGATCGTTTTCAGCTATAATATGTGATGATTCTATTAATCGTGTAAAGATACGTCTCTTTTTCTTCCTCTGTAAGGACTTGTTTGGTTTTTTAATGGGGCTTGATAGATTTATTTCTTCGACTGAAAATATTTTTGCACGTAACTCATTATATCGTTTAAGTCTTTCTTCGTATGTTTTAAATGGTGTAGCTTTAATTGTATTGTATTTTGAATCAGGGGTCGTGACCGCAACTGATTTGTTTGAGGAACTGACAACGTCCTCAGTATTCGTATTTATATCTTTGAAATTTAAACCGGGTTTGGTTTGGTCTGGGTAGAGCGAGATTCCCCGGTGGACTTCTCGCTCGGTTTCCGGTTTTCCGGAATTGGGTTGCAAGTCGGACACTGTGGAGTCGTGTACCCATCCAAACCACATCTATAGCAGAATAATTTCCTTTCTGCAGATGAGCAATTCATAAAGGAATGACCTTCTTTCTTACAATTAAAGCATTTACGATTCCGTGTAGGAAAAGCTTTGCTATCTAAGGCATTTATATCTTCACTTTGAAGATAAAATAAATCTGGATGTTCTAATTCGTGGACATTTCTTTGCGTTCCAGTTTGCCCATATCGAAAACGAAATGAATCCCTTGAAGATAACATTTTCTCTGTCTTCCTGCATTCTTCACGCAAATGCTCTAAAGAGAAAATGGACATTGGGTAAATGTATTGCATCAGACGATTGTTAACATTATCTTTAACAATTTTCAAAAGATCGTTTTCACGCATTGGCTCTCGTAGACGGTTTCGGAGATCAAGAATTGCGTTATAATAATCGTCGAATGATTCGTTGGCTAGCTGGCGACGTTCCATCATCCGCTTTATTATTTCGAAGTTTGTTTCATAGCTACGGTACTGAATCAGTAAAGAACCACGTAATTCACTCCATTCCGTATTAGGATTTGCACGTAAGTATTGCCAAAACCAAGTCTGAGCATTTCCCGTCAAAAGGAGATGAAAGTTCTTTACTACATCAGGCCAAGGCATCCTATGATTTTCTTTAAGTGTTTCTACACGGAAGATAAAATCTTCAATTGACATAGACTTTTCTGTTCCTTCAAATTTAAGTCCCCATCTATCAAGATCGAACTTTCGGCGAAGGTCACAATAAATTCTATTTGCCTGTAAGTACTCATCTTGATTAAGTGGATCGGTCTGTGAAAAGTTATTTGAAGTATTTGAGATATTTAAATTTGCCTCGGGAACATTAAAATTGTTTGTCTGACTTCGCATATCTACTTGAGGGTTGGGTTTTTCAGGCTGTGTTACAGAAGTAACATTACCATCCAATCTAAAATTGTTTCGTGTCTGTGAATTATCTGACAAATTTGCAACTCTTTTGTTACGTCTGAAATTATTTGGTTTTTGAGAATTTCTCTTAGAAATATTTTCCGTTTCGTTACCGATATGTTCTCTCTGAAGAACGTCTCTCACAGCGGTCATGACAGTCTGTTCGATATTATTTTTGACTATACCCTCTAAGGAAGATAATAGCTGGATATGGAAATTGTCAAGACTTTGTCGCACACAGGTGGAAACATATTTCTTGATCGACTCATCAGGACGATTACTGATATTCTGATTTGATGCGTCTTCAGTGGGTAGCGGAAGCACAATGTTTTCGCCTTCTATCAAGTTAGCTAACTGAGCCACATTATTTTCGAATTCAGGTTCAATATTGAAGTCTCGGACAGAATCTATAGGATCTTGCATATTTAAATTTCGATTAATTGTATTTTCAGTTGGCAGAGCTAATTGCTTGTTTCTAATGGGAGTATGTTGAACTCTAGAGTTCGATAACAAGGGTGACTGAATATCCTGGTTCTCACTAGTGTTTAGTCTATTTTTGTTTCCCGAACGTGTAGTAAGTGATGCACCCTTCGGTTTATTTTTGGGTATTGCACCTTGAGACATAGTTGATCAACTGTTATGGATAGTATGTGATCAACAAAAAAAATATTAATAATAAAATCGTATGTTTTGTAAATGTGAACAATCAAATAATTTATATACTCGTATATACTCATTAATTTGAATTAAATATAATGTAGTTTGTAGTGACGAGGAAGATCTATTCTAAATAAATTTATATTTCGATTGGTTGTATGGTCTATCTATTCATAAATATTGGGGAAAGATAAAGGATAACGAAGTAGCATAAGGAATACACAAGAATCTGCATGGATAAACGAAAATCTCTCTCAAAATTGAGGTGCGGAAACGGAGCTCTAAAAAAATTCCTTCCACTGCAACTCAATGTGTAAACTGGATATCTTTCTTCTCCATAAAATGTTAATACCGGTGAAGTTAATTTTTTCCCGCTTAAAACATTTCTATGGATACTAAGGAACCTCTAGCTTACACAAAGACGAAACAACTGATAAGTAAACTCAGCTCTGATTGGGTTTGTCCCTTTCGGACACTAAACGCTCATCGGCATCTATTTACTTAACTAACATAAAAAACCTAAACTTCTTAAATTAATGCGAAGCATTAATAAAATAGGCCTAGTCGTTGGGCGCCATATTATTTTGTGAAGGTTGGGAGCTAATTTGAAATATCCCAATTAAAACAGCAGGCGGCACGCTTGTCGACGCTCGGCTACGCTCGCCGGACGGGGGGGATCTTGCTGTATTCACTCCTTCCAAAATAAAAATTATTCGTGCCGATTGAAAATGAAACACTTATAACACAAAGACAAATTGAGAGGAAAGCTCGAAACTTCCATATATTATGCACAACAGGTGTTAGGTTGTGTTAGCCCTCAGGCTATTTGGCATCCCTGATCCAATAGTGACTTAAAGTCACCTCCATACTGCACAAGCCAAAACGATAATTCATGCAGCCCTAAATGTCATAAAATATTGTATATTCCTTTACCGCCTTAACATCCCTTACCTCTCCCCTTTAATCCTTTTACTCTCGCTTCATAATTAAAAAGAATTATTTAACTTATCATAAGATTCTTTTAATAAATTCATAATTTTTCTTAAATATAGCAAAACCAATAAGTTATCCTTACTCTCATTTATAAAATGATTTTATAAAAATAAAACATTTAAAGATGTCAAAAAAAAACAATAATATTACTCAATTATAATTAAGATGAGTTGAAAAAAGGTACTCAATAATGTAAACAAAATAATGATTATCATATTAAAAAAAATAGGCTTTCACTCAATTGTTTGTTATCTCTGCACAAGAAGTGCTCAAGCTGCAACTAATTTTGATAACAACGGAGCTGAACTCAAAATTGATTTAAAAAGAGATAAGAGCAAAGAGTATGAAATTCTTATCAACAAAAAGAGAACTAATACTTTCATAAATAATGAATCTACGTAAGATCTGTCAATCATAGATATGACGTCTCATCTAGAAGAGATGAATGTATTAAGCTGATACTATTCTATGTTAGGGCTTAAGTTGGTCACCAATAGAACAACAAATAAAGCTTTTACGGCGATCGCAAACGATAACGTAATACCCAATATGACGAAAAAATTGTGTTTATGAAACAATGCAAAAAAAAATATATTCATATAATTATGTATGTATATTGATCTTACTCACTTATTTTACCGATGACGATGATGGTCCATCCAACGTTGTGCGCACAATGTATGGTGTTGATCACGTCGTCGTTGTTATGAATTAGTTGTTATTTTAAGATGTCCAATTAATAAATATTGTTCTTTTTTGTTTGTTTTCACTTACACTCTGGTTTCATTATTTTTAATTTTGGTGTTATCAAACTTAATCCCTTTTGTTCTGTGATTATGTATTTTAAATTTTAAACTAAGTTATACTATAGATTTTACTTAATGAATAGCTTAAACTTATTTTTTTTTTCTTTTTTTTTTTTGTCTGTTTTAACTGATAGAGATTTTTTTAGGATGCAAATTTGTATTTGGTTATACTGAACTAGGCAGATTTTTTTTTTTTTTATACGAGTTTGCAAGTATAACACGTTGCTGCTCGGAAAGGTTTTCACTGTTCGATGGCTCCTATGACACATTTACGGAGGCTTTGAAATGTTGTCCTAAAGATGTCTCGTGATATTAGGTTGATTGGCTTATCGATGGCTGTGGTATAGTCAACGTGTGATTCTCTTGCTGATCCTAGGAGTCAATTTCAAGGTTAGGTTTACTGACTATTTCTTTTGTGTCTCCGTCTATGGCTTGTAAGCAAATGTCACTGGATCGAGAGCTGCGTGGATCGTGGGACAGTGATAGGCTTAGGCCAATGTACAAATGCCAAGAGAAAACCAAGATCTAGCATTGATCGCTACACGTGCACCGTAGGGAAATTGTACTTTGCAATTTATTCTTCCCATTACCACATGCCGTGATTAGTTTCAAGTACTATACAAATTAAAATTGAATAAAAATAATGTTTTTCCGAATAAATCATACCATTTGACTTACTTTTAAGTGTTTTTTCCCGAGCCTAGAACTGTTGCTTCTGGTGCAATTTTAAGGTAGGTATCTTAGTTCTCTACATTGCTAAGGATGTAGATTTATCTTTAGTATATCATACGAAAATTAACACTGTAAACTGTTTACGGTTTTACCTCATAGAAGTTCCACAATCAAATAAATTGATTTAAAGAAATACTTAGGACTTCAGCAACTAGAGAGTTTTGTCCGTTCAGACCGAGTGTTTCACCAGAAAAGAAAGATTTATGTTGCGGAAATAATAACTACACCACCATTTTCCGAAACTTCGAAAAAAAACTATGAAACTAGTTCAGTGGTTCTTTCGAACAACAATTTGTAGTTTTAGGTCAGGCTCACATCAAATGTGGTGAGTAATAATTTGTGGTTTTGTAGCGTTAATTATTTGTGGTATTATTCATTACAGTTTAGGTCACTGATCTCTATAATACACTGGATAGTGTATCGATACAAAAATATTGCTTCCATTTGAAGAATTGTTATATTATGAAGCTGACCACTTTTTTGTATACCAGTATAACTGTATAACATGTAATACAAAGATAATCCATTAAACAGACATCAAATCTCCGTTCGTTTCACCCCCCGACATCTGTTTGCTAAAGGTAGCGCTAAACGACGAACATGCTCGCCGAACTTGTTCGTTTGCGTTATCCCCTACACGACGAACACATTTGATGAACATTCATTTCGTGTTGATTCCTCAAAGCGTAAGCATGTGCGATAAAGAAGCGCAAGTCGTTGCGCTTGTAGTAATTTCACAGCAAAAATGAGGTTTGCTCGCGAACATGGCCCTACATGGCGAACATCGAAGCCAACGAACACGACAAAATCGAAATTTTTCGCCAACAGCGAACCGTTCGCGAACCATCCCCTACACGACGAATATATGGCGAGCACGAACAAGTTCGGCGAGCATGTTCGTCGTTTAGGGCTAGCTTAACATTTGTTGTGTTCATAATTTAAATTCATTCCTAATTAGTAAATGAAACGGAAAAACAAACGTAAGGAGTGTGACAAGGAGGTAAAATCATTTAAAAAAAAACGCAGAACATGCAATCGCATCCTCCTCATCCATGGTATAAGAATAACAAGGTATGCTTGACAGTTCAGGCAATTGAGTCGTGGCGTCATTGCGAGTGAACAATCTCAATTGTTTGCCATTTATGGCAAAGAGAGTAATTTGAAATTGTTTATGCTTTGACGCTATTTGCTATTAAAACTCAAAGTAAAACAATAGATTATTTATGTTTTGAAGCTATGTTTTGATAAATTTCAAGAAAAACAATAAATAATTTATTTTTTAAGGCTATGTGTTGATGAACACTCGCTATGACGTCACACAAAGCAAAATATGGCGACCCTTCATCTCATATACAGCATACCTTATATTTTTATACCATGCTCCTCATCATAGTTATTCAATGATTTATCTCATTCCACTATATAATTATACTAAAAAAAATATAGCAAATGCACACAGTGAATAACTTAAAGATAATAAATAATAAAACAAACTTCCACAAAAGTTTATATTTTCATATCATGGTCTGTTTCCCTTTCTTCAGATAGACATCTGGAAATAGGGATGAGCGATTTTAATCGATATTGACAAATCGATAATAAAGATTTTGATGTTTTGCAACATCGATATTAACATCCAAAACATCGGCTTATAAAACAAACAAAAAGTTAGTACGAAAATAATTGATTCTGCTAGTAAAATCTAGATGGAGTGACTTTCATAGTTTATAAGTAATCTGTAACATTTTTAATTTTTTGAAAAAGGAAATTATCAAAGGATCTTTCAAACCAAATTTAAAAATTCAGAACCACAACGAAACTTCCGATGTACAAAAAGGCACAGATATAAGTTTACACATGAAGTGCCTATCAATTTTGTATCCATAAAATTTGTTTTGTGTTTATTTGTGCAAAAGAAATATTTTTACATCGATCTTCAAGCATTAATATCATCGATGCTCAGCAAGACGCATTTTAAACCATACAAGTATTTGTACACACTTTTGTAAGTAAAAATATCTTGCAATATCGTTAGATAACAGTGTACACATGAAATACTTGCAATATTGCTTCTATAAAATTTGTGGACGATATATTTTGCAAAATACAAATTCTAGCATCGATTTCCCCGCATTGAAATAATAGATGCTCAGAAAGACCCAATTTACACCAATGCAAGTTTTTGCACACAACTTCGTGTCTTGCAATATCGATATATTCCAAAAAGCCACAAAAAACAGTTTACACAAAAATCCTTGAAATATTACTGCAAAATATATATTTAATATCGATTTTCACGAATTTAAATTATCGATGGTCAGCAACACGCAGTTAACACCATGCAAGTTCTTGCGCACACGTTCGTGTGAAACAAGATTTGGAAATATCGGATTTAAAAAAGGGCACACAAAACAGCTTAACAACATGAAATGCCTCGCGATATTGATTTTATTAAATTTGTTGATATTCATTAGTGCAAAATACATATTTTAACATCGATTTTGTTATTTCATCCATTAAAATCATTGATGCCTAGAAAGATACACGCGGTTTTAGCACACAAGCTTCTGGGCATCATTATTTTGCAATATCGAGTTTAAAGTTGAAATTCCTTGCTTATGACTTCATATTTTTCATTTGTATAAAAACTTAAATCGATTTTAAGAAACTTAAGAAAAAATAGCCGGCACCAGAAATTTTGAAAGCAAAAATACATTAGAGCATAGCATGATGCATTTTTTGCTTTGGGCAAACAAAAGACTTAAACAAAAACACCTGAAAAAAACATCGATGTTAAGTAGCATCGATGTTTTCGGTTCGATATTAATTCACATCGATGTTTGGTCTTCGATGTTGAAATCGATGTTGTTTCAATATCGCACATCCCTATCTGGAAAATACTTTTTTTTTGTGTAATTCAGACGTCAAATTATGAAGCCGACCACCTAATTGTCATCTTCAAATGGAAGCAAAAAAACTGTTATACATTTAGCCAGTTTATATTTCTTGAGCGCTCAGTAATTTTTCTCCTTTCTTTGACAGAGCCGGAGGATAAAATATAAACAGGATTCCTCAAATAGAAGTCAAAACATCTCTCTTTTTCTTTTCTTCTTATGTAATTAACTGCGACAAAATATAATTGAGCAAGCGAATCCAAAAAATTTCAGTCTCAGTTTTTAAGGGGAAATGTGAGGAATTTTTGTGAGGAATCGTGTTTATATTTCAGAGTCCTCTGAGCCCTCTGAGATCTCAGAAATATAAACTGGCCAATTATAAGGAGTACACTATCCAGTGTATTATACAGAGAATATGAAATAAAGAAGCCAATCCTTCGTACGTTTCACCCCCCAAAACCCATTTGTTTACATTGTTGTATTTGTAATTTCATTTCGTGTCGAAGAAATAGATGTGAAATGCAACAACAACAAGACCTGTGCTGAATGATGTGCTGAATGACTAGTTGATTCTATGTGTGCGTTTTGCACTGCTTTTCACTAATACTTTGCAAATCTAATACATCAGCTGTTCGCTTCCAGCTTGTAGGCAAGGATTGACTTCTTTATTTCATATTCTCTGGTATTATAGAGATCAGTGGTTTAGGTGCGTTCAACCAATATACTTTCAAAGGAAATTTCAAAAATTGCCTGGAGATTTGTTTCCTTGTGTGAAAGGTACAAGAGATTTTTAAGGAGATTAAAAGAAAACGTCAAATAAATCTGCAGCAACTTGTTTCTTCGTGTGAATGGGTACTTATGTTGCCACTAATTAGCTTATCCTGAGGCCACATGAGCCAGTATTGGCTAGCCAGTTGGCTACATACATTAACTGTCAAATTCCTATTCGTGTATATGCTGTGACGTAGGCGGCACGCCACTTGGCATGCCAGTTGCTCACAAGTTTGTTTATTTTGTCGATGGTTTTCTTCTACTGTTGTCATGAAATGACAGAATTAAATCCTCAAGAAATAAACAAATATCAACAAAAGATAAAATGAACAACAAATAAGAAGTAATTCGAAAATATTTTTATTAAAAAAAAATAAATTCATCTTTTTTTTCAGCCAATTATTTATCTGCGTATGTGCCTATTGATTGGAGTTGATGGCATCCCATAAGCATTATGCAAGTTGTCTGAAGGAGATTCTCCGCTGTGTAGCTCCTGCCACAGCAGAGGTACCTACATATGCATATTATACAACGTGCCAGTACTTTTAATATTGCCCGCATTGACTATTTGTATATCGATTCAAAAGCTCACAAATGTGGACGCATGAGATTGCACTATGGTGACCGATAGCCACAGTTTGGTAAAACCAAAGAAATTTGCAATCTGGCAGCGTAAAAGTGTCGTTTGAGTTGAGTGTGTATTCCGCCAAAGAAGTTGTAGTGAGAACTCTCTGTCTTTTGGATACCTTAAAGGAAAAGGTATGGAATAATACGTAAAATCTTATCAGGCATCAACTTCCTCAAAAAGTGAAACAACGCCATTTGATCCCAGATCCCTATATGGTTAGTCCAAACATACTTTTTCAAAGCTCTTTTCCTCATTAAATACTTCTAGAGTGTAGCATAATGTTCGGATATTGGATTTCCAATGATTAGGAGAGAGTTTTGTCACCAGACAAATAACTCGATCGCTTGCAAAGATTTCACTAGACCGGCTGGAGTATTTCAAGCTGGGTAACTATGGTTTCCAAACATGATTGGGGCTATTCAGTGGATAATGTAGAAGCTTATGTTATATCTACTGGGAAGACACACAGTGCTCGAGAATTTGTTCAAGTTGCCTTAAAGTTTATTGACGGGGAAATCATCTGGGAAAGGTAATCGTTGTAATAAGCTTAACTGGCTGAACAGAATGCAAGACGCAACTGGAATAGATGTCAAAAAAGCTGCAGTAGATGTCAAAAATGCTGCAGTAAAAGTTAAAAATTGTTCAACTCTTGCAGCGCCGGCTGCAGCATTTTTGACATCTATTCCAGCTCCGTTTTGCATTCTGTTCAGGCAGTAAGGTTTGAAATTAGAAGATTTATTGCGTACAATGAGCTGGCATGCTAGTCGTTGCGCGGCATTGAGCTCGCCGGAAGTGGGTGGGGTCTTGCCTATGCACTACAATTTCACCTATTACATTTAATTATGCCAATACAAAAAAAAAGAGAATTTTTTTGAAATAACAGGTTATAACAAATTAAATTATAAACGGACGGACGCATTACCACTAGAGGGCGCTAAGATCTAAATAGCGTTGACCTTTCCCACCCTACCATGGGAGCTAACACGATCAAGGAGTTTTTATTAACTCCCCCTTTCTTTGGCTTACCTTTACTTTTCTGCTCAGTTCATCCTCTCTTCACCAAATCACGTCTCCTTCCACACCCCCTAAAAAAAGAAACCTTAGCAAGACATCAGGCAAGAAGCCCGAATAAAACAGTGTAATTCAACCATCTTGGCGTGATTTACAAATACAAAATTTTATTAAGTAAATTTAGAAAAAGGAACAACGTACATATATCAGATAAAGAAAAGTAAAAAAAAATATATTAAACAAAGCATAATATGTATGTGTTCGAGTAATATTCATAAATGTATTAACCTGACTCTAGATATTTATCGTCTTGTCCCTAAATAACAAGTAATTATAAGAAAAAGGATACAAAAATAATTTTTGAAAACGAATAAACCTAAATAATATTACATATTTTACAAGAAACAATAGTGTATGGGAATTTTCAACGCAAAGAAGCAGATCAAGAAAGATTCCACTTGTTGTACTGTGAACACCTGTATGCTTTGACAGGAAACTAGAGTATATACTATTCTTTACTAAACCTAAAGCTGGATTTACACCTTCATTCTTCATTCGGTGAACGTTGTTCCACAAACAACGAACAACGAGTAAAGTTCATCCAAAATTCAAAACGGCTTTGAACTTCTTCGTTGTTCGTGTTCGGTGTTATCATTTACACCTTCGTTGTTCCGCGTACGGGTAAAAACGAACAACGTACACGGACGATAACAACGAAGGTGTAAATCCAGCTTAAATTGAGCTCAATGTAGTTTTAATTTTGGATTAGGTTCGATTTCAACCCCAATATAAACAAATAAAAAAGAAGCGGAAGCAGACTTATGTCACTATGTAAAGAAGCGGAATATTCCAATAAACTTTTACAAAACAATTGAATCAACTAAATGTTGTGATCGAGTAACAAATACAAATTATTTACATACGCTATGGGAATTTTACAAAAAAAACTAATGAAGATCACGCCAATGAAATAATAAAAAAAAGGTAATTTTTTACTGGATATTAATAAGCGTTTTATTAGCGAACCAAAAAAAACGCGTGTATCGCTTTTGGATGTCTAGGTAGTTTTACTTAATGTTGCGCACTTTCAATTATCGATATTAAAACTTATAATCGTAATTTATTTGCAATACAAATAAAACTTAAATTTCAAATACAAAAGAAAGTGGCACTAGTCACCGTCTAGAATCTTGAATTCTTGAGTTCAAGGTTCAGATTCTTGATGTTGATTTTTGAATACTTGATTGTTGATTTTTTTCTTCTTGAATTCTTGAAGCTTATGTTCTTGGGGGCTTGAAATTGTTTCTTGAATTCTTGAAGCTTATTGTCTTATGACTTTTCAATGTGCTGTAATATAATCTTCTTGGATTATACCATGAAGGAGGGCGGCGATCACGACTTTTCTTTCTTATAATGCTGTCGATGATCGCCACTTTCTTTAAATCTTAGTGGATTAAAAAAAAGGAGAAACACATATAAAGTTAATCATTTTACGCGAATGATTTTATGGATATATATATGTATATAGAAACATATTATAACTGGTTGGTATGGTTGTCTACAATATTATATACTGTTGAATAACCCTTATTTTTTTTAATGTATTTTTTTTATAAGGCATCGACTAAACCTCAAATTATATTTTATTTTATAAAAATTCAGGTCGATATTCCAAATTGTATTAAAATTTTCGGCTTTCAGGTGATATGGATAACAGCTATAGTTTATCCAACAAAAATGTGCAGTACAGGCAAGATAGGGCGTTTGCCTCGCATTCTGCCTATAGTAGATTGCATAAATCTGTCCTTCATTAAAGCTCTCTCAGGGTTGTCGTAGCGTTTTTTTTACATGAACCCAAATATAAAAGAATAGTATGTAGGGTTACCGCATTTTTTTTATATAGAAATTTTCATTTAATGTTTTATTTATAAAAATTAAAACACAATTATCTTTTTCCACACCACCATGAGGTAAGATAAAAGGTGCGTTTTTGAAGGGTATCCCCAGTTTTCTGTTTTATTTTGCAAATTTTTATGGATTTGGTTTGTCACGTCAACAATTCTTTTCGGAGCTTAAGTCTTTTGAAGTCTTCGAAGCCATTTCGAACAACTTATATAAAGCACCAAATACACGACTTAAAAATACAAATTGCACAAAACTCTAAAAAAACACACCTTTTCACAAATACACGAGTTATAAATACAAATTGCACAAAACTTAAAAAATACACCTTTTAAAAATACAATTTACATACAAATTTTACTTTACCTCGTGTTACGAAAATCTATACAAATAATAATCTCCTTCAAAGAAAAGAGCTTAAAATTTTGTAACTGCATTTTAACGTTTTTTTCACACATTAAATAAATGCAAACGATGAAAAACACTCCACGATAACACTCATCATTAAAAACTTTTTTTAAAGCTCTAAAATCAAAAGCACCTCGACAGAAACTCAAGGAAAAAAAGCTGAAGGAGTTACTAAATAGACACGGGTAACTCTGAATACACATCAATACTTTGATGGGGGTTGAATAGCAGCAGCCATAGGCCACAGCAATTCAGTGCACTCTCAGATGTGCGCTCAATAGGACGTTGGGTCTGCGTCAGCTGCAATCAAAAACTTACGGGCGGGCAAACACTTTTTTATGGAGGAGTTCTTTCAATTTGGTATGGTGCAAAAATATGCACGTTACTGATTTTGAAAAAGCTTTCCCATAAGACGTGTACTGCACATTTTTGTTGGATAAACTATAGAGCTGTGAAAAGGTGCTACGATCCGTTCTAAGTATCGATACCGTTATCGCCGGCTTCCGTGAGCATTAGTATATGGTCTTAAAAAAGAAAGAAACCAATTTTTAAATGAAGATTTATCTTTAAACACGTTTTATTATTATGAACGTATAAAGCTTTGATTTCGGCTTTAATTTCTTTTTTTAACTTTTGTAGAAGCTTTTTTTTTGGTTGGTATAAATGGGTACTCACCCTGTATCGGATTAGCGCGGTTTGTAACAATAATTTTGCTAATTAGAGACAAGTTTTTTGTCTGTCACCTTTATTGGGGTCTACAGTGACAATTATCGTCTAAATAATGTTTTTTTTTTATATAATTTACGTATTTTTATTTCTCGAATGTTTAAAGTTTTTTTTTTTTTGGTTTTTTGTTTGCTTTAAATTATTACGAGACCTGGACGAAAAGTAATATTTATGTGTAGTGAGTAGTGACTGACTGACTATGGCCGCCTTCTACGGTAGTTCGTACAATACAAGTCAAAGTCAGTTTTCTTCTCTTTATTTCGTTGTACAGCTATCCACCGGCATACAACCTCCTCGAACGATCCCGTTCCACGGTTTTGATCAACGGAACAAAAAGTCTTAAGACTTTTAGTAGCCAATCAAATTCATTCACATCATACCAAATTTGTGGAACCTGGATTTCTTTTGGTTGAACAAGACACTGATCTCTATTATATTGTTATATATTATATTATGTTATGTGGTTTTCCTTTCGACCAAAAAAGTCGACTTTTTTCTGATTTTTTCGACCTGAGATCAACTTTTTCTTTCCATTCAACCAAAAAAATCGATTTTTTTTTCGATCTCAGGTCGATTCTTCAAATCTCAATTTTTAGCAAGATTTACACGCATTTGCACACACACCAAAATAAACTGACATAAATCTGAACGTATTAGTTTGCATTCGGCATTTCGCAGTGTTGTTTACTTTCGATAAGAAGGTGGTGTTTGTTGGACAAATTCATCAATAGAAAAATAGTCACTAACACAATTGAAAAGCAAATCAAATCTCATTTTGTGTTCTATTTACCACTAAAAAATTATGATCTGACCACCAAATCTGAAATGGTTGAATGGAAAACCACATTATATATAGAGATCAGAGGAACAAGCCAAGCGCGACATTATTGGCCTTCAGGGTGTGTTCAGTTCCAGGTCTACACGAAGAGGCTAGAACCCAATCCACACGAAGAGACCCAGAGGAATCTTAAGATTCCCTTTTTTTTGTTTAGTTGTCTTATTTCATAAACCATTTGCTCGACACCCTCAACACGAAGTATTTAAATGATTTCTAACTGAAAACTAATCAAATCGATGATTGGGGTGGTTAAACCCATCATTTATTTTCTTAAGAGCAAAACGAAAAGAATAGAAATTTAGTTACACCGTGTAAACACATTAATTTAGGAGACGAATATTCTATTCGATGGCACTCTGAACGCAGCCTTTCTAAATGTCAAAACAAAATAAAGCTAGCCCTAAACGACGAACATGCTCGCCGAACTTGTTCGTGCTCGCTATATATTCGTCGTGTAGGGGCTGGTTCGCGAACGGTTCGCTGTTGGCGAAAAATTTCGATTTTGTCGTGTTCGTTGGCTTCGATGTTCGCCATGTAGGGCCATGTTCGCGAGCAAACCTCATTTTTGCTATGAACGTGAACCACTTGCGCTGCCTTATCGCACATGCGTACGCTTTGAAGAATCACTACGAAATGAATGTTCGTCAAATGAGTTCGTCGTGTAGGGGATAACCAAAGAAGAAGAAGTAAAGGAACTGGCATATCGTGGAAACAGTGAAGCATTTTTCAAAATAGTGTGAGTTACACAAACACAAATGCATTGCCCCAGGGTCGCAGTGCAGTTACACGGCTGAAGGCTGGGGCGCCCAAAGGAAGCCAGATTTAAAAAAAAGAAAAAAACAATTGAAATGCTTCCGTCATTTTGCCGAGCTGTAGAAAAGTGTACAGAGATTTTAAATCATAAAAATAGTGAAAAAGCCTATTGAACTGAATAAAAAAGTGAAATGAAAGTTAATATAGTGATTACTTTGAGAAACTTTATTGATAAGAAATATATAAAAAAAAACATGTGGGGATGCATTAAATCATATAAAAACGCCTATAATACGGTGCACAAATCTTTCTTTTCACAGGTAAGTTTTCTCTCATATTCTTCTTAATAAAGTGATGTTTTTTATGGTAGTGTATTTTTAACCGAAATAAACACTTCGTGACGAGAATACAAAACCAACAAGATAAATAGAATTCTGCTGTTACCCCTTTAAAAATATTTTATTTAAAGCGTTAAAAAATAACTCTGCACTACGGGCGCTACACGGATTTGAGCGCCTTGCCATCACCAACAAAAACTAGATCGACCCTGTGCGAGAATTTCTCATTTGACAGATGAGTCTCAACGAAATCACTGGATTAAAGTATATTTTTGTTTTCAACAAATTTGTTATTTTTATTGCAAATTGCGATAAAATCTTAATTTTAAAGTATTCTAAGATAATTTATTTACCTAAATAACATCACTTCACGTTACTTAATATGAAAATATCAGACAAAATTAACTTGTAAACAAAAATATTTGTATACTCCTTAGTATAGCCGCCATATTATTCACTCTGGATTTAAATTGGATTTAAGGAAGTTTTTAATCCAACAACTAAATCCGGATTTATTAAATCCAAAAATTTAAATCCATGTCCATATTATTCACTCTGAACATGCCTTAAATCCAATGGATTTAAAATGCCCTTAATCCAGATGTAAAATGTAATTAAATCCAGATTAAAATCGTTTAATCCAAATGTCAAATTAGTGAAAAGTCAAATTTCTCCCGTGGAACTTTTTGTTTACTTTAATTAATTTATTTCACTATGTTGGAGCCTGATTACACGATTCGTTTTTTCGTTCGTTTCGTCTTTTTGACAGGTACGTTCCTTCATGATTACACACAACGAAAAAAATCCATTCGTGACTTTGACGTTCAAAAAATTTGAGGTTCATTTATTGGAAAATAGGCAGTAATAATAATTAAAAATATTTTTACATCACTTCTTGTTTAAATTTATACCTATTTAATTTATTATAAGAAACAATTTTTAATTTACCTATTTAAATTTTTTAAGAAGCTTGAAATGTCAAGAAAAAGTGAATTATATGAAATTGTGTTTTAATCTGGATTTAAGTACTTAAACTGACCTCCGGAGGGCAGTTTAAATCCAATTGGATTAATCGATATTGGATTTAAAAAATTGGATTTAAGTTTGGATTAAACGAATGAATAATATGGGATTGGATTTATTGTTTGGATTTAAAATACTTTTAATCTGGATTTAAGTTTTAATCTGGATTAAGTGAGTCAATAATATGGGCGTAGGCGTTTTTAGAGGATTTAACGTAGCCACCAGATGCTGTTTTATATTTTTTAAATAAATTATTGATAGTATTCACTATTCTAACTTTTATTTCACTTTTTTATCTAGTTTAAATAAACTTTTTCACTTATTTAACAAATTGAAATTTCAAAACACTTCCTTTCAGCTCGGCAAAATGACAGATGAATCTCAATTTGTTTTTTTTTTTCAATTCTTGCTGCTTCACTCACGTACACTGTATATGTGATATACACCACTTCCTTTACTTCTTCTTCTATGGGGATAACGCAAACGAACAAGCTCGGCGAGCATGTTCGTCGCTTAGTGCTACCTTAAGCCAACAAACAAATCATAACAAATAATGAAGGATGGCGGTCAGGAGCCACAACACGGAACTTCAAAACGGGCTATTCCTGACCTACCATAATTTGAATTCAGTAGGTATCCATGAATTCTTGAAATATCTACCACTAAAAGAAGTTATATACAATCATTTTCGTTTGCTTGCAGGTAGGTGTCCACAACATGGTGTTAAATGAAGTCGGTATCGAAAAGAGAACAGGTATTATGCACGTTTAAATAAATAGTAGGAAATTCCTTCTAACTGGAGTTGAACTATGTATTTAGGTGATGCAAGCAAAGCAAAACGTGAACTTGGCAGGCAACTAAAGGCTTCATTTTGCCAATTTGTGCAAGATATGGAGCAATCAAAAAAGAATCCCATAGGGATAGGAAAAGAATATTTTGTATGTTGTAATTATTTCCAACGGGATAACACAAAATAGTTGATAGTTTGGCATTTGCATATGCGACACATTTTCATATATTAAACGCTATGTATATTTTTATTGATGCGTTTTATAAATAATAATAAATGGTGTATTATTTCATATTCTAAGCATAAAATAAACAAAAGTTTCTTACTAGAGCTACATATTTGCGTTTCAATTGAAATTCAAGGGGTTTTTTTATTTAAATCTTCTCATAGTATGCTATGTTTCCACCAAGGGTTTATCTCAGATTAGATTTAATAAATCTTTATGGTGTTTCCACCGCACAAAAAGATTTAAAAAAGATCAAATTTGACAGCACTTTCAAAATTGCAAATGGCGTTCTAATTTTTCTTATGAAGTGCGAATGAGACAGAATGTTTGATTCGTGTGAAACAATGAAGAACTGAATGCGAGTCTCGAATGAATCGTTCAGCACCATTTAAGAAAAGGTTAGTTCGATTAGTAAAACTATTTGTCCTAGGAAGATTTAACAAGATTAATTTCTAATCTTCACGATTTACGAAATAAATTTGTATGGTAAATCTCCGAGATTTGAAGGAGATTTGAGGTAAATCTTATTAAATCTCAGATTAGCGTTAGGTGGAAATGTAGCATAAGAGCCAACGACATAAAAAGTCAAGTCATTTCCGTAAACTTGTAAGTCATATCAGTAATAGCCTAGGTGATGAACCATTAGCCGTTTGTCTACCTAACTAAACACGTGACGAACAGATGTAAAATTTGATGTACATTTTTTGCATCAATTTATTTCAATGCCTATAGGGGGGTTTACATGGACCAACATTGCTTGACAACATGGCTTGATTTGATCATTTGAACGCAAGAAACAACCGCTTGACAGCCAATGTTGTATGGTTCTTAAAAGATTTTGAATACTTGTTCCATTTCCATCAAGCGATACTGTCATGCCATGTAAACCCCCCTTATTGGTCGTAGGGAAAAGTGTTCATAGATGAAAGTGTGTTTATTTAGGAAAATGTTCAATTCACATAGAATTATGAATGTCAGTTTGACGGTACACTTTTAATAAATGTCAAAACATAAACTAGTTTTGGGTATTTAACCAACTGTCATGGCACTGGAGTGATGACTTTGACATTTGTTGTTTTTATTATAAATAGGCTCCGGAATAAGAAACAATCGGAGAAAAAAAAATACCTCTCGCAACCCGGGCAAATGTAACGGGGAAGTAGATCCAACTTTCGGGGAAAATGGAGCTAGGATCTACACAGGTGTTTTGGGTAGGTAAGTGAACCATGGTATTTCAGGGAAATGTCAAGTTATCCAATAATCTTTTATAAATGGATCGGGGATAATTTTCCGATCAGCAGAATTGGTGCCTCGCAACTTTTTGCTACATGTTCATATGCGAACATAGGTTTACTGTCATTTGTGTCGCCATCTGTCAGAGAATAGAGAAAAACCACCGAAACTGAACAAGATGGAGGAGGCTAGGTTTTTTTTGAAATGTCAAATGCCCTGAGGCGAATTGAAATCCACCACCACACTGACATCTCGAGAGAGGAAAAATATAAGAAAATAAAATATGAACTAGCGGGTGTATTTCACCGTATGACCTTTACTGTGTGTGAGAGGGGAAATGGAATGAAAAAAAAGTGGCATGTTCATTGGTCTAGACCTGCATGCCTGCATGGGTAAAAGTCAAATGACATTAGTTTCTCCAAAGTGAAATCGAGCGGTCGTCTTGGGCTCGGATGACACCGTATTTTTTTCGTGTAGTGAAAAATTACTAAACTTTTTAAAGTAAACTGAAAAAGTAAGAAATAAGTACCTATGTAATAATGTGAATTAAACTTTCAGAAATTTATTTCTTTGCGTCATTCCTTTTTTTTATTATTAAATCGTTAATGATAAAATGTTATTTTTGCGTTTTTTAAGATCAAAAAGAAATACTTACGGTGTGCACATAAATAAAATTTATCACGTGGAGAAATCTGCATATTTTTTTTTGCAATACAAACTAGTGGGAGGTGAGTTTTAAGGAGATTGTTTTATTAAGAAAATTGGTGGTAACGTAATAAATTTATACAGGTTATCCTAAAACCCCACGTGGTGAAATTTTTGGCGGTTCCAGCGGGCCAGCGGAGCACTGGGCCGCCACACTTTTTTTGTGTTTTATATTAGCCATGTTTTTTAGTGCATTTTTATCTTCGCTTACAAAAAAGTAGTATGTTAAATACAACAACAATTTGGTATAACTCCGTATTGTTGTTGTATTAACCATGCAACTTTTTTTTAAGCGAAGATAAAAATGCACTAAAAAACAGGGCTATTATATATATTGGTGCTTCTAATTGATGGTTCCAGCTAACCATAAATCATCTCCAGTCATATAACCCCAACGATATCTGAAGTCTTCACCATCGATAATCCTGTTTTCTTTGGTGTCAAAAGTGCTTGTCCACCAGGATACCTCGTGATCGTACCATTGTCGTGGAAGTCCTCGCTAGACTACCCCGAAAACTGTTATACTGGGGAACTTCTTTTGATTTCTTGGCCTATCAGCGCTTGGAATCCTGCATCAGAGGACAAAGCTGGAATTGGATAGAGTACTCCACCAGAACACCCTCTCATTTAGGGTACCAGGTTTGAATCCAAGCTATTAAAAAGATAACAACAAAAGTTAAGTCTTATTACAAAACATCGAGTGCTTTTTTTTCAATTTTATTTCAATTACAAAATTGATTAGTAAAGTTTTCATCGATAACTAAATTAAACTTACGTTAAGAATAATCGTAAAATATTCAAGCTAAGGACTTCCTACGTCCATGTAGGGTGACATGGTCGACATTGCAGCAGTGGTACTCCATGCACCATGGCCAAATCTAACATACTGACAGTTACATCCGTGTAAACTTCACATTATCTTACGTGCCTTTCCCCAAAATGTCAGTGGATCTCAGTCTGGTGCTACTTGTTGGTACGTGCGTACATATACAAGCCTTTTTCGTAATTTATAGTGCAAATCGAAAAATTGACTTAAGTTTATTTTTTTTTTCTCAGTTAAGTTGTGGTGCCTTTGTTTTTATTAAACATCGATACAAATTATTTGTGTTGTTTTATTCATTGGTAAAATTAAAAAGATTCAAATATAATTGGGTAGTTAGCGAATTATTTTGACTTGAAAATAAAGTGAGGGGGTAGTGCACTATGCACCACAACAACATGGTTCTAAATGCACCATGGTGCATGTAGTAGTAACGAATGGTTCATTTAATTTTTTGAGACTAAAATCAAACGCTAATGAGCTTTTTCTGTATGCCGCAAGTCCCAAATTTTGCAGTAATCAGTGAGCAGGAGATATAATATATTCTTAAAGATCCTTCTGTATCAGGACCAACGCGAAGACAACAATCACTATACAAATTTTCTGAATACATTTTAAAACTAAACATACGTTAATCTATATTTAGTACCTCGTGGCATGATGGTTAATGCGTAGGACTGTCATGCCGAAGGTGTGGGCTCGATTCCCAGCCGTGCCACCAAAAACAGAAATGTTTTATCCAAGGTACTGCCTCTTGCGAGGAACTGACAAATCCTCCAAGAGTATACTTGTCATGAAAAGTGCTTCTCACTTAGCCGTTAGGACTCGGAAAAAAACTGTAGGTCCCCTCCATTCCTGCCAACAACACGCACACAGGAATGGTTGAGAGTTGTAAGTCACTAGGCCCAGGTTCTCCATGAGCTGTTGCGCCACCCAATTTATTTTATTTATTATACGTTAATCTATTATCCGTTTAACTGATATTAATGAATTTCTTAGCTGTTTTTTTTTAATGTCTTGAAGAGAAATATTTAATTTATTACTTATTTACTTTTTTTGTTATTATTAAATTCTTATATATTTTAGAAGTGTTAAATGAACTTTTTTTGTTTTTATTCTTAAAGATACAATGAACTCCCATCTGAATAATATTCAATATCACTTGAAATGCTTGCTTTATTTTTAAATATTAGTTGGTGGTGCATTGACTACCTGCATGGTGCATTGTGGACATAAGACTGGTTCATTTAGTACCTACCATGGTACACTATGCACCATTTCACTTTTTCTGAATAATCATTTTTAGATTTAAGTATATACATAATATGCAAAAATTAACTATGCACGAATTTGTCTAACAAATCCATGTAAATGATGTTAAGAAATCTAACAAAAATAATTACATTTGGAGAAACTATGATCATTTGAAAAAAGGGTGGTGCAATGTCGACCATGTCACCCTATTCATTAAATTTTTGTTCCTGGTTGCTGTTTTGTTCCGGATTAACGTATTTGTTATAAATCACGAGACGTGAAGTTTTATCGTTATTAAAAGTTTTGGTTTACTCTTATTACTTTTCATATTCATATTATTATTATTATTCTCATATCATCATATATATTTTTCTTTCAAATTTTCATTTCTTAGCTGATTTAAATCAAACTGTAAGTGAAAAGATTGATTTTCAGGGCCTATCATTTATATTACTCCTTTTTGTGTTGTGTTGTCTTTTTCTTCTCGCGTTATAGTCCTCCTCCACAGAGCTCTTTGAAGGTAGGGAATGCTTTTGAGAGTCCCAGTAGTCCTGCGTGTTAGAAAGGATACTTTTTAGGAGTTTTATGATAGTCCTTTTGAGAAACGAATCTCCCTCACATTGTTTTTTTTTGTTTTGCTTTTGGTTAAGTTTTGTTTCAGCTGTAAAAGGATTAATAATCCTAGTTAGTCTATTTGGTTAAAATCAATAATTTTAGTTTCTTCAATCTCTCAAATATTACGCTATCTAACTATTTCGATCAAATGTTAACTCACGAATTAAGACAAAAATCAATAAAACTTCAATCGTCTCTTTTTGTTAAAATTTTTAGTTTTCTTTGATTTCTGAAAAGAGAAATCATGATATTCTGAGTTCTTAATTTTCAGGGGTGTGGATAGTAGCAAAGCTACTACGGTGAAGATGGTATGACCGGAAGCTGGTCATCGACTTTTTTTGGGGGAATCCCACCAGGGCCACTGGATTCCTAGGTTGGGTGGGTTTGGCCACACTGCATTTCCACCGGCAGTGCCTTGAAGTGGTGATAACGTCCGTCCGCAGTCATTTTTGATGAAAATTTATACCAGGCCTGATTTGTGTTTTTCGTTGCAGGTGAGGTTAAGTTTCGGGGGCAAGTTCCCCCCCATTCCGGCGAGTTCAAGCCGAGCATCGCAAGCAGGCCGCGTTCCCCGGAACTTAACACTCGTTCCCTTTTTCTGACCTCTTCCTTTCCCAATTTCCTGACCTTTCCTTATTTTTCCTACCTTTTCATTTTTCCAACCTTCCTCTGATTCCTCTTGCCTCGCAACAAAATGGCGCCCAACGTATTGGCTTTTAGCTAATATTTTTTGTAGTCTTCGTTTTGTGATAGTTGAACCAATCTTACTGTGGCTTTTCAAACTCGTAAGTCTTTATCAAGAAGGTCTTTGACGTACTTCGATAAATTGCGACGAGCTTTTGAAAATCCACAGTGACTGCGGTTAGTGAGTGTTTTCTTTCTTCTTAAACTGGACTGGATGTGGGTTTCTGGATTCGTATGTCTTCACCTAGAAAGTCACTGACATACTATGGTGAATTGCGACGAACTCCGAAAACTTGCAGCCAGTTCAGCCACTTTTTCTAAGTCCTGTTTTCCCTGAATTCCTTATCCCAAATTTCAACTTTTTACTTCTAAATTTCAATTTCATTCCTCATGTCTTGTCTTCTTAAGTTTCTATTTGGATACGGTGACCGTGTGTGACGGGTCGTTGTACATCGCTGCACCGTTCCAATCTTATCTTCTTTCATCTTCTTTCTTTGAGATTTTCTCATTTTTGTTTTTCGTTTTCTTTATTGTTTCAAATCTTCTGGCAAAGTCCTAAGAGACTGACCAGGATCGCGGAAACAGTGAGGGAAACTACTTTTGGTCTTTTCGTGAATTCTCTATTTTTTGTAAATCCTTTTCATACATCACCACTTCAAGGAATCTAATTCTGTCCGTCTGATGTCTAGTCTTGAAAGATGCCACTAGTAAGGTCATACCATACCGTCACGAAACCACCGTAGATGCTACTTGAAGCACCCCGAATTCACATGAAACACACCAAAAACTAAAACACTTTGATTTTTTTTTGCTATATACGAAAAACTTTTTGTTTATTAGCAACTGAACATTTTGGTGGTTATCTTAAAACTACTCTTAAAACTACTTTTAAAAACTACTCTTATAAACTACTCTTAAATTATTCTTAAATATTAATCATTTATTATTTACACTACTTCGTTTTCGAAAGAAAAAATACTTTCACTTTCTTCTAAGAAAACTTAAGTTAAATTACTCTAAATTTCTTAAATTTACTACGTTTAGCATTACTTTTCTTCAAGAAAAATCAGTTTCTTAAGAAAACTCACCTGTTGTTTTTGTTAAAGTTTTTCATTTTTTGTTGTTTAGTTCACCTTTGTTGTACTTTTAAAAATGTTTCCAAACGGTAGAGATGACGATGATCGCATCCATAGGATCATAAGAGATTCTGAAATAGATGGAAATGTTAGATTGACTAGATCAGTAAGCCAAAACTTAGATGTTACCGAAAGACGTCGAGTAATGCATTCCCCTCTCACAACAGATAGACAGGTCCGTTCAACGTCCAATATACCCGCCGTTAGTTCTAGTCAGCCACTAGATGGTCAAACTTCAAATACCATCGATTCTGTTTCCACTCCCTCGTTCAGTAATCTCAGTGGTGGTGGCGCCGAAGCCTTGCCTCCACGTGAAAGTTTTGATTCGTTGAACCAAACAGTTAGGCGTAATCCTGGAAGTGTATTTCCTCCCGGACAAACTAGCGCGAATCTTAATACCGGGGGTGGGTATAGAAACATTTTAGAAAGCCTTTCACAAAGACCTCCTGCAAGTAAAAGGAAAGAGAGAAATATAATCCCCGAAGATTTTAAGGCCTATGTAAATTTGGCTATTGTTGAAGCGCTTTCCACTTACAAGCAAAGTGTTCATAGTGAGGTGACGAATACTCTGAAGGATGAGATTCAAAACCAGCTTAGTGGATTCCTCAGAGAGTTGAATGTGGGTCGACCTACCCCACCAACAGTGAATCAAGTACCAAAACCATCTGACAGTCAATATAATTTCCCTCCACCGATCATTCCACCATCTCAGCAGCTTCCTCGGTCTGATCCAAGCAGGAGTGCTTTTGTTCCTCCTGAACAACAGCGCAGGAGAACTCAGGAACCATTCAGACGGAGTCAAGACAGAAATGTTCAGCCTGATGGTTTCCAAGATGTTAATTATGGTGCTGCAAGAAACCAATCATATCCGATGAACCAAACAAATTCGTACCCTTACCAACCTATGTATCCACATCATTTGTTGTCTTCTGGATTTAAGGCACCAATTAAGATAAATAAATGGGGTCTTAAATTCGAAGGTCAGCCAGCAACTTTAACGGTTGAAGACTTCGTTTTCCGCCTCGAGACGTTGCAGAGCCAGTACCAGTGTCCGTGGGCAGAAATCTTGCGTGATTTCCATCTTTTGCTCTCTGGAAATGCCCAAGACTGGTTCTGGCAATTTCAGAGAAACAATTATAGACCCGACTGGCCTACTCTTCGAGAAGCTCTGATGCGCCAGTTCAAGAATAATCGGTCCGATTATGACATTATGCGTGAGATAATGGACCGCAAACAGGGTTTCTCGGAGAATATAGACGATTTCTTGGCAGCCGTAAACAGAATCAAGTCCCAAATGAGAATTCCGATTCCAGAAGTGGAATTGGTCCGAATTCTCAAGAAGAGTCTAAACGACCGTTTTGTCAATTTGATATATCCAATGCCAATTTACTCCTTGGATCAGCTGAGGAACGCGTGCAAGGATGTGGAGTCTGCTTTCCCAAGGAAAGAGAAAGAGTTTTCCAAGTTCTCAAAGCCACAAGTGAAATATACAGCGAATGAGATAGAATACGATGACGCATACCAGCATTCAGACGAACAGCTTGCAGCTTTGCAGTTTGGTGGGGCTCGTCAAAAACTCCCTCCACGAAAGTATGTGGATACTTCGAACTTTGTTTGCTGGAACTGCAAAATTCAAGGACACTCATATTTTGAGTGTGAGTCTGACGTCCGTAACCTATTTTGTTTCAAGTGTGGACTTGAAGGTGTGAAAACCCCTCATTGTACCAGGTGCAATCCGGGAAGCAGATCGAGGGACGTGAAGGCACCGGGGGAATCACGTCCGAGCCAAATTCAGAACCCGAAGTAAATTCTCAATATAAAGTCAGTTCTGAAATGAAGAGTGTTGAAGGTCCTCTTGTGGAAGAGGGCCAAAATCCGATTAAAATTTTAAAAAGAAATGAAACCGAAAATACCCAAAAGGAAATAAATACAAAACCCAACTTGTTCCATGTAAAACCCCTGCATGTTAGAATTGCTGAATATAACCAGGTTCGCAGTAGAATTTTTAACAGCGCTATTTATAAGCCCTCTAAAAGGATACTGAAAGCTAGAGGAAGATATAAGGCCCGAAAAGAAATGAGGAAGCGAATTTCTTCTACTATAGTAGATTTAGCCTCAGACCCAAGGCCCTATGCGAAAATTAAATTGGGTGGTAAAGAGGTTCTAGGTTTGCTGGATAGCGGAGCTGGTCAAAGAGCTTGGACTACCTATAGCTGCGTATCGGTCTGGGGTTAAAACTGCGGACGGAAAAAGTCAAGCGATAGTGGGGAAAGTAGAAGCGAGAGTGAAATATAAGGACAGTGAAGAGCTGGTAACGTTCTTCCTTGTTCCCAACTTGGACCAGGAAATCTACCTCGGCGTGGACTTTTGGAGGTTGTTCAGGTTGGCACCGAACGTTATCAGCTCAGTTTCGTTAACTGAATAGTCAGAAATCTCGAACGCTCATCAGCTGAACGCTGATCAGCAGGCCAGACTGGATGCAGTCAGGCAGAGATTTCTTTGTTTCGACCGGGATGGTCTTGGAAAGACGTCGCTCATGGAGCACGTTATAGATACGGGAGATGCACTCCCTGTGAAACCAGCGGTACAAGCCATTTTGTATGAAGAGTTAGATCGGATGTTGAGCCTCGGCGTTATCGAGGAGAGTGAAAGTCCGTGGTGTTCGCCAGTGGTTCTCTTGCGAAAACCAGGCAAAAATCGACTTTGCCTGGATTCTCGCAAGGTGAACGCACTGACAAAGAAAAATGCTAACCCTCTCCCCCATATCGAGGGGCTCCTCAGCCGACTACCGGATACGTACTACATCAGTAGTATTGATCTAAAGGAAGCATTCTGGCAAATACCGCTGGAGAAACAGAGTAGGGAAAAGACTGCCTTTGCGGTACCGGGAAGACCCTTGTACCAATTTACTGTCATGCCTTTTGGGTTGTGTAACGCAGCCCAAAGGTTATGTCAGTTGATGGACAAAGTGATTCCTGCACGACTTAGGGATCGTGTCTTCATATATCTTGACGACTTACTCATCATGGCACCGGATTTTGAGACGCATATCGCCCTGGTAAGCGAAGTAGCCGACTGCTTACGCAGAGCGAACCTGACCATCAACATGAAGAAATCAAAGTTCTGCTTCAAAGAGCTGAAGTATTTGGGCTTCATAGTTGGTGGCGGTCAGCTTAAAACCGATCCTGCTAAGGTGGAGGCCATTGTGGACTTCCCTGTCCCCAATACCCCAAGGCAGGTTCGGCGGTTGCTTGGTTTAGCAGGGTGGTATCGGAAGTTTATTAAAGACTTCTCGAGTCTGACTGCACCTTTGACTGACCTACTGAAAAAGCGGAATGAAAAATTTAAAATGACGGAAGAGGCGTTGAGAGCGTTCGAGGATCTGAAGCGGAAGTTAACCACTGCACCAGTTCTTTCGCATCCTGATTTTTCGAAACGTTTTTACATCCAGTGTGATGCTTCGGATGCGGGAATTGGTGCAGTGCTGTTCCAGAAGAACGAGGAGGAGGAAGAAGTTCCTATTTCATTCTTCTCGCAAAAGTTCAACAAAAGTCAGAGAAACTACAGTGTAACCGAGAAGGAGTGTATGGCTGCGGTGATGGCTGTGCAAAAGTTCAGGCCGTATGTCGAAGGCATGGACTTCACAGTAATCACGGATCACTCCAGTCTCCGCTGGCTAATGAGCATGAAGGATCTGAGTGGGAAATTAGCCAGATGGAGTTTGCTTCTGCAGTCGTATGCCTTCGACATACAGCATCGAAAAGGCAGCCTGAATGTCGTTCCGGATACTCTTTCTCGGGTGCACGTAGATTCTCTGACCATAGAAGAAGTAGCCCCACTCATCGACTTAGACTCCCCTGAGTTTCACTCCGATGAGTACTTGAGTTTGGTTCAAACTATAAAAGATCATTCCGATGAGCTTCCTGATCTTAAGATCGAAGATGGGTTTGTGTATAAGCGTGCTTTCAGAAGTCCAGGTGACGAACCAATGCTAGAGCACACTTGGCTTTTATGGGTTCCGTCAGGTCTTACTGAAGACATTATTAAAAAAGCCCACAATCCCCCACAAGTAGCCCACGGAGGAATTGCAAAAACCCTACATCGAATCCGACAAAATTTTCACTGGCCGAATATGACGGTACACGTACGCGAATACATCACTAACTGTTCTGTTTGTAAAGAATGTAAAGCGTCAAATCAAGTCTCACGTCCACCTATTGTCCACTCCTACTGTTCTGATCGTCCGTTCGAAAAACTGTATATCGATTTTTTGGGCCCTTTATCCCCGCTCGAAGTCAGGTAATGCCTATGTATTTGTCGTGTTAGACCATATGTCGAAATTTGTTTTCTTGAAAGCTTTGAAAACCGCTAACACGCTAAGTGTTATAAAATTCCTACAACAAGAGGTATTCAGCATGTTTGGCGTGCCACGAATAATTCATTCCGACAATGGGAAGCAGTTTCTTGCGAAAGAATTCCAAAACGTACTGCAAAAATACGGAATTCAAAATTTTAGGACCGCGAACTATGCACCCCAATCGAACGCGTCGGAGAGAGTCAACCGCACGTTGTTAGCAGCAATCCGTTCATATCTCAAGACGGATCAACGTGATTGGGATTACCATCTTAATGACATTGCGTGCGCCTTGAGAAGTGCAGTTCATAACTCTACCGGTGTATCTCCATACTTTGCGTTGTTTGGGACCAACATGATTATGCACGGTAGCAGTTATGAACTAGCCCAAAAATTGAACGCGATTGACGATAGCGTCGTGTGTCCTAAATACGTTAAGTGTCGAGTAATCAAACAAGTAGGGCGACAAATGTATGAGCTCGAGAATTTATCTGGCAAGAAAATTGGCATATTTCATGCCAAGGATATAAAACAATGAACCGTGAAAGTTTTATCACTAAAGCCACTTAATTTGAACGAGCTAATTGAAAAACATTTGTATGTAACACTAACCGTCCTTAAAAACTTATATTTGTTATCTTGATTATTCGCTTTCAAAATAAGCCGACCTGATTTTGTCTATTTGACTCATCAATTTGCAAAAAAATGAATACACCGCACTGAAATCCCCCTATATTAAGCTTAACTTGTCACGCGTACATAATGGTAATAGCTTTGTTATTAAAAGAAACCTTTTTTCTTTCTTTGGTTCATCATCCAAACTTCCCACAGCACATAGTACCTGATAATTGTCGCATCTCATAAACAAAACCAAAGATTAATTTAATTACAATGCTTACATCGTACCTGATAGATATTATATATGTACTAGAAGAATGGTTAGCTTGTAGTTTTTTGTTATTTATTGCAGGCACATGCACTTCCAAGTCTCCGTAGGAATAAATTAAGAAAAAAACATAATCGAAAACCTGAATCGACTGTGATATCTAAAGCCGAAATGAAACCAACTGTGATCAAGCAAACTGTGATATAGATTTAGTAACTCGTGTTTAATTTATTTATTTGTTTTGTTTATTTATTTATTAATTTATTTATTTATTGATCTTAGTTACTTTTGAATAAAAAAAATCTACCGCGACATCTGTCCAAAAACGGAACTATTTCAATTAAACACTAATTAAAACACGGGTTAGTTTAAGAAAATCGAAGAACGCTCACCCAACTAGATAGCTTAAAATTATATGGCCTGTTTTAATCCAGTTGTTGCCTAATAGGATAGGGTTTCCTTTGGTGAAGCGGTAGATCCTAAAATAAAAAGAAAAAAAAAGCGTAAATAAACTAAACTAATCAATTAAATTAAAAATAAAACTAATAAACCTACCTCGTCTTCAGGCTATCTTTGTAGGTTGGCAATTAAATGGTAGAAGGTGAATAAATATTATCCTCTTTCATATAGCCAACAGTTTCCAAAGTAATTTCAGTTCCAGGCTCTAGGTGATACAAAGCCTTGATAATGGATAAATTCCCATGACTAGAAGTACATGTTCGCCAGTTGGCAAAGTGGCATATTCCCAAAAACTCACGACAAAACACCGATTGCTTTTCTTCGCTAATTGCAATTGTTTGGTTGAAAAATGTCACTACTATGTAGTCGAATCAAAGTTCCATTGGATTGATTTATTCAGATAATTGAACATGCACTTATTTGCTCCGTGATAACTCATAAAGAACATTCTTCAAGATTTAAGAAACAGCAATAAGTGGCCGATTGCAGAAGTTTTCATTGGCGGGGTAGACCGCATTCAACGGCTTGGAATAGATGTGGCCGTAGTCAACGTAGGTCGAGTTAATTTAATCCCAAACTATTCACAACCATAGCCCTGATGTTGTTGATTGTTGTTTTTAAGATGCTTCGAGTCTTGTTCTTAATGCCCCCTGGATAGATTCCTATTTTGATCTGAAAAGAAGAACATAACTATAAGTATGTACAAAAATAATTTGTTCGTATTTATTTATGAGTACCTGACCGCAACACAAGTTTTTTTTCGTTTTTTTTCACGCCCGGCTTTCTTGGCGTGGGTTGACTCCCAACTCTCCTCACTTCGAGTCAAGAGGAATCATGGCGTCCTTTTTTTTTATTCGTTGGATGGAGTATATCCAAACAACGAACAAATTTTGTTGTGGTCGCCCGGGCCAAGCAATATACCGAAACCTGAAAAAAAAGTTAAAAGATTAGTTTAAAATCAAAATAAACGAAACAATAAAGAAATGAACACGAACAATAAATAATACAAATATACTTACCGGCAGCTCCTACTATTGGTGGTGTTGGTGTTCTCTTCTTGGCTGCGGCTGGTACATGAATGAAGATTAAGACCAAAGATTATGAAAATTAATATTACAACGACAAATAGCAAATTGAGATGAACAACTCTTCAGTAAAAAGTTAACCCCCTTTCTCGGTACGTTTTGGATCCGTTCAAAAATGAGTGTCAAACTTCTTGTGTCTACTTGGATTTTATTTTATTTTATGGAAAGCCAAGTCAAACTTAACTTCTCTGATGACAAATAAGAAGTTGAAGATATTTCACCATGCATGCACGGGGTGATTTGAAGAAAAAAAATCTAGATGAGTGCGACTTGCTTCGTACCGTAGGTCGCTATCTTTTATGCAGCCTCAGTTGAAAGAAAACTGACAGTAGAGGTTTTTGTCATTGTCATTGCGAGTGACATATTTAGGAAAATGTTCAATTCACATAGAATTATGAATGTCAGTTTGACGGTACACTTTTAATAAATGTCAAAACATAAACTAGTTTTGGGTATTTAACCAACTGTCATGGCACTGGAGTGATGACTTTGACATTTGTTGTTTTTATTATTAATAGGCTCCGGGGAGTTTGGATTTGGTCTTGAAAGAGGAAGGTTGTGCTCAGCACAACCTCCCACAGTTTTAATAAAACAGCAACTGAAAATTATTTTAAATAATAAAACAACCGCTCCAGCTGCAACAATCAACAGTGTCCTATTCTTATCTGTGCAATCGTATATTTTATATAATAACTTTATCTAACTACTTCATTTTAATTTCTCAGTGTCTGCCAATAACTGTTTCAATATTTATACGTAATCGTCAGAAAAATAATTTGTTGTATGTTAAAATCACGTGTGCATTAAGCACTATGCGTTTCTATTTAAAATCATATCGAGCGCTCTCGCTCTAAAAAGAACATTTCTTTCATGTGTCTTCTACACAATCAATTGCTTATGAGCGCACTCGCTCAAACTCGATATAATAGTATATACATGTACCTATATTATGTATATTCTCTGGTATAATTGTATTTTATTAGTTTTAAGTTATTTGTAGGAGCTTGTATATATGTATATAACCGTTGCATCCATAAGCCAACACATAACCGAAATATATATTTCCCTTGAGCAGGCAAATAAAAAATTAAATTGACAGCCACGAGGCAACCTTTGTAACTCGATAAAGCAGGCAATACTCTATAGCCGCAGTATACATAGCTTTGCTAAGAAATTTATTATTGAATTGTAAACAGTGTAATTTATCTAAAGTCTCAATAAAATTCAATTCAATTCAATTCAATTAATAGGCTCCGGAATAAGAAACAATCGGAGAAAAAAAAATACCTCTCGCAACCCGGGCAAATGTAACGGGGAAGTAGATCCAACTTTCGGGGAAAATGGAGCTAGGATCTACACAGGTGTTTTGGGTAGGTAAGTGAACCATGGTATTTCAGGGAAATGTCAAGTTATCCAATAATCTTTTATAAATGGATCGGGGATAATTTTCCGATCAGCAGAATTGGTGCCTCGCAACTTTTTGCTACATGTTCATATGCGAACATAGGTTTACTGTCATTTGTGTCGCCATCTGTCAGAGAATAGAGAAAAACCACCGAAACTGAACAAGATGGAGGAGGCTAGGTTTTTTTTGAAATGTCAAATGCCCTGAGGCGAATTGAAATCCACCACCACACTGACATCTCGAGAGAGGAAAAATATAAGAAAATAAAATATGAACTAGCGGGTGTATTTCACCGTATGACCTTTACTGTGTGTGAGAGGGGAAATGGAATGAAAAAAAAGTGGCATGTTCATTGGTCTAGACCTGCATGCCTGCATGGGTAAAAGTCAAATGACATTAGTTTCTCCAAAGTGAAATCGAGCGGTCGTCTTGGGCTCGGATGACACCGTATTTTTTTCGTGTAGTGAAAAATTACTAAACTTTTTAAAGTAAACTGAAAAAGTAAGAAATAAGTACCTATGTAATAATGTGAATTAAACTTTCAGAAATTTATTTCTTTGCGTCATTCCTTTTTTTTATTATTAAATCGTTAATGATAAAATGTTATTTTTGCGTTTTTTAAGATCAAAAAGAAATACTTACGGTGTGCACATAAATAAAATTTATCACGTGGAGAAATCTGCATATTTTTTTTTGCAATACAAACTAGTGGGAGGTGAGTTTTAAGGAGATTGTTTTATTAAGAAAATTGGTGGTAACGTAATAAATTTATACAGGTTATCCTAAAACCCCACGTGGTGAAATTTTTGGCGGTTCCAGCGGGCCAGCGGAGCACTGGGCCGCCACACTTTTTTTGTGTTTTATATTAGCCCTGTTTTTTAGTGCATTTTTATCTTCGCTTACAAAAAAGTAGTATGTTAAATACAACAACAATTTGGTATAACTCCGTATTGTTGTTGTATTAACCATGCAACTTTTTTTTAAGCGAAGATAAAAATGCACTAAAAAACAGGGCTATTATATATATTGGTGCTTCTAATTGATGGTTCCAGCTAACCATAAATCATCTCCAGTCATATAACCCCAACGATATCTGAAGTCTTCACCATCGATAATCCTGTTTTCTTTGGTGTCAAAAGTGCTTGTCCACCAGGATACCTCGTGATCGTACCATTGTCGTGGAAGTCCTCGCTAGACTACCCCGAAAACTGTTATACTGGGGAACTTCTTTTGATTTCTTGGCCTATCAGCGCTTGGAATCCTGCATCAGAGGACAAAGCTGGAATTGGATAGAGTACTCCACCAGAACACCCTCTCATTTAGGGTACCAGGTTTGAATCCAAGCTATTAAAAAGATAACAACAAAAGTTAAGTCTTATTACAAAACATCGAGTGCTTTTTTTTTCAATTTTATTTCAATTACAAAATTGATTAGTAAAGTTTTCATCGATAACTAAATTAAACTTACGTTAAGAATAATCGTAAAATATTCAAGCTAAGGACTTCCTACGTCCATGTAGGGTGACATGGTCGACATTGCAGCAGTGGTACTCCATGCACCATGGCCAAATCTAACATACTGACAGTTACATCCGTGTAAACTTCACATTATCTTACGTGCCTTTCCCCAAAATGTCAGTGGATCTCAGTCTGGTGCTACTTGTTGGTACGTGCGTACATATACAAGCCTTTTTCGTAATTTATAGTGCAAATCGAAAAATTGACTTAAGTTTATTTTTTTTTTCTCAGTTAAGTTGTGGTGCCTTTGTTTTTATTAAACATCGATACAAATTATTTGTGTTGTTTTATTCATTGGTAAAATTAAAAAGATTCAAATATAATTGGGTAGTTAGCGAATTATTTTGACTTGAAAATAAAGTGAGGGGGTAGTGCACTATGCACCACAACAACATGGTTCTAAATGCACCATGGTGCATGTAGTAGTAACGAATGGTTCATTTAATTTTTTGAGACTAAAATCAAACGCTAATGAGCTTTTTCTGTATGCCGCAAGTCCCAAATTTTGCAGTAATCAGTGAGCAGGAGATATAATATATTCTTAAAGATCCTTCTGTATCAGGACCAACGCGAAGACAACAATCACTATACAAATTTTCTGAATACATTTTAAAACTAAACATACGTTAATCTATATTTAGTACCTCGTGGCATGATGGTTAATGCGTAGGACTGTCATGCCGAAGGTGTGGGCTCGATTCCCAGCCGTGCCACCAAAAACAGAAATGTTTTATCCAAGGTACTGCCTCTTGCGAGGAACTGACAAATCCTCCAAGAGTATACTTGTCATGAAAAGTGCTTCTCACTTAGCCGTTAGGACTCGGAAAAAAACTGTAGGTCCCCTCCATTCCTGCCAACAACACGCACACAGGAATGGTTGAGAGTTGTAAGTCACTAGGCCCAGGTTCTCCATGAGCTGTTGCGCCACCCAATTTATTTTATTTATTATACGTTAATCTATTATCCGTTTAACTGATATTAATGAATTTCTTAGCTGTTTTTTTTTAATGTCTTGAAGAGAAATATTTAATTTATTACTTATTTACTTTTTTTGTTATTATTAAATTCTTATATATTTTAGAAGTGTTAAATGAACTTTTTTTGTTTTTATTCTTAAAGATACAATGAACTCCCATCTGAATAATATTCAATATCACTTGAAATGCTTGCTTTATTTTTAAATATTAGTTGGTGGTGCATTGACTACCTGCATGGTGCATTGTGGACATAAGACTGGTTCATTTAGTACCTACCATGGTACACTATGCACCATTTCACTTTTTCTGAATAATCATTTTTAGATTTAAGTATATACATAATATGCAAAAATTAACTATGCACGAATTTGTCTAACAAATCCATGTAAATGATGTTAAGAAATCTAACAAAAATAATTACATTTGGAGAAACTATGATCATTTGAAAAAAGGGTGGTGCAATGTCGACCATGTCACCCTATTCATTAAATTTTTGTTCCTGGTTGCTGTTTTGTTCCGGATTAACGTATTTGTTATAAATCACGAGACGTGAAGTTTTATCGTTATTAAAAGTTTTGGTTTACTCTTATTACTTTTCATATTCATATTATTATTATTATTCTCATATCATCATATATATTTTTCTTTCAAATTTTCATTTCTTAGCTGATTTAAATCAAACTGTAAGTGAAAAGATTGATTTTCAGGGCCTATCATTTATATTACTCCTTTTTGTGTTGTGTTGTCTTTTTCTTCTCGCGTTATAGTCCTCCTCCACAGAGCTCTTTGAAGGTAGGGAATGCTTTTGAGAGTCCCAGTAGTCCTGCGTGTTAGAAAGGATACTTTTTAGGAGTTTTATGATAGTCCTTTTGAGAAACGAATCTCCCTCACATTGTTTTTTTTTGTTTTGCTTTTGGTTAAGTTTTGTTTCAGTTGTAAAAGGATTAATAATCCTAGTTAGTCTATTTGGTTAAAATCAATAATTTTAGTTTCTTCAATCTCTCAAATATTACGCTATCTAACTATTTCGATCAAATGTTAACTCACGAATTAAGACAAAAATCAATAAAACTTCAATCGTCTCTTTTTGTTAAAATTTTTAGTTTTCTTTGATTTCTGAAAAGAGAAATCATGATATTCTGAGTTCTTAATTTTCAGGGGTGTGGATAGTAGCAAAGCTACTACGGTGAAGATGGTATGACCGGAAGCTGGTCATCGACTTTTTTTGGGGGAATCCCACCAGGGCCACTGGATTCCTAGGTTGGGTGGGTTTGGCCACACTGCATTTCCACCGGCAGTGCCTTGAAGTGGTGATAACGTCCGTCCGCAGTCATTTTTGATGAAAATTTATACCAGGCCTGATTTGTGTTTTTCGTTGCAGGTGAGGTTAAGTTTCGGGGGCAAGTTCCCCCCCATTCCGGCGAGTTCAAGCCCAGCATCGCAAGCAGGCCGCGTTCCCCGGAACTTAACACTCGTTCCCTTTTTCTGACCTCTTCCTTTCCCAATTTCCTGACCTTTCCTTATTTTTCCTACCTTTTCATTTTTCCAACCTTCCTCTGATTCCTCTTGCCTCGCAACAACCTATACAAGCAAAAAGTTTAAAATCATTGGAATAGTTTTCTTTTTTCTTTCTTATTTCAGAAACAAATCCACTAAAATTACTCATAAATCTATTGCAAACTTATCGTAATAAAGGTTTTCATCTCTTCCTTGGTTTCGTGAACATTTAACTCAGCCAAGGTATTTAGAAATGTTGTATCAACATCGCCTACAACTTGAACAATAAGTTTGTACATTGGCTCTATGATAAATTCAACTAAATTCAAACTAAATTAAATTGTCGTGGTTTTTTGGCGAATTTGGCGAATTAGGTCTGAAAATTGAAAAAAAAAGTATTTTTTTTTAATTTAATACAAGGAAATTATACTTTTTAATTACGATTTATTGTAAAATACATATCTCCCTCAAGGGCGTTTGGCAAATTCCACATACATAGTTATTAACTCCTTCCTACGTATCGGCATAGAGCTTCGCAAATTAAATTTTAAAACCAAAACCATAAAGTGAACTTGCAAAACAAAAATTTCCAGGTAAACAATTGCTTCATCTCCGTCGCAATAAAAACTGAAAACAGGGGAGTAAATTGGTTATCATAAACAAAAATGCGTGACGAAACGAAGTACAAACTATTCATATTGATATACATAATACTATTGTCCGTCTTTTCATGCGATAGTAATTTACATGTATCGGCCAATGATTTTTGTTTTTGACTATTCCTTAGGTTAGAGGATACATTTCAATGTTCTACATATGTACATAAAAGAGAGTATCTATTTATTTATTTATTTATTTAATTCGTTAAATAACTAACGATAAAAAGCTATATCAACTGTATGTTCAAACACATGAAAACGTGCCATGGACATTACTTGCTAGTTATTTTTGCAACAATTAATACAAAACTTTATCATTTAAATGCTCGAAATTTTGTTGTACTTACCTAAATAAACTATTGACTTCTATGAAAAAATGCTAAAGCTTAAAATGAGCATCCTGAGGAGGAAGCTTTAAGTCCACAATTAGCCGATCGATCTGAAATTAAAAAAAAACAGGAATAAATTTAAAAATTATGTACTTACAAAATCTGAAATTCATAAATGCGTTCAATAAACCGAGAGCCAACGATGTAAGAAGTCAAGTCATTTGCGTAACGTAGTAAATTATATCAATGTCCCTGATCACACGTGAAGAATTTCAAGCATTTGTGATGGTGAGCGGGGTAACTTGCAGAAGAGGGAGGGGTATGAAATATTTTAGAATATTTGAAAATATTCGGTGTAGAAAATTGATGTTCTCCTTTGTATTGCTTCTCCCATTTAATCCAACCAATCAAATTGTGTCTTTCATTATGAAAATACGAAAAACACAAAGAGGAGAACAAAATCTGCAGAATAATTTTCTTCACATCTGAACACTTTCGTTCTTCACGTGTAAGCAAGCACAATGAATAGCACAGGTGCTAAACTAAGAGCCGCTTGTCTGCCTAGCTTAAGACGTGACGAACAGGTGTTAAATTTTCCGCAAATTGTTTACATCGATTTATTTCAATGGCTATTGGTAAGAGTGTTCAAACAAGAAATATTTAGTAATTTTGAATAAAAACAGCAACCAGTGTGTGCTACCACCAAGTTTATAGACTGGCCCCCATATTAATAAACAGCGGATAACAATGTGCTAGCGTTTATACATCTGTTAACTAGGAATTCTTATTAACAAATGCGTAATAGTCTGTGACGTGTGTTAACGTACGGATAACTTTAACTAGCCAGATTCCACGTATAATGAACGGATAACTTCTTAACACATACACGCACGCGTATGATAGCACCGTTTACTACTACCAGTATATACTTCGTAAGGCAGTGCATGCATGTGACACACGTATTAGAAAATCACCATAATTTGATGAAGTGGTGAATTTGGTGAAGTGATAAATACTGGAAAGATATCATATCTTTTTTAATAAGAAAAGTTATCAAGCGGACAAGTTGTCTATCCGTGTGCCAGTTAATACGTGTGTTAGGGAGCGAATACCAGTTTTTTGTTAATACTGCTGTGGATATTTACATACAAACCCCAACTTTTTATAAGAAATATTTAGTTGGCAATTTTGAACAATTGTTTTCATAGGTAAAACTCTCTTGTTCGTCCCTAAGAAAATAGAAAGCCCCAAATTTTCCTAAAACCACTCGGATATACCCATGATGCTTTGAAACTACGCTGCTCTCTATCTTATCGTAGGGACTTACTACAGAAAATCGGACCTACGACAGCAAAAAATCTTCAAAACCACAAGCTAAATGTTATTTGTATACTTGAGTATTATGCATAGTTCTAAACATGTTCCCATGCATTTTTCGCTAGTCACATTTGAATGGAGAAAAAGAAAAAAGGAATTGGCGCAAGCTATTGTTGTGTACTACGTGTAAGATTTTAACTGGCTGGGTTGAGACGTCTCGACAAAAAATGGCTTACGATTTATGAACATCTTCACTTCAACTTAAGATAAGAATATACTGGGAGAAGAGAAAGAAGATTTCAAACAAAAAACATTCAAACTCACTTTGTTTATGCCATTTGTGATTCCCATCTTCTCTTGGACTGAATATTTCAACGAATGTCCAGTGTTGAGCACTACCCCTTCTGCAGCATCCACAAAAACAACAACACCATCACACGTTCGCTTAGCTGCATTGCTTCATCTGAATAGTTAACGCGTGTCCTGCAAGCAAAACTAAGACAGTAAGTTAGTAGTGAAAGCAAAAATTAGTGTTCTGCACAGGAAACCTGTAGTATCAAATATTTTTTTATTAAGAAACTTTTGTGCCTAACACCTGGCAGAACAAGATTAAGAGCGGAGTTCCTGTTCTGTAGACAGTATCCGTGTAGCGCAGGGTTCTCTCCTCGGTGGTATCGAACTTTGGATGTGTCTCCCGAATCAGACAATCAACGAAAGTAATCTTGCCATGGTGTAGATGACCAATGAAGGCGACATATTTCTATTCAACGTTCCTGTGTCCAACAAATCAGCCATGAACGTAAGAACACTCGGTAAGGCAAATATTTGATGGACAAAATTTTAGGGCTTGCTCCATTTTTATAGGTTGTATCGGGTAGTTCTTGTTCCTTCAATTAAAACTTCAACTTCTTAGCAGGCTCAATGAGAGGCTTATCTAGAACAATAAATGATAAATTTATTTTTGTTTTGTATTTCTTCATGAATAAGCATTTTTTACGTTCACATAATTTTGTATGTCCGTCTGACCATAGATGCTTTGATCATCGTCATCATCACTGTAGAGGTCAGATCCAATAAAATTACCGAATTAATAAAACAAATTAAAAAATCAAAAGAAAACTTTTTCGTATTTATTAATTTAAGCGGAAATACAAAATGAAGACTATAACAAATTAACAAATGAATAAACCTCGATGACAAATGTCATTTGTCAAAAATGTTAGGACAAAGATGTGGGGGGATGAAATTTACGAGACCTGTCATACTACTGGCTGCTCTACTGGCTTCCCAACTGGCCTCGAAAAAGGCAAGCCAGTTGACGAGCCAGTTGCTCATGTTTGTATGTGTTAGTTAAAAAATGTGAGTGTATTGCGACTGGCTAGCCAGTACTGGCTCGTGTGGCCTCAGGGTTAGTGCCCTTTCACACGAGGAAACTGAGTTGCCAGCAACTTTTAGTTCCTGGGTGAGAAAGGCAGGAGGAAAGAGGGGCGAACAGAATCTCCCCGGTCGAGGATTTGAGGAGATTTTTTGACATTTTCTTTCACATCTACGTTTAGGTGTGTTCAACCAATAGACTTTCAATGGAAATTTCAAAAATTGCATGGAAATTTGTTTCCTCGTATGAAAGGTACAAGAAATTTTTAAGGAGATTAAAAGAAAACGTCAAAAAAATCTCCAGCTATTTGTTTCTTCGTGTGAAAGGGGACTTATAATGAGCCTATGTAACGTTGTATAAGTTTTATGAATAAAGGTAGAACTATAATAGTCGGATGGGCACTGAAGCTAATGTCAAAAACCAACGAAAAGTAGCTTTCCGTACCGAGAAAAGGGGAACACACCCATAATATAACTATTATCTTTCTCTTTTTGGCCTTCCTATTTCACCAAAAGTCAGTTTTACTTAAGTGAGGTGCGCTCGGGAGCGAAACTTGACGAAACCTTCCACTCCGCAATTATAGCCGCGTCCATATGCTTTCCGTGTATTCGCTTGTTTTCTTCCGACCACTTAAGTGCCCCTCCGAGCATTATAGTTCTAGCTTAAGGTTTTCGCGTTCGGCGGCATTATAACCATTGCAAAGTACTATGCACTTGCTATGATACGTTTATGAATAAGGTTGTATATCTACATGTACCTTATATTAAATTTTAATAGTTGGAGAAATAAAAAGATAGCTTTTCAAAAATGTAAAAAAAATTAATTTATTGCTTTTGAAATTTTACTAATAGTTTGCAGCCCGTCTGCAAGTAATATTTTTTATGAATATCATTTAATGGCAGATGTTCGCAATCTGAAAAATCATTAAAAATTTTGTAATAGAAAATAATATATAATAAACTTAAAACAAGAATTTAATCAATGTAAAACTTGTTTGATTATGTTTTTCTATTACTAAAAGGTAAGTACTAAAAGTAAAATATAATGCAAGCTCCTTCTAAGATGTCTTCGGAAAGATCTACTAATACATTTTACGGGGGAATCACGTTCAGATTTCTGAGATGTCTGCAAATCATTGTTCGATTACGCAGTTTTGTTATTTTTTATGAATGAATGAATGCAAACTTTCTTGAAATTAATATAGTTTTAACGAACACACCTCCAAATAAAGCACCTATATTGCGCTGGAGAGCGAGTATATCGATAAGGATTTCCATTGTATTGGCTGAGTATGATCTCATATGGGTTATGAATTGGAACAAAGCTTTGCGTTTTGCACCTTGCTTATACATTCACCCAAAAAATTTGCTGCCAGCTCTTGGACTAATAGTGGGATATTCAGTTCGCAGCGAGGCAGAACCTATGACTCTGTAATAAATGCTTTTATTTTTGTATTAGCTTTATCTCTATCTGTATCAACCAATAACCTAAAATAAATAACTTAATAGTTTTTTTTGTTAATGATTTCTGTATCGATAGACAACCAGAAACGGTTGACAAAATATTAAAAATAAATATGTATTACAATTTGTGCTGTTAGAAAAATTAAAGATTAAACAAGAACTCGATTCAAAACTACACCGCTCAAAGTTAGAGAAAAATTTAATCCAAAATAAATATATGCTCCCTTGTTTCTCTATAAATACAAAAATGAAAGAACTCATAATGAGATGCTTTACTTCACGAAGTGGTCACTTAGAAAACTAAATAACTTTTTTCTAGATCAAAAAAATATTTGTTTTTAATTACATCAGCTAAACACACAAACATAATGTACAAAGGAAAAATTTACATAAGAAAACAAAATCAGAATCAATGTTATACGAATGCATGCCTTACTTGAAGTTTATGATCTGATTTATAAGATCAGGAACACCTTGCCGCGATGAGAATACATATATGCATGTCCTGTTGTTCATAGCTCGATCTGCTTGACAAAATGGCAGTTCAAGCCAGATTAGATTTTTCACCTCTGTTTGCCAAGTGTGTTCTTCCTGAGTAGGCTAGTCAATTGGATTATTTCCAATTTAAAAATATAATTATTTTATTATTATAAAACAGAATCTTACCTCAATCTCTTGTCGGTCAATACTGCCTAGTTTTATTAAATTCGCAAAATGCTCATGAAATTTTGTACATGTGTGCAGTGTGTTGTGTATAAGTTAAATTAGCTTTTATTCAAAGTTCATAAAAAAAACATTTAAGTTTTTTCTTTTATTTTATTTACTTTATTAACTTCGATCGATGAGTAGAAAATTGAAACTAAAACTAGAATGACAATATTATTCTTAATATTACCTATCGCACTTTATTCAAAGTTCATAAAAAAAAACATTTAAGTTTTTTCTTTTATTTTATTTACTTTATTAACTTCGATCGATGAGTAGAAAATTGAAACTAAAACTAGAATGACAATATTATTCTTAATATTACCTATCGCACTGTAGCCTAAATTGCTGACGCTGGTCTCTGGATGTCGCTCGTCGCTGTCACTGACCGATGTCGAGGTCATCCGTTGGAATCCCATATCGCTGACGGAAATCGCTGTGGGAATGCAAACAGTTATTTTTGTGGTGTTTGCAATTTTGTGACATCTAATATTGCTCGTGTTAATGTTTGTGAGCTTAACTCCTCCATCCTTAAATTCGAACGTCCTCGTTCGATGACTTCAAATGCTTTGAAATATCTTCTATTCCAATTATTATAGGTTTTGACTTTTCAGCAGGCATTGATGCTGATTTGGCTTGTAATAGGCTTGTGAGTGAATGCGAATTGTAAAATTCGAAATTTTATTTTTGGTTGCGTGTCTAGGACTGGCATGCTAGTCATTGCTCGGCCTTAGCTCACCGGAAACGGGAGGGATCTTTGTCCTGACAACGCAATCTCACCTATCACGAAAACATGTATCATGCCAGAAGTATTCAACGATATAAAAACTCAAAATGAATCGGACGGACATTACCCCCCAGAGGGCGCTGAGATGACGTCAGCGTTGCCCAACCCACCCCACCTTGGAAGTTGGGGGCCTACGTGTACAACTTCCTCTATACCTTGCACTCACCTTTGTCCAGCTCAATTCCGTTTCATCACTCGATTACTGGTTCGCCATCCACATCCCCTGAAAATTTGAAACTTACAGCTCCATCAAGCTATGGGCTTGAAAAAACTCAGGAATTCAACCATCTCTTGGCACGATTTACAAATCATTTATTAAATATTGGGTTTCATTAAGTTAAAGATTAGATAATTAGTTGAACGTTTTGACATTAATACTAAAAATACTTAAAAAAAAGGAAAACAAAAATATTAGGATGGTCACTCTAAAAAAAAGGAGCACCAACAAAATATAATACCTTAAAAAAAAATTATCAAAATTACAATCAAAAATTTTAGTACAATAGGAACAATATTGTTTTAATAGTATTCAGGAATTTCAAATTCTTTCTTTTGAATCTTTGAAACGAGCACTGAATCCTTAACTCACTTTCTCCTTTTTTGAAAAATACTAATCACTAATTCTTTACGAGGTATTAATCTTTAATACTTGTACACCAACAGAGTCACCTGCCTGATCGAGCTCAATAAGGGGATAGGTTTTCTGCCTGTGACCAATGAAAAGTGTATTTTGTTTATATATATTTTCTTTTTTTTTTGTTTTATTTTTGCGTATATATTTTTTTTGTTTTATTTATGTTTTTTAACTTTTGTTTTATCCTTATAGAAATAGGAGAAACCAAATTATTACGCGTTTAGAAAATCTGATACAAATTCCTTTATACTTTGACATAAGAGAAAAACTATGACACAAGAAAAGATTATGGAACCCAGAAAGACATGTAATGGATATCAAAAAAAATATCGTACCAAGCAAAATTAACAACAACAATCGTAGGTATATAGTTACTATAAAAACAATTTAACGTTTTATCACGCATAAGTTATTATATGCGTATCTTTGACTATAAAAGCTCAGAGCTATATATATATATATATAAAGTATATTCCCCTTTCTTCTTCTTTTTTTTTATTTTTAGTTATAGGGTTCTTTTTAATATGTATATTCGACTTAAGCTGGCGATTCGTAGTTTACTTTTTCTTTGTTCTTATGTTGTTTTTTTTTTTTTGATAAAGTTAACTTCACACGTGATTATCGTTCTTTGCCAGGTTTAAAGAAAATTATAACTCTAAAAAAAATGATCTTGAAAACTCGTCTTGACAATATTCGTAAATTTTCTTGGATTGAGGCTTTCTTGAATTATGTGTTGCGCTTAATCAAGCTTGTTTGATTGGTGACCTTTTCTTGAATTTCGTATCTAAAGATACTGATAATGGACATACACACAAAAACGGGGGCGGCGATCCGGACTCTTGAAATTGTCACGTGATCGCCAAACTGCCCGAAATCCTAATAACACATTAAAAGATATACATATAATTAAATCACTGCGCTAAATTCATGATAAGAATATATAATTTTCTGTAACCACTAAAACGAACTCACCAAGAAAAATGATATGTTATTTGTGAAGACCACTTTAAAATTTTGCTGGGTAATTAGTTGAACCTGTTGTATTCCGTGGTTTGTAAATGGGTACAATCGAAGAACACTCAGTGTACGGCAATATACATAGGTGCTCTGCAATTGGTAACGGAGGCTTTAGTTTCAAGTTTCTACCTACGAATTTGTTTCACACAGTATAACTGACTTGTTTTATTTTTAATTAGTTAATAAGTTTTATCCTTGTTCTGGTTTTATTCTTAGTTGTAAGCTTTTACTTTAAGTATATATGTTAAGTCTCACAATTTAATTGTTTTAGGTAGGTATAAAATTTTACTTAGGATTTAATCCTATAAAGTAAGCACGCCGTCCGAATCGATAGGTGTTTTCAATCGCTCTGACAGAGAAATCCAACAAACACCGGCTCAATTCGCTGCACTTCTCCCCGTAAATGCATCAGTTAAATCAGTAGATTTGATTCACCAATCACGTCAACGTAGGTCATACCATTTATACAAATGTTCCGTGTAAACTTCACTTTACCATTTATACAAATGTTCCGTGTAAACTTCACTTTAGAATACAAAACAAGCGCCACCAAGCGTCCATTCTGACTACTTGCTTCTATTTTTCAATTCGCTCCACGGCCTTTGTTCGAGACTCGATAATAAGTCGAGGTTGAACAAAAACAAAACAAAAAAAAAAACAATCTGTCAAACCCCAAACACTGGAATTCGGAAGCCGAAAGAAAAAAAATGCGTTTAGCAGGTAAATACTTTATTTTCTTTATGAATTGTTTATTATTTATTATTTTCTATCCTATTATCGACTTTATTAATTGTAACTAATGCTCTTAACTTCTTAGCGATCGTCACCTAAGAGGCAACACCACAACAGCAGCAAAAAAAAAACATCAACACTGAGTCACAAAGTTGTCATCGTCGCCGCCGTAAAAAAAAAAACCATTTCAACAATCAAAAATAAACTACAAATAAAACAACAAGGTAAGTTTGAACAAAGTATTTAATAAATATAAACAGATTTTCGATGAGATCCTCTGTTTTTCCTTTTCTATTCCCTACAGGTCCAAAGTAGGTACGCTACTCGTTGGCAGCTACATCAACAAAAAAAAAATCAGAAACTTGGTATCGGTAAGTATCTTTAAATAAACTATTCTATTAAAGGTTGTAATACCTATCTCTTTATTCTCATCCAGCAACGATACAGGAAGAGGTCACTCTAGTTTTGGGAAACACCCACCCCTACATCAGATTTGCTACAAAAAAAAATCGCCGGTAGGTAGTACCTGTTTACAATACCCTAATGATTGTATTGAAATCTGATTTTTATATTTTCATCTTTGTTTGCAGGTGTCCACAACAGGCCTCTTCTCGTTTGATGTTAATTATGTTCTTTAGTTTACTTAGGATTTTAAAAGCAAAGATTATTGTTGCGGATGTAATGCAAATTGCTAGTACAGTACTTGTTGCTCGGTGTATTATGTTCTCTTTCTCTAGCAGTTCTATGTTAGTCGTACTATCGGAGTGAAGAAGCTTAAGTCTCTCGAGTGACAGGAATTCTTCGTTTTCTTCTAGCATTGATGATGGTTGCAGAATTGCTGGCATAGGTTGATAGTTTATTATTTCTTTATTGATAATTTCTCTTCCATCTATTTGGATTGAGGCGTTTACATGGCGAATGATGTAGGTTCCTTGAAGGTTCAGCGTATCGTTGTTGATCATGACGGGGGCGTTGAATTGGTTGAGGAATAGAATTCCTGGTGATATCTCCTCTACCGATGGAATGTGGTCGTTGTTTATCTTCACGCAATTTGGTTTGGTGCTTTTAAATAGGGTTGGTAGGCATGTAGAGTAGCTTATATCAATAATATAATATTTGTTACATATTGATACTTGGTTAAATTTTTTACATTCTTTGATTATTCAAGTTTTGTTTTGCATTCTATTACATTTTCGTATGGTATTTTATTAATAGTATTGTTTCTTTTTATGGCTTTAACTATTAGGACATTACATATATTGTTTTCGGTTGTAGGTAAATCTAATATGTAGATTATATTTTAATTGTCAGAGGCGATTTTTACATTAAAAAATTCTAAAGCCTCATCAACATTTACAAATGGAAAATTTTCATTTTTGATAATAGTTTCTGTTATATTAATTTTGTTATTACTTAAAATATATGAATTAACTATATTGGCTTTTGCCCAGTGTATTGCGTATATATATTTATTATTTCCTCTTTTATTACTTCTAATTTGTATTTGATTTTCATTACAATGTTGCTTTCTACATTTTCTTGTTTTTTGAATGTTTTTAGTATATTATTTGTTAAATTGGAAATTTCGTTTATTTTATCTGTCGTTAATCTATTTATAACAACTTGATTATTGTTATTTGTAAGCATATCATTTATTTTATTTGTTAGTATTTCATAGTCGTGGTGGTCTGGACTTCCTGCTATCCATTTCCACGTTGAGCCTAAAAAGTCTAATGACCGTTTTGGTTTTTCTTTAATTCTAATGGCCAGTTGCACCGACCTCTTTTAAATATTTATTGCTTCGTTTAATTTTAAAATGACATTTATCGGTTGCACCAACCACTTCTAAATCTAACAGGCCAATAAACGAACCAATAAACTAAAATTCCATTTTCCTCCAGATAAATTTTAAAAGCGAGTTTAAACGAACATTGCTAGGTACATTTGTAGGTACAAACAAAATAATTCAATTTTCTTTGACGGAATATTGTTAATTCCAAATTAAAATAACGAAAATAACAGGTGAAGGCATTTTGTTTCCTATTTATAGTTCACTACTTAAATAAATAAATTATTCCAGAAAAATTATAGACTGGCCATCCAGGGCTGTCGTTTCACTTTTTCAGAAAGCAGCACTTCGAGGAAAAAATAGCAGTACACAGCAGTACGGCAGTAAAATATATATTTACAAACATAATTGTTAATGCATCTTATTTTGTTAAAGTGCATATATTGTTCATTAAAAATTATCACATACGCGCCCATTACCTATTTAACTCTAGCCCACTGCAATGGTGGTATAAAAAGTTTTCATTACAAACAAATCTCTTGTTCACGTTTTTCTCAAAATCTGTTGCTTTTAGGAAAAAAGTAAATATTTTTGGGTAGAATTTTATGAGTTATATACAATATTTATTGTAATTATTTTTTTTCTTTCCCTTCTTAGACAAATTTGACCCGCTGTAACTTCATTAGTACATAGGTACCTATAGGTTTAGATAATTTTACTGCCTAAAATTTAATTTTCGTCATTTTGTTGTAAAATGAAATTCCATAAGGTTATTAAATAAATTCCAGAAGGTGGCCTTACTTAGCCTGGACACCACAATAACTTGGTTTATAATGAGTAAACGTAGCCAAACTCATATAGTACATTGCTGATCGATTAATACTATTTTAATAAATTTTTTGACTAAATTTGCTTCTCCATAAAAATCCCGCATGATTTACTTCTAATCTATCGTTTGTATGAAGAAAAAGCTTGTTTTTTTTGTATAGAATTGAATAAGCTACAATTTAACTTCAATATTTCATTCCAATAAGTTGATAGTTTTCGTGAAATTAGCAAAAAACTGAATTTTACACTCTTTTTCTTCTCCAAAAATTCTTTCTTCAGCCAAAATTTAGGGTGGTTTTGGAAATTTCTCAGGAAGTCAGATCAAAAATCCAACTTTGCAGAAGTTTTGTGAAAAAAACATAAAAGTCTAAATTTCCTGGGCTAGAGATCCATTAATATAATTTAACATTGCTTGACAGATGGGTGAAAAACTACATTTTGACGTGTGTGGAATATTTTATTTCAAATGACATCAAAATGTCCATATAAACTTCCTTTTTTCGAATCATAAAAAAAAATCTGAAAAGTTCCAGAATTTCGAATTTTTTACTTGTGATATACAGGCAATGCGTAAACGACAAACTATGCACTCGTAAAAAAATAAACGCGAGATTTTGTTCAATTAATCCACGACTTTTTAAATTTATTTATTTTAAAGCTTTTTGGAAAGGATTATTTGCAAATGTTCTATGAACAAATGTTCAAAAAAGGCAGTACTTTGGTCGTATTAGCAGTACGGCAGTACGGAGTTTCAAAAAGCAGTACAAATACTTCAATTGCAGTACTTCGACAGCCCTGTGGCCATCATGTGTTCATCTGATAACGAACTTAACCAAAAAATGGCGAGACGTCGCGTCGGAGTTGTTCAGGTTCACAGAGAAATCCATTTTCTGAATTCGATGACGTCGCTTTAAAATATTTTTTCATAATTCCCAAGAGTGTGTCGAAAAAAATATTAGTGTTGTTTAGTTGGTATCTATTTCAATAGTTTCATAATTTTTCTAAAAAAAAAAGAAAATAATAAATAATAATAAAAAAACACCAAGATGGCGCATTGTCTGTATCTAATGAGAATACCTTGTTTCTGTTTATTGTGTATTCACATTTTCTTTATTTCTATCTCACTTGCACTGGTTAAATTTTTTCGTCCAGTTTAATAAACATATGATAAAAACCAGGGGTGGTTCATGAGCTGCATTTTAGCTAAAAAATGCGCAAAATAGATTGGTGCAACCCAAATATATTTATTAGTCCGATAAATTTTAACTCCATTTTAGCAAAAACCGCTTTTAGTGAATTTTGGTGCAACTGGACATAAGTCTACTTAAATAATTTTTTATTCGTTGAATCTCAAAAGGAAGGATGGGATATAAAGGATGATGGGTTTTAAAATTGGAAATTATGGCATTTTCTAATTGTTCTATGAATTTTTCGTACATTTCAATATCGATGACGTGTATGATTTTGAAGGATCCATTTTGAATCTTTGCACTTCCTGCGCTAATTTTTATTAGCTGTGAACTAGTATAATCCAAGATTTGAACATTTGCAATGCACAGGGGCACAAGAAGCCTAAAGGGAGAAAATTTATTTTTGATTAAACTTTTGTGTATTGTTTTTCCTGACGTAGTTATAACAGTTGTGTTCCTATTTTTCTTAACTGTTTCTTTCCTGTATTTGGGGGAAAGTTTGTTTCCTAGTCTCTTGTTTATTTTAACATATGTAAAGGGTTTCTCCAACAGAAAAGTTCTTAGCGGGTGCGTTTGGTTTCGGAAAAGGAAGAATGAAATTTAGGAGTTGGATGTTTCTAAGATCTGCAGAATTTAAAGGTAAGTTTTCTATAGTGGGAATGGACACGGTGCTTCGTTTTTCTTTTCTAGTCTTAGGAATTTTGAAAGTTTTTTTTTTTTTTTTTTAAATTGAGTCAAAATATTTTAGTATCGTATTGCTTAGAATCTAAATATTTGATAATTAATTTCACTTTAAATATTTTACTTTCTCTATAAATTTTGTTAAAAAATGTTTGTCTTAGAAATTTTGAAAGTAAAAAGAAATAGAGTTAAAATATTTTAGTATCGTGTTGCTTAGAATCTAAATATTTGATAATTAATTTCACTTTTAATATTTTACTTTCTCTATAAATTCTATTAAGTTTTATTTTTCCAGAAATAATTTATTTCATCCTTTTTTTTATATTAATATTTCACTTCGAGATTTGTTTGAGTTTTATTTTATCTAGGATCTGATTGTTTTCACTTGTATTTAAATCTTAATTCTATGTCTTACGCTAGTAGTTTCAGGAACATTCCACGCTGGTAGGTTGCTGTTTGTCCTTTTTACAATGTTACTGGGGAAGCTGTCCTTCACTCCCTCGTGGTACAGTTTTTCTTTAGATTAACTGTAGTAGTTCCTTGGTGGGTGTTGTTTTGAATAACTATTGGTTGGGATGGCTTTTTTCTCCTTTTTTTGCCTTAAGCACACTTTTGTTTTTGTGCAGGATTAAAGTTCTATAAAACCAATTTTAACATTCGCGGCGAGCTTCTTTAGGTCGACTTTTCGCGGAGTTATTTATTCTTAAAACGAACACGTTGGGTTTTTCTTGCTAAGCTTCACTCGTGGCGAACTATTTTAGGTCGGCTTATGTTTGTGAATTTGCGTGTGGCGAGCTACTTGAGGTCAACTTATAACACTTAGCTTAAACACGTTGGGCGCCAGTTAAATTATCTTTTGTTCAAAGTTCATAAAAAAATCATTTAAGTTTTTTCTTTTATTTTATTTACTTTATTAACTTCGATCGATGAGTAGAAAATTGAAACTAAAACTAGAATGACAATATTATTATTAATATTACCTATCCCACTTTAGCCTAAATTGCTGACGCTGGTCTCTGGATGTCGCTCGTCGCTGTCACTGACCGATGTCGAGGTCATCCGTTGGAATCCGATATCGCTGACGGAAATCGCTGTGGGAATGCAAACAGTTATTTTTGTGGTGTTTGCAATTTTGTGACATCTAATATTGCTCGTGTTAATGTTTGTGAGCTTAACTTATATACATACATTATGCACTTAACGTTAATACACTGACCTACATTTGAACAAACTTGTGAATGGTCAGTTATCACACAATCAATTTTGTTTTGAATAATCTTTTACATAATCATGATACCATTGTAAATTGTTGTGCACTAAATGATTCATTAATAGAACAATTAATGACTGCACCTGAATGTGTCGCGGTGGCTAAGGCATCGAATTGCATTTGGGTGGATAGAATTGAATGTTCATTCTGTTCAAATGGAATTCGAATCTTTGTCGTCATCCGGGCCATCATATGTGGGTTAATAATGAAATAGCATATTGATTACAAAAATTAAAATTGCAATAGGTATAAGAGTGGGGATGAACCCAAATATTTGTAAGATAGATTTAAGTATAAATAGCCCTAACGTTTGAAAATAAAAGGTAGTCTTAAAACATATTATTTGGACTCTATATATTTCGGGTGACGACCTTAGAAGAAAACGATCGTGCATTTTGATGCTCGGACTAAAATCGGTTGGAGAACTAAGATAATACTCAACAGTAGGGAAATAAACATTACAAGTGCTTTGGCAGCCATACCAAGATTCATTGCAAAGGCTAATGAAGGTGCGGATGCCCGACAGCCGATAGGTCTGGAGGATTCACTCATGTAACGGTTACAGGATTCAATAAAAGTAGGCGCTTCGGAATTTCTACAGCCATTATTTGTTGTTAAGCTGTCGGCGGTGTCAGTATTCATATCGTGGAAGCTGACCACTCGATTTTGTGGATTTACCGCCTTGTTAGGTTGACAATTCGCAATTAAGTGACCCCTTACCTCTGGTGGGGGGAAGTCAAGAAATAAAGTACGAATTGATGTGTTTGGTTGCCGTTGTAATAGCAAGTCAATTTATTATTCAGATTTTCTTAGTTTTATACACAAAATATGCTTACTCTAAAAAAATTAATTCTAAGTTCCATTTACAATATGATACAAGTTTGAGAAAAAAATATAATAATGTCGTTGCAGTTTTTACTGTGGGAAAGCATTTGAAATTTAATATTGTCGCGAGTGTTATTGTGGGAGAATATTTGTTGGCGGTTTTATTTTGTTGTTGTCACAACATGCTGGGCCCCTCAGGTTGAGGTGACAGTGAAATCGGTGTCCTCAAAGGTAGTTTGAGTGTTCTGCTGTTCCTTCGGCAGTGTTTGAGTTGTTCTTTTCATTGGCCTAGGTGGTTGATTTCTTCGTCGGACTATGATGACGACAGCTATAATGAAGATTATTAGCAGGAACCCAGTCGATCCAAAAAGTGAGTACTGATGAATACGGTGCGTCCTTATTTCCTTCAAGATGATGTTTTCTTGACCTGTATTTAGAGAACTTCCTATCAAAAAATGTCCAGGAGTTAGAATCGTGGTGTCATCAACATCGTTTTCAATTGCAGTTAGTGGTCGAGAGTTTAAACAGGCTTCTATTTGTGTCAGTAATGTTGAAAGTTCTTCAAATGTTAGCATAGTTTCACCAATTATCCGCTTAAGGTGATATTTTGTTGATTTAACGCTTGATTCCCAGAGTCCTCCGAAGTGAGGTGATGCGGGGGGTATGAAGTGCCATTGGATTTCATCTTTCACTAGTCTTGATGATGCATCTTCCTCACAACACTTTATAGTTGCTTGCATTTGTTGTTGGATTTCTTTGTTGGCACCAACGAAAGTAGTTCCATTATCACTGTAGAAATGTGAACATATTCCTCTTCTTGAGATAAATCGTTTCAATGCCGCTATGAATGCTGCTCTCAAGTCACTCACAAGTTCAATATGGACTGCTTTGGTGGCAAAGCTTACGAATATGGCAATGTATCCCTTAGTTGATCGGTTTCCTCGCCCCTTGGAGATCAGTATTTGGATTGGTCCAGCATAATCAACACCTGTGTGTGTAAAAGGGCTTGAAGGTGTTATTCTAGCAGCTAGAAGTAGTCCCATTTGTTGAGTTCTTGGCTGTGCAGTAAAACGGTAGCATGTGATACACTTATTTATGACTTGTCGAACACATCTTTTTGCTTGTATGACCCAATAACGTTGCCTTAGTTTTGCAAGTGTAAGTCGAACACCACCGTGCAGGGTGCGTTCATGGGCGTCTTCAACCAACAATTTTGTGAACCATTCTTGGTGAGGCAGGATGATAGGATGTTTTTCTGTACTTTTAAGATTCGCATTTTGTAGTCGGCCGCCCACAACAAGAATATTCTCGTCATTCAGAAATGGGTTCAAGGATAGCACCTTACTTCTTTTGTTGATCTTTTTTCCACCTCTTAGACACTCTAGTTCGTCTTTATATTCTTTTTCTTGAATGTAACGTATGATTCCTTTGCTGGCATCATTCAACTCTTTTGCAGTTAATTTTCCAGTTTCAATTGGGTATTTTAAATTATGGCTTCTGCAGTTGGTTCTAAATCGTCTACAATAAGCAGCTACTCGTATTAATGGTATATAAGAAGAGAATCTTCTGGTTAAGTCACTTAGTGTTTCTGCTTCAATTGTCAAAACCTTTCTAGTTTCGGGAATATTGATCTCTGCAATCGGATGTTGTTCTTGTGACAGCCAATGTGTTGAGTCAAATTGCAGCCAACTGGGTCCACTCCACCATAATTGGTTTCGTGTCATCTGTTCTTGTGAGCAACCTCTTGAACCATAATCAGCAGGATTGTCTGATGACCGAACATGCCTCCAGCAGGTTATATTTGTTGTCTCTTGAATTTCGGACACTCGGTTTGCTACAAATGTCTTCCAGCTAGATGGAAGTTTTTGAATCCAAGCCAATGCTATTGTGGAATCTGTCCAAGCAAATACTTTTTCTACTTGTGACCCAAATGTCTTCAATGTTTCTGCCAACAGCCTTGACAGCAGATGAGCGCCGCATAGTTCCAATTTTGGAAGAGAGAGCTTTTTCCTTATTGGTGCCACCTTTGTTTTTGCAGCTAAAATTGTGGTAGCAAAGAAACCAGTTGGTAGAGCTACTCTGGCATACACTACTGCTGCATATGCTGCTTTAGAAGCATCACAAAAACCGTGAAGCTCCATTTTTTTATGTTTGTTGGTCTCTATCCATCTTGGAATTTTGATTTCTTCAACTGTTACTAAATTCATCTTCAATTTGCTCCATTGTTTTTCAAGTTGAGGTGGAAGTGGGTCATCCCATTTGAGTTCAGCTTGCCAGATGCGCTGCATTAAGATTTTTGCGCTCACAGTTACTGGAGCCAACCATCCAAGGGGGTCAAATAGTTTGGCTATTTCCGATAATGTCTTTCGTTTTGTTAGCTTGGTTATTTCAGAGATGTTGGTGTCTAGGTTCACCTTGAATTGGAAAGTGTCACTCAATGGATTCCAGTGGATTCCCAGGGTTTTAATTGTCTCATCCTTCATAAAGTCTCTTGTCTGTTGACTTCGTAGTTCGATTAGTATGTGTTGCAGTAATCTCTTGTTGTTAGCAGCCCATTAACGCAGACGAAACCCTGCTCCACTTAACAGTTCATTAAGTTCCAACTGAGCGTGTCTGCACTCTGCAATCGTGTCCCCTCCGGACATTACATCATCGACATAAAAGTCGTGTCGGACTATTTCTGAGGCATTTGGATACCTTTGTTGTTCGTTTCGGCTAACTGTTGTAGAGTCTTAATGGCCAGATATGGCGCTTAAGCTGTATCATAAGTGACTGTGGTCAGCTTGTACTCCATGATTGGTTGGTCGTTAGAACTGCGCCATATAATTCTCTGGTAGTTTTGGTGGTCTTTGTGAAGTTCAATTTGGCGGTACATTTTCTCAATGTCTGAAGTAAAAACGTATCTATATTTCTTCCAGTGCATTAGAATTCTGGTAATATCGTCTTGCAGCTTAGGGCCTACCAACATCAACTGGTTAAGGCTCACCCCTGTGGTTGATTTTGCAGATCCATCAAATACAACTCTTAGTTTGGTTGTTGTACTTGTGGGTTTAATAACAGCATGATGAGGCATGTAGAAAATATTGGGCTTTGTGAGGTCGTTATCACGCACTTCTTTCATGTGTCCAAGCTCTAAAAACTCATTGATTGTTTGTATGTATTCAAGTTTTAGTGTTGGGTTCTTATTTAATTGTGTCTCCAATTGCAGAAATCTCGCTATCGCTCTATTTTTGGATTCACCTAGTTGAACACTTTGCATTAACTCTGGATTAAATGGGATCTTGACGACATATTTCCCATTTTCTTTTCGATAGGTTGTTTCCCTGAAGAATTGTTCGCATTGTTTGTCCTCTTGCTTTTGGTGTAGAGGTTGAGCAAATTCTTCTAACTCCCAAAACTTTTCTAGTTGCTGGTCAAGTGAAGTAAGTGCCACCAGCCCGGTCACACTGTAATTTTCGGTTGCTTCGTTTGATGTTCTTCCAGAAATCAGCCAGCCCAGCTGTGACTTCTGAGCTATTAGTGAATTTTCACTATCTCGTTCAATTCCGTCAAGAATTATGTCACCATACGCATCAGGACCGATTGTCATGTCAATCGGTCCAGGAACATTGAAAGTAGGATCAGCGAGTTCTAACTGATCCAAATTTCCAATTTTAAGTGTATTTGTAGTTTTGGATGGTAATTGTTTCGTAAGTTTGGGTAGCACTAGCGCTTCCAATTGGAGGTTGAATTTTGAATCTACCTTGTTTCTAGCAGTTCCTGCTTTTGTTGCACCTAGTCCAATAACTTCAACACAAACATTTTGCCTTTTAAGTTTTAGTGTTTGTGCGATAGATTCGGTGATTAATGATGCTTGCGAGCCTGGGTCAATGAGTGCTCGTACTGTTATACTTCGGCCATCATTATTGTTTAGCTTCAATATTGCTGTTGCAATCAGGACGTTCTGATTTTGCTCACTGTGATTAACTTGTTTGGATGATTTTGGTGAGTCTTTTTGAGCAGAATCTGTACTCTTGTTTTGTGGAAATCTTTCAGCCCATTCCAATCGAATAGAATCGAATGGTGCTTCTTGTTGCAATGATGGCAGTTTCTTCTGCTGAAGCATTGGGACTGCTTGTCATGTCGTAAGCAATTCAAGCAGAGCTTAGCATGTTTGGATAGTTGCCATCTTTCTTTTGCTGTAGAGTTCAGGAACTTTTGGCACGAGTAGATCACATGTTCTCCCTTGCAAATGGGGCATTGGAGATTTTTTGTATCGATATGGAAATTACAAAATCCATGCTTTGGTTCATCAATCGGTTTTTGTTGTTGTCTTTTTGAGGGAGCAAGAACATCTAGTGCTTGATAACGCCTTTCCAAAAAATCCAGAAGTATCTTCAGAGCTGTCATTTTGTTTGGTTCTGTAAGCCCTTGCTCAAATAGGTTTCTGCTTTCAGTGTCAAGCGCCTTCGTTGTTATGTGGACGATCATTGGGTCCCAAGATTTAGTGTCGAAACCCATGTTCGTTAGTGCTGCTAACCCTTCTTTGATGGCGTAATAAATATTTTTGATGGAATTAGCTGATGGAATACCACCAGGCTGCCCGGCCTTGATCATCTTCTCTATATGAATGGATACAATTTTTCTTTCATTGTTGTATCTGCCTTTCAGAATTTCCCAGGCACTGCTGTAGTTCTCACTTGAAAAAGTTAGATGTTTGATTAAATGGAGCGGCTCTCCTTCTAGATGCGTCTTCAGGTACTCCATCTTTTCTGTTGTGGTGAGACTGGCTTTGTTGTGAATTATTGTCGAGAAAAGATCATAGAATGGTTGCCATTCTAAGAAATTTCCTTTGAATGTAGGAATCTTCAGTCTCGGAAGCATTGACTCAGTTTGTGTTTTTCCTTCTGTTGGCTTGTTGTTGATGTTCGTACTTGGCAGCTTTGTTGTCATTATATGAAGGAACCTATTTATGTCCTGTCGTATATCTTTGTACTCGTTTTTTGTTACATATGGCACCTTCAGCTCTTCTTCTGTTGCACTGGGCATAAACTCCTCATGGAGATCAGTTATTGTCCTAAGTTGTTCCAGCAACATTTTTTGTTGGAACTCGTAGATTTCTCTGGAGTAATTCTGAAAAGTCTCCTCAAATTCCTCCAGGTTGTCTATGATGGCAATGATTTTAAGCTTCAGCTTTTTTAATCTTTGATTTTGCACCGTGTTCATGCTCTCGGTTGCCTTTAAGGCACCTTCATTGAGTTTTTGTAGATTTGCATCAGCTGGTATAATGTTTTCTAATTTGTTTTTTAATTCTTCGTACATCGCCTTTAGTTTATTGAACGTGTCTCTCTGTACGTACGGTGTATCTTTCTTTACTAAAGGCAGTATTTTTGTATGATTAGTGTCGAACTCAGACCATAGTGCATTGAGGCGTTGAAGCCTTTCTTCTTTATATCTCTGGGTTTTTTCTTGAGGGACTGTCCTTCCCAAAGTTTCGTTTGAGTATTTCAATCTCCTCAGCCAAGGCTTTCTGCTTGGCTACGATAATAAAAACTTCAGTTTCGTCCATCATGATTGTTTATTTTTTTTTTGTAGATTTAGTTGTTACTGGATTTGGTAAACTTTTGTATATTTGCTTGTTTTTAGATGAGTAGATTAGTTTTCGGAGATTTATAGTGTTGTTATACTTTATTTTCACTTTTTTTTTGGCAATTTATCAGTGTTAAGAGCCCTGATAACGCTTTTTTACTATGTATTTATTCGTTATAAACCAATGTTTACAGCCTTGGTTACGCTTTGCTAATTTTAATTTCGATTTAAATTTTTTCTTTTAAATTAAACCAATGTTAAAGCCTTGGTTACGCTTTATTCACTTGTTCTTTCCTTTCGAAGGACCAATGTTAGGTTGACAATTCGCAATTAAGTGACCCCTTACCTCTGGTGGGGGGAAGTCAAGAAATAAAGTACGAATTGATGTGTTTGGTTGCCGTTGTAATAGCAAGTAAATTTATTATTCAGATTTTCCTACTTTTATACACAAAATATGCTTACTCTACAAAAATTAATTCTAAGTTCCATTTACAATATGATACAAGTTTGAGAAAAAAATATAATAATGTCGTTGCAGTTTTTACTGTGGGAAAGCATTTGAAATTTAATATTGTCGCGAGTGATATTGTGGGAGAATATTTGTTGGCGGTTTTATTTTTTTGTTGTCACAACACGCCTCTTTTTTCGGCATCACGTATTATCGCCTGGGAACGCTTATCACTGCTTTTAACTTCTTCATCAACGAATATTTTCTCATTTAACAAGGTACAATCCACTCTGTTCCGCCTTAAAGCGCTACACATGGCTTGACGGTTAATGAAGATGCGGATGCCCGACAGCCGATAGGTCTGGAGGATACACTCATGTAACGGTTACAGGATTCAATGAAAGTAGGCGCTTCGGAATTTCTACAGCCATTATGTGTTGTTAAGCTGTCGGCGGTGTCAGTATTCATATCGTGGAAGCTGACCACTCTATTTTGTGGATTTACCGCCTCTTTTTTCAAATCTCTTTCGGCATCACGTATTATCGCCTGGGAACGCTTATCACTGCTTTTAACTTCTTCATCAACGAATATTATCTCATTTAACAAGGTACAATCCACTCTGTTCCACCTTAAAGCGCTACACAAGGCCTTGATGGCTCATTCCTATATAAACAAAATTTTAATAGTTGTAAAATTACGAAAATATCAAATGCTTTTACAACTTACGGCTTCGGTTTTCTATCCCAGTCACGGTATTTCCTATTTATCTTTGTTCTAAGTTGTAGTTCCATATTCTTCAAATCCCGCAGCGATGACATCATCTGGATGTAATGCATTTTCGTCCTCAGGTATACCCCACTCATTGATTTTAGGAACTTTTTCGCAGAAGATTTCACACGAAATTCCACGCTTTAATACAAATTATTGTTTACAATAAACAATTTAATTATTAAATTTATGAAAACATAGATATTTAAAAAGTAAGCCCTATACAATATGCTAACCTTTTTTCTTCATATCTTTGTATCAAAATTCATAGGACAGACAAAACAAAATGCCTGGCAAACGTTCAACCTTGATTGAATGATTGGCTTTGAATATTTGCTCTCGCGTGCTTAGTTATAATAGGTTTGTTCGTTGAGCCATTGTACCATCCACTCTATAGTATTCACATGAAACACGATTTTATAGGTTGACATTTGGTCGATAGGTTCACTGTGATCGCCTTACCGAGTTCCCTTAACAAAAATTAGGATTACATTTGGACGCATAGATGGCCACGAGCTTTTTTTCTTCATGAGAATACTATAGAATTTATATACAATGGTTGAGGCCTGAAGTCACCCTGGGGTCGCCATAAAGCGTTTTTTGAAAAACCTGAACTCACCCTGACAAGTAAATTATGTGTTTTTTGAGACCTAGGGTGTCGCCCTGAACTCTCCCTGAAGTAGAACTAGGTTTTTTGTTGAGGCGAGTTGAGGTAACGAATAAACTCAAAATGACATGAGTTGTGAATCATTTGTTTTGTTGTGGCTTCACGTGCTGCTGGTTATTGTTTATTTTTAAAACGGAAAATAAGAGAATAGCCACATTTTACTCATATAATAACAAAAAGAAATAGAAAATTTAAACTTTTATTTGTTTTTATTCAATTTGCAACAAAATTTGAAGTTTAAATTATCAGATTTCAAAAATCCTTGCTTTTTGCTAGTGTCAACATTAAAATAGAAAGCTCTTTGGTGTTTTTTGAGAATTGAAAACACAGTTTTTTTAACAACTCCCCGGGTTGTCAAGAAAACCTGGGTCAACCCTGGGTAAACTTTAACGAACGAACCTAGTATTTTATGCATATTTAATGAATACCACTGGCATTTTATGCCAAGCACACTGCATTTGTCATTATACTGTTAATTGTACTTATTGTTAAAAATTTACCATTAGGCGTGTTTTGTTGACTTCCTTAATGTAAACACTAAGAAATACTTCACATTAAGGCAAATTTTAATGTTCACATTAAGGAGGTCAATAAAACACGCCTATTGATACATTTTGAACGGCTGACTCATGGAAATTCTTGGGTCTACAGAGACGATTTTAGGCTCAAATTGATGTAAATTTAATTAACTTCAAATCTTAAAGAAATTTTTTATTCAAAAACTAGTACTTCAGATATAAAAAAGAAGATTACTTACATTAGCGCGAAAATTTCGCGGTTTTTGAGTTTTTTACCATGATGCGTTTGGCGCTCGAGGTCGAAAACTTGAATTATTTACTAGACCAATATCATAAACAACTCAGCAAAATATCAAGACTGCCGGATGTGACGCAAGATCTTCCTCGTATGAAACTACAAGGTATGTAACTAGACTAGTAAGAAAATAAGAAAGATTCTCATGTTCGTTTTCTTCCTTGTAATTCAACAGCATTTGTTATATAGAGAAGACAAATTTTTCATTATTCGTTATTTAGAGATATCAATGGACTTCAAATTGTGATTCGTTATACTGGATATTCGTAATATAATATGAGTGAAGATTGTTTTTTAGGTTTTTACCAATTTGCTTGTACTAATCATGAGGCCAAAATCATAAACGCCTTATAAAAAAATCAGAACTATCGGCTCGGAGGCAAGGTCTCCCTTCTATGAGACGACAAAGACACTGGACAGTAAACACAAAATAGGCAGATAACCCCTACTTATTACTTCTTCACTATAGCGTACTTTATTACCTCGTAGTACCTCGTGGTATGATGGTTAGTGCGTAGGACTGTCATGCCGAAGGTGTGAGTTCGATTCCCAGCCGTGCCACCTAAAAACAGAAATGTTTTATCCGAGGTACTGCCTCTTGCGAGGAACTGACAAATCCTCCAAGAGTATACTTGTCATAAATAAGTGCTGCTCATTAAGCCGTTCGGACTCAGGCAAAAACTGCAGGTCCCCTCCATTCCTGCCAACAACACGCACACAGGAATGGTTGAGAGTTGTAAGTCACTAGGCCCTGGTTCTCCACGAGCTGTTGCGTCACCCAATTTATATTTATTTATTTACTTTATTACCTCATAACTTCAAATTCTTAGCCAACAAATATGGCCCAGCAAATAAAGCTTAAAAACTCACCCATGTCATATTTTGTTGGTATGTAGAAATTAAGCAAATAACAGAATTCATCTGATTCCAGGATTTGGTGGATTTTGCAAACCTGCAAATTTTGACAATCGGCAACTGGTACAGAGTCTATGCTCAGGATCATCGTCATCTTCGGTTGTGTAACTTCGTTTTTTTAAATATAAAATAAATAAGATATACTCGATCGCCTGCTTCAATGGGGAGGACGAGTCCGACCCAAACACATTTACAGCCATATTATTCAGTCAATTAATCCGGTTTTAAATTTACACCTTGGTTCAAAGTGAGTTAAGTCTCAAAAGTTTAACCCAAGCACATAATATTCACTATTAAAACCCGGTAATAAACTCTATTTATTAAACTTTGTCACGTTTAACCCGATTCAATTTTAACTGCCCTCCAGGGAGCTGTTAAAGTAGTTTAACCCGGGTGTAAACTAGATTTTTAGTACAATCACTCATTTAAGCGAGGCAGTCATATTTGAAGTTCTTACGCACATATGTACATTATTAAAGATAAAATAAAAACGCAACAAAATAAAATGGATTTTATAAATGAAATGGTGATGTCTTCGTCGTCAAAAGATGAATTTCTGGACTAGTTGGAGAGTCAACGTCGTTCTCATCGAGTGTACCGCATGTACAAGCGGGCTTGCGTCGATGATTATGATGATGTGGATTTCAGGAAATATTTTCGATTTGGGGAAAACGTTTTCCTCTTTTTTGTGTTATTGCTTCCATAACCATCACCTTTTATTTCGCGATTCGACATTTTCTTGTATCAATTTATTATACATACATACATAAATTGAGATAAATTAATAGACAATAATTTCACTGTTTTGATTTTTTTTTTTCAAACACCAACTCAATTTTTTAAATTTTGAAAGATAAAATTTGAAACACAACAACAAGAAACGAAGAAACAGGAAACATGTGCTGGCAAATGTCAAATTATTGACATGTTTAAAATCGATATATGTTGTTTAAAATCGGTGTATAGTCAAGTTTAAACAATTTTACATCCGGTTGTAATGTATTTTAAATCCACCGAGTTTAATGCGCGTTTTGAGTGAATATTATGAACAAAAGTTTAAATTGAAAAGTTTAAAAAATGCGAGTTAATAGAACAGGTTTAAAATTCACTTAAACCTTACTTACACCTGGAGTGAATAATATAGCTGTTAATCAATCTTGGATTTCATGTCAGCTTTCAAGTTAAAATGACCTTTATGCTCTTCCAGAGGAGCGCCCGTTGTTACTGAATCAACTGTAGTTTCAACATCATTAACAAGCTGTGGTGTCGAATATTTTGTTTTTGGTTCAAAGAATGAAAAGTGTGTCTCGTTCGCAGTCAGAAGTGAACTCGGGCAAAGGATTTTTTTGTACTTTTGCCGATTGGATTTCATAATTCTCAGGGTCTACGACAGCACAGCACTCACACTTTTAAAATGGCTTCAAATTTCCAGGTAAGTGGCATTCGAAGCAGTAATGATCGTGTTGTGGTACCTGTAGAAGACAAATCAGAGGCTGGACAAAAACAAAATAGTTTTAGAAACTACCAGAATTTTAATCGGTGTGTGCAAACTGAGTGGCCTTCCCTCAGAAGCTTTAAGACGTGGAGAACCTCGCACAAAAAGTACTTCAGAAGAACTTAATTCTAACACTTTACCTTACATTTTAATTTTAATCTTCCTCCTTGTCACAATCTTTATTTTTTTTCATTTATAACAATTAAATTTTTGACAAATTGTATGAATACCAAATGAAATTTCAAATCCAACATAAACAAATGGGTTTTGGAGGGTGAAGCGTACGAAGGTTTGACATCTTTCGAAAGGTTTTAGATGTTATACTGCTATACAAGATCGAGGGCAACTTCATAATATAACAATTCTTCAATTTGAGTCAATTTTCTTGTATGGATACGCTATCCAGTGTATTATAGAGATCAGTGTTTTGCCTTTCACCTTGAGAAGACGTTGAAGCTTCGTCCTTTTACTGTCGATTAGGACATTTGCTTGTAAAATGCCCCTCTGTGCCACATCTGAAACATTTAAATGTCTTGTTTCTTACCTTCCTCGAATTTTTGGAGTAAAATGCTTTTGGTGTTTTGATGGGCTCTGTCTTTATTTCCTGAAGCAGCTTTGTTTTTATCCCATCCGCTGTGATGTCGATGTGTGAACTTTCCAAAGCCAAAATCATAGGCTTGTAGTCATCCGAAAGACCAGCCAAAAGCCGAGTCCCTACCCACTCGTCCGAAACCTTCAAGCCAACGCCATTTAGTTTATGTGCCATGCAAACAATCACGATCACATACTCCTCTAAAGAGCCGCATTTCTCTAATGTTATCGTAACCAAAGTCCTGAGTAGATTGACCTTACGTGTCTTCAAAAGCGACTTGAAGCTTCTCCCAGGCCTCTCTTGAGGTTCTGGTATCTTGGACATGGACATAATTAATGGGACCAATCGTCAAAATGATTCGCGACCTTGCCTTGACATCCTTCTTCACATCAGCACAATATACTGCATCACCCTGGACGCATCCCCATTGATCTTCATATTGTAAGTATGCCTCAATCGCAATCTTCCAAGTTGGATAATTTTCTCGGCCTCTGAGTCTGTCTACTGGGGGCAAACCATGTGCTGCTGAAGAACTTTATATTTTTTTGTGAACACTTCTGTTTGTGTTCTTAAAAATCTTTTAATTAACGTGTCTCGAATTTATAAATCAAAGATACTATAGGTGTGTTTTTTTCCTTGCCCGAATGGGCTTGGACGAAAAAAACGACGTCGGGGCTAAGCAAATTACATGTTAAAAGCAACACAACTAAGACCCTTCGGGCTAAGCTAAGCCCACACATTTCACACATTTTGACAGCAATCGACCGTATAATACGTTGGCCAGAAGCATATTCGTTGACAGATATCTCCGCGCAATCAGTTGCAAAAGTTTTCGTTCAAAATTTCATTTCGCGATTCGGGACACCTTTGAGAATTACAACTGACCAAGGCACTCAGTTTGAGCCGAAATTGTTAAGCGAACTCTCAAAATTGCTTGGGATACACAAGATACACCATACACACAACATCTTACCATCCACAGGCCATCCAACGAGACTAGCATCTGCTATCGGATAGACCTCTGTAAATGAATTTAAAGAAGGAACATGAAGCTATGACTGTTTAAAGATTGTTTATGGTTATTTTATAGTAGTTGCTGCCAGTCAGTCTTCGAAATGTTTCTATTACAATTTTCTAGAAGTTTAATTTAATTTTTAGGTGTGACATGACGAACCATGGTATAAAAAAAAACAAGGTATGTTGTATATGAGATGAAGGGTCGCCACACTTTGTTTTATGTGAATAGCTTTAAAAAATAAACTATATATTTTTTTACTTGAAATTTAACAAAACATAACAAATCTATTATTTTACTTTGCATGTGCATGTTGCATGTTGCATGTTGCATGTTGCATGTTGCATGTTGCATGTTGCATGTTGCATGTTGCATGTTGCATGTTGCATGTTGCATGTTGCATGTTGCATGTTGCATGTTGCATGTTGCATGTTGCATGTTGCATGTTGCATGTTGCATGTTGCATGTTGCATGTTGCATGTTGCATGTTGCATGTTGCATGTTGCATGTTGCATGTTGCATGTTGCATGTTGCATGTTGCATGTTGCATGTTGCATGTTGCATGTTGCATGTTGCATGTTGCATGTGCATGTTGCATGTGCAAGTTGCATGTTGCATGTGCATGTTGCATATGCATGTTGCCTGAGCATGTTGCATGTGCATGTTGCATGTGCATTTTTTTTTTTTTTTTTTTTGTAAATTCATTTTTATTTTTCCATTATCTTAAAACTATCTTAAAGCTAGACAAAAATTCATAAAAACTAGCCTACTTATCAATATCTTACAACTAACTTACTGGCCCCATTCGGGCGCTCTAAGTTAAACTACTAACTTAATGCTAATGCCTTTCGGCCTAAGAACTATCTTAAAACTAGAATCCGTATCGGTTTTATTTTTCACCGAGAAGAATTTATAAAAAACTCGGTATCTTTGTCTTTATTTTTTTGTTTTATATAAAACTTACAAACTAAATAAAACTAAATTAAAACTAATTAAAACTAATTATAACTAATTAAAACTAATTAAAACTACTATAAAACTACTTAAAGCTACTTACAAACTACTTACAGACTACTTACAAACTAGAACAGCCACAGCAAGCATTTTCGGGTTTTTATAGTTTTTATTGGTTCTATAATTTTTTTGTGTTTTTATTGGTTTTATAATTTTTTTTTTTTTTTTTTTTTTTTTTTTTTTTTTTTTTTGTGCCACCCTGACTGTCCCTACTTAAAACTAACTACCTAAACCTATGTAAGTCGGCCATGGCATAGAAAAATGCAGTCAACTTTTAAATATCCGAAGAATCTTCGTGTTCAGGTTTCAACCACCAGAACTGGTTCTCCTGCTTTACCCTATCTCTTCGGTCCCGATCGGACACAGTCCTACTGAACCGAAGGTGCTCCGCTCCGTGTGCGAGGACGTCTCGATTGTAAAGGAGCCGCCGATCTACAGTTCTACGGCCGACGTGGTAGATTAGCGGAACCGCCGCTCTATCCTGGATCAGCCCTCGACTGTCTAAATAGAGGAATGCATCGGGCGGAATAAAGCCGCTTAGACGCACACTCTCGTAATAGTCGTTTTTAGGGTAATAAGCCCCAAAAATTAAGCTGTTGGTCGACGACATTGCTCTTGCAATGTGACCTCGAATAAGCTTCAGCAAGAAATTATCTATCCTGTTTATGTTGGCGCCGTTGTATAGAACCAGGTTAGAATAATAATGTTTGTACTCCGACTCTGGTGTTCTGTGTAATCCAAGGCAGCGTCTAAGACACTGCCTCTCAAACACCCGAATCTTTTCCATTTGAGATGGGGCAACGTTGAACCAAACCGGGCACCCATAGGCAATCATCGGCCGTATGAGGGCCATGTAGCAAATCACCTTCACTCTGCTGTCAAGCCGGCTGCTATAAAACAACCGTTTCGTCAGGGCAAAAGCTCCCCTAGCCCTGGATAGAGCAGCATTTATATGTCTGTCGAAATACAAATACTGATCCATCCAGATGCCAAGGTACTTTACTACACTTTTACTCGCCAGTGGCTGTCCATTTGGTCCTACGATCACCAGCTTACGCCAGTTCTTTCTCGTATCCCTTGTGGTTCCATGCAACGGAGTCCTAAACAAGATAGTTTCTGATTTCTGAAAGTTGATTTTCAACTTCCAGTCATCGCAATATCGCTGAATCTTCTCGAAGTCACGCTGCAAAAGAATTCTGATGACCTCGACTTTTGGAGCTGTTCTGTACGCAATTAGATCGTCGGCATACGCAATTGCCTGAGTTAGACTACTTATCAGATCGCTGGTGTAAATGCTGAATAGAATCGGCGAGTTGACCGCTCCCTGCTGAAGACCATTTTTAATATTAAAGGTTGTGGCAGAAGTCACATTGCCACTCTTGACAACAAACTTTCTACCATTGAGCATATCATAAAGCATATATAACAGCGGTTTACTAATGCCAAGTCTGGTCAGCTTTAGATAAAGACCCTCTAACCATACGGTGTCGAAGGCCTTCTCCAAATCAACCAGACAGGCACCCGTACACTGCTTTTTAGATTTGTTCCATTGGACATCAGAAACGAGTTTAGACGCGGCATGAATGGTGTCATGTCCCGCCTTACATGTTGCATGTGCATGTTGCATGTTGCATGCGCATGTTGCATGTGCATGTGCATGTTGCATGTGCATGTTGCATGTGCATGTTGCATGTTGCATGTTGCATGTTGCATGTTGCATGTTGCATGTTGCATGTTGCATGTTGCATGTTGCATGTTGCATGTTGCATGTTGCATGTTGCATGTTGCATGTTGCATGTTGCATGTTGCATGTTGCATGTTGCATGTTGCATGTTGCATGTTGCATGTTGCATGTTGCATGTTGCATGTTGCATGTTGCATGTTGCATGTTGCATGTTGCATGTTGCATGTTGCATGTTGCATGTTGCATGTTGCATGTTGCATGTTGCATGTTGCATGTTGCATGTTGCATGTTGCATGTTGCATGTTGCATGTTGCATGTTGCATGTTGCATGTTGCATGTTGCATGTTGCATGTTGCATGTTGCATGTTGCATGTTGCATGTTGCATGTTGCATGTTGCATGTTGCATGTTGCATGTTGCATGTTGCATGTTGCATGTTGCATGTTGCATGTTGCATGTTGCATGTTGCATGTTGCATGTTGCAAGTTGCATGTTGCATGTTGCATGTTGCATGTTGCATGTTGCATGTTGCATGTTGCATGTTGCATGTTGCATGTTGCATGTTGCATGTTGCATGTTGCATGTTGCATGTTACATGTTGCATGTTGCATGTTGCATGTTGCATGTTGCATGTTGCATGTTGCATGTTGCATGTTGCATGTTGCATGTTGCATGTTGCATGTTGCATGTTGCATGTTGCATGTTGCATGTTGCATGTTGCATGTTGCATGTTGCATGTTGCATGTTGCATGTTGCATGTTGCATGTTGCATGTTGCATGTTGCATGTTGCATGTTGCATGTTGCATGTTGCATGTTGCATGTTGCATGTTGCATGTTGCATGTTGCATGTTGCATGTTGCATGTTGCATGTTGCATGTTGCATGTTGCATGTTGCATGTTGCATGTTGCATGTGCATGTTGCATGTTGCATGTTGCATGTGCATGTTGCATGTTGCATGTTGCATGTTGCATGTGCATGTGCATGTTGCATGTGCATGTGCATGTTGCATGTGCATGTTGCATGTGCATGTGCATGTTGCATGTACATGTTGCATGTGCATGTTGCATGTGCATGTTTCATGTTTCATGTTTCATGTTGCATGTTGCATGTTGCATGTTGCATGTTGCATGTTGCATGTTGCATGTTGCATGTTGCATGTTGCATGTTGCATGTTGCATGTTGCATGTTGCATGTTGCATGTTGCATGTTGCATGTTGCATGTTGCATGTTGCATGTTACATGTTGCATGTTGCATGTTGCATGTTGCATGTTGCATGTTGCATGTTGCATGTTGCATGTTGCATGTTGCATGTTGCATGTTGCATGTTGCATGTTGCATGTTGCATGTTGCATGTTGCATGTTGCATGTTGCATGTTGCATGTTGCATGTTGCATGTTGCATGTTGCATGTTGCATGTTGCATGTTGCATGTTGCATGTTGCATGTTGCATGTTGCATGTTGCATGTTGCATGTTGCATGTTGCATGTTGCATGTTGCATGTTGCATGTTGCATGTTGCATGTTGCATGTTGCATGTTGCATGTTGCATGTTGCATGTTGCATGTGCATGTTGCATGTTGCATGTGCATGTTGCATGTTGCATGTTGCATGTGCATGTGCATGTTGCATGTGCATGTGCATGTTGCATGTGCATGTTGCATGTGCATGTGCATGTTGCATGTACATGTTGCATGTGCATGTTGCATGTGCATGTTTCATGTTTCATGTTTCATGTTTCATGTTTCATGTTTCATGTTTCATGTTTCATGTTGCATGTGCATGTTGCATGTGCATATTGCATGTGCATGTTGCATGTGCATGTTGCATGTGCATGTTGCATGAGTATGTTGCATGTGCATGTTGCATGTGCATGTTGCATGTGCATGTTGCATGTGCATGTTGCATGTTGCATGTTGCATGTGCATGTTGCATGTGCATATTGCATGTGCATATTGCATGTGCATGTCGCATGTGCATGTTGCATGTGCATGTTGCATGCGCATGTTGCATGTGCATGTTGCATGTGCATGTTGCTTGTGCATGTTGCATGTGCATGTTGCATGTAGTGATATATCAAACCGAAAAATTTTCTAACCGAGTTAACTCGAGTTGAAATTTAAGTAACTCGAGTTGTCAAAAAAACTGCGATTTTTTCTGATTTTTTTGAGGTTTTTTAATCCACAGTCATCGTAGCCATCCTTAAACGGTATTTGACAGTTTATATTTGACAGATGGTGGACGAACTATATTTTAAGACACATAATGTATTTCGTTCCAAATGTAATCCAGTTCGCCTCAAATCACTTTTTTTCTGGAGCAGTTAAGAAAACTGTGATTTTTTCTGATTTTATAGAGGTTTTTTAATCCATCGTCATCGTAGCCATCCTTCAACGGAATTTGACAGTTTATAGTTTGGCAGATGGTGGACGAACTATATTTTAAAACAAATAGTGTATTTAGTTTCAAATGTCATCCAGTTCGCATCAAATCACTTTTTTCTAGAGCAGTTAAAAAAAATGCGATTTTTTCTGATTTTTTAGAGGTTTCTTAATCCATCGTCATCGTAGCCATCCTTCAACGGAATTTGACAATTTATATTTTGACAGATGGTGGACAAACTATATTTTAAGGTATTTTGTTCCAAATGTCACCCAGTTGCTCTTAAATAATCTTTTTCCAGAGAATTAAAAAAACTGAGCATTTCTATTTTTTATCGTTTTTTTTTGTCCATCATTCCACCAACCAACATTGTGTCAGCTTGCAACTCGGTTTAAATATTTATTCAATTTCTATTTCATTTTAGAACAATAACAAACCAAATTCCAAACTGTACCTTCAACCCGAGTCGATGCCAAAACAAAAACCGAGTTAATTAAACCGAATGCCTCTACTATTTTCTTTATTAACCGAACCGAGTTGGCTAAGTTCAGGTAAAATCTAACTCCAGTTTGAAAAAAATAAAAACCGAGTTGCCTTTCGGTTCAGGAAAAATCTTACTCGAGTTAGAAAAAATTCAAACCAAGTCAACTCGAGTTGTGCTTAACTCGAGTTTACTCGGGTTAGCGAACCGAGTTGACACATCACTAGTTCGGATTTGGCCTCGAAAGAGGAAGGTTCTGCTTTGCACAACCCCTCAGTTTTTTTATAAAACAGTAACCGTAAAATTATTTATTTAATTAACCCGTTAGCCGTTTACCGACAAAACGGTGTTTTGTAACCCGTAACACGTAATCGTTGCCGTTAACCGAGAAAATGGCCCACATCTCACAGCAACCTAGCAGTACCTTGCAGCTACCAGCTTTCAGTTCTGCACATGGCAACCTCTTCAGCCGGTCCAACTCCAGCAACAGACCATCGTTACCTGTTTACCGAGAAAAAGGGAAACCCAGACAGATTCAGTTTGCCTAGCAACCGCTCCTGTATCAACAATCAACAGTGCATATCTGTGTAATTTTATATTCTATCGAATAGTTAACCAACTACTTTCATTTAAATTTTTCATTTCCAACCAATTACTAAGGGTATTCATGCAACAGCGTAAACTCGTCGTAATCGTTGTAAAGTTTTAAACTTCGTAAATCTGTCAAATTTTCCATACAAATTGTGACAGAACTACGAAGTTTTAAACTTTACAACGATTACGACGAGTTTACGCTGTTGCATGAATACCCATACTGTTTTAAATCTTGTACGTAATCGTTAGAAAAATTTTTGTTTGTTTGTTTGTTAAAATCACACCTGCATTCAAGCACTACACGTTCCATCTAAAATTATATAGAGCGCTCTCGCTTTAAAAAGAACTTTCTTCCATGTGTCCTCTACACAATCAATTGTTTAAGAGCGTATATGCTCACACTATGACAATAACTGTATACACATGCTGAGTATGTATTTTCTGGTGTAATTTTATTTATTTTACTAGGCTTAAGTTATTTGTAGGTATTTGTATGTATGTATATATGTAAATTCTTTGTTGCATCCATAAGCCAACCCCAACACGCAAACGATATAAATATTTCCTAAGAGCTGTGCTAATTATTACAATAAAAAAAACTGACAGCCAAGAGGCAAACTCTGTAACTCGATAAAGCAGGCAAAAAAATATAGCTAAGAAATAGTTTCTGAATTGTACTCACTTTGTAATGTATCTAAAATCTCAATAAATTCAATTCAACTCATTAAATGAATTTTTTTTCTTTAGGTCCAGCAACAAAATAGCAAAAGAATGTAGAGAGAATAAGAGAGAAAACAGATGTAAGCAACCTTTGAGTGTTGCTTATGGCTTTCAAAGCTTAGATACATGTTGGTGGACCCATGGTGATTTAGATTTTCGGGCACAGATTTTTGTTCTACGTGCGACATCTTTACTTGTTATATTATATTTGGTGATAGTTTTGTTACCTGGGAAGATTTCCAAGAAGCGTTTTTAAGATATTTCCTGCCTGCTAGGTAAGCTAGAGGCAAAAGATTATATTTTGTCCGCACAGTATCTAATAAGACAGCACCCCCGCGTTTGCGTGGCCGACAATATCGATCGAATTTTTGAGAATATGCGACCAGAGTATCGGTTGTATATCCGCCGTCAGGACTTTTATACCCTGGACGAACTGACATACCTCGCTGAAGAATTCAAATCAATTAAGAATGACGAACGAAGTTTTCGCCCCCCGTCGGCACCTACCCCTTTTCCTCCAGCAGTTCACCCGTCCATCCGCCCGTCAATAGAAGTTCCTTATAATTGGAATACGCATTGCTGTAACTGTAAGCAGAGAGGGCACCGAAAGGAAACGTGCCATAGACTGTATAAGCCATTTTGCTCGTATTGCGGAGTAGATGGTATATTAACAAAGGACTGCTCATACCATAGAAATCCCGTCGCCGTTATCACTACGCCTCCGCAGATATCCAAGCTGACCGCCGCCGATCATTCTTTCGTATCCTTTCCACCGTGTTTATTGTATTATTCTTACAAAAAAAATATGTATATACCTATGTAAATTAAATATGAAAACAAAAATTAAAATAAGAGAAAAATAGTACAGAAAATAAAAAAATACAAAACAAACGAAAATATGCAAAAAAAAATTTATTAAGATAGAAGAAAAAAGAAAGAAATATTATTATATAAAAAAAAATATTATAGCTATTATTTGAATATAATTATTAATAGCTCTTCATTCCAGATTGAATTCACGACGAGAGGTCTCGTCTGCTGAAGAAAGGGTCTGAGCATCCGCCGCCGTAGTTAAGACTAGGGAATCTATCCCAACCTTCGCTGTCTTAGCTTCCTTACCTCAGACTAGGGACACTATCCCAATCTTCGCTGTCTAAGCCTTTTCTCCGCCACTACAGTTAAGACTAGGGACTCTATCCCAACCTTCGCTGTCTTAACCTGTTCCGAAAGTTAGCTCCGTATAAGGCTAGGGAACTGACCCCACCATTAGTGTGTATGAAGCACTGTGTTAGTTTATCGTAAGACCTTAAATATTGTTAAAGTATATGAAATACCTTGCTGGCTTATTTTAAGACCGCAAAGACTGTACAATTACGTGTTATACTATATATATATTTAATAAATATACTTTGGAACTAGAGTTCTGAACTATCTATTGGCTGAGTTTTTCTGCTTTCTTCGGTTGACCCTGGACCCCGCTGACCTACCTCAGCTGGAAACTAAAGAAGCATCACACTATCCTATTTTTAAATATAACCTAGTCTCGAAATGAAATACCTACTAGGTATTAATTTCAGTCAAATAACAAAAATGCTTGCTTTTTCTTTTTTGTTTTGACATGCTAATAAATTAAATTTAGCGTGGGAATTATTTTTGTAATTTTGACATTCGACAACCATTTTCAAAAATTGCAGCCACACTTCTAAACATTGGCCTCGAAAGAGGAAGGTTCTGCTTTGTACAACCCCTAAGTTTTTTTATAAAACAGTAACCGTAAAATTATTTATTTAATTAACCCGTTAGCCGTTTACCGACAAAACGGTGTTTTGTAACCCGTAACACGTAATCGTTGCCGTTAACCGAGAAAATGGCCCACATCTCACAGCAACCTAGCAGTACCTTGCAGCTACCAGCTTTCAGTTCTGCACATGGCAACCTCTTCAGCCGGTCCAACTCCAGCAACAGACCATCGTTACCTGTTTACCGAGAAAAAGGGAAACCCAGACAGATTCAGTCTGCCTAGCAACCGCTCCTGTATCAACAATCAACAGTGCATATCTGTGTAATTTTATATTCTATCGAATAGTTAACCAACTACTTTCATTTAAATTTTTCATTTCCAACCAATTACTGTTTTAAATCTTGTACGTAATCGTTAGAAAAATTTTTGTTTGTTTGTTTGTTAAAATCACACCTGCATTCAAGCACTACACGTTCCATCTAAAATTATATAGAGCGCTCTCGCTTTAAAAAGAACTTTCTTCCATGTGTCCTCTACACAATCAATTGTTTAAGAGCGTATTCGCTCACACTATGACAATAACTGTATACACATGCTGAGTATGTATTTTCTGGTGTAATTTTATTTATTTTACTAGGCTTAAGTTATTTGTAGGTATTTGTATGTATGTATATATGTAAATTCTTTGTTGCATCCATAAGCCAACCCCAACACGCAAACGATATAAATATTTCCTAAGAGCTGTGCTAATTATTACAATAAAAAAAACTAACAGCCAAGAGGCAAACTCTGTAACTCGATAAAGCAGGCAAAAAAATATAGCTAAGAAATAGTTTCTGAATTGTACTCACTTTGTAATGTATCTAAAATCTCAATAAATTCAATTCAACTCATTAAATGAATTTTTTTTCTTTGGTAGGCATAGGTCCAGCAACAAAATAGCAAAAGAATGTAGAGAGAATAAGAGAGAAAACAGATGTAAGCAACCTTTGAGTGTTGCTTATGGCTTTCAAAGCTTAGATACATGTTGGTGGACCCATGGTGATTTAGATTTTCGGGCACAGATTTTTGTTCTACGTGCGACATCTTTACTTGTTATATTATATTTGGTGATAGTTTTGTTACCTGGGAAGATTTCCAAGAAGCGTTTTTAAGATATTTCCTGCCTGCTAGGTAAGCTAGAGGCAAAAGATTATATTTTGTCCGCACAGTATCTAATAAGGCAGCACCCCCGCATTTGCGTGGCCGACAATATCGATCGAATTTTTGAGAATATGCGACCAGAGTATCGGTTGTATATCCGCCGTCAGGACTTTTATACCCTGGACGAACTGACATACCTCGCTGAAGAATTCAAATCAATTAAGAATGACGAACGAAGTTTTCGCCCCCCGTCGGCACCTACCCCTTTTCCTCCAGCAGTTCACCCGTCCATCCGCCCGTCAATAGAAGTTCCTTATAATTGGAATACGCATTGCTGTAACTGTAAGCAGAGAGGGCACCGAAAGGAAACGTGCCATAGACTGTATAAGCCATTTTGCTCGTATTGCGGAGTAGATGGTATATTAACAAAGGACTGCTCATACCATAGAAATCCCGTCGCCGTTATCACTACGCCTCCGCAGATACCCCCGCAAATACCCCCGCAAATACCGCCGCAGCCGCCGAAGATGCCGTCACCGCAACTGCAAATTGTACTAAATAAACCCCGAAAAGACGAGGCAATTAACCATGCCCCACCGCAGCCACCACCGTCAAAGATTTCACCGCAGATACCACTTTCGCAGATACCATACTGCCACAGATGCCACAGCCACTGCAAGCTCCACCCAAAAGAGACGAAAAAATATAGCATACCTGCTCAGTGATTTCTCACCTCCCGGTCAAACAGCAAAATAGATTTCCAGAAAACTATCAGCCATCTTCAAGATCCGCTGCCGAATTTATACATATTAATGAAGAAAGGCAGACCGCAGCTTTCGTCATTCAAAGCCCGACCATCGATCCGAACAGTCGACCAGAGTATCCTTCCCTGAATCCATCGCTTGAGCTTTGTCGAAATCCAGCCGTCATGAAGTGTGGTACTCCGCTGTCATTACGACCATCACTGAATTCTAAGCGAAGCAGCCAAACAGATTGCTATCCCAGAAATAAAAATGAGTCAAACATCGACTGAACAGAAAGTCGTGAATTATCCCGGCCGTAACCTTAGGGAGAAAAACCAGAGTTCTCCAAGCACAAGTCTCAAGTCTCAACTGCCTGTTATCAATGTAGTTCACCCGCCAGACCGAACCACAGCAAATTCAGCAAACGAGACCCGAAAACCAATTCGTGTCAACCGAACGACCCGCTCTACAAAGTTTATATCCAAGCTGACCGCCGCCGATCATTCTTTCGTATCCTTTCCACCGTGTTTATTGTATTATTCTTACAAAAAAAATATGTATATACCTATGTAAATTAAATATGAAAACAAAAATTAAAATAAGAGAAAAATAGTACAGAAAATAAAAAAAATACAAAACAAACGAAAATATGCAAAAAAAAATTTATTAAGATAGAAGAAAAAAGAAAGAAATATTATTATATAAAAAAAAATATTATAGCTATTATTTGAATATAATTATTAATAGCTCTTCATTCCAGATTGAATTCACGACGAGAGGTCTCGTCTGCTGAAGAAAGGGTCTGAGCCTCCGCCGCCGTAGTTAAGACTAGGGAATCTATCCCAACCTTCGCTGTCTTAGCTTCCTTACCTCAGACTAGGGACACTATCCCAATCTTCGCTGTCTAAGCCTTTTCTCCGCCACTACAGTTAAGACTAGGGACTCTATCCCAACCTTCGCTGTCTTAACCTGTTCCGAAAGTTAGCTCCGTATAAGGCTAGGGAACTGACCCCACCATTAGTGTGTATGAAGCACTGTGTTAGTTTATCGTAAGACCTTAAATATTGTTAAAGTATATGAAATACCTTGCTGGCTTATTTTAAGACCGCAAAGACTGTACAATTACGTGTTATACTATATATATATTTAATAAATATACTTTGGAACTAGAGTTCTGAACTATCTATTGGCTGAGTTTTTCTGCTTTCTTCGGTTGACCCTGGACCCCGCTGACCTACCTCAGCTGGAAACTAAAGAAGCATCACACTATCCTATTTTTAAATATAACCTAGTCTCGAAATGAAATACCTACTAGGTATTAATTTCAGTCAAATAAAAAAAATGCTTGCTTTTTCTTTTTTGTTTTGACATGCTAATAAATTAAATTTAGCGTGGGAATTATTTTTGTAATTTTGACATTCGACAACCATTTTCAAAAATTGCAGCCACACTTCTAAACATTGGCCTCGAAAGAGGAAGGTTCTGCTTTGCACAACCCCTCAGTTTTTTTATAAAACAGTAACCGTAAAATTATTTATTTAATTAACCCGTTAGCCGTTTACCGACAAAACGGTGTTTTGTAACCCGTAACACGTAATCGTTGCCGTTAACCGAGAAAATGGCCCACATCTCACAGCAACCTAGCAGTATCTTGCAGCTACCAGCTTTCAGTTCTGCACATGGCAACCTCTTCAGCCGGTCCAACTCCAGCAACAGACCATCGTTACCTGTTTACCGAGAAAAAGGGAAACCCAGACAGATTCAGTCTGCCTAGCAACCGCTCCTGTATCAACAATCAACAGTGCATATCTGTGTAATTTTATATTCTATCGAATAGTTAACCAACTACTTTCATTTAAATTTTTCATTTCCAACCAATTACTGTTTTAAATCTTGTACGTAATCGTTAGAAAAATGTTTGTTTGTTTGTTTGTTAAAATCACACCTGCATTCAAGCACTACACGTTCCATCTAAAATTATATAGAGCGCTCTCGCTTTAAAAAGAACTTTCTTCCATGTGTCCTCTACACAATCAATTGTTTAAGAGCGTATTCGCTCACACTATGACAATAACTGTATACACATGCTGAGTATGTATTTTCTGGTGTAATTTTATTTATTTTACTAGGCTTAAGTTATTTGTAGGTATTTGTATGTATGTATATATGTAAATTCTTTGTTGCATCCATAAGCCAACCCCAACACGCAAACGATATAAATATTTCCTAAGAGCTGTGCTAATTATTACAATAAAAAAAACTAACAGCCAAGAGGCAAACTCTGTAACTCGATAAAGCAGGCAAAAAAATATATTGCTAAGAAATAGTTTCTGAATTGTACTCACTTTGTAATGTATCTAAAGTCTCAATAAATTCAATTCAACTCATTAAATGAATTGTTTTTCTTTGGTAGGCATAGGTCCAGCAACAAAATAGCAAAAGAATGTAGAGAGAATAAGAGAGAAAACAGATGTAAGCAACCTTTGAGTGTTGCTTATGGCTTTCAAAGCTTAGATACATGTTGGTGGACCCATGGTGATTTAGATTTTCGGGCACAGATTTTTGTTCTACGTGCGACATCTTTACTTGTTATATTATATTTGGTGATAGTTTTGTTACCTGGGAAGATTTCCAAGAAGCGTTTTTAAGATATTTCCTGCCTGCTAGGTAAGCTAGAGGCAAAAGATTATATTTTGTCCGCACAGTATCTAATAAGACAGCACCCCCGCGTTTGCGTGGCCGACAATATCGATCGAATTTTTGAGAATATGCGACCAGAGTATCGGTTGTATATCCGCCGTCAGGACTTTTATACCCTGGACGAACTGACATACCTCGCTGAAGAATTCAAATCAATTAAGAATGACGAACGAAGTTTTCGCCCCCCGTCGGCACCTACCCCTTTTCCTCCAGCAGTTCACCCGTCCATCCGCCCGTCAATAGAAGTTCCTTATAATTGGAATACGCATTGCTGTAACTGTAAGCAGAGAGGGCACCGAAAGGAAACGTGCCATAGACTGTATAAGCCATTTTGCTCGTATTGCGGAGTAGATGGTATATTAACAAAGGACTGCTCATACCATAGAAATCCCGTCGCCGTTATCACTACGCCTCCGCAGATATCCAAGCTGACCGCCGCCGATCATTCTTTCGTATCCCTTCCACCGTGTTTATTGTATTATTCTTACAAAAAAAATATGTATATACCTATGTAAATTAAATATGAAAACAAAAATTAAAATAAGAGAAAAATAGTACAGAAAATAAAAAAATACAAAACAAACGAAAATATGCAAAAAAAAATTTATTAAGATAGAAGAAAAAAGAAAGAAATATTATTATATAAAAAAAAATATTATACCTATTATTTGAATATAATTATTAATAGCTCTTCATTCCAGATTGAATTCACGACGAGAGGTCTCGTCTGCTGAAGAAAGGGTCTGAGCATCCGCCGCCGTAGTTAAGACTAGGGAATCTATCCCAACCTTCGCTGTCTTAGCTTCCTTACCTCAGACTAGGGACACTATCCCAATCTTCGCTGTCTAAGCCTTTTCTCCGCCACTACAGTTAAGACTAGGGACTCTATCCCAACCTTCGCTGTCTTAACCTGTTCCGAAAGTTAGCTCCGTATAAGGCTAGGGAACTGACCCCACCATTAGTGTGTATGAAGCACTGTGTTAGTTTATCGTAAGACCTTAAATATTGTTAAAGTATATGAAATACCTTGCTGGCTTATTTTAAGACCGCAAAGACTGTACAATTACGTGTTATACTATATATATATTTAATAAATATACTTTGGAACTAGAGTTCTGAACTATCTATTGGCTGAGTTTTTCTGCTTTCTTCGGTTGACCCTGGACCCCGCTGACCTACCTCAGCTGGAAACTAAAGAAGCATCACACTATCCTATTTTTAAATATAACCTAGTCTCGAAATGAAATACCTACTAGGTATTAATTTCAGTCAAATAACAAAAATGCTTGCTTTTTCTTTTTTGTTTTGACATGCTAATAAATTAAATTTAGCGTGGGAATTATTTTTGTAATTTTGACATTCGACAACCATTTTCAAAAATTGCAGCCACACTTCTAAACATTGGCCTCGAAAGAGGAAGGTTCTGCTTTGTACAACCCCTAAGTTTTTTTATAAAACAGTAACCGTAAAATTATTTATTTAATTAACCCGTTAGCCGTTTACCGACAAAACGGTGTTTTGTAACCCGTAACACGTAATCGTTGCCGTTAACCGAGAAAATGGCCCACATCTCACAGCAACCTAGCAGTACCTTGCAGCTACCAGCTTTCAGTTCTGCACATGGCAACCTCTTCAGCCGGTCCAACTCCAGCAACAGACCATCGTTACCTGTTTACCGAGAAAAAGGGAAACCCAGACAGATTCAGTCTGCCTAGCAACCGCTCCTGTATCAACAATCAACAGTGCATATCTGTGTAATTTTATATTCTATCGAATAGTTAACCAACTACTTTCATTTAAATTTTTCATTTCCAACCAATTACTGTTTTAAATCTTGTACGTAATCGTTAGAAAAATTTTTGTTTGTTTGTTTGTTAAAATCACACCTGCATTCAAGCACTACACGTTCCATCTAAAATTATATAGAGCGCTCTCGCTTTAAAAAGAACTTTCTTCCATGTGTCCTCTACACAATCAATTGTTTAAGAGCGTATTCGCTCACACTATGACAATAACTGTATACACATGCTGAGTATGTATTTTCTGGTGTAATTTTATTTATTTTACTAGGCTTAAGTTATTTGTAGGTATTTGTATGTATGTATATATGTAAATTCTTTGTTGCATCCATAAGCCAACCCCAACACGCAAACGATATAAATATTTCCTAAGAGCTGTGCTAATTATTACAATAAAAAAAACTAACAGCCAAGAGGCAAACTCTGTAACTCGATAAAGCAGGCAAAAAAATATAGCTAAGAAATAGTTTCTGAATTGTACTCACTTTGTAATGTATCTAAAATCTCAATAAATTCAATTCAACTCATTAAATGAATTTTTTTTCTTTGGTAGGCATAGGTCCAGCAACAAAATAGCAAAAGAATGTAGAGAGAATAAGAGAGAAAACAGATGTAAGCAACCTTTGAGTGTTGCTTATGGCTTTCAAAGCTTAGATACATGTTGGTGGACCCATGGTGATTTAGATTTTCGGGCACAGATTTTTGTTCTACGTGCGACATCTTTACTTGTTATATTATATTTGGTGATAGTTTTGTTACCTGGGAAGATTTCCAAGAAGCGTTTTTAAGATATTTCCTGCCTGCTAGGTAAGCTAGAGGCAAAAGATTATATTTTGTCCGCACAGTATCTAATAAGGCAGCACCCCCGCATTTGCGTGGCCGACAATATCGATCGAATTTTTGAGAATATGCGACCAGAGTATCGGTTGTATATCCGCCGTCAGGACTTTTATACCCTGGACGAACTGACATACCTCGCTGAAGAATTCAAATCAATTAAGAATGACGAACGAAGTTTTCGCCCCCCGTCGGCACCTACCCCTTTTCCTCCAGCAGTTCACCCGTCCATCCGCCCGTCAATAGAAGTTCCTTATAATTGGAATACGCATTGCTGTAACTGTAAGCAGAGAGGGCACCGAAAGGAAACGTGCCATAGACTGTATAAGCCATTTTGCTCGTATTGCGGAGTAGATGGTATATTAACAAAGGACTGCTCATACCATAGAAATCCCGTCGCCGTTATCACTACGCCTCCGCAGATACCCCCGCAAATACCCCCGCAAATACCGCCGCAGCCGCCGAAGATGCCGTCACCGCAACTGCAAATTGTACTAAATAAACCCCGAAAAGACGAGGCAATTAACCATGCCCCACCGCAGCCACCACCGTCAAAGATTTCACCGCAGATACCACTTTCGCAGATACCATACTGCCACAGATGCCACAGCCACTGCAAGCTCCACCCAAAAGAGACGAAAAAATATAGCATACCTGCTCAGTGATTTCTCACCTCCCGGTCAAACAGCAAAATAGATTTCCAGAAAACTATCAGCCATCTTCAAGATCCGCTGCCGAATTTATACATATTAATGAAGAAAGGCAGACCGCAGCTTTCGTCATTCAAAGCCCGACCATCGATCCGAACAGTCAACCAGAGTATCCTTCCCTGAATCCATCGCTTGAGCTTTGTCGAAATCCAGCCGTCATGAAGTGTGGTACTCCGCTGTCATTACGACCATCACTGAATTCTAAGCGAAGCAGCCAAACAGATTGCTATCCCAGAAATAAAAATGAGTCAAACATCGACTGAACAGAAAGTCGTGAATTATCCCGGCCGTAACCTTAGGGAGAAAAACCAGAGTTCTCCAAGCACAAGTCTCAAGTCTCAACTGCCTGTTATCAATGTAGTTCACCCGCCAGACCGAACCACAGCAAATTCAGCAAACGAGACCCGAAAACCAATTCGTTTCAACCGAACGACCCGCTCTACAAAGTTTATATCCAAGCTGACCGCCGCCGATCATTCTTTCGTATCCTTTCCACCGTGTTTATTGTATTATTCTTACAAAAAAAATATGTATATACCTATGCAAATTAAATATGAAAACAAAAATTAAAATAAGAGAAAAATAGTACAGAAAATAAAAAAATACAAAACAAACGAAAATATGCAAAAAAAAAATTTATTAAGATAGAAGAAAAAAGAAAGAAATATTATTATATAAAAAAAAATATTATAGCTATTATTTGAATATAATTATTAATAGCTCTTCATTCCAGATTGAATTCACGACGAGAGGTCTCGTCTGCTGAAGAAAGGGTCTGAGCCTCCGCCGCCGTAGTTAAGACTAGGGAATCTATCCCAACCTTCGCTGTCTTAGCTTCCTTACCTCAGACTAGGGACACTATCCCAATCTTCGCTGTCTAAGCCTTTTCTCCGCCACTACAGTTAAGACTAGGGACTCTATCCCAACCTTCGCTGTCTTAACCTGTTCCGAAAGTTAGCTCCGTATAAGGCTAGGGAACTGACCCCACCATTAGTGTGTATGAAGCACTGTGTTAGTTTATCGTAAGACCTTAAATATTGTTAAAGTATATGAAATACATTGCTGGCTTATTTTAAGACCGCAAAGACTGTACAATTACGTGTTATACTATTTATATATATTTAATAAATATACTTTGGAACTAGAGTTCTGAACTATCTATTGGCTGAGTTTTTCTGCTTTCTTCGGTTGACCCTGGACCCCGCTGACCTACCTCAGCTGGAAACTAAAGAAGCATCACACTATCCTATTTTTAAATATAACCTAGTCTCGAAATGAAATACCTACTAGGTATTAATTTCAGTCAAATAACAAAAATGCTTGCTTTTTCTTTTTTGTTTTGACATGCTAATAAATTAAATTTAGCGTGGGAATTATTTTTGTAATTTTGACATTCGACAACCATTTTCAAAAATTGCAGCCACACTTCTAAAAATAGCACATAACTTAAAGGTATTCTTAACGCTGAGGCTTATAATATAAGCGAATTTAAAGCGATACAAGCATCCTGAAGAAAGTCATAGTCCTTTTTAGGCTGTATTTTCCCTAAAACATTTAAAACATTACCCATCCAAAATACAGGCCACCATAAACATTAAACAATACATATATTTTTCGATTCTTTTGATTTTTGTTCTTCATAAAAAATTAAACATTTATTTCAAACTTCATCAACATAGAGTAAGTTGGGGTAATGTGGTATATGCGGGTAATGTGGTATAGGCAGTTATTTCAAAAACGGAGCATGCTTCTACAGCGGTTCTTGATTCAGCAGACGGTGATTATAATAGATTTAGATTTAGATTAGATTAGAATAAGATTTATATACATACATTATTACATAAGATTTACAAATCCTTTATGACATGGCAAAAGCCGTCTGCCAGATTGACAATTTAATTATAATAATCAAGATATTAATTTGAAATAGTTGCATAATATTAAATCAAATTTAATTAAAATGCTTCTCTTAAAATTTGATTTCTGTATACTAATGCTGATTTAACAAATTTATAAAGAGCAGGCCAATCATATCCATTTAGTAAATGTAGAATTTCATCAACAGTGTTAATTGCTTTTCCTAAGTGTAGTTTTCTTATTTCGGAGAGTATTGGGCAGACTCCCACAAAGTGCATTATATCTTCGCGTGAATTCAAGTTACATAGGCTGCATTGTATTGGTAGATCTTGTCGGTGAGGTATAAAATTTAACGGAAGTAACTCTCCTCGAGTTTTAAATATAGTTGATATTTTATCGACATCTACGTTGTTTTCAAAGTAGTTTATGTTGCTGAGATCGTGTTCTAGCTTGGAATAGTAAACTCTGCATATTGAAGATTGTGCTGCAACGACAAATGATTTGTGCAAATTTTCATCAAAAACCCTTAGGGTATTATATAATTCCAATTTCGTTTGTTGAAAGTTTAACCCATCCAGATTAAGCGGACATCCAGTCTTCTCCGCCAACTCCAACCACTTTTCAAAGCAAGGCGTTTTTTTAGAAATGGCGTGTGTTGCCACTATTTTAGGCAAGCGTGTAGCATCCATATTAAAAACTTTGAGCACGTAATCAAAATGAAGTTTCAGTGTTTTGATATACATTGGTGAAAGTCCTGTTTCAATGTGCAACATGTATGTAGGGGTTGTCATGGGAAGATGAAGCACTCGTTTGAGGAAAAATCTTAGCAATTGTTCCACAGTCTCATTTTGCAGATATCCCCAAACTTGAGCTGCATATAACATAATCGAGCGTGCTGTTGCCTCAAAGATCTGGTATTTGGCGCGTAGGCCTATGTTTTTATTTTTCATACAGGTTAGCCAAGTGGAGTTAATAGCAATTTTCGCACTTTTTAATTTGCTTCTAGATGAAGCTTCATATTATTCTGTGAAGTCAATATCATCCCAAGATATTTATAGCTATCAACTATCTCCACTGGTTCACCATCGTGTTTCCAGATAAAATTACCATTCCGCTGCCTCTTTCCTCTACCAAACACCATAATCTGCGATTTTGAACGGTTAATGGTTTTTACCCTGTGATCGATTGATGTCAACAATAGTACTAAGCGTGAAAATTTGATCGACAGTAGAGTATCATTGACGGAAGCCAGCTTGGCATTCACTAAGTAACTGCTGCTCCTCTACCCAGATGGTTAAACGCTTGTACAGCATACTACCAAATATCTTCCGTATTGTGTTCAGCAGTGAAATTCCTCTATAATTTTCAACCATATTTCGATTTCCTTTTTTAAAAACTGGAAGGATTACAGAGGTTTCGAAGCAAGGCGGCACATAATTGTTTTCAAATAATTCGTTAAACTTGATAAAAAGGCAGTTAGCAAATGCATCGGTACAATTTTTATAAAATTCATGTGGTATGATATCTTCTCCAGGGGTTTTGGCATCTTTCATCTCGTTTAATACTGATCTAAGTTCCAGTATTGACTGGAATCAATTATTCCTTAATTGCAATATTAATGATATGTGTTTTGAATTTTATAATGTTCTTTTTAACTGTTTTTATAAAACAATACCACTGCGAAAATCATGTAAGGCTTTAAATGTACCACCATGGTTTGATCTACATCTGAAAAACTTAAAAAATAGAAGAAACAAAGCTTGGATACGTTTCAACGCAACCAGAAATGATGAAGATTATAGGACTTTTACAGATCTCAAACTTCAGTTTACAAATTATTCTAACTATTTATATGAAAACTATATTCGGAAAACAGAGAATGAACTTAAGATTAACCCAAAAAACTTTTGGAATTTTGTAAATAGCAAAAAGAAGATTGATGGCTACCCTAGTTCTATGTCTTATTTAAACTCTACTAGTCATGAGTCGATAGCTATAGCAAACATTTTTGCAAATTTTTTTAAAGATGCTTTTGAGGATTCGAACCTGAACGAACCTCCATATTCCTCCTCCACCTCAGTCAACTTCACCCATCTTAGCTTAATTAATTTTACAATAAGTGAAGATTCTATATCGCAAAATATTCTGAAACTTGAGGAGTGTTTAATGCCAAACTAGGAAGAGAAGACGTCTTTGGTGGCACAATCGGAAGATACAGCCTGCACGACACCACCTCCGATAACGGACTCAGGCTAATCGACTTTGCTGCGGGGCGAAACGTTGTGGTAGCTAGTACGCAGTTCCCGCATCTCGATATTCATAAGGGGACATGGCGAATTCCTGGTCAATCAACCGCCAACCAAATTGACCACATTGCGATCGACGCAAGGCACTCCTCCAGTATCAAGGATGTCCGAACGTTCCGAGGAGCCAACGTTGACTCGGACCACTACCTCGTTGTAGCAAAGGTAATGCTACGGATATCCAGACCAAAGCCAAAACAGGGAAATACTGTCAGGAAGTTCAACGTCGGACGGCTACAGTCGCAAGAAATCGCCAGGTCCTTTTCCGATCGAGTCTCTCGCGCCCTCTTAACTAGTCCTTTGCCGCCAACTGCAAACATCGAGAACCAGTGGAAAAACTGCCAGGAAGCCATCAGAGATGCCGCCTCTGACGTGCTGGGCTTCGCACGACCACCACAGCGAAACCCCTGGTTCGACGAGGAATGCCGGCAAGTACATGCAGCCAAACAACAGGCATACAAAGCGGCGCTGCATAGAAGGACCAGAGCTGCTCGCGAGCTCTACGAGCAGAAGAGGAAAGAGGAACACAAGCTTCTCAGAAAGAAAAAGAAAGAGCATGAGAAGCGCGCGATCGAGGAATTAGAGGGATGCCACTGCAGGAATGAAGTTCGGAAGTTTTACCAAAAAGTAAAAAGAACCTCCCAAGGTTACAAACCCCGAACCGAAGCCTGCAAGGACGATCAGGGGAACATCGTGGTGGAAACGCAGTCGGTGCTGAGGATATGGAAAAATCATTTCTGCAAATTGTATAACGGCGATGACGAACCGAATTCCGCTACCATGCAAATTGCACCATTCAACCTGGACGACGTAGGCCAACAATTCCGTCCACCCGATCTTGACGAAGTGAGGATAGCCATATCTAAACTTAAGTCCAATAAAGCTGCTGGAGCTGATGGCCTTGCGGCTGAGCTATTCAAAGCGGCTGGCGATGAATTGGTTAGGAGTATGCACCAGCTCATCTGTAAAATATGGTCGGAAGAAAGCATGCCCGATGAATGGAACCTCAGTATTGTTTGCCCGATCCTCAAGAAAGGCGATCCTCTGGACTGCACCAACTACAGAGGCATCAGTCTTCTTAATATCGCCTACAAGATCTTCTCTGCCGTACTTTGTGAACGCCTGAAGCCATTCGTCAACAACCTGATAGGTCCATATCAGTGTGGCTTTAGGCCAGGGAAGTCCACCATCGACCAAATATTCGCACTACGGCAGATCTTGGAGAAAACCCAGGAGTTCCAAATCGATACCCACCACCTTTTTATCGATTTCAAGGCCGCGTATGACAGCATCTATAGAGACGAGCTATATAGAGCAATGTCTAGTTTTGGCATCCCTGCCAAACTCGTCCGTTTGTGCAGGATGACGATGGAGAATGCACGCTGCTCCATCAAGGTCGGCAAAGACCTCACCGACACCTTTGATGTCAAAAAAGGTTTTAGGCAAGGCGACGCGCTGTCATGCGACTTCTTCAACATCGTTCTTGAAAGAATAGTGCAAAACTCTCACGTCAACACCAGAGGCACAATCTTTCAAAAGTCCGTCCAATTACTCGCTTACGCTGACGACATTGACATAATCGGACGAACAAAGCGTGATGTCAGTGGTGCTTTTGTGAGCATTGAGAAGGAAGCCAAGAAGATGGGTTTAACGGTGAATGAAAGCAAAACAAAATATATGCTGTCCACAAGAAAGGACACCCAACACCGACGTCTCGGACAGAACGTCACTATAGACAGCTATAATTTTGAGGTAGTCAGAGACTTTGTCTACCTAGGATCCGCTATAAACTCAGCGAACGACACCAGCGCTGAGATCAAACGAAGAATTACTCTTGCCAATCGCTGTTTCTTTGGGCTAAGAAGGCAATTGAGAAGCAAAGCCCTCTCTCGAGCAACTAAACTGTCCCTGTATAAGACGCTTATCATCCCGGTCCTGATGTATGGTGCAGAGGCATGGACACTGCTAACAGTGGATGAGAACGCGTTAGGCTGTTTTGAGAGGAAAATTCTCCGGGTGATTTTTGGTCCCGTCTGCATAGATGGGGAATGGAGAAGAAGATACAACAACGAACTGTATGGGCTGTACAGCGACACCGACCTAGCCACAAAAGTGAAAAGCCAACGACTGAGATGGCTGGGTCATCTAGAGCGAATGGACACCAATGCTCCGGCCCGGAAAGTCTTTGAATCCAACCCCGTGGGACAACGCAGTAGAGGTGGACAGCGTAAAAGGTGGCGCACGCAAGTGGAAGAGGACCTCAACCAACTTGGCGTGCGAAACTGGAGACAGCTAGCTAGAAACCGAGCCGGCTGGAAGAAGCTTGTTGGTTGAGGCCCTGGTCCACCCCGGACTGTAGCGCCACCTTAAGTTTAAGTTTTTTTTGAGGAGTGTTTTAGCCCGGGACCTGATGGCATACCATCCTCTATTTTGAAGAAATGTGTGTCTTATCTGTCATATCCATTATGTGTTCTTTTTAATGAATCCTTAAAAAGCTCAATTTTCCCCAAAATTTGGAAAAATGCATTTATAACACCAATTCATAAGAAAGGATCAAAAAACGAAGTCACGAATTATCGTCCTATTGCTAAACTATCAGTGATTCCGAAACTCTTTGAATCAATTATATGTAAGGTGCTCTCTTTCAACTGTAGTTCAATTATTTGTGATAATCAGCATGGTTTTGTTAAAAAAAAATCGACACTTACAAATTTACTTCATTTTACGTCCTTTTGTCTAGATGCTTTTGAGGATAGTGAACAAGTAGACTGCGTATTCACTGATTTCAGTAAAGCATTCGACAAGTTGTGTCATAAAACTCTTCTTAAAAAACTCAGGAACCTGGAATTTAATTATACTTTTTTGAAATGGATTTCGTCTTATTTGGAAAATAGATGTTATAGTGTGTCCTTTAGAAATGAGCAGTCTGCTCAGTTCTACGTTAATTCAGGTGTTCCTCAGGGCAGCCATTTGGGCCCAATATTATTTGTTTTATTTATTAATGACTTGGTCTCGACCATTAAAAATTCGTCCGTCCTTATCTATGCAGATGACATTAAACTTTACAGAAGGATAAATTCGTCCATTGACTGTTCACTTTTGCAAGAAGATCTTGTTAGGTTTAGAGAATGGTGCAACATAAATCGTCTATTTTTAAATATTGACAAATGTAAAACTATGTGTTTTACACGGAAGAAAGATAGTTTAACGTATAACTACATGTTTGATTCAACTTATTTAAATAAACTTTCTGTGTTTTCGGATCTAGGAATAATACTGGATTCTAAATTGACCTTCAATGATCACTTAAATTTGATTATTAAAAAAGCTAATAGAGTTCTAGGATTTATAAAACGATTCTCACGTGACTTTCGAGATCCTTATGTACTGAAGCTTCTTTTTGTATCATTTTTGAGGCCAATTCTCGAGTACGGATGTATTGTATGGGCCCCTTACTACTCTGTCCATATATTAAGACTAGAAGCAGTACAGAGAAGATTTATGCGTTTCTGCCTTCGATTGCTTCCCTGGGTGCCAGGAGTTATACTACCTCCTTATTCTCAGAGATTAAAGTTAATAGACCTTCCTTTACTCTCACAACATAGGCAATATCTTCAATTTTGTTTTATTTCCGGTATATTAAATGGTTCTATTTCATCTCCATCAGTTCTGGGCAAATTAAACTTTAATTTTAGTCGGACAAGCATGAGAAGACAGCAACCTTTGAATCCAATATTTAGTAGATCTAACTATGGTGCAAATAGCCCCCTTAATCAATTAATTATCATATTTAATAAATTTTACTTCCTCATCTTTTCTATAAATGACAATTTTAAATGTTTTAAATTTAAAGCTTTGTTTTATAGCTCAATGTCTCATTGATCTAAATTGTTTGTTTTTTGTTAAGTATTTATTTTAGTTATATTATATTATTATGTAACGTTAGCATTTAACGGATTGTTTAAATAAATATTGAAAAATGCTGATCCATTAGTCGGTCTTCAATATAATTAGCGCAGTATTGAAGAGGTAAAGGTGTCCTTTCTATATTCAGCAGTGATTGAAAATGAACTTTTAAGTCTGACGGAGGTATGTCTACACCGATTCTAAGTTTTGCTCCATTTATAAATCGAACTGCTTTCCAAAACTCTTTAGTATTTCTACTAGCAATGATGATCTGAGCTTTATCTTCATAGTATTTGGCTTTCTTAAATAAACAGATTTCTTTAAAAAGAGCTTTTTCTTTAACATACTCATGTCTAAAATACGTGGTATTGTACTTTCTGAATAGATTCAGGAAAGCAAAGACTTTTTCTCTCGCTCGGTGACATTCTTTATCAAACCATTGTTGTTTCGCTTGTAATGAATGAGTTCTATCAGGGACATTTCTACTTGCTCTGCGAATTATATCTTGCATTGTTTCGATTGAAATTGTTTCTCCTCTTGATTCCAACGAATTGAGTTCAGTGTTCAAGGCTACTTGGAACGCATTTTTATTATTATTTCGCCATACCAGTCTGGGGTATATAATCTCAGTGGACTCCAAAGTATAATTTTCATTACACATTTTCACAGTTACAGAAACAGGCATATGATTGGAAAAACTCTTTGCGTAGACTGTAAAATCAGATATTTCATAATTCCAATCATCTGCAACTAGGCAGTAATCTATTACAGAGCATGAATTTCCTCTTATAAAAGTATATTCTCCTTTTACGTCACCTTTTGATCTTCCGTTTAAAATCGTTACGTTATATGATTCAGCAAGCTCAAGTAATAATCTACCTTTTCTATCGCTTTTGGTGTCTTTTGAAGTTTTTTGCTGGGTTAGTTGGTTTGACTGTTGTCCATTTTCGTTAAAGAATCCTTGCTCGTTTCCAATCCTTGCATTGAGATCTCCTATCAGCATTAGATTTTTGTTTTGCTTAGAACATATGGCATCCATTAAAGAGTTGAAATCGTCATCCCAGTGGTTGCAATTAATGTATGCCGGTAGGATACCGTGATTGCAATCATTTTTTAGCTTGAGGTTAATAATGCTAAAACCCTCTATATTTTCAAATTTCAAAAATTCCTTGTATATTTTCTTAAAACCGTATATACATCCTCCACTTGCTCTTCCGTATTTGTTATTTTTAACAGCTTCGACCCATTCCAACTCGAATTCTTTAAAGTGGCAATTAAATAGTTCATAATTATCTTTCAATAAAAAAGTTTCATACAAAAAAAATATATCAAATGTTTTTACAAAATGAAAAAAGTTTGAGAACAATAGTTTACTTTTTAATCCATTTACATTATAACTTAAAATATTTAAAGATTGATATTATTATTACTAAGCGACTGGCAGACGGTAAATTCCTAATTTTTTAAAACACTAACAACTCGTGACGTATCAGAGACACCCGGTGAATTATGTTGTTGGGTTGAACAAGCAGATGGCGCAGCAGTATCTAGAAAGTTGTTTTGGTTTAGCTGGCGATGATGATTCTCTCTGTTGTCAGAGTTGACAGCACGCTGCACGATGTCACATTGCAGATCAGGAAAAATTGTCTTCAAAACAGCAAAGCCATCTTCTTTTCCATATTTTAATCCGTGTTCTGTGTTCCATGTAAATGCTTTTCCCTCAATAAATATTTTTTTTCATTTCATTTCATTTCATTTCATTTATTTATGACTCTGTACAGTGTGAATATAATTCATATAATAGTACAGGTAATTTGTGAAAATAAATATAATAAATACGTTTGGCACATTTTAAGTTAATAATAAATAACAAAATATAAATAATATATATAAATATACTTAATTAAGATGAATTACTGTGAGGTTGAAAAGTTTCCTTTTAAATAATTAAAGACTATTGTTAAAAGCTGGTTTTGTTCAATTTTACATCTAACAGAAAGAGGAAGGCTATTCCAAAGTCTTACGGAGTGAATGAAGAATTGACGTCTCGATATCAAGCAAGAAAACATACTTGGTCTGATTGTTACTCCGCGACTTGAGTGTGAAAGATTTATTTTACTTCTTAAATACTGTGGGCAATTTCTTTTAATTATTTTTACGAGGAGGACTATGCATTTATAATGGAGGAAACACTGTAGGTCACAGCCAAGAATCTGAGGCGTGAATGCTGACACATGGTCGTACCTTCGGAGATTAAAAACGAATCTGGTGACAGAGTTCAATGCGAGTTTGAGCTTTCGAAAAGAGGTAGAGTCAAGATCGGCAGTTATTTCACATCCATAGCTTAGAATAGGAACAATCAAAGCTTTGACAAGATGCAATTTTACGTGGATAGGTAAAAAGTCACGAGATGTGGATAGAGATCTCAGCGAGGCATAAATCTTTGCACAAGTTGTATTTATATGATCATCCCAAGTTAGACCGCTATTGAAAACTACCCCCAAATTATTTATTTTATTTACCATTATGATTCTAGAACCCATCAAAAAAATTGGCGGAAACTCGTCAAGGTTTGGCAGGAATCTACCAATGGGAATGCATTTCGTTTTAACGGGGTTTAATAACAACCTATTTTGACAAGACCAAGTTACTACTGAACGCAAATCATCATTCAATTTGTTGACAGCATCATTAATAGAATTATGATTAAAGCTCAAATATAGCTGCACGTCATCTGCGTAAATATGATGTTTGCAAAATTTTAAAACCTTTGGTAGATCATTAATGAAAAGGGAAAATAGCAAAGGCCCAAGAATAGACCCTTGTGGCACTCCTCTTTTGACAGGAAGAAACGATGAAAGTTTCATACGAAATGAAACAGCTTGATACCGGTTGTTTAGGTAACTGTTAATCAGATTGCTGGAATGATTTGAAAAGTTAAATTGTGTAGTCAATTTATGGCAAAGAATGTTGGGTTCAACCGAATGGAAGGCTTTTGAAAAGTCTAAGAGGGTGAGAAGAGATAACTTTTTTTCATCCACAGCAAGGCGTATATCGTCGGTAACTTTCAATAGGGCCGTAACGCAACTATGTTTTGTTCTAAAGCCAGATTGTTCCTTATCTATGAGGTTAGCTTGATCAATTCGTGCTTTAATTTGTTTGCTAACAACAAATTCAAAAACCTTTGAAAGAAAGGGTAGAATGGCTATCGGTCTGAATTCTTGGTGGTTTTTGGATCCTTTAGGTATGGGTATTATTTTTGCTTTTTTCCACTCAGTGGGAAAGATTGAAGTGGTGAGAATTGAGTTGAAGATGTATGTGATATACTGGAGAATGAACGGAGAAAGAATTTTAATAAAGTCTGGGTGAATATTATCCAGCCCAATACATTTAGATTTTATTGAAAAAAGAGCATTTCCCACCGTTGTATAGTCTGTGTTGCATAGATAGAAGGCATCTTCTGAGCAGTTTTCGGATTGTTGAACTGATGAACCACTTGGAAAAACAAGCGAATGGCTTGTAAAATTTTTATTTAACTCCTCAATATTAATATTATCGGTTAATGTCACAGACTTTTTACCAAGTCCCAATGTCTTTATTTCTTTCCATAGCTGTCTAGAACCTAGACTTAAGTTCAGCTTTTGTGAGTAAAAAAGGCACTTTGCCCTTTTAATTTTGGTAGACACAATATTTCTTGCGGTTTTAAAATCTGCAAGCATATCGGGACATTCAAACCTTTTCCATCTTCGGAAAAGCCGATCGCGTACATTCATAGCTTTTAAAATGTCCTGTGACATCCAAGGGCATTCAGGGTTTCTCACTAGTTTCGTTCTAATTGGGACATGTTTTTCAAAAAGATTAGAGATGCAGCTGTTGAAAACACTGACCTGATTGTCAACATTGGGTGTTAAATAAATATCTCCCCATGGTTGTCTGTTACACTCAATAAAAAGGTTTTCAGTATTAATGCTACGAAAATCATAATATTGGAAAGAAAACTGAGGAATTAAGTTTAGAACGTCTAGGTCTAATATTATAAATATGAGGTCATGATAAGAAAAAACGGGAGCGGACAGTTGACTATAAAACGTTTTTAGATTAGGATCACTGAGAATGAAAGTATCAAGTAGGGATGGGTTACAGTTTGGTTTGAAATGAGTTGGGTCAGAAAGATTTGCGAAATAAAGATTACAAGCAGCCATGGCATCTCTAAATGGTTTACTTGATGTGGGATTCATTAAGTTTAAGTTTAGATCACCACATAAGATTAGTTTTTCGCTGAAATGTGAGACTTCATTAATGACATTTTCTACAAAACGGAAGTTAGAGACATTAGGTGGCATGTACATACAACCTACGATGCATTTATCTCCACCACAAATTACTTCTATGAAAACAAATTGAACAACGTCCTCATCAGTAGATCGTAACAATAGTTTTGACTTTATTCCAGCCCTCAAGTAAATCGCAACTCCACCACCTAATCTGCCTATTCTGTCAGCTCGATATAATTTAAAACCCCCAAGTGAACAAACACCATCATTAATATAAAAATTAAGCCACGTCTCGGAAACACACACAATATCAACCCCATTATTTTCAAATACATGTCGGAACTCGTCTATTTTACTCAAAAGACTTTGAGCGTTTATATGGCAGATATTCAAACCCGATTTTTGCTTGGTCTAAATATTTAAAACGGTTCGCAACCCGTCACTCACATGATAATCTTCTGAAATAGCCATTAAAGAGAAAAGCAAAATTAAATCAGTAATGTTAAGACAAAAAAGAAAAAAGAAAAAAAAAAACTTAAAAGGAAAAATTTCTTACAAAGAGGAAAAAAATTAAACAATAAAGTTAAAATAAAGACACAAGTAAGATTAACAAGTATAAAAGAAAGAGACTTAAGAAAAGAAAATAAATAGAAAAAAATAGTTAAATAGGCTTAGAAAATAAATACAAAAAAAGAGTATTAAAAGAGAAAAAAAAAAAGGAAAGAGTAATTATACAGAAAAAAAAAGAAAAATACTAAATAAGTTACTTAAAATATTTTAGGTTGATTGATGATCATCTTGTTGTGTTGATAGCATTTCGAAATCTTCGCTTGAGTTGATGAGTAAAGGTGGATCGTTTGTCGCTTTTCTGATAAAAAGCCTTCCGTTAAAAGTGTGGAAACTGGAGATGCTTTTTTGTCCCTTTAATTTGTGAGCCTCTCGTTGAAGAATATAAGCAGAGAATATGAAATAAAGAAGTCAATCCTCAGCTGTCAATTTGATTTGCCTACAAGCTGGAAGCGAACAGCTGATGTATTAGATTTGCAAAGTATTAGTGAAAAGCAGTGCAAAACGCACACATAGAATCAACTAGTCATTCAGCACATCATTCAGCACGAGTCTTGTTGTTGTTGCAATTCACATCTATTTCTTCGACACGAAATGAAATTACAAATACAACAATGTAAACAAATGGGTTTTGGGGGGTGAAACGTACGAAGGATTGGCTTCTTTATTTGATATTCTCTGAATATAAGTGTGTTTAGTTAAGCTTTCATTTATATAAAAGCTTTTTTGTGAAGGGAAGCCAATGTCCGAAAGCTTTAGGTTTGATTTTGTTCTCTTACGATAAGATGCTGCCCCTCTCATTATGTTGTTCTTGTCGTTGGTGTCAGCAAATTTAATGATGATGCTGCCATCGGAATCAGAAGTCGTAGGTGCATTGCAACGAGAAGATCTTATGCGGAAAATTTTATTTGGTGGCTGAGCTTGGATATTGAAAACGTCACACATACTGTTGTAGATGTCAACAAGGTTTTCTTCGGGCTGAGATGGAATGCCAAAAATGATAACATCATTCTTTACTTTATCTCGTTCAAGATCATCGATGATTAACTCGAGATGTCGACATTTAGAGTTGATGTTGTCGATTTTTTGCTCGAGTTCCGTCCTTATTTGCTTTATTTTGTCGTTAAACATTGTCTCGAGTAAAGCTACCTTGGTCACCATAATATCAGTAAGTTCTTTTTTGAACTCATCGCCCCACTTCTGAAGCTCCTTCTCTGTTTTGCTCCACAGTTTATCTAAAACATTGGCTGAATTGTTGGGAGTACGATCTCTGGGAGAAGAAACGTTAGCTTGTTGCTCTAATTTCGATGCTCTTGACGGTGGCATTGTACACAAAGTTTGTTATAGCAGGCAAAAGGAATTAAATATATGGAATGAGTTTTTGCTTTTTATTAATTATTTAAAGGGATTAGCACAAAATTTTTATATTTTTTGATTAAGCGTTCACTTATGTCTTGCTATATCACTTTTCGGTTAATAACACTTTGGTATATCTTCTGGAAAGTTGAAAAACTATCAGACACGAATCAGCGCACTAGTGACTTGTTGCCATTTAACTATACTATCATCACGAAGTTGTGTTTTTATTCCAGGGCGTTCGGTGGCTAGTGTTTTTTTTTAGCTTAATCAATTTTGCTCGCTTTACTCTTACAGAGGCAGGATAATCTTTGTGAATACTTATACCGGTGTTTCTAAGTTTTGATGAGGCTTTTAAAATGGTGTATACATCAGAATTGTGTTTTAATGTCACCACTAGATGATTGAATTCGTTGTTATTGGTGTTGTTGTTGTGGGTTAGTCGGACTGATTCAATAATGTTTTCGCCACCTTCTGTTAAGCTTTGGCAGAGCTCCTTAGGCTGATTCAAGGGGTTCACATTTGCGTTAATCGGCAAGTGTACAATGATATATTTATCAGTCAGTTTTTGCATTAGTTGCTCTATTTGCATCTCGAGCCTTTCACAACGTTCTTCTGCAACAATCACTTTATTTTCGAGTGCAACTTGCTTCTCATTAAAAACCGCCACTTTGTGTGAAAGTATATCCAAGTCAGACTTTTTTGCCAAATGTTGAAGATGATCTTTTAACTTTTCATCGAGAAGCCGACTTACATCACAAATGGACATACTACTCACAGACATCTCAATGCTTTGCTTTCTCTTGGTTTCTGGATATGCTTCTGGAGATATTTCACCGATAGTGCGCTTATCCATGAAGTTTGCAACGAATAATTGCTGAATTGGTCTTTGCCACCGGTCTTTTTTCTTCAAATTTTAAGTATACCTTAAATTCTATGTGACTTACTTCAAAGATAGAATCGTGGGAGTTGAATATACAGAAATAAAATTTTGTATAACTATTTTTAATTAAATTTGGTAAAATACACAGGAGCTAAATTTCAATGCAACCGACTTATTTAACTGTCAACTGTCAATCATGTGATTGACATTTGTCAATCATGTGATTGACATTTGACGGTGATTATAATAAAAGTAGTAATGCGTATTTAAACAAATCTAAAATCGTTCATTAATTCGCCCAAATTGTTGAACTACTTAATTGTGTGCAGCTGAGTTTTTTTTGGGTGGAACAAAAAGTGTTTGTGCGCTTTGAAAAATTGCATTCCAAACCAATTTGTCAATTCATCGGAAAAATATATTATTCATTTACGTTACTTAATTGTTCGTTTTGCTTAAAAGTATTTATTTTAACTTTTATTTTATTTTTGTAAAAATATACATAGAGTTTCGGCTGATGTGGTATCCTAGCAGTGGGCTAATGTGGTATAGTATTCCTAGTGGGGTATATTATGCCACATTACCCAACCTTAAAGTTCATACCTGCGTCAACTAACTTTTTTGATTTTGCAATGATGTCCGAAAGATATGCGGAGACCCACTTGTACTATGATGAATGATTAAATTTGCCTTCAAGACACTCGGAGGACCACTTGGTATACCACATTACCCACTACTTTTCAAAAGTGACGATTTTGAGGTCTTATCATTACTGTGTCAAAATCTATGTAAGTTACTGTAAACATCCAACAAAAACCGTAAACGTTGTAGCTTCTGTTCATGTTAAAATCTACCAAATTTGGGAGCATTCGTGTCACTACCTCTTTTGTTAAGTCAAAAACAGAGAATATGAAATAGAGAAGCCAATCCTTCGTACATTTCAACCTCCAAAACCCATTTGTTTACATTGTTGTAATTTCATTTCGTGTCGAAGAATAGATGTGAATAGAGCTCTCCACGAATACGTCAGTGTCAAGCTGCTAATTCACTTTGAGGGAAAACATTGGCGGCGGAAAATCTAATTGAATGCAAAATATTTCTTGCAAATGCTTAATAAACAATTATTGATCAATTTTATAAACTATTATCCACAAAATAGTGCATAAAAGTGAAATAAATCAATAAATATCACAAATGTTTTCCCTCAAAGTGCCATTACAAATAGAAAGAGATAGCTTGGTAGAAAGCCCTATTGCAACAACAAAAAGACCTGTGCTGAATGATGTGCTGAATGACGAGTTGATTCTATGTGTGCGTTTTGCACTGCTTTTCACTAATACCTTGAAAATGTAATCATCACAGCTGTTCGTTTCAGCTTGTAGGCAAATCAAATTGACAACTATGGATTGGCTTCTTTATTTGATATTCTCTGGTCAAAAATAGAAACATGTATACCACAATACCGATGAGTGGACAAGTGATTTATAAATCTTTTCCGTCGGATTTTTTTGGTTACTGTAGTTTTGGCAATGAAAAACAACTAGTTTACATTTGCTTTCCCGACGTTTCGGCAGGGGTTGCTGCCTTCTTCAGGGGAACTTTATTACGACAAAATAAACAAAAATAATACATTATTTGTTACATTCAGTATCATAACAATTTAAACAATAATGTGTACACTTACTATTTATGTATTATTAAATTAATTTTAACATTGAATGATTATTAAATCATTTATTAAAGAAAGAGCACTTCAAATGAAGTTTAGTCTATTTTACAAAGAAACTTATTTTGAAATAACATTTATGAAGATGAGACGAGAGAGCAATAGACAGCAGAAATATTTTGTGTGTTTTGTTTTCTATTCATGTTGTTGTTGTTGTTGTAGTTGTTGTTGTTGTTGTTGTTGTTTATTATGTGTAATGCCTCCAGAGTATAACGTTTGGATACATGTTTCTCCGTCTGCAGAACTTTGACACCATCAAAGTCTGGAGAATGACCGCTTTCAATGCTGTGGCTTGCCAGGGCTGTCTTAGCAGGATTATTTGATTTTATGTCAGATCTATGATTTGAAATGCGTTGGCGAAGGAATTGTTTGGTGGTGCCGATGTAGCACAGGTTGCAAGGTTCGTTCGGCTTGCCATTGCAATTGATCTTGTAGATTACATCTGTTCGTTTGTCTTTATCTGGTTTTGTCTTAAGCTTTGTATAAAGGTGTGCAAGGATTGTATTCGATTTGAAGGCCAAACGAACGTCGGTTACCTTTTTACTAATGACTTCTTTAAAGTTCTCAGTGAGACCCGGCAAGTAAACCATGCTCTTAAAGTAGCCATCAATTGGATCTTTATTTTGCTCGCGGGGAGTTTGTTGCCTGTGCTTTAAAAGCAGACCAAGAATTATGGCTGAAGGATAGCCATTGTCGATGAGGATTTTAGTGACTTTTTTCTCATTTGCTGAGTGGAATCTTTCGTCACTCAGTGTAAAAACTTTACGCACGAGATTAGATGCAGTGTTTAAGATGATGTGCCTGGCTTGGTTGGAACGGAAGTTTATTATTCTGCCCGATGCTGTATTTTTTTGATACCAGTCAAATATAAGGTGGTCATTTTCACGATGGACTTTCACGTCGAGGAAAGCTATCGCTTTGTTTAGTTCCATTTCAACAGTGAACTTGATTTTCGGGTGGAATCTGTTGAGGATACGTAGAATATTGTTGATATTCCGTTTGTCCATCACTGCAAATATATCGTCGACATATTTGGCAACAAACGTAGGTTTTTCTTCCATTTCCTTGAAGTATTCTTCTAATACGTGGTCTAGCACTAAGTCTGCAATGGTGGGTGATAGAGGGTTTCCCATAGGCATTCCAAAAATTTGTTTGAATATATCCTCTTTAAATTGTATGTAATTATTCTCTTTCAAGCAAAAGTCCAAAATCTCTAGAAACTTGTTTTGATTGTTTCTAGTGTTTTTACTTATTAATTCCCATTTCTTTTTGACTATGGTAATAGCAAGTTGTATGGGAATATTAGTAAAAAGAGACACTGCATCAAAAGAAACTAAAACATCATTGCCTGTTAATTTAATTTTTTTCGCTTTGTCAACAAATTCAAATGAATTTTTAACTGAAAACAGTGGTTAAGCAACAACAATATTATTGATGACAGAGAAAAGGCGAAGATGACTACATACACAGAGCAGCTTCCTTCCATTTATGGTTTACCTAAAATTCACTAGGCAAGCATGCCCCTCCGCCCTATCACGTCAGCAATGAAATTGCCATGTTATGAGCTTTCGAAGTTTGTTGGCAAAATACTACAGTGCGCGTCGACAAATTTAACCCACTCAGTTAAAAATTCATTTGAATTTGTTGACAAAGCGAAAAAAATTAAATTAACAGGCAATGATGTTTTAGTTTCTTTTGATGCAGTGTCTCTTTTTACTAATATTCCCATACAACTTGCTATTACCATAGTCAAAAAGAAATGGGAATTAATTAGTAAAACACTAGAAACAATCAAAACAAGTTTCTAGAGATTTTGGACTTTTGCTTGAAAGAGAATAATTGCATACAATTTAAAGAGGATATTTTCAAACAAATTTTTGGAATGCCTATGGGAAACCCTCTATCACCAACCATTGCAGACTTAGTGCTAGACCACGTATTAGAAGAATACTTCAAGGAAATGGAAGAAAAACCTACGTTTGTTGCCAAATATGTCGACGATATATTTGCAGTGATGGACAAACGGAATATCAACAATATTCTACGTATCCTCAACGGATTCCACCCGAAAATCAAGTTCACTGTTGAAGTGGAACTAAACAAAGCGATAGCTTTCCTCGACGTGAAAGTCCATCGTGAAAATTACCACCTTATATTTGACTGGTATCAAAAAAATACAGCAGCGGGCAGAATAATAAACTTCCGTTCCAACCAAGCCAGGCACATCATCTTAAACACTGCATCTAATCTCGTGCGTAAAGTTTTTACACTGAGTGACGAAAGATTCCACTCAGCAAATGAGAAAAAAGTCACTAAAATCCTCATCGACAATGGCTATCCTTCAGCCATAATTCTTGGTCTGCTTTTAAAGCACAGACAACAAATTCCCCGCGAGCAAAATAAAGATCCAATTGATGGCTACTTTAAGAGCATGGTTTACGTGCCGGGTCTCACTGAGAACTTTAAAGAGGTCATTAGTAAAAAGGTAACCGACGTTCGTTTGGCCTTCAAATCGAATACAATCCTTGCACACCTTTATACAAAGCTTAAGACAAAACCAGATAAAGACAAACGAACAGATGTAATCTACAAGATCAATTGCAATGGCAAGTCGAACGAACTTTGCAACCTGTGCTACATCGGCACCACCAAACAATTCTTTCGCCAACGCATTTCAAATCATAGATCTGACATAAAATCAAATAATCCTGCTAAGACAGCCCTGGCAAGCCACAGCATTGAAAGCGGTCATTCTCCCAGACTTTGATGGTGTCAAAGTTATGCAGACGGAGAAGCATGTATCCAAACGTTATACTCTGGAGACATTACACATAATAAACAACAACAACAACAACAACAACAACAACATGAATAGAAAACAAGACACACAAAATATTTTTGAATAATTTTGAAAGAACAACAACAACTTGTGTGTGTTACCACCAAGTATATAGGCTGGAGTTATAGCTATTGCACGAGTGCCACCTCGATCATCAGACTCCTTTTAGTGGTGCTTAGTCTGGTTATGCTCGTATTAATTGAAAAACTCTTTGCCGTCATATGGGAGCGAACCATGAACCTTGCGATTCAGAGGCCGATGCACTACACACCGCGCCACTGAAACCACATGGTTAGCTCTATCCCAATGCAGGTTTCGTTGTTTATCAATTGCAACAGCGACTAGCATTTTTATTAACACACACAACCTTGCTATTGTTCAGTCGGTTTCTTTCTTTTTTCCCCATGCACCGATTCGTATGCTAACAATTCGTTGGTCATACAAGGGGGGGATGAGTTGAAAGAGTTGACACTGGTCAAGAATTAATTTACAATTTAAGTTGGGTTTGTGTGTGAATGGAAATCCACACAAGTGCAGTATGCTGCAAGTTATACATCAATTTATATAGAATAATTTTGAAAGAACAACAACTTGTGTGTGTTACCACCAAGTATATAGGCTGGAGTTATAGCTATTTCACGAGTGCCACCTCGATCATCAGACTCCTTTTAGTGGTGCTTAGTCTGGTTATGCTCGTATTAATTGAAAAACTCTTTGCCGTCATATGGGAGCGAACCATGAACCTTGCGCTTCAAAGGCCGATGCACTACACACCGCGCCACTGAAACCCCATGGTTAGCTCTATCCCAATGCAGGTTTCGTTGTTTATCAATTGCAACATCGACTAGCATTTTTATTAACACACACAAGCTTGCTATTGTTCAGTCGGTTTCTTTCTTTTTTCCCAATGCACCGATTCGTATGCCAACAATTCGTTGGTCATACAAGGGGGGGGGATGAGTTGAAAGAGTTGACACTGGTCAAGAATTAATTTATAATTTAAGTTGGGTTTGTGTGTGAATGCAAATCCACACAAGTGCAGTATGCTGCAAGTTATACATCAATTTATATTGAATAATTTTGAAAGAACAACAACAACTTGTGTGTGTTACCACCAAGTATATAGGCTGGAGTTATAGCTATTTTACGAGTACCACCTCGATCATCAGACTCCTTTTAGTGGTGCTTAGTCTGGTTATGCTCGTATTAATTGAAAAACTCTTTGCCGTCATATGGGAGCGAACCATGAACCTTGCGTTTCAGAGGCCGATGCACTACACACCGCGCCACTGAGTTGTTCAATTAATACGAGCATAACCAGACTAAGCACCACTAAAAGGAGTCTGATGATCGAGGTGGCACTCGTGAAATAGCTATAACTCCAGCCTATATACTTGGTGGTAACACACACAAGTTGTTGTTGTTCTTTCAAAATTATTCAATATAAATTGATGTATAACTTGCAGCATACTGCACTTGTGTGGATTTCTGTTGGACATCCCTGTCAATTCGTGCCCAACCATACCTACCAACATCTACATTTGGACATATTTTATACTCTTTTTGTCACTGTCATTGTTTGATACACAACCTATATATTTATATTTATAATTCTAAAGATACAAATTTAACATTAAACAAATAATATATGTATAACATTTTTGAATATAAACCACTACTATTGTGAACTAATCATTTAAAAACCCAACGAGTAGTAGCCCAATGTGACACTTCTTGTCAAACTAATCATTTATGTAATAAATTTATGCAAGTCATCGCTTTAACCTTCATGCAAGTAAAAAAGGTCATTTATTCTAATTCGAATACTCTACACGACACCATTTTGTGATACAATCTTTGCGAATTAAAAGAAATTATAACGAAGTATAAAAATCGAGTTTTATTTTATTTAAAGGAAATAAAGACAACCAGCCCAACACAAAACATTGGTCCTTCGAGCCATTAAAACAAAAAAAAAATTAGGTGTGAATTAAGCCTTTTTTTATTTAAAGTGCAAAATAAAAAAAAAAAAAAAAAAAATACATACATTATAGTACAAACTTATACCTACTGTGTAAAAAAAAATTAAAACACTTGAACTATATACAAAAGCAATTTAATTGTGAAATCAATTGAAATATAACATTTTGTGCTGTGCAAATCGGGATTCCCGCGACGTGCAACCCACCACAATTTACATCACCATTCCATCGAAGGCACACCAAGTAAGTCCTCATTTTTAAAGTATTTTTTTGCTCTTTTTTTATTACGTTTGATAAACAAAAGTCCACCATGTCTTTCGGTGAGTTACAAAAGGAAGTTTTGGCGCAGTTAGAGCGCGACTTCTCAAATTTAAAAAAAACAGGTCAGGCTCGTCGCACGAGTAATTATTTGAAAACTCGCTTAGAGCTTTTAGAAGCTAATTTAGTTAATGCTAAGCGATACCACGAGGAAATTGTTAGTGGGGGGAAGCTGGAAGAGACATTGAAGAAGGAAGATTTAGTAGCAGTTTTCGAGCAAATCCGTGATACGTATCTCGATTGTCGGAGTGAATTGATGGATGCCCTGGATAAAATCACGCCACCTGCTCCTGCTTCGCCCACTATAAATCCTGGAATAAGTCACACTGCAGTGCTGCCTCAACCAGCACAAACTCCTCAAAATAATTTCATGAAGCTACCTGCAATAAAACCTCCAACTTTCTCGGGGTCTTATACAGATTTAAAAGACGAATGGCAAGTTTTTTGAGCATGGATTCGGCTCATAAACTGCAAGCTGTACGTCTGGTCCGGGTTTGTGAGAGCTGTCTGGCCTATAATCACACAACACAAGATTGCCTGAGCAACCGCAGTTGTTATTTTTGCAACCAAAAACATCACTCGCTCTTACATAATAATTCACATACAGAAAATTCAATTTCATACATAAACAAAAAATCGCTCTTTTCTCCGAAAAGCTATGCGCCTAAAACATGATGGAGCACTTTTTTCCGTTTACACGCACTCTGGGTCAGTTTTCGTTAAAGAGAGTGCAGATTCAGAGAGCATAAATATACAAAATGATGCAATTCTGAATGCAATTGCCGCTACGATGAATAACGAAGAAGAAACACAAGAAGAAGACGAAAGAAAAAGAACCCTTCACCATGGCGATGGAACTCCAAATGACCACCGAAATCAACAATATCAATAGTGTAATTATTTTTATTCTCTTTTTTCTATCTTTCATTCTCTTTTCTGTCTATCCCATTTACTTTTTTCTATTTATTAAGAATTTCAACTTATCATTCTTTTCTTTTAAATTTAATATTGTAAAAGTTGTTGGTTGCTTTGAAGTTGAGTACCCTAATTTGTTGACTGCTTTGCTGTTGCTTATCTCTCGTCGTATAATTGATCGGTACAGAGTTGAGTGAGTCGAACGTGAATTTCAGAGCTGAAGGCAGTGATGTTATATTAAAATCGATGATTGGAGTTTTTTATCACCGCAGGGAAGGTCTAAAAATACTGCATATTAATGCTCAAAGTTTGATGCCTAAAATCGATGAGTTTCGATATTTGTTTGAGTGTTCTGAGTTAGATGCAATTTGTATCTCGGAAACCTGGTTTTCTCCAGACATTAATGATGTTTCATATTCCTTAAATGGTTACAAACTTTTCCGCTCAGATAGATGTGGTCGTGGTGGTGGTGTTGCGATTTACTTAAGAGAGTGTTTGGCATGCAAAGTAAGATTTTCCTCGTCAGCAGGGTCTCCTTACGAATACTTATTCTTGGAAGTAGTAGGAAGTGAAAGCAATCTTTTATTAGGAACTATATACAGGCCGAATAGATATGTTGAATTAGAAACTTTGTATAACCTAATGGAGCAAATTGCAGTGAGCTCATCAAATGTTATTATATGTGGTGACTTTAATTGTAATATTTTAATTGATAAGAGTTTTATCGAGAACATGAGCTCTTTTGATTTAAATTCAGTAAATTTATCAGTGCCCTCTCATTTTACTCAAACATCTAGTACGCTTTTGGATCTATTTTTTGTTAGTAATAATGATGGGGTCTTGTTTTATGACCAACTTGCTGCTCCTGTTTTTTCGCATCATGACATTATTTTTCTAACATTTGATTTTAATACCGCAAGCTATCAGGAAAGCCAAACTATTCAATTTAGGGATTTCAAAAATATTAACTGGCTATTGCTTGAACAACATATTCGCACTTTACCTTGGACAAACATCTATTATATGTCTTCACCCGACGATCAAGTTTTGTTTTTGAATGAAAACATAAACAATCTCTTTAATGCTCATGTTAAAATCAAGAAAAAGAAGATGAGAAGTGTAACCAAACCATGGTTCACAAATGAGATCAAAGAACTCATGAACAATCGTGATCTGGCCTATCGACGCTGGACACGCACTCGAGTGATAGAACTTCACATACTGTATAAAACATTGCGAAACAAAGTCGTCGAAAAAGTAAGAGCTGCAAAAATACAGTTTTATGCTAGCCGCCTTAATGCTAACTCTGATGGTCGTAAGATGTGGAAAAGTTTTCGGGAGCTAGGAATTGGGAAACAACGTCTTCTTCTACAGAAAAATATTGACGGAAACGAGCTGAACCAGAGATTTTTATCCCCACTAAGTACTGGATCTTCGGGAGCATTTGATATAATAAATGACTTACCCATGGCAACCTCGGTGACTTCATTTAGTTTCTCAAGAGTTAACGATCTAGACGTTCTAGAATGCATACTTTCTGTTAAGTCGAATGCAGTGGGCGTGGATGAAATAAATCCTGTTTTTCTTAAAGCCATATTGCCATTTTTGCTACCTTTGTTAACCCACATTTTTAACACTATACTTACGACTGGAATTTTTCCACAGCAATGGAAACTGGCGAAAATCATACCAATACCAAAAAATTCGGTGTGTGATGACTTTCGACCAATTTCAATTTTGCCTTTTCTTTCAAAAGTATGTGAGCGCATATTACAAAAACAACTCAATGAACATATAACAAATAACAATTACTTAGTAAATATTCAATCCGGCTTTCGACCAAAACACAGTTGTACAACTGCTCTTTTGAGTGTCATTGAAGAAATAAGGACTGAACTTGACGATGATTGCGTTTCATTTCTCGTCCTTCTGGATTTTTCGAAAGCATTCGATATGGTTAACCATTCATTGCTCTTAAATAAGCTGCGTCGTAATTTCAACGTTGCTCCAGAAGCGGTAAAACTGATTTCCTCCTACCTAAGCGACAGAAAGCAAGCTGTATGCCTGCAAAACCGGTTCTCTGAATTTCTGACAATATCAAGAGGTGTTCCTCAGGGATCAATTTTAGCTCCACTTTTGTTTTCACTGTATATTAATGAAATATCGTCAATAATCCTTGAAACATCTAAGCATTTCTATGCTGATGATATACAGATTTACAAAAGCTGCCCCCTGGGACTTATAGAAAATTGTGTCTCTTCAATTAATGATGATCTTGAACGAATATTCGATTGGGCCACTAGCAATAGTCTGACTCTGAACCCAAATAAGTGTAAATGTGTAGTTATATCAAAAAAATTATTGGATATATCATATTTTCCATCGATAATGCTAAACAGTTTCCCCCTAGAATTTGTAAATACTTCCAAAAATTTAGGCGTGGTGTTTAATAGAACTCTGACATGGAATAACCACATCAATTCAATAGTGGGGAAAGCATATGGAGTTCTTAGAGCTTTATGGACCGTCCAGCAATTTACCCCAATAAATTTAAGAATCCTTCTTGCCAAGACTTTGGTCATCCCGGTTCTTACATATGGATGTGAAATATTTTACAACTGTGATTTTGCTAGTAAGACAAAACTAAAAGTAGCATTTAACTGCACTATTCGATATATATACGGACTTCGGAAATATGATCATGTCTCGCATCTATCTAAGAACCTCCTTAAAATGTCCTTTGAAAACTTTATCCAGTATCGTACTCTGATACTCCTTTTTAATATTTTAAGAACACGTCAACCAACATATCTTTTCGAAAAACTTCGGTTTCCAGCATCAACCAGATTAACTTCATTAATACTCCCTCGGTTCTCTTGTCTCACATCTGAGAGACAGTTTTTTATTGCTGCAGTTCGCCTCTGGAATTCACTCCCACCCTATCTGCGAGAGCTAAGCAACATGCAACATTTTCAGAGTAGATTAAAGCATTTCTTCCTCGAATAAAGCAACCACTAACTTCTTCTTTTTCCTTATCCATATCTTCTTTTACTATTACTTTAACCTTTTAATTTCAACTTTTTTTTTCAATTTAAATATTATTTTTCTTTCTATAAATTCTTATAAAACTGTAATCAATTGTATATAATTAATTATTATAATTCTTTTCTCACTTTTATTTATTTAATCTTGAACTATGTATATAAAATCATAAACTATCACTAGCTTATAAGATTTATCTTACAGTGTTAGCTTTTATACGAAATAAACTTAAACTTAAACTTAAACTTAAACTTAAACTTAAACTTAAACTTAAACACTCCAACAACACAGTTTCAACACCAGGTTGCCCATCCTCGGACCGAACAAGTGTCTGTCAACCCAAACGCTCCTGCCTTTCAGCCGATAGATGAAAACACACCGTCTAGCAGTACCCGACACAATTTTTATACGTCCCAGCTCGATGGCACGCAAATTTTATTAGCTACTGCAATTGTTAGGGTCAGGTCTGGAGATAGGAGATTTTCAGATCTACGAGCCCTAATTGATCCAGGCTCAGATGCCACTTTTATATCTGAATCTGCTGCACATTTATTAAATCTTACAAGACACAGTACACTTGTAAAGGTATCAGGGTTAGGGGAGGTCAGCAACGGCACCAGTCAAAATTACGTTGACCTACATTTTACGTCCAGGACTTCGACGTTTGAAAGCCCAACCAAAGCTTTTATTTTTAAGTCGTTGACTGGCCTCCTTCCGGCCCACAAAATGGTAACCAACACTTGGGAACACTTAACTGGTTTACAGTTAGCAGACCCTAACTTTTGCGTTCCTGCTCCGATTGACCTACTTTTTGGCTCGGATGTTTACACCGACATTATTCTACCGGAAATAATCCGTAGTGAACATGCAATTGCTCCAATTGCCCAAAGCACTCACTTAGGATGGATTGTCTTAGGAAAGATTCCTGAGGCAATTCCAAAGGGCATTCGAACCTTTTTCCAACACGTTGATCTCGACACTCAAATACGACAATTTTGGGAGATCGAAGAAACTCCATTCGTGACTCAACCATCAGAGGAGGATATTGCCTGCGAAAGGCATTTCAAAGAAACGACCAGGCGTCTGTCCGACGGAAGATATGAAGTTAGACTTCCGTTCAAAGGAGGACTTCATCCTGAGCTCGGATTCAGCATGGAAAATGCAATGAGACGCTTTTCATCTCTGGAACGACCGTTTGAAAAAGAACCAAAACTACGAGTGAGCTACAGCCAATATATTACGGAATATCTTAGCTTACAACACATGGAGGAAGTGAGTCTAGAAGACTCAATTTGGAAATCACACTATCACTACTTCCTACCCCATCATGCTGTGATCAAAGAGTCTAGTTCGACTACGAAGTTAAGGGTCGTCTTTGACGCAGCTGCAAAAACAAATCATGGAACATCTCTTAATCAACACCTAGGTCCTAAGCTGCAGAAAAACATTGTCGACATTAGTCTAAACTGGCGAAAACATCAATTTACAATAACAGCTGATATAGAAAAGATGTATCGACAAATTTTCGTACAACAATTGGATCAATATTATCACCTCATTATTTGGAGAGAAAGCCCGAATCAACCGATAAAGGTTTATAGACTTAAAACAGTCACCTTTGGCACGGCCTGTGCGCCATATTTGGCCCTCCGTGTCCTACACAAGGTCGCCGAGGATGAAGCTGAGAAGTATCCAAAAGGAGCTCTTGCAGTCACTGAAGAAATGTACGTGGACGATTTCATCAGTGGAGGAGATTCCATCGATGAGACTCGGCTGAAACGCGAGGAAACCCGCAATTTACTGGCATCAGCTGGACTCAAACTTCGGAAGTGGACGTCCAACTGTAAAGACCTTCTACAAGACTTACCCAAAGAAGACTGTGAGATAAGTTTTGAGCTCCCTTTTGGATCGACAGATCATGTCAAAACTTTGGGCATAAGATGGCACCCAGAAGAAGATGTGTTTTCATTCCAGAATTTCCAACACGACACTGAAGAAGTAACAAAGAGAACAATGCTTTCGGCGATCGCCAAACTTTTTGATCCACTCGGTTGGATCGCACCATGTGTGATTAAGGCAAAGATCATGATGCAAAAGTTATGGTGCCGCGGAACTGATTGGGACCATCCAATTCCATCAGATTTAAAAGACGAATGGCAAGTTTTTCGAAAAGAACTTCCGACCTACAACACATTAAAATCCCAAGGTGGATTAAAACACACAGCACACACAAAGTAGTGGAATTGCATGGCTTCAGCGATTCGTCTGAGAAGGCTTATGGTGCAGTAGTCTTCATACGTGTACTTGATAGCTCAGACAATATCCATATGCACCTGCTAATCTCAAAAACCAAAGTGGCTCCTTTAAAAACGGTCAGTTTGCCACGACTCGAACTTTGTGGAGCTGCTTTACTTGCCTCTCTGCTCAACTACACGAAAGAAGTGCAGTTTATCTAACGCCAAAATACATGCCTGGTCAGATTCAATGATTACGCTGGCCTGGATCAGAGCACAACCATCTAAATGGACCACATTTGTCAGCAACAGAGTTTCAGAGATTCAACGTCTGACAAGCTGCGACATTTGGAAACACATCCCAACAGATCACAACCCAGCTGATCTTGCATCCAGAGGCGTCTCACCATCAGCTTTAGGAGCACAGGAATTATGGTGGACAGGCCCTTCATTTCTGCAGGAGAATTGGCATTATGAAGTACCTGAGCAGCAATCTACACTAGATACTGAGGAAGAAAAACGTTCAGTGAAAGTACAATGCACACTAACCACCGCTGATGCAGCAGATGATGACATCAACAAAAGCATAGTAAGATGCTCGCGGCTTTCAAAGGTCACCAGAGCGATCGCCTTCTGTCTACGGTTTCGAGCAAATGGCCTGGCAAAGAGAAGAAAAACGTTAAGAACCACAGGAGAACTAAAACCCGAAGAATTACACTGTGCAACTTTATTAGTGCTCAAAGCAGTACAAAGACTCATGTTTGCCGACGAGCTGAGTGAATATGAGAATAAGGATGCAATACCAAAATCCCTACTCTCACTCAATGGTTTCATTGACGGTAATGGGATATTACGCGTTGGTGGTCGACTACAGAATACACTGCTTTCGTACAACTAGCAACACCCGATTATTCTGAAACCTAATTACCATTTTACCGAGCTTGTGATGCGCGATGCTCACAACAAGACACTTCATGGAGGAAACCAACAAACTATGGCTTATATTCGTATGACCTACTGGATTATAAGCATTAAAATGTACGTAAGGAGATATATCCACAATTGTCCAATATGTTATACCCTTATTCGTGACCTTTTTAGTAATATAATGAATTCCTATGTGAGCTGGAGGTCAGTTTTTGTTTTTATTTTTATAAAATTGTGACGTTTCGGGCGTGGTTACACCCTTCTTCAGACCTATATATTCAAAAAAATCTAGCCTATTGGATATCTAAACATAAAATTGAAGATACTTACAATTTTAAAAGAGTAATATCCACAAACAACAGTTATATTTGTTTTGTTTTGCTTTTTTATAGTTTTTTGAAAATCTTTAAAAAGACAATTCAAAAAACGATCAATCAATTCGAATATTTAAATTCAAATGTATTTGTGTAACCACGCCCGAAACGTCACAATTTTATAAAAATAAAAACAAAAACTGACCTCCAGCTCACATAGGAATTCATTATTGTCCAATATGTTTTAGACACACAAGAAAAAATCTGCAACAGCTCATGGGCAGCTTGCCAGCGCCACGAGTACGAATGTCCAGACCATTCACCAATACTGGAGTGGATTACGCCGGTCCTATAGACATAAAAGCATGGAAAGGAAGAGGAGCTAAAACATTCAAAGGATACTTTGCAATTTTTATTTGCCTAGCCACAAAAGCTATCCACCTAGAAACAGTATCAGATTTAACCACGAAATCATTTCTGGCAGCTTTTCGTCGCTTCACGGCACGGCGAGGCATATGTGCACATATTTATAGCGACTGTAGCACAAACTTTGTGGGAGCTAATAGAGAATTAGCCAGGATGCTACAAGAAGCAAAGCATGATTGGAATGAAATTGCAGGAATCTTAGCCAACTCAGGAACCAACTGGAATTTTATTCCCCCTGCTTCTCCCCACTTTGGTGGCCTCTGGGAAGCTGGGGTGTAATCAGTGAAACACCACCTGAAACGAACCGTTCGAGATGAAAGGTTAACTTTCGAAGAGCTCTACACGCTTCTTACCCAGATTGAAGCATGTTTGAACTCCCGGCCTCTGTGCCCTCTATCGGATAATATAGAGGACCTAGACGTCCTAACTCCAGGACACTTCCTAATTGGCGAACCTCTCTTATCTATTCCTCAAGGAAACTTGCCCGCCACAGAACGAATCAGTTATCTCGATAGATAGATGAGGACTCAAGTCTTTGTCGACTCCTTCTGGCGTAAGTGGAGCGGAGAATATCTTTCACGCCTACAACAACGACCTAAATGGACAAGAAAAGAAGCTGAACCCAAAATCGGAGCTCTTGTCCTGTGCCGAGATTCAGCTAATTCGAAGCCGCAGGGAGTGAGTGAGATGAGTCACTTTTCGTCGATAGTCGATTCAGTTAGCAAAAGGGAGTGAGTGAGCGAGTGAAATGAAATGTCAGATTACTCGCCAGATATTTCCGCAGTGACTTGGTGTATGTGTTGGTAAATTTCCAGTTTTGGATAGGTATGTGTGGTTTTCACAAGAATTCCTGTTCATGGATAGGAAACGAAATAAAAACAACAACGTAGATAAAAACCCTCTAAAAGTACTTGAGAGTGCTAGGACGCCATATGGCCCTAGGCTCAATGATAGGAAAATCCCTATGCACACCTCCGCGTGGTAGAGGGCGGGTAACGCTAACGTGCAGGGGGACCGAATGGATGCCGGGATAAGCAGACAACCCAGCTATGCTGGTCAGGGCACAAACTTGTCCTCGGGATGGTTAAAAGCCCCCTTAAGGCGGATGAACTGCAGGTGGCGGTCAACGGCATGATAGTCTGGTGGCGGAGGAGCTTTTTTTTTTTTGGTAAAAGGCCAACGGCAGCAGCAGGTAGCGTCTGTAACCCATATTGGGCGGCTACAAAAGGCGTCTGTTTTCCCATAGTGGGCGGCCTCGAGCAGTTATGTGTTTGACCATACAAAAGGCGGGTGTGCCTGTCGAATCTGAGCTTATGTATGTTATTAATCATATCTCGGAAAACACCATGGTGGAAGGATATATGCAAATACATGAATTATGACAACAAATGGAATTGAGTCCCCAAGAGGTAATCTTTTTATAGAAAATCCTTCTGTAGCTTCGGTTGCAGTAAACCGCACATCGGATTTGGGGGTGCGGCATCCTTCATGTACGAGCGTCAATCAAGACGCCATAATAATAAATGAATCGTTGACAAATAGAAGAAGTCTTTCAAGAAGCGCAAATGTTACTTTTGGCTACCGCATACGTACGAAAATCGGAGCATGGAACGTTCGATCCTTGTACAGCGATGGTAGATACGAGCAGGTTGAGCGTGAAATGCTTCGCCTAAAGATCAGTATCCTGGGCATAAGCGAAACTAAGTGGAGAGGAAGAGCTGAATACAGATCAGACACTGGACAGACGAGAATGCTGTATTCCGGGGAAGATGAAAGAGAGGGTGGCCAAAGACTGCATGGTGTCGGAATTATGTTGAACGAAGAAGCGAGGCGTAGTTTGATCTCATGGGCGCCCATTTCTGCGAGATTAATGACAGCAAGGTTTCGTTCAAAAATTCGTAACGTCACAATTATTCAGTGCTACGCCCCCACAAATGAAGCGACCGAGGAAGACAAAACCGCGTTCTACACTCATCTGAACTCGGTTTACAGTAGTGTTCCGAGAGCCGACATCATAGTCGTTATGGGAGACCTTAATGCCCAAGTCGGTTCAGACAATTACGGACTGGAACGCGTGATGGGAAGAAATGGCGTGGGGTCACGGAATGAAAATGGTGACTTGCTTGTCGACTTTTGTAACGCGAATCGTCTTGTGATAGGTGGGACTGTATTTAAGCATAAGACGTGCAACAAAATTACCTGGGTGCATCCGGATGGTCAAACCGAAAACCAAATTGATCATATCATGATTCAGCAGCGATGGAGGAAGTCTATGTGTGATGTCCGGAGTATAAGAAATGCCGATGTGGGAAGCGACCACCATTTGGTTCTGATGAGTCTCAAACTACGAACCGCTGCCGTACAAAAACCAGCGCAGGATGCAGCAAGGAGCACAAAATTCATTACTAATGCTTTAAATGACCCCAACATATGTCGAAACTATGTCACCACCCTTAACGACAGAGCCTCGTCATTAAATGGAATCCAGAATTCAACAATTGATGAGATGTGGGGTGAAATTAAAAGTGTTTTTATGGAGGCTGGATCCGAAACTGTACCCAAGCGAACGAGACGAAGAGACTCTTGGATATCCCAAGACACCTGGGATAAGATCGAACTTCGCAAATCGTTGAAAATCCAAATAAATGCCGAAGCTGATGTTCAACGAAAGGCTGACTTGCGAAGAGAGTACCGCATTGCACATAAGATGGTCTACCGCTGTGTGAGACGTGACAAGAGGGTGAAGTTGGATGGACTCGCAGATAATGCGGAAAGCGCTGCCAGAAGAGGAGATATCCGGGAATTGTACCAAATAGCCAAAGATGTTATCGGGAAAAAAAGCAACACCAATCATCCTGTAATGGATGTGGATGGCACACTTTTGGTATCAATTGAGGATCAGCTTCGTAGATGGAAGGACCATTTTTGTGCCCTGCTAAATGAGGATTCAGTTGAGCAGAGTGCTGAAGTGCCCCAACTAAACGAGATGCGCAGGTCCTATAGGGGTATTGACATCGAACCCCCGTCAGAATCGGAAATTCGTACATCAATAAATCTCCTCAAAAACAACAAGGCAGCTGGACTGGACGGAATACCAGCTGAATTCCTGAAAGCCGATCCCGTAGCAGCGGCTAGTATTTTACATCCGCTGATACAAAACATTTGGGAAAACGAAAGCTATCCCAGGGACTGGAAGGATGGTGTGATTGTTAAGTTGCCAAAGAAAGGTGACTTAAAGAATTGCAACAATTGGCGTGGTATCACCGTTTTGTCCGTTTTCCCAAAACTAATGGCAACAATCATACTCGAGCGAATAAAGGATAGAATCGAGTCTACACTCAAGAGGCATCAAGCTGGCTTCCGCAGTGGTCGATCGTGTGTCGACCATATCAACACCCTGCGTATCGTCCTCGAGCAGTCGATGGAATATCAATCACCGCTTTACCTCATGTTCGTGGATTTTGAAAAGGCCTTTGATCGAGTTAACCGAGAATGTATATGGAGATCGTTGCTTGGTAGAGGAATTCCACCAAAAATTGTTGCCATTATTAAAGAGTCCTACAACAACGCGAGGTGTTTTGTTTTGCACAATGGGCAGCTATCCGACTCCTTCGTAGTGCAACAGGGTGTGAGACAGGGGGATGTTCTATCGCCAATTCTCTTCCTGCTGGCGATGGACGACGTATTGACGGCCAGTGTTGGTACAGCTGAGCGACAGGGCATTCAATGGAGACCGTTCGAAAGGCTCAGTCATTTAGACTATGCCGATGACATATGTCTACTGGCAAATAACATCAGTGGGCTGAACGGGATGTGCCAAACACTGCAAGTGAAGGGAGAGTCGAGTGGTCTAAGAATAAACAGCAAAAAGACAAAAATAATGCTCACAGGCCGCTCCACACAGCAGCGTATTATTCTACAGGAGACGCCAGTTGAAGTAGTCGAACAGTTCAACTACCTTGGCAGTATTGTCTCTGCAAACGGTGGTACGGATCTGGACGTTAAAAGTAGAATAAATAAAGCTCGTGCTGCCTTCGGTACTCTGTCCCCAATCTGGAAATCAAGTCAAATCTCCTTACGCACTAAGTTGAGATTCTTCGAATCCAATGTCAAATCCGTGCTGTTATATGCTTGTGAAACCTGGAAAGTCACGTCTATCATTTCGAAGAAATTGCAGGCTTTTGTGAATCGCTGTCTTCGCCACATCCTAAAGATTCGATGGCCACAAATAATATCAAATGAGGAATTGTGGCGCAGGACAAGTCAAGAGCGGCTGGACGTCGACATAAGAAAGCGTAAATGGCGTTGGATTGGTCACACACTGAGGAAACCAAACGATGAAATTGCAAAGCAGTCCTTTGAATGGAATCCTCAGGGTGCACGGCGGGTTGGAAGACCAAGAACAACATGGAAATCAACTGTCTTAGCGGAAGCAGAATCCCAGAGAAAGACGTGGCCACAGCTAAAGTACCTTGCAGCAGACCGTGAAGGATGGAGACGTTTTGTTGACGCCCTATGCCCCAGCCGGGGTTACAGGACACGATGATGATGAGATAAAAACAACTACCCTTTTATTGATTCTTTAATTTTATTTTATTATCATATGCACATATATATATTAAATAAATTTATATTCTATTCTCTTTCAACACTTTTAAACTTTTTGTTTCTCAAGGGTGAAACTCACATTAAACTTTAATTATGACAAAAAAAAAATAATTGAAACAAAAGATACTCCAAACTCCATTATTAAAGATTCCAATGTTTACATTGTTGTATTTTTTGTTTCATTTCGTTTTGCGTAACGAGTGTGACAAGGAGGTAGAATTAAGCTCTTTTATATTTATTCTTTGTCTCATGTTCGAAACTAAATTCGAACTTACTCATTTCACTTAAATAGCTGAATCGCTCTTGCGAGTGAAGTGAGATGAGTCGGCGAGTAAGGCGAGTCATCTCATCTCACTCGCTGAAATAGCTGAATCTCGGCACTGGTAAAAGATGAAAGGCTTCCGCCATCATAATGGATCCTCGCCAGAATCATCGAAACCCATCCCGGAGCCGATGAACTTGTTCGAGTCGTAACCTTGAAAATGAAAACCGGAATTATGAAACGTCCGATCACAAAAATATGCTACCTTCCAAGCAATAAATCCAACGAAGAAAGTACACTGATTTAAATTAACTCATCACAAAAAAAAAAATGAATAATCAATATGTAATTATAATGAAATTTTAATAAAACCGTTTTCCTTAACACAAAAAAAAAAAAAAGAATACAGTCCACTTTTCTGAAAATCGAAGCTAAACAACTGAAATAAAATCTGAATAATCTGTTTAATTAAAAGAAATCAAATATTATCTAGGTATATACTCAAAAACAAAAGAGAATAATATTAAACAAAATAATATGTATTTTCAAAATATATTTTATTCATACTAAAATACACAGTACAATTATCACAAAAAGAAAACATGAATTATAAATAACGCAAAATTTAATTTCAAAAAACCTATTACACACCACACATTTCATACAATTTAATAAAATAATAACAAATATTTTTGCTAAAAAAAAAAAGTTGTCAAACCCCGTCGGCATTACAAATTCCATATCCCGTCGGAGGGAATTGCCGACGGCATTTCATCTTTTACAAAACGTAAACACAGCACTTTAACACCAAAATTCTACACAACACTTTGCACAACACATTAAATTCAGCACTTGAATATTGAATTAATTTTAATATCATCAAAAAATTAATTGATTGTTTTTTATAAAAATATCACTCGAAAATTACATAACCCGATATGACGTCATCAAAATCATTTTTGTCGGCCATTTGCAAATAATTGCATACCTATTCAAAGAGAAAAAAGTACACAAAATCCACACTCATACCTTCATATACACAATTCGCCGGTTTACCGATTCGAAAAATTCGCGAAACCGTACCGATATAAAAACATTCAAGCACACGCACACATACAACATACAAAAAGGGGAAACAATCTAAATGATTTAAATTATTTTTTTTCTAAATTATCAAACTAAAACCCTAAAATCAAAATTATAAAACAAATAAAATAATAAAACAAGTGCATAAACAAGAAGAACTCATCCTTAAATCCATCCGCGCTTTATGCGGAAATCTCCAAAAAAAAGCAGCAGCAGCAGCAGCAGCAATCTCTTGATTGTTCTGTTACTTAAGTTTTTTTTTCTTTACATGTCGTCACCTGAGAACTCATTTGTTCAATAGACCATTTTTTAAGAAAATGGGTTTAATGTCGATTCCTAGGTTTATGAACACGCTCTTTCGATTGGCGTTGTCAGAATTTCTATATTTTGTTTGGATTTGAAAAAAATAAATTTCCTTTTGTTCAAAAGACCATAAAATGCAAGATTTGTTGGTATCCAGTTAGTTCTTAAATGTTCAATAAGCTTAATTTGTATGTGATTGAACAAGTTTCTATACAGTTTTCAACCAAATAAGAATTCATTCTTAATTGTTCAACGTCCACTTGAGTGTTTCCTAATTGTCCAATATCCGGGACATTGAACATAGCAACCCTAAATATTTTTCTTTTTTGACATACAATTTGGCGCGAAAAAGTGTACAAAAAAAACAAAATTGAGATTGTCATCGAATTGTTGTGGATTAGGAAAAACTAAATAATAACACATGGAATTCAGGTATACATATATAATTCTTTGACATGAATTTATGTTTATTCAATTAATGGCCAGTTGCACCGATCTCTTTTAAATATTTATTGCTTCGTTTAATTTTAAAATGACATTTATCGGTTGCACCAACCACTTCTAAATCTAACAGGCCAATAAACGAACCAATAAACTAAAATTCCATTTTCCTCCAGATAAATTTTAAAAGCGAGTTTAAACGAACATTGCTAGGTACATTTGTAGGTACAAACAAAATAATTCAATTTTCTTTGACGGAATATTGTTAGTTCCAAATTAAAATAACGAAAATAACAGGTGAAGGCATTTTTTTCCTATTTATAATTCACTACTTAAATAAATAAATTATTCCAGAAAAATTATAGACTGGCCATCATGTGTTCATCTGATAACGAACTTAACCAAAAAATGGCGAGACGTCGCGTCGGAGTTGTTCAGGTTCACAGAGAAATCCATTTTCTGAATTCGATGACGTCGCTTTAAAATATTTTTTCATAATTCCCAAGAGTGTGTCGAAAAAAATATTAGTGTTGTTTATTTGGTATCTATTTCAATACTTTCATAATTTCTCTAAAAAAAAAAGAAAATAATAAATAATAATAAAAAAACACCAAGATGGCGCATTGTCTGTATCTAATGAGAATACCTTGTTTCTGTTTATTGTGTATTCACATTTTCTTTATTTCTATCTCACTTGCACTGGTTAAATTTTTTCGTTCAGTTTAATAAACATATGATAAAATCCAGGGGTGGTTCATGAACTGCATTTTAGCTAAAAAATGCGCAAAATAGATTGGTGCAACCCAAATATATTTATTAGTCCGATAAATTTTAACTCCATTTTAGCAAAAACCGCTTTTAGTGAATTTTGGTGCAACTGGACATAAGTTTTTAGAATCAAAGAAAATCACCAGGCTGTATTCAGTTCCGAGGAAATTAGTGAGGTGATTGAATCATACAGCGAAGATTTCGGAAGTGAAAAGGGATATGATAGTGACCAAATGAAGGAGCTTTATGGATTCAGGGATGCGAGCCCTATGCCCAATGAAGTAACTGAAGATAGTCCTGATTTGGATCCACTTTTGACTCCACGCTCCGTAAAAGACACAGGTGAGCCATCAAGGGAAAGAAAAAGTAACCCATTGATGTGGAAGAAAAACATTAAAAAATTGTCGCGAGAAAATGGCCAAGACTATGTGAGTTCATCTGGGAGGCATTTCCCTGCTAGAGCGTTAAGACCTCCTATTTGTGAACTGAAGTGTTCACATAGCTGCTCTTCGAAATTTTCGGAAGCAATGCGACAAGGTATTCATGATCAGTTTTGGAAACTTTCTGATGAGTCCAAAAGAAGTTTTTATGCCAAATATGTAAAGCGTGTTGGGGCGGCAAGAAAAAGGACAGCAAAATCTAATTCAAGGAGGCAGTTCAAGTACTCTCTCGAATACCGGGGACAAAATCTGAAAGTTTGCAAAACCTTTTTCTTTGCAACGTTAGATATATCACAGCAGCGAATTTACTACTTCTTCAAATTCTTTTACAACGATAGTGGTTCGCCGAAACCATCCATGAAAGGCAAAAATTGCTCTCGAGAGATTGCCCCTGAAAGAAAAGACAAAGTACGTCAGCACATCGAAAGTTTTCCATGCGTTGATTCGCACTACGTGCGACAAAAGTCCCAGAAGCAATACTTGGGGTCGAACTTGGACTTTTCAAAAATGTACAAATTGTATGCGGAGATCACAACTGAACCTGTAAAAATTGGCACATACAGGTTTGTATTTAACAAATTTAAGTTTTCGAATCCAACTATAGAACTTATTATCCTCAGGAAAATTTTCAATGATGAGTACAATTTGGCTTTTTACAAACCAAGAAAGGATCTGTGCGACCTTTGTACACAGTTCAACAATACTCCGAACCCGGATGAAAAGGAAAAAAACAAACATTCCGAGCATCGGAATTTGAATGAGCGTGCAAAGATCCGCCGAGAAGAAGACCGGGCGAATACAGATTCTAAAACTGCAATCATTTTGTATGATCTACAAAGTGTTTTCTCACTGCCACACTCAAACGTCTATAATTTTTATTATAAACGGAAACTGAGTATGTATAACTTAACAGGGTGGTGCAACAAAAATAAAATGACTTATTGCTCCCTCTGGTATGAGTCACAGAGTGGGAGAAGCGGCAATGATATTGCAAGTGCATTGTTAAAGATTTTGAAAGCTGTTATTGCCGATATGCCCAATATAAGCGAAATTATACTATGGTCTGACTCTTGTATTCCACAAAACAAAAACAGAATAACATCATTAGCAATTTTAAAGTTCTTGGAAGAATATCCACAAATTAAATGTGTTCAACAACGATTTCTTTGTACCTGGACACTCGAGAATACAGGAGTTGGATGCCGTACATAGTGTGATTGACCGGCATTTAAAACATATTCACTACTATAGTTCTATAGTCCATTGTCCCTTATACGTGAGCTTAAATCTATGAACTATGAAAATGTCAAGTTAAAGATAATGCAATGCAGTGCCAAAGATTTTTTTAACTACAGTCGTGCTTTGGAGGGTTTGTGCTTTATTCCCTACACTAAAGTTAAAGAAATCATTTACAACGATTTATTAAAAATTAAATATCGTGAGAACTATGGTGACGATGTAGATTTACAGATAGTATCTGTAATTCCAGAAATAAAACAACGTTCTTCAAAAAAGCAGGCAAAGATGAAAGAAGTTACTCTCCCTAAAGTATGTACTGTTATGGGAATATCTTCATTATCCAAGGAGAAAATATCAGATATCAAGTCTATGCTTCCATGGATGCCGCCGATTGATGTCGATTTTTATAATATTTTGATAAAACCCAAAAAGTGATCGTATATAATGTGATATAATTTCTTTAATAGTGACAATTGAATTTGTATGTCACAATATTTTTGTATTTTTTCAAGCTGTGGTTGAATACCGTTTTATTACTAAACAAAACAGCTACTAGTCAAAAACAAATACTTGTATAGAAAAGCTTTTAGTTTTAGTTCTTATGATTAGTATTCTTATATAACTTAAGAACTCATCTTCTGGTTCTGATATACCAAAATGATTTGAAACTCATGTACCTTGGTTATTTGAAATATTGTTTATTTTTGTTTGAATTAAATATATTTTCTACTATTTTTTGGTTTTTTACTATGATTGTTGTATGTCCACATTTAGTCATGTATTTTTTAAAACGAACAATACAATCGCATTTGTTCAATGACACAAAAAATGTTCAATCTCCATTTATTTTTGTTGACTTTCTGTAAGTATATGGGAGGTTGTTCAATCTCCATTTTGGTACTTTTTTTTTTAAATAACTAAAAAAAAAATAAAATGTGCAACAACTCTTTAGTATTTTTGCATCAAATCATAGAAAATAGTTCAAAGTATTTTTTCGAAAGTTCCCGTCAACTCTAACAAGCATTCTAAATACCTCAACAGGACCTCAAAAACAAAATTTCGTCTCCTGAACAATTTTAGCTTGGGTTGATTGAACAAATGAGTTTTCAGGTGACGATGTATCGAAGAAAGTCAACGAAAAAACTAATTTTGAGTAACCGTGATGCAACAATTGCAATGAAGGCATTTACCAGGGGAGGCTCCCGTACTAGATTGCGAACATCGTTCACCGGGGCGGAGAATGTTTGATACACAACCTATATATTTATATTTATAATTCTAAAGATACAAATTTAACATTAAACAAATAATATATGTATAACATTTTTGAATATAAACCACTACTATTTTGAACTAATCATTTAAAAACCCAACGAGTAGTAGCCCAATGTGACACTTCTTGTCAAACTAATCATTTATGTAATAAATTTATGCAAAGTCATCGCTTTAACCTTCATGCAAGTAAAAAAGGTCATTTATTCTAATTCGAATACTCTACACGACACCATTTTGTGATACAATCTTTGCGAATTAAAAGAAATTATAACGAAGTATAAAAATCGAGTTTTATTTTATTTAAAGGAAATAAAGACAACCAGCCCAACACAAAACAGTCATTCTGACTTGACTTATCTTTTTATTTTCTTCTCTCTTGAATTCTCTTGTTAAGATAACCTCTTTTAATTTTTGCTTTATACTATGTTCCCACCAAAACGAAATCTGAGATTTCAGCTGAAAAATTTGGAGTTCTCGACTTGGTGGAGCGGGATTTCATTCAGATTTCGTTGAAATCTAGAGTTTTCATTGAGATTTCGTTGAAATTTCCATGAAATCTTGTTCAACTTGAAATATCAAAAGTTTTCAACCGAAATCTCGGATTTCATTTTGGTGGGAACATAGCATTATATTATAATAAATCTTTAAATATTGAAAACATCCTTTCACTTTTTCAATTAAATTATATTTCTGGACGTTAGATTAATTTAATTAATCTACAGGTTATGGGCCCAGGAATTTGCAATTGTTCATTTCTTTTTTTATTGTAAGAACTAATCCTCACGACGATTAATTTATAGTTGCTGATAATGGCGCAATCGAGTTCTTCTCTAAGGCTTGATATGTTGTCGAAAGACAACTACGACACATGGTGCCTTCAGGTAGAGGCATTGCTTGTCAAAAACGACACATGGGATTATGTGTCTGGTGATATACCAAGGCCACCAGAGCCAACAGAAGGCGACGAGCCAAAGGGGAAGAAAGCATTATCTGTTTGGCAACTTCAAGATAAAAAGGCAAAGGCCGATCTTATTTTGTCCATCAGTCCATCCGAGCTCAAACAAATCCGTGGATGTGAAACTTTTCACGAGATCTGGAAGAAACTCGAATCCATTTATGCGTCGTCAGGTCCAGCCAGGAAAGCCACCTTGCTAAAGCAACTCACACTTCAGAAAATGAAGGAAGGAGATGAAATCCGTGATCACGTGGGCAAGTTTTTTGATGCCGTCGACAAACTTGAGGCGATGGATGTTGAAATTCATAAAGATTTGTTGAGCATAATGCTTTTGTACAGCTTACCAGAATCCTTCGAAAATTTTCGTTGTGCTATCGAGACTCAGGATGTTCTTCCTGATGCAGAAAGGCTTAAAATAAAAATTCTCGAAGAAGCAGAAGCGCGCAAGCAAAAATCCAAAGAGTCTGAATGCAGAGCAATGATTGCAACTAGAAGTTTTACTTCAAAGCAAACAAGTAAAGAAAATCCAACGAACAAGAAAAAGTTTCCATTTCGATGTAGTAAGTGCAACAAACTTGGGCACAAGGCTGCTGATTGTCGTGTAAAACGTCAAGCTTCACAACGTGCCGAATATGGAAAGGATTCCTTTTACATCGATCTGAAACGAAGCTGGTGTTTGGATAGTGGGTGCACATCCCACTTGTGCCGTGAAGAAGAAAATTTCGAGTCTTTGTCATCTACCGATCAAAACAAATTAAATTTGGCGAGTAATCAATCCACATCAGTGAAGGCGAAGGGAACTGTTAGACTCCAGGCAGCTGTTGGAGTCGAATCAAGGTCAGTACATTTTGAAAATACTCTATTAGTTCCTGATCTGCGTACAAATCTTCTTTCAGTGTCCAAGATTACTGACAAGAACTGTGAAGTAGTCTTCAGGCGTGACACGGCGCTAGTACGAGATGAAAATGGAACAATCACACTTATAGCTGATAGAGTTCGTGATTTATATTACCTTCACCAAACTTTGGAGTCTGCGGGTGTTGCTGAATCGACGAACAAGAAGACAAAGTCTGATATCCAGATGTGGCATGAACGGCTTGGCCATTTAAACTCTCGAGATCTGTTGAATATGGCTAAGAACAAAACTGCCACAGGAATTAATTTGAACCCAAGTGAACGTCTCCATGTACTATTTGCTTGAAGGGAAAGTTGGCAGCAAAACCATTTTCTGTTAGGACAATAAGAAGCTCCGAGCCTTTAATGATTGTCCATTCGGATATCTGTGGGCCTATGAGGAATCAATCTAATGGTGGAGGAAAGTACTTCGTCACCTTTATAGATGATTACTCGCGCTGGTGTGAAGTATACATAATTAAAAATAAAAGTGATGTATATGAAACGTTCCTTAGTTATAAAAATTTTGTTGAAAAACAAACCAGTCAAAAAATCAAGGTACTACAGACGGATAATGGCAAGGAATATTGTTCAAATAATATGGATGAGTACCTGAAGTCACAAGGTATTAAAAGGAGACTTTCAACACCTTATACGCCTCAACAAAATGAGGTCAGTGAAAGGAAGAACCGCACTTTGGTCGAGATGGCCCGATGTATGGTGCTGCAAGCTGTACTTTCCCCGTCGTTTTGGGCTGAAGCCATATGTTCAGCAAATTATTTGAGGAATCGTTGTCCATGAAAAACTCTGGATAGTAAGACACCTTTCGAATTGTGGATGGGACGTGTTCCACCTTCAGATATTTGGCTGCAGAGCTTTTGTTAAAAACAAAGAGCCAAATAAGGATAAACTTGGAGCTCGTTCGACTGAGGGTATATTTGTTGGATATTCAGATGACGCTAAAGCATATCGAATTTGGATGCCATCAGCGAGAAAAATTTCTATCTCAAGAGATGTTAAGTTTGTCGATGAATCCAGCGAAGTCCATGAGGACATAGACATAATCTCATCTGAAACTAAATGTGGAGATGCTGGTGTCCTGGAGCAGTGGAGTTTTATTGAATCTGGTGATGCTGAAATGTCATGTGATCAAGATAGTGAAATTAAAAACGATGCTGAAATTTTAGACGATCAGCCTAGTGAGAAGTCTTGTGAGCCGAGTAAAACTGATCAACATAGTAAAACTGAAAATGATGATGAAAATCTTTCCGATAATGATGTTGTAGCCTATGCATTTAATGCTGAGATAAGTTTCAAGGAAGCTCTCCGAGGCGATGATTGCGCTGAATGGAAAAACGCCATCATAGATGAAGTAAAATGTCTTATTAAAAATGATACTTGGAAGCTGGTTTATGACCCAGCGGAACGGAGCAAAGAAGGATGTCGATTTGTGCTTACAAACAAGCGTAATCAAGATGGTATAGTTACGAGAAGGAAGGCCCGCCTTGTAGCGCAAAGTTTTTCGCAACAACCAGGCATAGATTACATGAAGACATTTTCTCCTGTAGCTCGTCTTGAATCTAAACGTCTTATGCTCGCACTCGCTGCAAGGTACCAGCTGAAGGTTCATCAAGTCGATATCACTTCAGCATACTTAAATGGAACATTGAATGAGCATATTTATATGAATGCTCCGCCGTTGCTAGAAGATGCTTTAGAAGAAATTATACAAAATGAGCCGACAAACAGCTCCATTAAACAAAAGGCTAGGACAATGCTTCAATCTTTTCATGAAGGAAAACAGGTGTGTTACCTGAAGAAGGCTTTCTATGGCTTGAAACAAGCCGGACATCAATGGAATCTAAGATTTGACCATAAGTTGCAGCAAATTGGACTTAAAGCCACAAAAGCAGATCCTTGCGTGTATGTTGCGTGGAAAAATGGAGAAATTTTAATTCTCTCGATCTATGTTGACGACGTTCTTATTTGCTCCAAGGATCTGAACTGGATCAAATCAATTAAAGGTAGTCTTATGGAAGACTTCGAAGCTAAGGATCTTGGAGAGGCAAAATATTGCCTTGGAATCGAAATTAATCAAGGTTCAGGATTTATATCCATAAGTCAGAAGGGTTAAATCCGTAATTTGCTTCAAAGATTTAATATGAAGGATTCCAAACCACTTACTATCCCCATGGAACTAGACGCAAGGCTTGTTAAAGATGAAAATTCCTGTGTTCAAGAAAAACGGCCATACAAAGAGTTGATTGGAGGATTGATGTATGCTGCTGTTTGTTCCCGACCAGATATATCTCATGTTACAAGTGTTCTTGCTCAATTCAACAGCTGCTTCAACGATGTCCACTGGGGTGCTGCAAAGCATGTGCTACGCTACCTTCAAGGAACAATAGACTTTGGATTGCGATATTCTTCAAATCAGGACTGCATAAACGGATTCGTTGACTCTGATTGGGGAAGATGCGTAATCGATAGACGATCTTACACTGGTTTTGCGTTCACCTTTTCCAATGCGGCTGTTAGCTGGAAATCTCAAAAACAAAAGACTGTTGCTCTATCTTCAACCGAAGCTGAGTACATGGGTATTTCAGAGGCTATGAAAGAAGCCATTCATTTAAGGACATTCTTAAAGGAACTCGGTCTTGAGGACTTAAATAAAATAATTTTATACAACGATAACCGTGGTGCCGGACTTCTTGCTGAAAATCATGTATTTCATCAAAGGACAAAGCATATAGACATTCGACACCCCTTCATTCGCGATGTCTTATCTAAAGGAGGCATCAAATTGGAATACCTACCTACGGAAGAAATGCCTGCCGATGTTCTAACAAAGGCGCTAAGTGGGCCGAAACATTACAATTGCTTATCGAAACTTGGAGTTGTCAAAGTATGAGGATCATCTCATTGAGGGGGCGTGTTGGACATCCCTGTCAATTCGTGCCCAACCATACCTACCAACATCTACATTTGGACATATTTTATACTCTTTTTGTCACTGTCGTTCTGACTTGACTTATCTTTTTATTTTCTTCTTTCTTGAATTCTCTTGTTAAGATAACCTCTTTTCATTTTTGCTTTATATTATAATAAATCTTTAAATATTAAAAACATCCTTTCACTTTTTCAATTAAATTATATTTCTGGACGTTAGATTAATTTAATTAATTGGCTCTACAATTTCCATTCACACACAAACCCAACTTAAATTGTAAATTAATTCTTGACCAGTGTCAACTCTTTCAACTCATCCCCCCCCCTTATGACCAACGAATTGTTGGCATACGAATCGGTGCATGGGGAAAAAAGAAAGAAACCGACTGAACAATAGCAAGCTTGTGTGTGTTAATAAAAATGCTAGTCGCTGTTGCAATTGATAAACAACGAAACCTGCATTGGGATAGAGCTAACCAGGTGGTTTCAGTGGCGCGGTGTGTAGTGCATCGGCCTCTGAATCGCAAGGTTCATGGTTCGCTCCCATATGACGGCAAAGGAGTTTTTCAATTAATACGAAGCATAACCAGACTAAGCACCACTAAAAGGAGTCTGATGATCGAGGTGGCACTCGTGAAATAGCTATAACTCCAGCCTATATACTTGGTGGTAACACACACAAGTTGTGTTGTTCTTTCAAAATTATTCTATAAAATTGATGTATAACTTGCAGCATACTGCACTTGTGTGGATTTCCATTCACACACAAACAAAATATTTTTGCTGTCTATTGCTCTCCCGTGTCATCTTCATAAACGTTATTTCAAAATAAGTTTCTTTGTAAAATAGACTAAACTTCATTTGAAGTGCTCTTTCTTTAATAATGATTTAATAATCATTCAATGTTAAAATTAATTTAATAATACATAAATAGTGAGTGTACACATTATGTTTAAATTGTTATGATACTGAATGTAACAAATAATGTATTATTTTTGTTTATTTAGTAGTAATAAAGTTCCCTGAAGAAGGCAGCAACCCCTGCCGAAACGTCGGGAAAGCAATGTAAACTAGTTGTTTTTCAGTGCCAAAACTACAGTAACCAAAAAAATCCGACGGAAAAGATTTATAAATCACTTTTCCACTCATCAATTGAAATGCAAATTGGTTAATAAGTCATCTTTTTATTATCATCGGACGACTAGCCGAGCAGAATCCATAAACATCACCATGAAGAACTATTACCAACATATCAAATACAAATACGGTGTACAAGTATTCACTCACAAAGAACTTTAGCTCTACAAAAACAAAACTTAAAATTTTTACTAATAGGCCGACAAACTGGACTCATCCCCAATCATCTAAAAAAATCCAAAAACAACTCCTCTCCAACAAAGAATCTCTCAACTTTTATGAAAAAATAGAACTTAAATTCCATCAAAAAGTTATCAACGTAGAAATATCAAAAATGCATCATAAAATCAAACGCACCAATTAACGCACTTCGTCTCCATGACAAACGCATCAAAGAGAAGCTAGACTCCAAATGAATACAAACAATTCACAGCAACATGCGGAAACCACAAATTTAAGTTTGCACAAATGTACAAATAAATTTGTTTACTTTTATTGTTATTTTTACTCGTTTTTTTATGAATAATGTTTACGTTTTTTATTATTTTTAATTATTTTTATAAAAAAAATTAAGAAAAAAAGATCTCATAAAACAAGTGTTCCTATAGAAAATAAGAAAAGAAAGACTTCTGTATGTGAAATATAAAAGTAAAAAATCGTGGTTTTATTACAAAAAGGGTCAAAGAGAATAAGTTATTGATAATAACAAGAATTTGTCAATTACTTTTGCAGCAAATCGGGTTTAAACACTGCGTCGTCGATTCGACGAATGATTAGTCTTTATGTACTAAAAAATATGATTAATCTTCTAGGGTTAAGAAAGAAGAAGAAATTAAAGGGATGTAGTACCTCGTGGCATAATGGTTAGTGCGTAGTACAGTTTGCATGTGGGTTCCATTGCCAGCCTTGCCACCTAAAAACAGAAATGTTTTATTCGAGGTACTACCTCTTGCGAAGAACTGACAAATCCTCCAAGAGTATATTTGTCATGAATAAGTGCTTCTCATTTAGCCGTTCGGACTCGGCCAAAAACTGTAGGTCCCCTCCATTCCTGCGAACAATACGCAGACAGGAATGGTTGAGAGTTTTAAGTCACTACGCCCGCACAGTGGTTTGAGAGCGGAAAAAATCCATTTCAGAAAGTAATGAGTAGCCTTTTAAGTTTTATGTCTAAGTACTTTTATATATCCGGAGCATATGATTTCAGAGTATTTTTTTATATATATATTTTATATACATATTTACATGCCCTCAAAGTCAAAGAAAAATTTATTCAAGTCGCGAACCGTATTTTCAACAAATTTTTAGATGTCTTTTACCGAAGTTCCTTAAAATAAATTCTGATCATTTATATTTATATCATTTTGTTGGTCTATTCTTGGTTATCTAAAAAAAAAGATGAATTATAAAATAAACCTTCTATATCTATAAGAAGCGTCCGATATTGGTACTAACAAAAAATGGTTTTAATGAAAACTTTTTGAGTTTCAATTTTAGCTACACTTGCCTACACGTAGAAAAAGTATACCAATGTGTGCTCCATACCTTCAAATAACAACATAAAAAAAATCAGCTGCTAATAACTGCTTATCTGGAAGTTATGTTCAAATTGGTCTTACTAAATCGGTTTTCAAAAAACTCGGTTTTGAGGGTGGTGTTTATCAAATAGTTATAATTTCTTCGGTTCTAATTATCAAAACGAGCTGTTTAAACCCTCTATTTTTATAAAAATTCGTACCTTTATTATAAAAATAAAATAAAATTTATCCCTTGACCAGAACAATTTATTTCTACCTGGAAAATTTTTCAACTTTCAACTCAATTTTCTTGGGAAAATTATGTTAAAAATTTTATTATTTTATGATAATTAGAATTATATGATAGAGCTTAATAAAAAATAAAACAAAAGGATTAGGAATAATCTCCCAGTTTTCTTGATTTCACGCAAAAAGTAGGGGCAGGTAAAAACAAAAAAAAAGTTTTTTTTTTGTACATGAGTTTTTCTCTACCTGTTCCGTTTCCGGCATAAAAGTTTTATTGCTTTGTCTTTGTTGTGTATTGCACAATTTTGTCAGTCTACTCGGAGCTTTCGACTGCGAACAACGTGTTTATTTTTGCAAGTTCTATAGTAAACCCTATCACCATTAGTAAACGCGATCGATCGCCTGAATCCGAGGGCAGCCAATTGTCCTCGGATAAAAAACTTCGTACAACCATGTCTAGTACAAGTGGTCTTCGTAACAATTCTTGGTTTCCCCTACAATGTCATCCGGACACTGACAATAGTGATGAAATGGATGATATCGTTTCACCTCCGGAAAAAAAAGTTTATGTGCCGCCCATTGAATTGTTACAAAAACCCCCTGAGTATGTACATTTGCTTATGAAAAACCTCAAAATATCTGATTATTCTATTAAGAAGTTATCTATCGGAATAAAAATAATATGTGAATCTATTGAATCATTTAATGCTGTTCTTAATCAACTCAACGCAGACAATTGTCAATTCTTCTCGCATGACTTGAAAACCGCGAAAGCTTTTAAAGTTGTTCTCTATGGCTTGGGAGGTATAGAAGCAGTTGAACTTAAAAATGAGCTTATAAAACGTGAACTTAAATGTGTTGAAGTGAAGAAAATAATTAAAAATTATGAACACTATAGTGACACTTTCTACATAATCTCCTTTGAAAATGGATCAGTCAAGTTGAATGAACTTAAGAAAAACTATCGTTCTATATTCCACACCCAAGTCAATTGGAATTGTCAAAGGAAAATTAAAGGCAAGTTAACCCAATGTCATAGCTGCCAAATGTTTGGCCATGGCGAGCGAAGTTGTCACATTAAAACTTATTGTGCGATCTGTGCTGGAGCACACAAAACAACCAAATGCGATAACGTCTCTAATCATAAGTGTGCCAACTACAACAGCAACCATAAAGCTACTGATTCAGCCTGTGCAAGCAGAGCAACGTATTTGCAAATAAAAGAAAAAAAATCATCTCGTTCTTATTCAAACTTACGACCAAGAGTTTCATTCTCTGCTCATGCTTCCTCGCAAAAATCGGTTTTCTATGGTTCAATGACCGACTTTCCATTGCTGCCTACGCCACAAGGGCAACGAAGAAAGGTACAAAGCAGAGAGCTTGCAAGTTCCAGCACTCAACACCAAACAAGCAGTGCATGGGATAATAATTGTACACACGCTGCCACCGCAACCCCTTCATTTGCAACAACTCGCTTAGCATCAATGCATCAAATAACAACAACAACAACTCATCTTTATTTTCAATCGAAGAACTGAATGCCCTTTGTATGGAAATGATAACTAATTTATCTGTTTGTAAGAACAAAATTGAGCAATTTAATGTGATCGCACATTTAGCTACTAAATTTATTTATTCTAATGATAAGTAACATGCTTAATAATCATATAAATATAATTACTTGGAATGCTACAGGAATACGCAACAAATATTTAGAATTTTTAAATTTTTTAGACAGCAATAATGTAGACGTTGCTTTAATAACTGAAACTTGGCTAACAAGTGAAATAAGGCTGCCATCTTCTGATTTCAGGTGCTATCGTGTAGATAGAACTGAACAGAGGGGTGGTGGCGTTGCAATTTTAATTAGGAAATCAATCCAACATTCGCTCTTACCTGTTATAAAAACTCGTTTGGTGGAGAATATAGGTATAGCGATCAGGCTTATGAATGGTAACGAAATTAAGGTTTTTTGTGTATACTTTCCCGGCGGATCTTCATCAGATTCAAAAAGAAAGGTACTCAAACATGATTTCAAACAATTACACAACTCAACAAAATAAAAAATCATTTTTGTGCCTGGGTTTATTTCATGATTTTTTTATTCGTCATGCTCCAAAATGATGGAAAAATACCCACATCCCTCCTAAAGTTTGCTTTTGTAGAGTTGGTAGTCAAAATACAGTTACTATAGTTTTCATAGAAATAATAAATGTTTGCTTTAATATTTTCTTTAAAGAGGAGAGGGGAGGGTCATTTTTACGCCCATTTGGTATCTCTAGAGTATATTTGTGTCACAAACTACACACATTTTTAATTTTAAATTTAAGGACGTTAAAATGTTATTAAGAATGTGTTAAAGTGATGCTAATGCATTTTTCTATATTATGTGGTTGATTTATCTAAATTCACATTATTATCATTTTTGGAAATATGTTAAGAAACTTAAGAGACATGCAGGATGTCTCTAAGATTGAATATTCTGCATGGTTATTTAGTAAAAAAAATTTAAAACTTCATTGGGAGCATACTCAGAAGAAAAAGAAGAACGTTTTAACTAGGACTTTATGGACTTCGAGAGTAATCGTCATTACCAAGGTCATTAAAATGAAACAATGATGGGAAATAATTCTACAGTTTTAATTTTAGAATAACACATTCCAAAATCAGTGTGTTTGTTGATAAAAATTACCGTTTTAATGTTGGTACCAAACATTAAACAAAAAATTGAAGAAAAAAGGAGTTATGTTATTTTCAATTTTATCAAAAATTAAAATACATACAACCATTTGGTTTTTAAACTTTCACTAAAGGTAGGTAAAAGCATTGAATACTGAAAACAAAAAACTCACGTTAAAGTAAAAAAATTTTAATTCAAAAGAAAATAATAATAATGATTTTTTTTTCAAAATTCTGAGTTTGAAAATTAATTAAAAAAAAACTATTCATGGAAATGACTTAATTTAAAAACTAAATTAAAGAAGGGAGTCCTAACTTAAAAAAAAAATAAACCATGATATTTTTGATGCTGCCATTGTTTTTTAATATTTTTTTTCTAGTTTAAGTAACTTTTTAAAGAAAATTACCCCTCCTGCCTAAACAGGGGAACATAGACACCCCCTCTCAAATGTTTTTTTTTTTTGCTTCGAACCAGCCTACACGCTCCAGCGTTTTGGTGTATCCTAGCCTTATATCTTAAAATATCTATTTTAATTGATTCTAACATAGCACATTTTCATGAATTTTAAAATAATGTGCTCCTGACTACAAAAGCAAACTTTTTCAAACAAGACTATTTTTTATTTAATAAGTAATATGTAAGGAATAAGAAAATCATATGCAGAACCCAGGCACGAAATTTGTGTTGACCAGTGTTATTTACTTTAAATGGGCAGTTTTTATTTGGTGGCGATTTTAATTGTCGCCATAAAGATTGGGGTTGTAACAGGGCAAACGCTTGGGGTAATTTGCTAGCAGATGTGTCACTTGTCCTACCAATAAATAAACTGTTTCCTCCTAGTCCTACGTATTTCCCTGCTGGTTCTCGTGGTTGTCCGTCCGTTCTTGATTTATTTATTACAAAATGTTCCTAGTCAAATATCGCAACCCATTATCTGTTAACCCCCCCGTGGTTTTCACCTTGATGTGGTGGGGGGGCTTACGTTCGTTCCTCCAGCAACCCAGCTGCAGGATCGAACAACCAAGAAAAACCAACAGAGATGCTAATCCAAAAATTAGAACCTTAAGCCTAGTACGCAGATCGGGAAAAGACAAAATTTATCTCTACAATTCTAATCTCTACAAAAACTTTTCTAACGACCGCGCAAAAGTTTGAAGTTGGAGAGATAAAAAAAAACTGTCAAGTCTGTCATAATTAAAATATTCGTAAAAAAGTTTGGATTCTCGTCGTGATCGAATTTGGAAGCGCATCAAGCTTACTATTGCTCCCACAGAGGTTTAGGATAGTATTATTGAAACAGATAATTATTTTCAGGAAGACTGTTTACATATATCAAACGCTTGTTTAAAAAGAAATTAATTAGATACTTATAATATGTTTTGATTTATTTACAGAATGCCGATACATGGCCCTCATGGACAGACTTTTTATCCTGTCCCGTTTGTTGTAACGAGTTTGCAGAATATCAACGTCCTCCAATAAGCTTAGGATGTGGCCATACAATATGCCGCAATTGTTTAGCCACACTTCAAAACAAGCAATGTCCATTTGACCAGGTTATTAACAAAAAACATTTTTTTTAAATTAAAACAAAATATATTTCTAATTTGTTATTTATTCAAAACAGACCTCAATTACAACCGAATCAGAATCATCTGCCACAAATATACCCAGCGTCCAAAGTCTGTTGCCGGACGACAAACAATGCTATAAACTTGGAAAGAAATGCATCGAAAGTCTCGCCCTACATCTAAAGCCATTCATCAACAATGGCAACTTCGGAAGTCTACTTTCGCGACCAATGCAACGAAAATTAGTCACTTTAGTCAATTGCCAACTGATGGAAGATGAGGGCAGATCGAGAGCATTGCGAGCAGCACGTTCGCTGGGCGAGCGTACTGTCACTGAACTTATATTGCAGCACCAGAATCTGCAACAGTTAAGCTCAAATTTGTGGGCAGCTGTGCGATCACGTGGCTGTCAATTCCTTGGTCCGGCCATGCAAGAAGAAGTACTTAAACTAGTTCTATTAGCTTTGGAAGATGGATCTGCATTATCAAGAAAGGTTCTAGTAATGTTTGTTGTTCAACGCCACAGGCCTCAAAAACCAGTATAGGCCACGTTGTTCAGCTACTGTATCGTGCTAGCTGTTTTAAGGTGTCCAAAAGAGAAGCTGACTCTTCGCTGATGCAACTTAAAGAGGAATTCCGCACATATGATGCCCTTCGACGAGAGCACGATGCGCAAATCGTCCAAATAGCAACGGAAGCTGGTCTCCGGATAGCACCGGATCAGTGGTCCTTGCTGCTCTATGGTTATTCCATTCACAAGTCGCATATGCAAAGTATTATCGACAAACTTCAAACGCCACAATCATTCGCTCAATCAGTGCAGGAGCTAGTTATTGCTCTTCAGAGGACCGGGGATCCGGCAAACTTATCTGGTTTGCGAACTCATCTCAAACACTTGGCCAGCATCGATTCTAGTGTAGAAAATTCTGTTCCGACATGGCAAGAAGTGGCAAAAGTGCTGGACGCTGTAAAGCAAGTAGTCTTCGGGCTTGTAGAATTCGTTCAACATCATTGAAACCGCAAGCTCCAAGAATCGTCGACAACTAACCCCAACACCAAGTATAAAATCAGTCTTTGTCGAACCAGTTGTACGTTCGCTCATTCTGATGAAGAACTGGAGCGGTACCGGGCGAAGAATAGAAAGAATAGTACAAAAACTCCAATTGTAAACACGAAGAAGACTGCTTCAGATTACCTGGACGCTCCGCCGTCTTCGTTGTCTTCATCGTGTCTCCCACCGGATGAATTGCCGTCGCCTTTAAGATTTGGTAGTGTAGCTAGTAAACCATCGCCCGTAGCGTCCATGTCAGCGCCTTATCACCCACAGCCGCAAGGAGGAATGCCATCGGCACCACCTAGCTATGTGGATTTGATCCCACCGTCAATGCATGGCCAGAGTCTGATTCCGCAATCCCAAAAACATCGCTACGACAGCCACTACTCGGCGTTAAATTTCCCGCCACCACCACCTTTGCCAAGGAATTCTTCATCTGTTGTTGGCAGCGGCATGTCGCTCACATCTCCTCGATCCCACCATAGTAATTTTCCACAGTCTGGAACACAGCAGCCACCTGTAAAACAACCCGTATTCCATACGAAATCATGTCCAACAGCTAGTAGTTTTGGGCCATCTGATATGTACACGGGCTCAGGTGGTTTTAATAATCAAGTTCCATCTTCAATGCAACAGTCTGGAATACGACCTTCGCGTCATAATCCAGTTGGTCATACAACGTCCTACATGGGCAGTGCTAACAAGTATGGAAAACTCACTGTGGACGGAATCCGCCAATCTAATCTATGGGACCATCAACGTCAGCAGCATCAGCATCAACATCAGCCGACGCAGCATCAACACCACCACCAGCAACTGCAGCACAGTGGAAACCTTATGAATATTGGTCTAAATCCACAAAGCGCTTCGTCGTACATGGGTGGCAATAACAGTAGCAACAGTGATGCACCCTCCAGCCCTATATTCCCTATCCATTCGGACAAAAAACATTAAGAGTATCTTAAGGATCTAGAGTTCACAAAGTCATCTGCGATCTTGTTGAACGGAAGCAAAATGTACAGGAATTCTGCTGCTTCCCAATTAGCTCAGCTGGTGAATAACAATAATAGCAACTCATCCACGAGTACCACCAACAGCAACAACCACAGAAGTAACAACATTTTGACTAAGGATGATCTTCTGAACGCGTATTGGCAACAGGGTGCATCATCTCAGAGCCTTCAAGACGTCAGTGCAGCGGCAAACTTGTTGCGCGATACACGTGATAGCTTTGTCCGTTCTGATTCGATCCTGGATGAGGATAATCTGCCTTTTGACGTTCCCACCTCGGTTAGTAAATTCGGTCCAATATGCCCAATGTACAAGGGATTTAACCACGTGAGCGATAGCTTAAGTGCCAACAACAATTGTGTTAACAACATTGCAGGACTTGCATCTTTCCAAGAGATTGCCAATCGGATGAGTGGTGCGTCAGCGTCGACACAGTCATGGCCTTACAACAATGACAATACCAACGCCAATAGCAAGCAAATGGATCCATCTAGCTCGTCATCTTTATTTAACAACGATCCGCTGGCAGTTAATGTTAATTTCGAGAGGTTTGGTGTGGGTCAAATTGGCAAGCGTGAAAGTAGTAACAACAACTTTAGACAAGTGCCGAACAATTTTCCAAATCTCAGAGATTTGCAAAAGTTTTCTTCCGAATTGCTGTCGTTCAATAATAAAAATAATAACAACATCAATAATAATACATCACAAGGAAATAGCGGCAGCGGAAACACTTCGCAATACAACATAATTAGTCGCCATGCACGGAAGCAATGCGGCAACAAACTTTGATTTTGGCCTGATAATGGACAGCAGTGATAGTAATATTCCTGGAAAGGTACATTTTTCAATAATATTTCTTGGTTTTTAAATATTTGGTTTCATTAGATTCAACGTTTAAAGCTACCCTTAAAACATGTATCATATGATTAGGTTGTGCCAAAACAAGTATTTAAGTTTGATAGACCTCCAAATTCTCCCCGTCTGCACCTCTTCAAATGCATCTACAAAAAAAGCCAATGCGGGGATTTTGAGGAACGTTGGATATGTTATAGAGGTTGCAATTCTACATCGATTCCAATATTAATATTTCATGAATTAACTTTTCCTGGCCTACTATACCTATCTCTGCTGTTAGTTATAGGCAAATAAGTAAAAAACCAAAAAGTGTGGTTTTTCACATTTTTTTTGCAATGATTTTTTTTCAATTTCACTAACTAAAAATTTTTTAAATTTTTTTAAATGATGCATTTTGATTGTAAATTTTATTTTCTACAAAAAAGGTTTTCAGCATTATCTCGAAATTTTGCTTCGTTTTCCATTGATAAAGAAAGAAATGAAACTCACAAATGAAGACAAAGAAGGCTTGCTGATGATGTTTCAGGAACTTACTACAAACAAAACAATTTCGTGTAGAAGGTAAGAAATTTTTGTTTGTGTACTATGATTCAAGATTCTTATTTTTCTTTATTTATTCCAGATTTATAGATGAAGCCGATTGGGAATTAAGAATTAAAAAGAATAACAAGACAAAATAACAAAATTTTCATGTCAAATACAACAACAATACGGAATTATACCAAATTTTTGTTGTATTTTATAAATAAGATTTTTAAGGAGAGATAAAAATAAATTCAAAAACGTGGCTTGTTTCAGTAAAGAACTGTACTATTTAATTAAAATCGCTTGGGTTTTGTTAAAATTCAAAAAGTGACCTACTTTTTCTCCTGTTGCATTTTATCATAAACTTCCAGAGAAGGGTAAGAGTAAAAATAAACTCTCCTTCAACATTCTAAAATCTTTCATGAAATTTTTCATTTGGATGTGCATACGAAAACACAACAAAAATAATAAACGTAACTCAAGTCAATACATATATTAAAGTTTATTTCAAATCTATCTTATTAAAATGTACTATGTACATAATATATGTGAATAAAATCATTCAGTTCTTTAATGATGTTACTTATCGTTAACAAATGTTTGTTCTTTGTATTTAAAAAAAAATCTTTATAATTATAAATATGTATGTAGTTATATTATACAGAGTTATCCATTTTTTTTACAAATGGGATTTCTTTTTAAATAGTATGTTGTAATGAATATAATAGAATAATCCATGTCTTCGGTTAGGTCCCTTTGGGTTCGACCTGATGAGACATAGATTGTAAAGCTTCATCAAGCCACGATTGTTCGACGCGACTTTTTCGCAGTACTGAAGCCCATTGAGTGCAATACCTTGGTGTGACATCTTTAAGCGTTGCATCATTATTAAAAGCGAATACATATGCCAGATTTGATGATGCCATTGATTTCTGAAAAAAAGACTTGCATGTAATATGTTGAGTCTGAATTTTTGAAAATGTTTCAATACCCGAATGGAGTCCACGCAATTTACTTTTACTTTAAACAAATCGATACATATCCATTGAGCTTCCAACTCACAATAAACCTCGACCCACATATTGATGGCATTGTTTTTAATTTTACTCGGCGATTCATTCTCTGCAACAATGACTATATCTGGAATGGGAACAGGTTTTTCAATAAGCTTGGCTTCAATGGGAATCGTCGTTTGATGAATTAAAAGAACTTACCCATTTCATGAATTTCTTTCCTTTTCCTCCAGGATTTGTCCAGGACGACGCACGACGGGAAATCATTCACAATAATAAAAAAAAACGAAAGGTAAACAATGCTAAACAAAACTTTGCGAATGATGCGCTTGGATTTCGCGGTGGTTCTGGAGAGCCTTGACTGTTTTTTGTATCTAAAACATGTAATGCAGTGTTTTGTAAATACATATTAGAAATTTTTTTAATTTTTCAATGCCGCTGTCAAAATTTGTCCGGAAAAATAATGTTCCAATCATTATTTTTCCGGACAAATTTTGACAGCGGCATCATAAAATTAAAAAAATTAAATGGAGACTTTTTTAGGCCTGTTTGGTAACTTGAAATCTTCACCAAGTTTCGTTTAACTTGGGTTTTTTTCGTATGGGCTTTGACAGCCAATTGTGAAAATTTCACTTTGTCAAACACACCTTTAAGTCAAACTTCACAATTTTGCGCGTGAACAGCGTACTGCTTGGAAAAAAATCGAAGACAAAATTTGTCCGGGGAAAAAAATTGTATGGGGGAAAAATTTTTTCCCGATCTGCGTACTAGGCTTTACAGATAAAAATGGAAAGTTCAGATAAATTTATTAAAAATCGAGTGGGGATATACACTCCAGTGTCGGCAGAAGTCACGGCTGCCGGCGAGGGCTTGGCCACGGCTAAGTCGCCAGTGACACCAACGACAACGACAACAACAGCAACAACAACAACAACAACAACAGCATCATCATCATCATCATCATCAACAGCTACAACAGCTAAAGCCTGTAGCAATGTTGCCCGTAAGATTGATGGGGTATTTTCTGAATACCTCATGGATCTTACTGACTCTGAGGATGGGGCTGTTGGAACTGGGGAGGAGGAGATGGCGTCTGATGAGGAAAACCGCATCCTTAATGACGACGACTATCAATCCTTCGCCAGTTCGGACAGCTCAGACGCAGACGTCACTGTGGCCGAGAACCCTGCTGCAGGTCCGATGAAGGCACCCTCTCAAGGCGAGTCTGTGGTGAACCACCTGGGGCTGCCGGGAGCCAAGACTACTTCAACTCCTTACAAAGGGTCTGGGGCAAGTGACCCAACCGAAGTCTGCGCGGATGGCCCAGGGTCTTCTAAGACCGTGATGGCAGCCTTATCCGAAAGTCGATGTCCGTCAATCGATGGGCCAAAACCGACCGTAGGAAAAGTGGCGAATCCAAAGAAGCAGAATAAGGGAGGTGATCTTAATCCAGAGCTAAAAAGGATTGGAAACGCCAAGAGAGCCGTGCGTAGGTATGGCAAGGGTGATCCTAAGAAGCTGAGTCTTAGGGAGTGGAAGCGGTTGGGCTGGGCCCAAAAACTGCTTGCCAAGCTGGAAACTAAAGGCGAGAATGTCGTCTCTAAGTCAAACGAAAAAAAAGAAGTTGACAAGCCCTCAGCTCAGAACAGAATGCCTCTTCCTCCAAATCGACTGGCGGCAACCCTAAAGTGAGGCCATTGAATGGTCCAAAGCACTCGAGGGTCGAGACAACTGGCCCAAGTAGTCAAAAGAAGAGGATGAGGCATAATGATTCGACGCCCCCTCAAACGTCCTCCAACAAAAAATTTAAAACGTCCCACAGCGCAGGTACGCTAGCAGACATTGTTAGCCAAAGTCTCCAAGTGGCCGTGGTTAATGAAGGAAGCTCCGAGTTGGTGCTTACAAACGAGCAGTGGGCTCGGGTGGAGGTTAGGATTCTCGAATGTATTAACACCGAGATCCTCGCCTCTACCGGGTTTGTACCACAATTCGGGCCATTATCGACGCTGAAGGGGTTCAAAATACTGACCTGTAAGGATGGACCCACCTTGAAATGGCTTAAGTTGAAAGTTTCGGAGATGACAGGGTTGCTCGAAGGGGTAACACTGAAAGTTGCCTCCAAAAGTGACCTTCCCACTAGACCGAAAGTCCGCATTAATGTGCCGGGCCCTCACATCACCAAGGAACTACTGGAAAACCTTCTCCGAGGTCAAAATTCCAGTTTTCCTAGTGGTGACTGGAAGGTCTTGGAGATCGAAGCGCCCTCCAAAACGGGCCAGGAAGCCATAGTGATGTTAAATCATGAAACCATGGCAATGCTTCCCTCCAGGGGTTTCAAACTAATGGTGGGCATCAATATGGTTAAGGTGCGCCCGGTAGCCAGCCTACAAAAACCAAACAGCAAAAATGATGATGAAGGTGCTACAAGTAAACATACAGCACAGTAAGTTGGCCTCGGCCACCTTAACCTCTTTGATGTCCAAAGATAATATTGATATCGCCCTTATTCAGGAGCCCTGGATCAACAGCGGCAGGATCTGCGGACTCAGCTCCAAAGATGTAAACCTGTACTTTAATAAAGGGCCTACAGAAGGTAACTATCGGACATGTATAGTGGCGAAAAAAATTATAAATCTTTTCCTCTTATCTTCCCATAGTAGTGCAGACATGACGACGGTGAAGTGCGACAGAAAAGGGGCCCCGCCCCTGATCCTAGCCTCCATTTATATGCCAGGTGATTCACCGGGGCCACCGCCGTCAGCAGCCCTTGATGATCTCGTCAAAACAACAGGGAAGAACGGTTGGGACCTCCTGGTTTGTTGCGACGCCAACGCTCATCATCTACAATGGGGGAGTACCGACACAAATAAAAGAGGTGAGTCACTTTTTGAATATATTATTAAGGAAAACTTATTGATTCTAAATAAAGGTAACGAACCAACCTTTGTTACTAGAAATAGGAGAGAAGTGCTCGACGTGACACTTTCCAATAACTCTGACTCAATAAAGGTCAGTGACTGGAAGGTCTCAAGTAATGTTTCATTCTCTGATCATAGAATGATAACGTTCCAAATAGAGCACAAAATTGAAAACTCAAAACCCTATAGAAACCCCAGGAAAACAAACTGGGATGCCTTCAACACTAGATTGGCCTCATCTTTGGGTCACTATGAACATTTACCATTGACAACCTGCTCGGTCATTGATAAACATGTAAATGAACTAACGTTAGCCATAAATAATGCTTACGAGAGTTCCTGCCCCATTACCAAAAGTAAAGGCAAGCTCAACCCCGTATGGTGGTCCAAAGAGCTGTCTATTCTTAGGAAAAATTCAAGGAGGCTTTACAATAGAGCAAAATTCAGTAATGACCCCACCGATTGGGACCTCTTTAAGGTCAGCAAAAATCTATACAAAAACCGAACGACCTATGCTAAAAGAGCAGCCTGGCAAAAATTTTGTTCAGACCTTGAGTCTACGAATGAAGCTGCTAGGCTCAGGAAAGTCATGTCTAAGGTACCCATTCCCCCGGGATTTCTAAGAAGACCGGATAACACCTGGACGGACTCCTGCTCTGAAACCTTAGAGTCACTTATAAGCACTCACTTCCCAGGATGTACTAGCAGTACATCTCCTGTGGGCAGAGGGCCCAACATAAGTGAAATCTATGATATAGGTAAACAAATCGTAGACAGTAGGAAGGTGGCTTGGGCCATCGACTCCTTCTCAGCATACAAGTCTGCAGGGCCTGATGGAATCATTCCAATGATGCTCCAAAGCTCTAAAGATATAATTGTTCCGATTCTAGTGGATATCTATATAGGTTGTCTAAACATCACCTATATCCCCGCTAGATGGAGAGAAGTCAATGTCATCTTCATTCCAAAAGCTGGCAAGCCCACCCATACCGAACCGAAGGACTTCAGACCTATTAGCCTTTCCTCCTTTCTCCTGAAGACCTTGGAAAGGTAATTTAAGTTTTCGAATCCAACTATAGAACTTATTATCCTCAGGAAAATTTTCAATGATGAGTACAATTTGGCTTTTTACAAACCAAGAAAGGATCTGTGCGACCTTTGCACACAGTTCAACAATACTCCGATCCGAACCCGGATGAAAAGGAAAAAAACAAACATTCCGAGCATCGGAATTTGAATGAGCGTGCAAAGATCCACCGAGAAGAAGACCGGGCGAATACAGATTCTAAAACTGCAATCATTTTGTATGATCTACAAAGTGTTTTCTCACTGCCACACTCAAACGTCTATAATTTTTATTATAAACGGAAACTGAGTATGTATAACTTAACAGGGTGGTGCAACAAAAATAAAATGACTTATTGCTCCCTCTGGTATGAGTCACAGAGTGGGAGAAGCGGCAATGATATTGCAAGTGCATTGTTAAAGATTTTGAAAGCTGTTATTGCCGATATGCCCAATATAAGCGAAATTATACTATGGTCTGACTCTTGTATTCCACAAAACAAAAACAGAATAACATCATTAGCAATTTTAAAGTTCTTGGAAGAATATCCACAAATTAAATGTGTTCAACAACGATTTCTTTGTACCTGGACACTCGAGAATACAGGAGTTGGATGCCGTACATAGTGTGATTGACCGGCATTTAAAACATATTCACTACTATAGTTCTATAGTCCATTGTCCCTTATACGTGAGCTTAAATCTATGAACTATGAAAATGTCAAGTTAAAGATAATGCAATGCAGTGCCAAAGATTTTTTTAACTACAGTCGTGCTTTGGAGGGTTTGTGCTTTATTCCCTACACTAAAGTTAAAGAAATCATTTACAACGATTTATTAAAAATTAAATATCGTGAGAACTATGGTGACGATGTAGATTTACAGATAGTATCTGTAATTCCAGAAATAAAACAACGTTCTTCAAAAAAGCAGGCAAAGATGAAAGAAGTTACTCTCCCTAAAGTATGTACTGTTATGGGAATATCTTCATTATCCAAGGAGAAAATATCAGATATCAAGTCTATGCTTCCATGGATGCCGCCGATTGATGTCGATTTTTATAATATTTTGATAAAACCCAAAAAGTGATCGTATATAATGTGATATAATTTCTTTAATAGTGACAATTGAATTTGTATGTCACAATATTTTTGTATTTTTTCAAGCTGTGGTTGAATACCGTTTTATTACTAAACAAAACAGCTACTAGTCAAAAACAAATACTTGTATAGAAAAGCTTTTAGTTTTAGTTCTTATGATTAGTATTCTTATATAACTTAAGAACTCATCTTCTGGTTCTGATATACCAAAATGATTTGAAACTCATGTACCTTGGTTATTTGAAATATTGTTTATTTTTGTTTGAATTAAATATATTTTCTACTATTTTTTGGTTTTTTACTATGATTGTTGTATGTCCACATTTAGTCATGTATTTTTTAAAACGAACAATACAATCGCATTTGTTCAATGACACAAAAAATGTTCAATCTCCATTTATTTTTGTTGACTTTCTGTAAGTATATGGGAGGTTGTTCAATCTCCATTTTGGTACTTTTTTTTTTAAATAACTAAAAAAAAAATAAAATGTGCAACAACTCTTTAGTATTTTTGCATCAAATCATAGAAAATAGTTCAAAGTATTTTTTCGAAAGTTCCCGTCAACTCTAACAAGCATTCTAAATACCTCAACAGGACCTCAAAAACAAAATTTCGTCTCCTGAACAATTTTAGCTTGGGTTGATTGAACAAATGAGTTTTCAGGTGACGATGTATCGAAGAAAGTCAACGAAAAAACTAATTTTGAGTAACCGTGATGCAACAATTGCAATGAAGGCATTTACCAGGGGAGGCTCCCGTACTAGATTGCGAATATCGTTCACCGGGGCGGAGAATGTTTGATACACAACCTATATATTTATATTTATAATTCTAAAGATACAAATTTAACATTAAACAAATAATATATGTATAACATTTTTGAATATAAACCACTACTATTTTGAACTAATCATTTAAAAACCCAACGAGTAGTAGCCCAATGTGACACTTCTTGTCAAACTAATCATTTATGTAATAAATTTATGCAAAGTCATCGCTTTAACCTTCATGCAAGTAAAAAAGGTCATTTATTCTAATTCGAATACTCTACACGACACCATTTTGTGATACAATCTTTGCGAATTAAAAGAAATTATAACGAAGTATAAAAATCGAGTTTTATTTTATTTAAAGGAAATAAAGACAACCAGCCCAACACAAAACAGTCATTCTGACTTGACTTATCTTTTTATTTTCTTCTCTCTTGAATTCTCTTGTTAAGATAACCTCTTTTAATTTTTGCTTTATACTATGTTCCCACCAAAACGAAATCTGAGATTTCAGCTGAAAAATTTGGAGTTCTCGACTTGGTGGAGCGGGATTTCATTCAGATTTCGTTGAAATCTAGAGTTTTCATTGAGATTTCGTTGAAATTTCCATGAAATCTTGTTCAACTTGAAATATCAAAAGTTTTCAACCGAAATCTCGGATTTCATTTTGGTGGGAACATAGCATTATATTATAATAAATCTTTAAATATTGAAAACATCCTTTCACTTTTTCAATTAAATTATATTTCTGGACGTTAGATTAATTTAATTAATCTACAGGTTATGGGCCCAGGAATTTGCAATTGTTCATTTCTTTTTTTATTGTAAGAACTAATCCTCACGACGATTAATTTATAGTTGCTGATAATGGCGCAATCGAGTTCTTCTCTAAGGCTTGATATGTTGTCGAAAGACAACTACGACACATGGTGCCTTCAGGTAGAGGCATTGCTTGTCAAAAACGACACATGGGATTATGTGTCTGGTGATATACCAAGGCCACCAGAGCCAACAGAAGGCGACGAGCCAAAGGGGAAGAAAGCATTATCTGTTTGGCAACTTCAAGATAAAAAGGCAAAGGCCGATCTTATTTTGTCCATCAGTCCATCCGAGCTCAAACAAATCCGTGGATGTGAAACTTTTCACGAGATCTGGAAGAAACTCGAATCCATTTATGCGTCGTCAGGCCCAGCCAGGAAAGCCACCTTGCTAAAGCAACTCACACTTCAGAAAATGAAGGAAGGAGATGAAATCCGTGATCACGTGGGCAAGTTTTTTGATGCCGTCGACAAACTTGAGGCGATGGATGTTGAAATTCATAAAGATTTGTTGAGCATAATGCTTTTGTACAGCTTACCAGAATCCTTCGAAAATTTTCGTTGTGCTATCGAGACTCAGGATGTTCTTCCTGATGCAGAAAGGCTTAAAATAAAAATTCTCGAAGAAGCAGAAGCGCGCAAGCAAAAATCCAAAGAGTCTGAATGCAGAGCAATGATTGCAACTAGAAGTTTTACTTCAAAGCAAACAAGTAAAGAAAATCCAACGAACAAGAAAAAGTTTCCATTTCGATGTAGTAAGTGCAACAAACTTGGGCACAAGGCTGCTGATTGTCGTGTAAAACGTCAAGCTTCACAACGTGCCGAATATGGAAAGGATTCCTTTTACATCGATCTGAAACGAAGCTGGTGTTTGGATAGTGGGTGCACATCCCACTTGTGCCGTGAAGAAGAAAATTTCGAGTCTTTGTCATCTACCGATCAAAACAAATTAAATTTGGCGAGTAATCAATCCACATCAGTGAAGGCGAAGGGAACTGTTAGACTCCAGGCAGCTGTTGGAGTCGAATCAAGGTCAGTACATTTTGAAAATACTCTATTAGTTCCTGATCTGCGTACAAATCTTCTTTCAGTGTCCAAGATTACTGACAAGAACTGTGAAGTAGTCTTCAGGCGTGACACGGCGCTAGTACGAGATGAAAATGGAACAATCACACTTATAGCTGATAGAGTTCGTGATTTATATTACCTTCACCAAACTTTGGAGTCTGCGGGTGTTGCTGAATCGACGAACAAGAAGACAAAGTCTGATATCCAGATGTGGCATGAACGGCTTGGCCATTTAAACTCTCGAGATCTGTTGAATATGGCTAAGAACAAAACTGCCACAGGAATTAATTTGAACCCAAGTGAACGTCTCCATGTACTATTTGCTTGAAGGGAAAGTTGGCAGCAAAACCATTTTCTGTTAGGACAATAAGAAGCTCCGAGCCTTTAATGATTGTCCATTCGGATATCTGTGGGCCTATGAGGAATCAATCTAATGGTGGAGGAAAGTACTTCGTCACCTTTATAGATGATTACTCGCGCTGGTGTGAAGTATACATAATTAAAAATAAAAGTGATGTATATGAAACGTTCCTTAGTTATAAAAATTTTGTTGAAAAACAAACCAGTCAAAAAATCAAGGTACTACAGACGGATAATGGCAAGGAATATTGTTCAAATAATATGGATGAGTACCTGAAGTCACAAGGTATTAAAAGGAGACTTTCAACACCTTATACGCCTCAACAAAATGAGGTCAGTGAAAGGAAGAACCGCACTTTGGTCGAGATGGCCCGATGTATGGTGCTGCAAGCTGTACTTTCCCCGTCGTTTTGGGCTGAAGCCATATGTTCAGCAAATTATTTGAGGAATCGTTGTCCATGAAAAACTCTGGATAGTAAGACACCTTTCGAATTGTGGATGGGACGTGTTCCACCTTCAGATATTTGGCTGCAGAGCTTTTGTTAAAAACAAAGAGCCAAATAAGGATAAACTTGGAGCTCGTTCGACTGAGGGTATATTTGTTGGATATTCAGATGACGCTAAAGCATATCGAATTTGGATGCCATCAGCGAGAAAAATTTCTATCTCAAGAGATGTTAAGTTTGTCGATGAATCCAGCGAAGTCCATGAGGACATAGACATAATCTCATCTGAAACTAAATGTGGAGATGCTGGTGTCCTGGAGCAGTGGAGTTTTATTGAATCTGGTGATGCTGAAATGTCATGTGATCAAGATAGTGAAATTAAAAACGATGCTGAAATTTTAGACGATCAGCCTAGTGAGAAGTCTTGTGAGCCGAGTAAAACTGATCAACATAGTAAAACTGAAAATGATGATGAAAATCTTTCCGATAATGATGTTGTAGCCTATGCATTTAATGCTGAGATAAGTTTCAAGGAAGCTCTCCGAGGCGATGATTGCGCTGAATGGAAAAACGCCATCATAGATGAAGTAAAATGTCTTATTAAAAATGATACTTGGAAGCTGGTTTATGACCCAGCGGAACGGAGCAAAGAAGGATGTCGATTTGTGCTTACAAACAAGCGTAATCAAGATGGTATAGTTACGAGAAGGAAGGCCCGCCTTGTAGCGCAAAGTTTTTCGCAACAACCAGGCATAGATTACATGAAGACATTTTCTCCTGTAGCTCGTCTTGAATCTAAACGTCTTATGCTCGCACTCGCTGCAAGGTACCAGCTGAAGGTTCATCAAGTCGATATCACTTCAGCATACTTAAATGGAACATTGAATGAGCATATTTATATGAATGCTCCGCCGTTGCTAGAAGATGCTTTAGAAGAAATTATACAAAATGAGCCGACAAACAGCTCCATTAAACAAAAGGCTAGGACAATGCTTCAATCTTTTCATGAAGGAAAACAGGTGTGTTACCTGAAGAAGGCTTTCTATGGCTTGAAACAAGCCGGACATCAATGGAATCTAAGATTTGACCATAAGTTGCAGCAAATTGGACTTAAAGCCACAAAAGCAGATCCTTGCGTGTATGTTGCGTGGAAAAATGGAGAAATTTTAATTCTCTCGATCTATGTTGACGACGTTCTTATTTGCTCCAAGGATCTGAACTGGATCAAATCAATTAAAGGTAGTCTTATGGAAGACTTCGAAGCTAAGGATCTTGGAGAGGCAAAATATTGCCTTGGAATCGAAATTAATCAAGGTTCAGGATTTATATCCATAAGTCAGAAGGGTTAAATCCGTAATTTGCTTCAAAGATTTAATATGAAGGATTCCAAACCACTTACTATCCCCATGGAACTAGACGCAAGGCTTGTTAAAGATGAAAATTCCTGTGTTCAAGAAAAACGGCCATACAAAGAGTTGATTGGAGGATTGATGTATGCTGCTGTTTGTTCCCGACCAGATATATCTCATGTTACAAGTGTTCTTGCTCAATTCAACAGCTGCTTCAACGATGTCCACTGGGGTGCTGCAAAGCATGTGCTACGCTACCTTCAAGGAACAATAGACTTTGGATTGCGATATTCTTCAAATCAGGACTGCATAAACGGATTCGTTGACTCTGATTGGGGAAGATGCGTAATCGATAGACGATCTTACACTGGTTTTGCGTTCACCTTTTCCAATGCGGCTGTTAGCTGGAAATCTCAAAAACAAAAGACTGTTGCTCTATCTTCAACCGAAGCTGAGTACATGGGTATTTCAGAGGCTATGAAAGAAGCCATTCATTTAAGGACATTCTTAAAGGAACTCGGTCTTGAGGACTTAAATAAAATAATTTTATACAACGATAACCGTGGTGCCGGACTTCTTGCTGAAAATCATGTATTTCATCAAAGGACAAAGCATATAGACATTCGACACCCCTTCATTCGCGATGTCTTATCTAAAGGAGGCATCAAACTGGAATACCTACCTACGGAAGAAATGCCTGCCGATGTTCTAACAAAGGCGCTAAGTGGGCCGAAACATTACAATTGCTTATCGAAACTTGGAGTTGTCAAAGTATGAGGATCATCTCATTGAGGGGGCGTGTTGGACATCCCTGTCAATTCGTGCCCAACCATACCTACCAACATCTACATTTGGACATATTTTATACTCTTTTTGTCACTGTCGTTCTGACTTGACTTATCTTTTTATTTTCTTCTTTCTTGAATTCTCTTGTTAAGATAACCTCTTTTCATTTTTGCTTTATATTATAATAAATCTTTAAATATTAAAAACATCCTTTCACTTTTTCAATTAAATTATATTTCTGGACGTTAGATTAATTTAATTAATTGGCTCTACAATTTCCATTCACACACAAACCCAACTTAAATTGTAAATTAATTCTTGACCAGTGTCAACTCTTTCAACTCATCCCCCCCCCTTGTATGACCAACGAATTGTTGGCATACGAATCGGTGCATGGGGAAAAAAGAAAGAAACCGACTGAACAATAGCAAGCTTGTGTGTGTTAATAAAAATGCTAGTCGCTGTTGCAATTGATAAACAACGAAACCTGCATTGGGATAGAGCTAACCATGTGGTTTCAGTGGCGCGGTGTGTAGTGCATCGGCCTCTGAATCGCAAGGTTCATGGTTCGCTCCCATATGACGGCAAAGAGTTTTTCAATTAATACGAGCATAACCAGACTAAGCACCACTAAAAGGAGTCTGATGATCGAGGTGGCACTCGTGAAATAGCTATAACTCCAGCCTATATACTTGGTGGTAACACACACAAGTTGTTGTTGTTCTTTCAAAATTATTCTATAAAAATTGATGTATAACTTGCAGCATACTGCACTTGTGTGGATTTCCATTCACACACAAACAAAATATTTTTGCTGTCTATTGCTCTCCCGTGTCATCTTCATAAACGTTATTTCAAAATAAGTTTCTTTGTAAAATAGACTAAACTTCATTTGAAGTGCTCTTTCTTTAATAAATGATTTAATAATCATTCAATGTTAAAATTAATTTAATAATACATAAATAGTGAGTGTACACATTATTGTTTAAATTGTTATGATACTGAATGTAACAAATAATGTATTATTTTTGTTTATTTAGTAGTAATAAAGTTCCCCTGAAGAAGGCAGCAACCCCTGCCGAAACGTCGGGAAAGCAAATGTAAACTAGTTGTTTTTCATTGCCAAAACTACAGTAACCAAAAAAATCCGACGGAAAAGATTTATAAATCACTTTTCCACTCATCAATTGAAATGCAAATTGGTTAATAAGTCATCTTTATTATTATCATCGGACGACTAGCCGAGCAGAATCCATAAACATCACCATGAAGAACTATTACCAACATATCAAATACAAATACGGTGTACAAGTATTCACTCACAAAGAACTTTAGCTCTACAAAAACAAAACTTAAAATTTTTACTAATAGGCCGACAAACTGGACTCATCCCCAATCATCTAAAAAATCCACAAAACAACTCCTCTCCAACAAAGAATCTCTCAACTTTTATGAAAAAATAGAACTTAAATTCCATCAAAAAGTTATCAACGTAGAAATATCAAAAATGCATCATAAAATCAAACGCACCAATAACGCACTTCGTCTCCATGACAAACGCATCAAAGAGAAGCTAGCTCCAAATGAATACAAACAATTCACAGCACATGCGGAAACCACAAAATTTAAGTTTGCACCAAATGTACAAATAAATTTTGTTTACTTTTATTGTTATTTTTACTCGTTTTTTTATGAATTAATGTTTACGTTTTTATTATTTTTAATTATTTTTATAAAAAAAAATTAAGAAAAAAAGATCTCATAAAACAAGTGTTCCTATAGAAAATAAGAAAAGAAAGACTTCTGTATGTGAAATATAAAAGTAAAAAATCGTGTTTTATTACAAAAAAGGGTCAAAGAGAATAAGTTATTGATAATAACAAGAATTTGTCAATTACTTTTGCAGCAAATCGGGTTTAAACACTGCGTCGTCGATTCGACGAATGATTAGTCTTTATGTACTAAAAAATATGATTAATCTTCTAGGGTTAAGAAAGAAGAAGAAATTAAAGGGATGTAGTACCTCGTGGCATAATGGTTAGTGCGTAGTACAGTTTGCATGTGGGTTCCATTGCCAGCCTTGCCACCTAAAAACAGAAATGTTTTATTCGAGGTACTACCTCTTGCGAAGAACTGACAAATCCTCCAAGAGTATATTTGTCATGAATAAGTGCTTCTCATTTAGCCGTTCGGACTCGGCCAAAAACTGTAGGTCCCCTCCATTCCTGCGAACAATACGCAGACAGGAATGGTTGAGAGTTTTAAGTCACTACGCCCGCACAGTGGTTTGAGAGCGGAAAAAATCCATTTCAGAAAGTAATGAGTAGCCTTTTAAGTTTTATGTCTAAGTACTTTTATATATCCGGAGCATATGATTTCAGAGTATTTTTTTATATATATATTTTATATACATATTTACATGCCCTCAAAGTCAAAGAAAAATTTATTCAAGTCGCGAACCGTATTTTCAACAAATTTTTAGATGTCTTTTACCGAAGTTCCTTAAAATAAATTCTGATCATTTATATTTATATCATTTTGTTGGTCTATTCTTGGTTATCTAAAAAAAAAGATGAATTATAAAATAAACCTTCTATATCTATAAGAAGCGTCCGATATTGGTACTAACAAAAAATGGTTTTAATGAAAACTTTTTGAGTTTCAATTTTAGCTACACTTGCCTACACGTAGAAAAAGTATACCAATGTGTGCTCCATACCTTCAAATAACAACATAAAAAAAATCAGCTGCTAATAACTGCTTATCTGGAAGTTATGTTCAAATTGGTCTTACTAAATCGGTTTTCAAAAAACTCGATTTTGAGGGTGGTGTTTATCAAATAGTTATAATTTCTTCGGTTCTAATTATCAAAACGAGCTGTTTAAACCCTCTATTTTTATAAAAATTCGTACCTTTATTATAAAAATAAAATAAAATTTATCCCTTGACCAGAACAATTTATTTCTACCTGGAAAATTTTTCAACTTTCAACTCAATTTTCTTGGGAAAATTATGTTAAAAATTTTATTATTTTATGATAATTAGAATTATATGATAGAGCTTAATAAAAAATAAAAACAAAAGGATTAGGAATAATCTCCCAGTTTTCTTGATTTCACGCAAAAAGTAGGGGCAGGTAAAAACAAAAAAAAAGTTTTTTTTTTTGTACATGAGTTTTTCTCTACCTGTTCCGTTTCCCGGCATAAAGTTTTATTGCTTTGTCTTTGTTGTGTATTGCACAATTTTGTCAGTCTACTCGGAGCTTTCGACTGCGAACAACGTGTTTATTTTTGCAAGTTCTATAGTAAACCCTATCACCATTAGTAAACGCGATCGATCGCCTGAATCCGAGGGCAGCCAATTGTCCTCGGATAAAAAACTTCGTACAACCATGTCTAGTACAAGTGGTCTTCGTAACAATTCTTGGTTTCCCCTACAATGTCATCCGGACACTGACAATAGTGATGAAATGGATGATATCGTTTCACCTCCGGAAAAAAAAGTTTATGTGCCGCCCATTGAATTGTTACAAAAACCCCCTGAGTATGTACATTTGCTTATGAAAAACCTCAAAATATCTGATTATTCTATTAAGAAGTTATCTATCGGAATAAAAATAATATGTGAATCTATTGAATCATTTAATGCTGTTCTTAATCAACTCAACGCAGACAATTGTCAATTCTTCTCGCATGACTTGAAAACCGCGAAAGCTTTTAAAGTTGTTCTCTATGGCTTGGGAGGTATAGAAGCAGTTGAACTTAAAAATGAGCTTATAAAACGTGAACTTAAATGTGTTGAAGTGAAGAAAATAATTAAAAATTATGAACACTATAGTGACACTTTCTACATAATCTCCTTTGAAAATGGATCAGTCAAGTTGAATGAACTTAAGAAAAACTATCGTTCTATATTCCACACCCAAGTCAATTGGAATTGTCAAAGGAAAATTAAAGGCAAGTTAACCCAATGTCATAGCTGCCAAATGTTTGGCCATGGCGAGCGAAGTTGTCACATTAAAACTTATTGTGCGATCTGTGCTGGAGCACACAAAACAACCAAATGCGATAACGTCTCTAATCATAAGTGTGCCAACTACAACAGCAACCATAAAGCTACTGATTCAGCCTGTGCAAGCAGAGCAACGTATTTGCAAATAAAAGAAAAAAAATCATCTCGTTCTTATTCAAACTTACGACCAAGAGTTTCATTCTCTGCTCATGCTTCCTCGCAAAAATCGGTTTTCTATGGTTCAATGACCGACTTTCCATTGCTGCCTACGCCACAAGGGCAACGAAGAAAGGTACAAAGCAGAGAGCTTGCAAGTTCCAGCACTCAACACCAAACAAGCAGTGCATGGGATAATAATTGTACACACGCTGCCACCGCAACCCCTTCATTTGCAACAACTCGCTTAGCATCAATGCATCAAATAACAACAACAACAACTCATCTTTATTTTCAATCGAAGAACTGAATGCCCTTTGTATGGAAATGATAACTAATTTATCTGTTTGTAAGAACAAAATTGAGCAATTTAATGTGATCGCACATTTAGCTACTAAATTTATTTATTCTAATGATAAGTAACATGCTTAATAATCATATAAATATAATTACTTGGAATGCTACAGGAATACGCAACAAATATTTAGAATTTTTAAATTTTTTAGACAGCAATAATGTAGACGTTGCTTTAATAACTGAAACTTGGCTAACAAGTGAAATAAGGCTGCCATCTTCTGATTTCAGGTGCTATCGTGTAGATAGAACTGAACAGAGGGGTGGTGGCGTTGCAATTTTAATTAGGAAATCAATCCAACATTCGCTCTTACCTGTTATAAAAACTCGTTTGGTGGAGAATATAGGTATAGCGATCAGGCTTATGAATGGTAACGAAATTAAGGTTTTTTGTGTATACTTTCCCGGCGGATCTTCATCAGATTCAAAAAGAAAGGTACTCAAACATGATTTCAAACAATTACACAACTCAACAAAATAAAAAATCATTTTTGTGCCTGGGTTTATTTCATGATTTTTTTATTCGTCATGCTCCAAAATGATGGAAAAATACCCACATCCCTCCTAAAGTTTGCTTTTGTAGAGTTGGTAGTCAAAATACAGTTACTATAGTTTTCATAGAAATAATAAATGTTTGCTTTAATATTTTCTTTAAAGAGGAGAGGGGAGGGTCATTTTTACGCCCATTTGGTATCTCTAGAGTATATTTGTGTCACAAACTACACACATTTTTAATTTTAAATTTAAGGACGTTAAAATGTTATTAAGAATGTGTTAAAGTGATGCTAATGCATTTTTCTATATTATGTGGTTGATTTATCTAAATTCACATTATTATCATTTTTGGAAATATGTTAAGAAACTTAAGAGACATGCAGGATGTCTCTAAGATTGAATTTTCTGCATGGTGATTCAGTAAAAAAAATTTAAAACTTCATTGGGAGCATACTCAGAAGAAAAAGAAGAACGTTTTAACTAGGACTTTATGGACTTCGAGAGTAATCGTCATTACCAAGGTCATTAAAATGAAACAATGATGGGAAATAATTCTACAGTTTTAATTTTAGAATAACACATTCCAAAATCAGTGTGTTTGTTGATAAAAATTACCGTTTTAATGTTGGTACCAAACATTAAACAAAAAATTGAAGAAAAAAGGAGTTATGTTATTTTCAATTTTATCAAAAATTAAAATACATACAACCATTTGGTTTTTAAACTTTCACTAAAGGTAGGTAAAAGCATTGAATACTGAAAACAAAAAACTCACGTTAAAGTAAAAAAATTTTAATTCAAAAGAAAATAATAATAATGATTTTTTTTTCAAAATTCTGAGTTTGAAAATTAATTAAAAAAAAACTATTCATGGAAATGACTTAATTTAAAAACTAAATTAAAGAAGGGAGTCCTAACTTAAAAAAAAAATAAACCATGATATTTTTGATGCTGCCATTGTTTTTTAATATTTTTTTTCTAGTTTAAGTAACTTTTTAAAGAAAATTACCCCTCCTGCCTAAACAGGGGAACATAGACACCCCCTCTCAAATGTTTTTTTTTTTTGCTTCGAACCAGCCTACACGCTCCAGCGTTTTGGTGTATCCTAGCCTTATATCTTAAAATATCTATTTTAATTGATTCTAACATAGCACATTTTCATGAATTTTAAAATAATGTGCTCCTGACTACAAAAGCAAACTTTTTCAAACAAGACTATTTTTTATTTAATAAGTAATATGTAAGGAATAAGAAAATCATATGCAGAACCCAGGCACGAAATTTGTGTTGACCAGTGTTATTTACTTTAAATGGGCAGTTTTTATTTGGTGGCGATTTTAATTGTCGCCATAAAGATTGGGGTTGTAACAGGGCAAACGCTTGGGGTAATTTGCTAGCAGATGTGTCACTTGTCCTACCAATAAATAAACTGTTTCCTCCTAGTCCTACGTATTTCCCTGCTGGTTCTCGTGGTTGTCCGTCCGTTCTTGATTTATTTATTACAAAATGTTCCTAGTCAAATATCGCAACCCATTATCTGTTAACCCCCCCGTGGTTTTCACCTTGATGTGGTGGGGGGGCTTACGTTCGTTCCTCCAGCAACCCAGCTGCAGGATCGAACAACCAAGAAAAACCAACAGAGATGCTAATCCAAAAATTAGAACCTTACAGATAAAAATGGAAAGTTCAGATAAATTTATTAAAAATCGAGTGGGGATATACACTCCAGTGTCGGCAGAAGTCACGGCTGCCGGCGAGGGCTTGGCCACGGCTAAGTCGCCAGTGACACCAACGACAACGACAACAACAGCAACAACAACAACAACAACAACAACAACAACATCATCATCATCATCATCATCAACAGCTACAACAGCTAAAGCCTGCAGCAATGTTGCCCGTAAGATTGATGGGGTATTTTCTGAATACCTCATGGATCTTACTGACTCTGAGGATGGGGCTGTTGGAACTGGGGAGGAGGAGATGGCGTCTGATGAGGAAAACCGCATCCTTAATGACGACGACTATCAATCCTTCGCCAGTTCGGACAGCTCAGACGCAGACGTCACTGTGGCCGAGAACCCTGCTGCAGGTCCGATGAAGGCACCCTCTCAAGGCGAGTCTGTGGTGAACCACCTGGGGCTGCCGGGAGCCAAGACTACTTCAACTCCTTACAAAGGGTCTGGGGCAAGTGACCCAACCGAAGTCTGCGCGGATGGCCCAGGGTCTTCTAAGACCGTGATGGCAGCCTTATCCGAAAGTCGATGTCCGTCAATCGATGGGCCAAAACCGACCGTAGGAAAAGTGGCGAATCCAAAGAAGCAGAATAAGGGAGGTGATCTTAATCCAGAGCTAAAAAGGATTGGAAACGCCAAGAGAGCCGTGCGTAGGTATGGCAAGGGTGATCCTAAGAAGCTGAGTCTTAGGGAGTGGAAGCGGTTGGGCTGGGCCCAAAAACTGCTTGCCAAGCTGGAAACTAAAGGCGAGAATGTCGTCTCTAAGTCAAACGAAAAAAAAGAAGTTGACAAGCCCTCAGCTCAGAACAGAATGCCTCTTCCTCCAAATCGACTGGCGGCAACCCTAAAGTGAGGCCATTGAATGGTCCAAAGCACTCGAGGGTCGAGACAACTGGCCCAAGTAGTCAAAAGAAGAGGATGAGGCATAATGATTCGACGCCCCCTCAAACGTCCTCCAACAAAAAATTTAAAACGTCCCACAGCGCAGGTACGCTAGCAGACATTGTTAGCCAAAGTCTCCAAGTGGCCGTGGTTAATGAAGGAAGCTCCGAGTTGGTGCTTACAAACGAGCAGTGGGCTCGGGTGGAGGTTAGGATTCTCGAATGTATTAACACCGAGATCCTCGCCTCTACCGGGTTTGTACCACAATTCGGGCCATTATCGACGCTGAAGGGGTTCAAAATACTGACCTGTAAGGATGGACCCACCTTGAAATGGCTTAAGTTGAAAGTCTCGGAGATGACAGGGTTGCTCGAAGGGGTAACACTGAAAGTTGCCTCCAAAAGTGACCTTCCCACTAGACCGAAAGTCCGCATTAATGTGCCGGGCCCTCACATCACCAAGGAACTACTGGAAAACCTTCTCCGAGGTCAAAATTCCAGTTTTCCTAGTGGTGACTGGAAGGTCTTGGAGATCGAAGCGCCCTCCAAAACGGGCCAGGAAGCCATAGTGATGTTAAATCATGAAACCATGGCAATGCTTCCCTCCAGGGGTTTCAAACTAATGGTGGGCATCAATATGGTTAAGGTGCGCCCGGTAGCCAGCCTACAAAAACCAAACAGCAAAAATGATGATGAAGGTGCTACAAGTAAACATACAGCACAGTAAGTTGGCCTCGGCCACCTTAACCTCTTTGATGTCCAAAGATAATATTGATATCGCCCTTATTCAGGAGCCCTGGATCAACAGCGGCAGGATCTGCGGACTCAGCTCCAAAGATGTAAACCTGTACTTTAATAAAGGGCCTACAGAAGGTAACTATCGGACATGTATAGTGGCGAAAAAAATTATAAATCTTTTCCTCTTATCTTCCCATAGTAGTGCAGACATGACGACGGTGAAGTGCGACAGAAAAGGGGCCCCGCCCCTGATCCTAGCCTCCATTTATATGCCAGGTGATTCACCGGGGCCACCGCCGTCAGCAGCCCTTGATGATCTCGTCAAAACAACAGGGAAGAACGGTTGGGACCTCCTGGTTTGTTGCGACGCCAACGCTCATCATCTACAATGGGGGAGTACCGACACAAATAAAAGAGGTGAGTCACTTTTTGAATATATTATTAAGGAAAACTTATTGATTCTAAATAAAGGTAACGAACCAACCTTTGTTACTAGAAATAGGAGAGAAGTGCTCGACGTGACACTTTCCAATAACTCTGACTCAATAAAGGTCAGTGACTGGAAGGTCTCAAGTAATGTTTCATTCTCTGATCATAGAATGATAACGTTCCAAATAGAGCACAAAATTGAAAACTCAAAACCCTATAGAAACCCCAGGAAAACAAACTGGGATGCCTTCAACACTAGATTGGCCTCATCTTTGGGTCACTATGAACATTTACCATTGACAACCTGCTCGGTCATTGATAAACATGTAAATGAACTAACGTTAGCCATAAATAATGCTTACGAGAGTTCCTGCCCCATTACCAAAAGTAAAGGCAAGCTCAACCCCGTATGGTGGTCCAAAGAGCTGTCTATTCTTAGGAAAAATTCAAGGAGGCTTTACAATAGAGCAAAATTCAGTAATGACCCCACCGATTGGGACCTCTTTAAGGTCAGCAAAAATCTATACAAAAACCGAACGACCTATGCTAAAAGAGCAGCCTGGCAAAAATTTTGTTCAGACCTTGAGTCTACGAATGAAGCTGCTAGGCTCAGGAAAGTCATGTCTAAGGTACCCATTCCCCCGGGATTTCTAAGAAGACCGGATAACACCTGGACGGACTCCTGCTCTGAAACCTTAGAGTCACTTATAAGCACTCACTTCCCAGGATGTACTAGCAGTACATCTCCTGTGGGCAGAGGGCCCAACATAAGTGAAATCTATGATATAGGTAAACAAATCGTAGACAGTAGGAAGGTGGCTTGGGCCATCGACTCCTTCTCAGCATACAAGTCTGCAGGGCCTGATGGAATCATTCCAATGATGCTCCAAAGCTCTAAAGATATAATTGTTCCGATTCTAGTGGATATCTATATAGGTTGTCTAAACATCACCTATATCCCCGCTAGATGGAGAGAAGTCAATGTCATCTTCATTCCAAAAGCTGGCAAGCCCACCCATACCGAACCGAAGGACTTCAGACCTATTAGCCTTTCCTCCTTTCTCCTGAAGACCTTGGAAAGGTTAATTGACACTCATATTCGCCTAAAACTGAATAATGGTGTGCTCTCACAGGCCCAACATGCGTACTTGAAGGGCAAATCTGTTGAGACAGCACTCCATGAAGTGGTCGGCACAATTGAAAAATCAATCCACTTCAAGGAATTCACTTTAGCAGCATTCCTTGAACGTCAGCGTCGATCCATCACTGATAAACTGGATTGTATTCATGCTTCAAACGAGAATCATAAATGCAGAAATGGGTGACAGCAAAATAAGAGTTAGGACGAGTAGGGGCACTCCACAGGGTGGAGTACTATCTCCTTTGCTTTGGCTTCTTGTCGTCAACCAGATCTTGGTCAAACTAAATCTGGGTGGCATCAAGGTAGTCGCATACGCCGATGACATTGTGTTATTGGCCTCCGGAAAATATGCCCCCACTCTGTGCGAGCTCTTACAAACGTCCCTTGACAAGCTCAAAAACTGGGCCAATAATTGTGGCCTTAATATTAACCCACTGAAGACAGAACTGGTGCTGTTTACAAGGAAACGTAATATTCCAAACATAAACCCGCCAACCATTAACGGAATTCCGTTACAGGTTTCGGGTACTGCCAAATATCTTGGAATTGTTCTCGATCGTAAACTAAACTGGAAAGAAAATATTAAAGAAAGAGAAAGAAAAGCCTCAATAGCTTTCTACACTTGTAGCAGAATTTTTGGTAAAAGATGGGGTCCCAGCCCCAGAACCATCCATTGGATGTACACAGCCATTATAAGGCCAATTTTAACGTACGCATGCATGGTCTGGTGGCCAGCCTTAGATAAGGAAACCAATCTAAAAACCATGACTAAAATTCAAAGACTAGCATGTATTGGCACAACCAGTGCAATCAGAACCACACCAACGGCCGCCCTTGAAACTTTCCTTTCACTTGCCCCACTCGATCTGTATACGAAAGAGGTGGCGGCCAAAAGTGCTTTAAGACTTGTTCAATGTAAAAATTGGAAAAAGGGCCTCTACGGTCACAGAACCATAATGAATTTTATAGACATAGACATTCAAACAGACTACGTTTCACCGCACATAGATTTCAACCCAGTAACCATAACGGATATCCCAACCAGGGAACTCTGGAATGAAAACAGGGTCATAAATGCAAATCATGTTTCGGTCTTCACTGACGGTTCCAAAACCTCGGAGGGGGTTGGGTCAGGCATCTACTCAGATAACCCACCCATAAATAGATCTTTAAAGCTTCCAAACTTTTGCAGTGTTTTACCAAGCGGAAGTGCTGGCAGTTTGCGAAGCCGCGAAACATCTTTCCTCAATCAGTGAATTAGTCAACAACAATATTGACATTTTCATAGACAGCCAGGCGGCAATTAAAGCCATTTCCTCAATCACCACAAAGTCCAAACTGGTCGATCGCTGTCGGAATGAGCTAAGAGTACTCAATGCGACGAACACAGTTACCCTTAGATGGGTCCCAGGACATAGGGATATTCATGGGAACGAAATGGCAGATGAACTGGCCAAAATCGGGTCATCTCTTGATCCGAGCCAAATCGAAGCCTCTGTGCTCATGCCACTGGAGCAAGAAAAAGGTAGAATACACCAGAGTTTCTTGGAAGCTGCAAATGTCAGATGGTCATCCATCGACACTTGTCGGGTTTCAAGGAATCTATGGCCAAATATTTCAAGGAAAAAAACGGATTACTTACTTAAGCTAAGCAGGCCTCAATTATCTCTCATGGTTGGTGTCCTTACGGGCCACAACTCAATGGGAACCCACATGAACAGAATGGGCATCAGCTCATCGGATCTATGTAGAGGGTGTCATGATGAAGAGGCAGAGGAGGGCTCCCCCCACTTCCTTTGCGAATGCCCTAGCCTAGCTAGAACTAGAAAAGAAGCCCTTGGAGAATACTTCTTCGATGAACTGGGCGACATCTCTGTCTTGCCACTAAAGAACATCCTGAAATTCATTCAGAACTCAGGATGGTTCAGGGAGGCCCCCCAAACCTAAAACTTCTCCTTAACTCCCTCCCTATCCCTCCTAACTAACCACCTATCCCCTGGGGAGCACAATGGATCCACTGAGATCCGAGTGAGATGGTGCGGCTTGCCGCATTATCACCCCTTACAACCTAACCTAACCTAGTGCTTTGAGTTCTGATCATAACCCTGTTTTTTGTCGTCTCCCTTGGTCGGGATATAAAAAAGTGCAATATATTCAACAGTTGAATAAAACGAATTGGAGTTGTTTTAAAACAAATATGAATATTAATCTTCGCACTGAAGAATGGAACAAAAATTAAAACAACTTGACAAAAATGGAAAACTTTTTTGGAACATTGTAAGAATAGTAAAGAACAAAAATAGGAATATTCCATTTTTGAAAGATTCTGGACAAATAATTTTCACGGATGTAGATAAAGCCAATTTGTTTGCTAGGCACTTCTCAACAAACCACTTGGTTTCTCAAAATCTAGGAGACAGGGAAACAAATAATTTGGTGGATAGAACAATTGATAGCTTCGATGCTTCCAATGAATTAACGCCCTCATATGCATTCGTCGTAGATGATGATATAAAAAATATAATTAAAAATCTTAAAATAAAGAAATCTGGAGCTGTTGACCAAATCAAAAATATTTATTTAAAACATCTTTCCAAAATTGGTATAAAATATCTCACTTTTGTTATAAATGCTTGTTAAAAACAACAATACTTTCCAACTACATGGAAAATGGCAAAAGTTGTGCCTGTTGCCAAAGCCGGAAAGGCTTCTGATATTACTGGTGGCTATAGGCCAATAAGTTTACTAAGCAGTATAAGTAAAGTTTACGAGAAAGTTTTGAAAGAACAAATTCTTAAAGTTGTGCATGTTACTGCACTTCCCATCAAGTTGAAAGAATTTGTCAACACGTTAAAGACAACCGTGCGTTAGGTAAATCAACTGGAATGATCTTATTGGATATAGAAAAGACCTTTGATTCCGTGTGGCATAAAGGAATAATTTATAAAATGATTAAATTTAAAGTTCCTTTATACTTATGTAAAATAGCGCAAAGTTTCTTGTCAGATAGGTGTTATAAAGTTTGTGTCAACTGTGGCGTTTCTTCGTTAGTAACGTTCAAATTTGGTGTCCCTCAAGGCTCCGTTCTTGGCCCACCATTATATAACTTATATACATCTGATTTTCCATCTATCCCCTTATGCCAATCAGCTATTTTTGCAGATGACACAGCAATATTTTCTTCAGACAAACTTGCTCTTAATATTGAGAGGAGTTTAAAATTGGCTGTTGAAATATTGGAAAGATATTATATTAAATGGAAAATAAAACTGAATGCTGAAAAATTTCAAGCTATCTTTTTCTCACGAAAAAGAAAGTCTTGTTATCTTCCCAGTAGCCAGATTCAAATAAATGGAAAGGATATAATTTTGGAAAAATCTGTAAGATACTTAGGGATATATCTTGACACTAAACTTACGTTTAGTGAACACATCAGCTATACACTAAAGAAAAAAAACACAGCAATTAAATTACTTTATCCTTTCATTAATCGTAATTCCGCACTAACAAATGAAAACAAAATTATAATATTCAAGGTAATATTCCAAGCAATTTTACTTTATGGTTGTCCTGTATGGGGAGAAGCTGCTTTGTGTCAAATAAAAAAACTGCAGGTGGCACAAAATAAGTTGCTTAAAATGATGCTGAATCTACCTTGGCGTCATTCGACTATGGATCTCCACCAAAGAGTGAATGTTGAGTTGATTACTGAACGCATTCAAAAGCTGAAAAATAACTTTATTAATAGCTGTGATAGTTCTGATAACCCTCTCATTAATCAGCTATATGCTCAAAATCTGTGATAAACAATTGTTCCTTGTTCTTTTTTCTTTTTCTTTGCTGCAACAATTTGTATGATTATTATTTATATCTTTTATATATTGTTTTTTTTAATTTACTACTTGTACTTGCATATTTATTGGTTCAATTATTTATTTATTTTTTTGATAAATGTATATATTATTTATTTATTTATTTATTTATGTATTATTTATTTATTTAGTTTTTTATTTGTTTATTTATTTATTTATTTATTCATTTATTTATTTATTTATTTATTTATATATTTATTTATTTATTTACTTATTTATTTATTTATTTATTTATTTATTTGATTGTTCATTCATGTATTTATTTATTTATTTTCTTGTCTATTTTGTATCTATTTATGTACATATCTATCCATGTATTGACATTGTTATTAATTTATTTATTTATTTACTTTGTTTGTATGCAAATATGCATGTACAAAAGTTACAGTTATGGAATCTCGGGAGAGATATCCAAAAAAAACCGCGAACGCCAACCCCCGAGGGGCTGGCCCAACCGTTCGACTTACTGATAAATAAATGTACAACAATTTAAAGTTAAAATATCTTTATTTGAAACGACCGTTAGCTTTGAGAGTAAAACTACAACTAACCTACTGACTAAACTAAGGTTGAAGCTATTCATGCCCGTGCAAGGGTTAATTGACGATTCAGCATTTCCCAACTGTGGGAACAGCGGATGAGGATCATATTAATTCGTCGTGGCCTTCGGTGGTGCAAGTGCATTTACCTTTGTTCATGAATTCATGAAATGCACTGTCAGCATTGACTCGTGGGAAATGCATGGCGTTAACTACCCTCTCCTCAAAAATCTACGTCCCGTAGATCCTTGCTTTAAGATGAAATGTTAGGGGATGCTATTGCTGGTGGTGGTAGTTGTATCTTGGGTAAGTCAATTTTTTATATATAGTACGCCATATCTTCAGGATTACGATCGCAAATATTAGAAGGATGGTCACATCAGTAGCCGTATATGTGTTCAGTTTATTCGTAAGACTGCTAAGGATTTTAATGTTGTTCACACTCATATTGTGGAGGTATTCGATGTCAATTTTATGCTCAATTGTTGTGGTGTTTGTGAGAACTGGTGGTAATGCTTGAAGTGAAGTAGTTGTAATACTGGCGTATAATCCTGTTATTAAGCTGAATCGTTTCGTTGTGCAGCTGAATCAGATATGTGCCAGAAAGTTCCTTGGGGATCCCTTTGCTGGTTAACTTCCCATTGAAGTTTGTAACGAATATTGTATCCTCTTTGATGAGTTCTACTACCATAGCTGTGTTGGAACGTATCGTACAACTAGCATGTCCTCCTTTTAATAACCGCACAATGCACCCATCTTCGTCGAGCTTTTCTAGAGAGCTCTCATTGCAAACTGTCATATTTCCTATGTTTAGGCAATTAGATATTACTCCATAGGTTTCTTCATGGTTCACCAAAATTTTGGAGAAAGGAAGGTCTACCTATTTTCCTTCGATAATTGATGCTCTGGTCAATAGGTGGTTATATTCGGTCCCGCTAACTTTAGGCATTGAAAGGACATACAGCAGTATGGAATCATTGGTGAAAACTGATGGCTTGCCAAATTGTAATGCTTCTATTATGTTTGCATACGGTAAGGTTTCAATTTCGTTGATGACCCTGTTGATTTCTTCTTGGTCTAGGAGATTAGTGTTCACTATTCCACTTTTTGCCAATTGGCACGCACGAATGATCTCATTTACTTCTTCTTTGATGACCAAAAGTTCATCTATGATACTTTGTTCTTGCATGGCCCTGCTGGACGAAGCTACTTGATTGGCAGTGCTGTTGATAACCCAATTTATCTTTTGTGTGATGTCCTCAGTTATTCTCAGGACACGCTCATTTATTTTGTACTGCTGGTTGTTGTTGGAAACGATATCTTCTTCGTTTTTCAGCACCTTGTCCCAGTCTGCAGCGTCAGGGTTGCCTGCCAGCCATTTCCATGCGGACCCGATCCAGTTGATTGATCTTTGTCTTCTATGGGCCTTTCCTTTCAGTGAATCGAGACGTTCATGAAGTTGTGTAAGATGATGACGTGCGACAATTTTCCTCTCAGACTGCGCGATCTGCACTTCCACGATTTCTGTCATTTTGTCCATTAGTTCATCAAGTTTGTCCAAGCGAATGATGTGTATCAGGTTGAAATGTCCATCGATGATCCATCCTTGTCCTTCCTTAATTGTAACCATAGGGGACATGTATTCAAAAATACTGAACCCTTGCACGGCCGTTATTAATAATAAACTGTTTAATATATAAAATTAGTGAAAAGAAATATATATATATGTATTAGTTGTGAAGTTTAAAAAATGAAATTACATTCTAATTAAAATTTTCTTATGTCTCAGTATATGCAATATTAAGTACATATTTTTATAAATTAGCCTATAAATTGACAGATTTATATTCCAGTTAATAACTAATGGTGCAGAAATTACAACATAGGATTTTTCTCTTTTTTTTTTATTATTTTAATATTATTTCTGCTTACATATGTTATATTTAATCTTACTACTTTTTTCCAAGTGAGAATATTTAAATTTATTTAATAAGTGCTATGTTTAGTGCCTTGCGTACTTAGTGAAAAGTATTATGTTTGGTGCTTTGTGTGCTTAGTGAAAAGTTTAATTAACAAGTGCTTTACTAGGTGCAACTAGGTGCAATTGCCATTCTTCCTTTTTTTTTTTTTTTTTTTTTTCATTTTTATGCTCTCCGATGAGGAATTGAACCCCAGTCTCCCGCATAATAGCAGGTGTACTAACCACTATACTATCGAGGAGCGCTTAACTTAAGTTTTTGATACGGGTCTTATGAATTTTTCTGCCCGTATTCGTTGTTACTGTTACACGGTTATTTTTTTCGACAATGTCCTTTTTAAACAAAGGCTTATTTTTGGCTTTGATGCCTTTTGAAGCCGTATAAATCACATCACCTTTCTTATACTGTCTTGGGGATGTTCTATGTTTGTTTCTGTGCTTATTGTTTTCTCTTTGTTTTCGCTTGATTTCCGATCTAAGATCGTGATTTATCTTTCTTCGGAAATCGGTTAATTTTTGATAATTGATTCTTTCGGATCTGTCGAAGAAAATGTCTGCTGGCTTTCGCTTTGTTACGGAATGAATGGTGTTATTGTACCTGTCAACTGCAATGTTCAGTAGCTCCTTTAAGCGCAAATCCTTATATTCTACCTTAAGGCAACGGTAGATTTCCAGAATTGTGGAATGAAATCGTTCCACCTGCCCATTTACTTCGGATCGATGTACTGGGGTGCGATACAATTGTATATCCAACAGACTGATAAAGTTTGTTATGATTGGGCTCATGAAGCTACATTCATTGTCTGTGACAAGTACCTTTGGAACGGTAAAATAGTGGAGAATTTTGATTATCTTATCTCTGAGATGCAGAACGGACCTGTTTTTAATGTGGAAAAGTTTTGCAAATTTGGAAAATGTATCCAGGCAGCTAATGAATTTTTCGTTCTGCACCTCTATTATATCGAGGTGAAGTATTTCGCAGGGATAACTAGGAACTGGGGTAGATTGGAATTCGGGGCGAATGGGATGCCTATCGTATTTATTGGAATGACAAATTTCACAGGTGGTGGCATATTTCCTAATTTTTGCCATCATTCGTGGGAAATAGAATTTTTTGAGGATCTGTTCTTTATTTTCTCTTGGGGCTCGGTGAGCTCTTCTATGTTCCTCCTCTATGATGGAGAATTTCCGATCCTCAATAGTGACGTCTTCCACAAGTCTTTGTGTAATCCTTATTTTGTATTTAACAAAATTTTCAAGGTATACACTCTGAAGCAACCCAAGATATGCCTCTGGAATTTTAATTCCATTGATTACATTAGGGTTTAATTTTTGACGGAGAACCTCTTTGAGTTTGGCCTGGTCCAAGCTCCTCGCGGAGATGACGTGTCGAAGGAAGCCAGGATGAGGTTCGTAGTTGGCATCACAAACACTTTTAGCATCACACTTATTATCCTTATTAACTCTAAAAACCAATTGGTTCCTGAAGACATTAAGAGGAGCTTCCACGTGTGGTATTAGGTCGCTGTTATCTTGATCAGCACTGTGCATAGTTCCAGACTCACTATCATCTGGGGATTGTTCACAAAGTCCTTCATCAGCAGTAGCTGTTTGTATGTTGTCTGTGTAGTTTTCGTCAGCAGATGCTGTTTGTGTAAGTCCTGTTTCAGTTCGTGCTTCGTTTGCCGTTTCTGTTGTGGAACCACATAGAGAGGGTGCGGTTTCTGTCGTAGAATCATTACAAGCCAAACGAGACTCAGATTGTGTGTTTCTCATATTTCCACTTGAAACAGGTTCATTTACTGAGTCCTGCAAGTGGTTTACCTGAGTTCTGAGTCTTGAAAGAGCATCAGCCACGTAATTCGATTTACCAGGTTTGTAAACCAATTCGTAGTTATACTCTTCTATCCTGGCTTTCCATCTCTTCAGCTTTGCGTTATAATTTCTATTTCCCAAAGCAAAGGTAAGGGGCTGATGGTCTGTTAGAATTTTAATCTTTTTGGCTCCGTAAAGGTATGACCGAAGGTTGTCAAGAGCCCAGACGATGGCCAGCATTTCCTTCTCATTTGTAGCAAAACCCTCTTCACATTTGCTCAATGACCTAGAAATAAACGCAATTGGCCTGTCTTTCCCGTCTATATCTTGGGATAGAACAGCACCGATCGCATAATTAGATGCATCCGTTGTTAAGATGAAAGGCTTTTCAAAATTGGGGAAAGCTAAAACTTCAGAAGATGTCAACAAAATCTTTAAGTCATTGAAGGCTCTCAGCTCAACATCGCCCAATCTGATAGGAACACGCTTGGATTGATTGGCTCTTATTTGCGCGTTTTCCCCCCTCGTAAGATTTGTTAAGGGTTTAGCAACCTTGGCATAGTCGCGGATAAATTTTCTATAGTATGAAGTTAAACCAAGGAATGATTTAAGTTCCTTCAGGTTTTGTGGTGGTTCTAAGTTCTGGATTGCAACAACTTTTTTTGAATCAGGCCGAATACCCTCAGGTGAAACGATATACCCTAGAAATTCCACCTGCTCCTGCATAAAATGAGTTTTTTCGAGATTGACCCTTAAACCTGCCTCACCAAGTCGGGTTAGCACCGCATCCAAGTTATTAAGATGATCGTCTTGCCCCTTACCAAAGACTATTATGTCATCAATATACACATAACATGTCTTTCCAATGAAAGGCTTCAGAACATCGTCGATCATCCTCTGAAAAATCGCGGGTGCATTCTTGAGTCCAAAGGGTAATCTCAAGAATTCGAATTTCCCGTTCATGGTGGAAAATGCGGTTTTTGGGATGTCTGATGGCTTCATGCGTATTTGGTGGAATCCAGAAGTCAAGTCAAGTGTCGTGAAGTACTTGGCTTCTCCAAGACTGGCTAACGTTGAATTAATATCAGGTATAGGATAGGTGTCCCCGATAGTGACACTGTTGAGCCTCTTATAATCAACAACCATTCGGTATTGTTTCTCACCATTGGGTTTGGGTTTTTTCGGTACAACCCATATAGGTGAGTTATAAGGGCTTCGGGATGGTCTAATTGTCCCTTCTTCTAAAAGGTTGGCTATTTCCTTTTCAACCTCCCCTCTGAGGCAAGCTGGATAAGGATAACTTTTCGAATATATTGGATCATTTGTGTTAGTCTTTATTTCTGCTAGGACTGAGGTTTCAACTATTTTCCTGGCATCAATTGGCCCGAAAATATATTTATGTCTCTTTATAAGGCAATTTAACTTGTCTTTAATAATATCAGGGAGTAAAGGATCAAGAGTGAGGTTCACTTCCCTAGAGATTTTTTCTTTTAAGGGAATTTCAATATTATTTTTTAATTTTAAAATGTTCCCTTTCCTATCAATTACAGCCTCTAAGGCCTTTAACGTATCATCCCCGATGATCCCGTCAAAGGAATTGAGACCTGGTAAGACATAAAACTTCAATACCGAGTTGTTTCCAGCTTTTTCAAAAAACTTCCCTTCGACAGATTCCGTAATATTTAATTCACCGCCCGCTGAACGGACAGTAAAAGGTTTTTTAATGGGTACCGTGGTTTGGTTCACTTTTGGACTTATAAAGTTCTTGTTGGCACCCGTATCGACAAGAAACTTCAAGGTGGTTCCATCCCCCGCAACATATTGTATATATGGTACGCTGGATGGCCGCCTGTCATAAAATTTACCTCTTCCGAAATTTCTTCCTCTGCAGCGGTCTCATATTCATTATTATCGTTACCCACCTCTACCTGGTAGACTCGTTGTTGTTTACTCGGGTAGTTTTCCGATCTTGCCCCACGCTTGAATCGGTTAAATGGATTAGAGTTATTAGACGTACTAGGGCGGGTTTTGTGGTCTCGCCTCGATCGAAAGCAGGCGAGACTCCAACTGTCTTATAAGGGTTTCATTGACAGTTGAAGGTGGGTTTGCTACCCTTCTCTCGATTGATTCTACCCTTGCTCCAAATTCTCTCAATTGGACTAGGATATTATTAACTGCCCCGTTGAGTTGGGTGACAGATTCGTTTAACTGCTCCATTATATCTTTCTTATTTTCCGAAGTATTTCTGTACTTTGTATTCTTTTATAAAATCTTCTACAAGAGCTAATATAATTCAAAAAGGCAATGTAATCTTATTAATCTCTTACCAAAAAATTCTCGCAAGTTTTTTGTTTAATATTTTTGATATATATTTTTATATATTTTTTTTTTATATTTTTTTTTATATTTTTTTATATATATTAAAAAGCACCTGCACTTTTGGAAATTGGTACTAATTTACTTCTAAATTATTTCTTATTATTATTTTTTATACACAATCTCTTTTTATTTTATTTTTTTTTTTTTGATAAATTTTTGGTTTTTCCTTTTTTAAATTTTTTTCTATATAATAGGAAAGGCACCAGCACTTTTGGAAATAATAGTTCCTTTCACTTTTTCTCACTTTTCATACGCAATCTTCTTTATTTTATTTTTTAGATATTTTTAAATATTTTTTTGATAGTTTTTTTACATTAAAAAAAAGGCACTTGCACTTTTTTGAAATACAATTTATTTTTTAAGATATTTTTAATTTTTTCTTTTTTTGATAATTTTTTTTAACATTAAAAAAAAGGCACCAGCACTTTTTGAAATTCAATATTTCTTCATGTATTTTTTCTCTACTTAATTTTAGCGTCACTCACACTATTTTCTTTTTTTGTTTTTTTTCTTTTCTATTCTTTTTTTTATCTTCTTCGCGTTCTTCGTTGTTATCTGTAATTAAGAAAAAAAATAATTAACCGAACCGAAGAAGCTAGGGAACCGGTATTCTCGGGGGTTGCCGTGTTAATCCCGTTTAGTTTAACTTAATAAACCTACTAATGGCACGCACAACTCCACCGTCGCATCCTTTAGCCGTGTAGGATATTTGCATGTTCCCATGGGTATGCAAAAGTTTAGAGCTCAAGATACCAAAATGGTCAACTGTGTTCTCATGGGTACAGTGACGTTCACTCAGAGAGAGCGTATTGGCCTTGGCACAGATCCTTTGGCGAAAAGGATACGATTGTGAACCGGTCCCTGCTCGGGCGCCAGTTATGGAATCTCGGGAGAGATATCCAAAAAAAAAACCGCGAACGCCAACCCCCGAGGGGCTGGCCCAACCGTTCGACTTACTGATAAATAAATGTACAACAATTTAAAGTTAAAATATCTTTATTTGAAACGACCGTTAGCTTTGAGAGTAAAACTACAACTAACCTACTGACTAAACTAAGGTTGAAGCTATTCATGCCCGTGCAAGGGTTAATTGACGATTCAGCATTTCCCAACTGTGGGAACAGCGGATGAGAATCATATTCATTCGTCGTGGCCTTCGGTGGTGCAAGTGCATTTACCTTTGTTCATGAATTCATGAAATGCACTGTCAGCATGAAATGCACTGTCAGCATTGACTCGTGGGAAATGCATGGCGTTAACTTTACTTTTGTATTTCATATTTCTTTATTTTGTTAGTTTACTTATTTATTTTCCAACAATTATACCTATATGTTTTGTTTTTATCTTTTCATATAATATGCAATCTAGTCACTTTTCTTTTTTTTTTCTCTTTTTTCCAAATTTAAATTGAAGGTTTTAAATGCATTTTCCTTCAAATAAACAAATTCTCAAATGTATATTCTTAAGAATAAAACGATAATGTTTCAGATGTAAGATAAGTATATTCATATCTCTGAATTGTAAAATGTGCGGTCACACAACCTTTTAAATTGTTTTGCAAATAAAATATATCTATCTATCTGCACAATTTTGTATGACTTTAAGGGATTAGTAGGTAATGCCCCATAAGAATGCTTAAGATCTTACTTAAAACTATATATATGTATAAAGGATAAAAAACAAAGTATGTCATTATTGACTGATTGTCCATTTGTGCAAAGTGTGTAAGAAAAATTATAACTCTTTTATCAACTAATAAGCAAAAGTGAAGTGAAATATAAATAAAAACAAAGAGTGAGTTTAATCAGCGGCCGATTTTTAATTGTTCGAGCGATAATTTCTCTCCACTAAAATGGATTCCATCGCAATTCCTTATTCGGTTTTGTGTTCCGAACTTATGACTAATGGTCGCAAAGTAAAAAATATGCGACCATATTTTGAAAGACTATACCCCAACTTAACTTCTGAGCAAATAGAAACTGTGATGTCAGAAGTACAGAAACGGCGGTATTTTTCTCAATTTTCAAACCGGTGGACTGCAGTTTGTAAAAACAAAGTTTTTTTCAAAAAAAAAAAAATACAGGGATTGGCTGGAAGGAGTTTTGGAAGTAGAATTCACCAAAAATGTACTGCTTGAAACAACAAGCAACACATCCAGGAGGTTCTTTGCCAATCCAACCATGACTTCAGAAATCACTGGAGTCAATGAAGACCTAATTCGGCGGTTTTCTGTTATTCTTGAAGTAATAACATCAAATGAAAAAATAGACTTAAAAAAATATGCCGAGTACGCGTGGGAAACTGCACAACTTTTTGTAGAGAATTATAAATGGTACCATGCCAGCGACCGTACATAAGGTTGGAGAAGAAATCATAAAAAATTGTGCATTTCCTGTAGGATCACTCTCCGAGGAAGCCCAAGAATGCCGAAATAAGGACTATAAAATCTATCGCAGTTTTAATTCGAGAAAATGCAGCCGTATTGCGACGAATGAAGATGTGATGCATCGTATCCTCATATCCTCAGATCCACTTATAACAGGATTGAGGCCACAGGCAAAAAAGAAAATACTTCCAATGAGTGCAGACGCTAGAAACCTCATTTTAGCACAGTAAAATAGCTTCTTCTACTTTTTTATATTATTTATTAATTTATTGCAAATGTTTTATTTATGTTCTTAATATTATTGTTTTTATGTTAATAATATATAAACATAGTTTGTTCTTTTTTATTGAAAATAAAAAGTTCATATTTTACTAAAAAAAGAAAATATATTTCAGTACAACATCAAAAACCCATAAATTTTAGAAAAATGTCCATAACATTTTGTCCAATAATTTTTTCTTAACAAAATTTTGACCAAATATGTGTCAGGTGTAAGGATTTTAACATTTCTACCGGATTTCATTCAAATCTGTTGAATAGTTCAGATTTTACAGACTTTTTTCCGCTGTCCCATACAATCAAAACGCACAAATTTTAGAAAATTGTCCACAACTTTTTCTAATAATTATTTCTTAACTAAATTTGGACCACATATGTATAAGATAGATCTTAACATGTGTGCCAAATTTCATTCAAATCCGTTAAGTAGTTCAGATTTTACAGATTTTTTTCCGCTCTCCCATACAAACCAAACCACTGTCGCCCTGGTTCTCCACGAGCTGTTGCGCCACCCAATTTTTTATTTTATTTATAAGGGAGAGAAAAAGGCATCGTTTTCATTGATTTTCAAGCTCACTTAATTGGTACTTTTATCATGCTTGTAGGTTTGTAGGGGACTGCATTCTGAAAAAAACGATAGACGTTACGTGAAGCAAATCATTGACGATTTGCTTCTGACTATTATTATTTTTAAAATTACGGAATGACCCCCAGCTTTCACATATTCACTGGATATTTAAATGAATTCAGTGCCACCACCCAAAAAAGCATTTGGCATACCTACCTTCTACCGTCAAACTAAATGCATGCTTGCGATTATTTTTGCAGAAGGTGGCTACCAAAAAGGTGGCTCAATCCAGCTTCAAGGAAGTCTTGGCATTTTTTGAGATAGAGATATGTATTCCTAGGAATTTTTTCCTTTTTTTCGAAAATTGTTTACGATTGGAGAGTATCACACGGGGGAAAAAATCCGGGGGAAAATTTATTTGCGATAAGGCTCATTATTTAGAAAAGTAGGGAGGCATGTGGTGAACGCATAACCAAAATATGAGTATGAAGGTTCGAAGGTACATGCATCTTGACATTGAATACAAAAGTCTGTCCGAATTCTTTTGGCGCCCATAGATGGGGTATTGTATGTATATAAACTCTATAGCACTCTCTCATGACCGTTGAGGGCGATGAGAACTCTTAACTGAAATTAGTATAACATGTGACCACTAGATGTTCACGAGATTTTTCGCTTCATGAGAATACAAAAGAGTTTATATACAATGGTGGGGACAAGGTCGAAAATAACGGTTTTCTAATTTGGTGAATATACCTATGTATGTACCTATATAAAATAAATGTGGTATTATATATTATATTATAATACCTATTTGGTCCTCGTGAAGAAGATACAAATAGAATGTATACCCAAAAATGTGTGGGTTAATTGAATGTCCTGTTTTTATTTTCGGTCAGCTTCAATTCATCTTCTTATACATTTTAAAATGTACCTCGTCCACAAAAAGGAACAAACAACAAATAAAATAAAACCAGCAAACAACAATATATTCATAGATTATATATCATAATTACGTTTCAAGACACACACACGCACACACACAGACACACCCACACACACAGACACACACAGACACACACAGACACAGACAGACAGACAGACAGACAGACAGACAGACAGAAAGACAGACAGACAGACAGACAGACAGACAGACAGACACACACACACACACACACACACACACACACACACACACACACACACACACACACACACACACACACACACACACACACACACACACACACACACACACACACACACACACTCACACACACACACACCCACACACTCACACACACACACACACACACACACTTCAACTTATTTAAATCATTAGTGGTTGCAAAGTTTTCATCCTAGTTATTAAATAAAAACGAGGATGAAGGTTGGAATCGAACCTGAGCACCAAGGTGGGGACGAGTTCTACCGACGAAACCTCTGGACCATAATGCGGTATGGAAGGTTTCGCTCAACTCTTGTTCAGACTACGAAGGATGAATGATTAAGGGAGATGATGAGAAAATAAACATAAAAAGGAACTAAAGAAGAAATGTTCGTTAACTAAAACTAGAATTTTATTCATGAAACTCCACAAAAAGAATATATTTTGGCATTATTATTGATAGTTTTTAGCTATTAATATTTGTTTCTTTTTGTTTTATTTTAAATAATTATTCTTAAAACTAGAATATACAATAGTATGGGGAAATATTGTTTTTCACTTCTCAGATTTCGCGAAATTAGACCAAAAATAAACAATTCTGACACATTTATATGTGAAAAATTCAGTGAATATTTTTAATATTAAAATAAGATTTTTCTGGTTAAAAATCGGATAGAAAAATGATGAGAAAAGTGGCCGGATCCACTTCCATGATGAGAAAATCAACTTTCGTTAACTTTGAAAGAGGGCTGGATGTGCAGAACGGCAGAAAAATCATCAGTTGGTGTCTGGTATTCGAAATTATTTGTCGTGAGCTGTTTGGCGAGTTAGGCCATAAAAAGAACAATAAAGTACAGTCACATTAGTGCACAAAAAAAAGATTAATAAATAAAGGAATCTTTTTATAAAATTGGAGACTAAAAGGGTGAATTTAAAAGAAATATAAATAGAGAAGTTAAAATTGTTAAACAGCAAAAATGAAATACTTTAGCCCCTACACAAGAAAGTACAGTACAAACGCGAGAGACTGTACCCGATGTGAAAGTGGTGGCAAGCCACGTGATAGGTATATACCTATCGAGCTTCTATCCCATGAGTATGTTCGGGGATTCTTTAAGGCTAACTAAGGTAACCTTTTTACTGTCTCATTTTGTCGTGCTTTGCCACATAGTAGTTTTTGCCAATTAATTTTTTTTTTTCAGCTTGCTAGATCGTAAGGTAGCCAGACCATCAAAAAGCAACCTCCACTGACACGAAAAACGAGTCTACCAACAACGCAACAAGTAGTTACTCGCCATCTTAAACTACAAACTATCCAGACACCGACATACAAAAAAAAAAATCTACAAGACACTGTCCTCTTAGCAAAACTAGCTAGGCGATCATTAGAAGCCCATGCATAAGCTCAACTCCAGCATCAGCACTTGAAGCAATATATCTTGCACGGATCGTTTTTACTCCATTCCATCTTCAAGAATAGCCATATCTGCGACAACCTACAACATAGACTACATCACGATACAACAGCAAAACTATACACCAGCCACACTAACCATCCAATTAGCAAAAACAAACAACATAGACTACTAAAGCATAAACGTACAACAGAAACACAAATCCTCGACATCAATCAGCAACAACATACATACAACATAGACTACATCACGATACAATAGCTAAATATACAACAGCAACACTAATCAACTACCCCTAAATCAGCAACACCTACGACATCTACAGTAAAATTCATCCATTAATGGTTAATTACCAAAATCTAAGTACTTTTTTTAAATTAATTTAAGTTTTTTTATAAACTACATAACCCTGAGGCCACACGAGCCAGTACTGGCTAGCCAGTTGGCCACCCACACTAACTGTCTAATTCCTATTCGTGTATATGGTGTGACGTAGGCGGCATGATACACTGGCTTCTCTACTGGCCAGCGTTCGGATCTTACTCCAAATGGAGTAAATCTACTCCGATTTTAAGGAACGAAATTTAACTACTACGATTTTCCACTTTTTCAAGACTGAAGATGGAACCACTTCAATCTATCGTCTGTGTGGTGTGGAGTGGCATTTTAAATACTCTGTGCTCACTTATCAAGCCTGTCATGTTGCAAACTGTTATTAGACGTTGCACTTAGTGCATTTTTATCTTCGCTTAAAAAAGTAGCATGTTAAATGCAACAAAAATTTGGTATATTAATTCCGTATTGTTGTTAGCTTTGTCTCTTAGTCCCCTTTCACACGAAGAAACAAGTTGCTGGAGATTTTTTTGACGTTTTCTTTTAATCTCCTTAAAAATCTCTTGTACCTTTCACACAAGGAAACAAATCTCCAGGCAATTTTTGAAATTTCCTTTGAAAGTCTATTGGTTGAACACACCTAAACCTAGATATGAAAGGAAATGTCAAAAAATCTCCTCAAATCCTCGACCGGGGAGATTCTGTTCGCCCCTCTTTCGTCCTGCCCTTCTCACCCAGGAACTAAAAGTTGCTGGCAACTCAGTTTCCTCGTGTGAAAGGGCACTTAGTACATTCTAATCTTCGCTTGCAAAAAAAGAAGCATGTTAAATACAATAACAATTAGAAATTATGCCGGAATGTTGTTGTATTTAACATGCTACTTCTTTTCATGTAGAGATAAAAATGCACAAAAAACACACGCACTGATGACGCCATCCAACATCACTATAGCAAAAAACAACAAAACCCAAAGCTTTGTTGTCATTACGAATGTTTCGCGTTGGTTTTGGAGAGCCTTAAGCCGCGTTCAGTGCTGAGATTCAGCTATTTCAGCGAGTGAGATGAGATGACTCACCTTACTTGCCGACTCATCTCACTCCACTCACAAAAGTGATTCAGCTATTTAAGTGAAATGAGTTTGTTCGAATTTAGTTTCGAACATGAGACAAAGAATAAATATAAAACAGCCAAATTCTACCTCCTTGTCACACTCGTTAGGTTTGATTTTCTGTTTCACATCACCACTAATGGAAGCGAAATGAAATAACAAATACAACAATGTAAACATTGAAATCTTAATAATGGAGTCTTTTGTTTTTTTTTTTATTTTTTTGTCGTAGTTGAAGTTTAATGTGAGTTTTCACCCTTGAGAAATAAAAATATTAATACAGTCAAAAGGGAATAGAATATAATTTTATTAAATATAAATATGTGCATATGATAAAAATAAGATTTAAAAATCAATAAAAGGGTAGTTGTTTTTATCTACATACGTTGTTGTTTTCTTATTTCATTTTTCCTATCCATGAATATAAATTCTTGAGAAAAGCACACATACCTATTTAAAACAGGAAATTTACCAACACATACACTAAGTTACTGCGGAAATATCTGGCGAGTAATCTGACACTCACTCACTTTTGCTAGCTGAATCGATTTTCGACGAAAATTTATTCATCTCATTCACTCCCTGCAGTTTTGAATTAGCTGAATCTCTTCACAGATCAGTAAATATTTACGTTGTGCGCCGTGCGCCTTGAGTTTTGTATTCGCCACCAATATTTTCGCAGAAAGCTCAAATTAATTTGGAAATAAATTTTTGCGTAGTATGCCGTGCGTGAGTGCTCAGTTAGCATTGAAATGTTTAATGTCGTCCACATCAAAGCACCTGTGTGCCGCAAATTTTTTCGTGTGCGTCGAAAATCCATCGAAATCGTATAGCATGCGTTGAACGTGATACAAAAATTTGTGTGCGTCCGGACGTCCACATTGACGTATTTTTTGCATTCACACAAATATTTGCACCGTATACGGCGCACAACGCAAATTTTTATTGATCTGGACGCGGCTTTAGGCTAGTCGCGCACATGCAACTGCTACTGCAACAAAACAGTTTAGTCACAAGGTGACCGATGAGCGTGCATATGAGCACAAATAATCATGACCATTCATGTTCTCATACAATTTTAATTTACTAGAGGTGGTCAAAATTTGTTGAAAATAAATGTTTGTACTGAAAAATATACTTTAAAAAATTATAATAAAAAAAATGCAATAACTAATATTTAATTTTGCAACCCATCTATTACAACAATTATTTTAGAATATTACAAAAATAAACAAATAGTTCATCCATGGTCGTAGCGTTCACGTATTTGAGGAAAGTAGTACTTGTTAAAAACTTTTGGAAAAAACATCATAACATAGTAACCACTGGGAAAATATTTGTTTTATATTTTTTTCTGGAAAGGTCATAAGGCCTGCTACAACCAGTTGCGAGGTTATTCATTATTTACAGGACACCCTGTATATAGCAATGATTTCGATTTACTTTCAAATTTTAGTCCAATTTTATAGGAAGATATTATTCTTCTAAGCTGATCTCTATTCATCCCATCGAAGCGGTGCACCACCTCGACAGCGGACTTTCATCGATAATACACTATCAGCAAATTTAATCACCATCAAGTACAAGTACAGAAAAAAGAAACAAGAAAAAAAAAAGAAAAAAAAAACATATCAACCGAAAGAAAAAGCTTAAGGTAAGTGCTTATCTTTTATTTTGACTTGAATTTGAATTTGTTTAATTTCGAAAAAAAAATATTGCTATAACATCAAATGCATCAACCATAAGAGCCAATAAAAGTATGTGTTAAATTTATTAAAGGTCAGCTAATAGAACAAAAAAAAGGGTTGAATTATACTCATAGAAGTAAATCATACCAAAAATGCAAACAAAATTAAATTTTTCTTGAGATTTAAAGAAAGGAAATAGGATGTTCGACGATCCTTTAAATAAAATAGAAATTAAAGTTAAGATACGAAGCTTATAGCTTATAATTTCCTTTATTAATCCAATTTGAATGTACGTATACGTACAAAATTTGCCATCGCCATATATTTATATATATAATATAATCCCCTGAGAGATTAATTTTTTAAATTGAAGATTGCCTATAATATAAGAAAGAGAAAGAAATACATACAACCACTGATCTCTATAAAACACTGGATAGTGTATCGATACAAAAATATTGCTTCCATTTGAAGAATTGTTATATTATGAAGCTGACCACTTTTTTGTATACCAGTATAACTGTATAACATGTAATACAAAGATAATCCATTAAACAGACATCAATTCTCCGTTCGTTTCACCCCCCGAGATCTGTTTGCTAACATCTGTTGTGTTCGTAATTTAAATTCATTCACTTATTAGTAAATGAAACGGAATAACAAACGTAAAGAGTGTGACAAGGAGGTACAATCATTAAAAAAAAAGGCAGAATATGCAATCGCATCCCCCTCATCATAATTATTCATTAGCTGTTTTGCTCAACTTTTTCGCAAACTGCAATGATTTATCTCATTCCACTATGTAATTATACAAAAAAAAATATACCAAGTGCACACAGTGAATAACTTAAAGGTTAAGGATAATAAATAATAAAACAAACTTCCACAAAAGATTATATTTTCATATCATGGTTTGTTTCCCTTTCTTCAGATAGACATCTGGAAATAGGGATGAGTGATTTTAATCGATATTTGCAAAATATCGATAGTAAAGATTTCGATGTTTTGCAACATCGATATTAATATCCAAAACATCGGACTTAAAAACAAACAAAAAGCTAGTCGAAAATGATTGATTCAGCTAGTAAAATCTAGATGGAGTGACTTTCATAGTTTTTAAGTCATCTGTAACATTTGGAATTTTTTGAAAAAGGAAATCATTAAAGGATCTCCCAAACCAAACTTCAAAATTCAGAACCACAACGAAACTTTCCATGTGCAAAAAGGCACAGATATAAGTTTACACATGAAGTGCCTATCAATTTTGCTTCCATCAAATTTGTTTTGTGTTTATTTGTGCAAAATAAATATTTTTACATCGATATTCAATTTCAATTTCAAGACGCATTTTAAACCATACAAGTTTTTGTACACACTTTTGCAAGCAAAAATATCTTGCAATATCGTTAGATAACAGTGTACACATGAAATACTTGCAATATTGCTTCTATCAAATCTGTGGACGATACATTTTACAAAATTCAAATTTTAGCATCGATTTCCACGCATTGAAATAATAGATGCTCAGAAGACCCAATTTACACCAATGCAAGTTTTTGCACACAACTTCGTGTTTTGCAATATCGATATGTTCCAAAAAGCCACAGAAAACAGTTTACACAAAATTCCTTGAAATATTACTGCAAAATACATATTTAATATCGATTTTCACGAATTTAAATTATCGATGGTCAGAAACACGCAGTTTACAGCTTACACCATGCAAGTTCTTACGCACACCTTCGTGTGAAACAAGATTTTGAAATATCGGATTTCAAAAAGGGCACACATAACAGCTTAACACCATGAATATTGATTTTTATTAAATTTGTTGATATTAATTGTGCAAAATACATATTGTAATATTTTCTCAGGTTCGTTAATAAAACTTATTTACTTTATTCAAAACGTCCACTTATTTATTTCGCAAAATAAAACACTTTACTTTTCTTACTACAAACAAAACGATTTATTCTTCACCACTGAATTAATTCACAAACTTTACTTTTCACTTTTATTACAACCAACTTTATTCATTCACGATTAAAAACAAACTGTGTCGCTGCCGTTCAAACCTGTGCCTTTTATACTTGTTTTCCAAACTCTCGAAATAAGGAGAACGTTCTGGTCTCTGCTTCCAGAGCTTTCCGTAGGGGAAATTTCCCAATAATTTCCCTTCCAAAAGCTTTTATTTGACAGCTGGTAAATCTGCTATAATCCGGCAGATGGCGCTTCCTTCGTTTGAGAGTTGCTATAATTATAGCTAATAAGGGTATGTTTGCACTGCGACCGTAAGTTTTATTGTGTCCGTTTGTTTGCATTTCGGAGTCGTTATAGTTCAAATATGGAAAGTTATTACAATATTTTAACATCGATTTTCACCCATTAAAATCATTGATGCCTACAAAGATACCCACCTACACGTGGTTTTAGCACACAAGCTTCTGTGCATCATTATTTTGCAATATCGATGTTTAAAGTTAAAATACCTTGCTTATGACTTCATATTTTTCATTTGTATGAAAACTTAAATCGATTTTAAGAAACTTAAGAAAAAAAGGCCGGCACCAGAAATTTTGAAAGCTAAAATACATTAGAGCGTAGCATGAAGCATTTTTTGCTTTGGTCAAACAAAAAACTTAAACAAAAACACATGAAAAAAACATCGATGTTAAGCAGCATCGATATTTCCGGTTCGATGTTGAAATCGATGTTGTTTCAATATCGCACATCGCTATCTGGAAAATACTTTTTTTTTGTGTAATTCAGACGTCAAATTATGAAGCCGACCACCTAATTGTCATCTTCAAATGGAAGCAAAGAAACTGTTATACATTATAAGGAATACACTATCCAGTGTATTATAGAGATCAGTGCATACAACATCATGTACATGGAAATACACACAACATTACAGGAACACGAAAATTTAGCTCTAGTCGATTTAAGCTCGAATTAGAACGATTTTTTTTTGTTTTTGGTTATGTTCTTAATATTATTACTTACATATTACTTTCTATTATTATCGAAATTGAATGATTTAAATACGAAAATGTATAAAAGCTAATTTTTTAACCCCGATTAAAACGATTTTTTGAATCAAGGTCTTATGAATTCGATTTTCAAATGGCAAGTTGCCTTCTAAATTTTTGGGATACATATTAGGTTATACTAAAATGGAATAGTGAGAGGCTCCTTTTAGGGTGGATGTGGTGGTGTTTAGAGGATCTCTTGAAGTCGATGACGCAGACAACGTTTAGCCAAGAGGTAATTGTAAGCATTTTAGTTTAATACCAACATTTAAATTAGGGGGCTACCGCAAACAAAATTTAACGTGGCCGCGGTGGCCATGGACGTGTCACATGACGGTGATGCGTGCGGGGGGGATTAGCCATGCTGGGACTAACGTCATCTGGTCCGGTGCTCTCTAGGGCTGCCATTTATTTTTATCTCGCTCAATACTCATATAGGAAAAATTAATGGTAGTAGGTACTTCTTTCTTTTAAAAGGGATGAATTTCTGGTCTCAAATTATTTTTTTCCCTTGTTCAGGTTCCAGACCCACCTCCAGAACCTCCTCTGTTAGACTTTATTCCATCAGAAACACCACCTATCTATGAAAAAGTGAAAAAAAAATGTTTTCCTTTGTCCAGGTTCCAGACCCACCTCCAGAACCTCCTCTGTCAGACCTTACTCCTTCAGAAACACCACCAAAAAAATCTATGAAAAGGTTAAAAAAAAATGTTTCCTTTGTCCAGGTTCCAGACCCACCTCCAGAACCTCCTCTGTCAGACCTTACTCCATCAGGAACACCACCAAAAAAATCTATGAAAAAATTACAAAAAAATTGTTCTCCTTTGTCCAGGTTCCAGACCCATCTCGAGAACCGCCTCTGTCAGGCATTAATTCATTAATTCACCAGACACACCACCAAAAAAAATCTAGGTTTAGTAAATTAAAAAAAAAATTGTTCTTTTGTCCAGGTTCCAGATCCACCTCCACTCCATTAGTCCATCAGACATTTCAAAAAAAAAAATCTATCCAAAAGTTAAAAATAAAAAAAATTGTTCATTTGTCCCAGTTTTAGACCCATCTCCAAAACCTCGTCTATCAGAACATAATTAATTCTGCACCATACAAAAAAAATCTATGAAAGTACCTAATTAAAACAAGTTTTTATCATGTTATAGAAAAAGTATACACCCAATAAGCGAGATGGACATTTTAATTGTTTGTATGAATGTATAAGATTTCCCTGCAAAACCAAGATACCTACAACTATACTTCCTTCCTGCTTCCTCTCAATAAATATGATAAATCTACCATAGCTGACTCTTACACTTTAACTTTCGATAAACAAACCATACAGCTTTCACATAGCTTTATTTTCGCTATTATTTATTTTTGGGTTCAGTTTCATTTTTGGCACCAGTTGCGCTGGGATCGGCTATACCCAACCCAGCATAAAAATAATGAAAGGATTTTTTTGAGGCTCTCTTAGCCGAGAAGAAAACCAATAATTGTTTGAAAGGGAAATTTCCAAATGTGGTCACAAAATTTATTTTGATTCGTTTAAAAGTCGAACAGCTGCAGTATAAATGAGAATTGATTTCATATGAAGTAGAATTATTAAATTTTTGCGAACTGCGAATGTTAGTGAATTTTAACATTTCTTTCACATGAGTAATCTGTTTCTGTTTGGTTGCCAACAGACGCGAATTAAGTGCCTTGTACATGAGCTGTGAACGGCGAATGCGAATAAATTTGTTAAGGCAATTCCAAGTGCAAATATCAACAAATTCGTATTTTAACTTTTCGACAAAGTGAATAAACGATCTTATCATCAATTTTAAAAAAGAAAACACGAACAAAAATTAGTTTTAATTGTTAAATTTAGCATTTTTATATTTTCTACGCGATTAACCAGATATTTTCTGCGAACTGCCAAACACTTATTCGCAATCCACAACATCAGGACGCATTCCACAGATCTGCGAATGAAAAATTCGCTCGAATTTAACCTCAAATTTCCATTAAGCACTCATTTTACTGGTTTATTTTGTATTACAATTACAAACCAAACGTTTATAGTTTGCAGATAATATCTTGTTGGTCGCGTAGAAAATTTTAAAATGCTAAATAACATTTACAATTTAAACTAATTTTTGGCAGTTTTCTCTATTTAAAATTATAGATAGGATCTTTTATTTACTTTATCGAAGAGTTGAAACGAGAGTTTGTTGATATTTGCACTAAGAATTTTCTAAAGAAATTTATTCGAATTCTCAGGTCGCACCTCATGCGAAAGACACCTTAAAGGCTCTCCCAAACCAACGCGAAATCATAGTGAATTGCATTGTGTATCTTTCATATTTTGTTTTATTGTGAATGGTTTCGCGTCGTCGGCGAATGTTTCGCATTGGCTTGGGAGAGGCTTAAAGATTCTCCCAAACCAACGCGAAACATTTGCCGACGACAGTCTTTTGTTGTTGTTTAGCGTGTATATGTCATATTTTTTAACGCTTCGAATAACTCGTTTTGATTTTGCATCCAATTAAAGTGCCTCTACACTATCCCACAAAGTATTAACACATGTCAGAATAAAGTGGGAAAGCATTTCATACGACTGCCAAATTTGTGAGATGAAAATGATTTTCATATTTTGCTTCCACACTTGCATCAAAACAAATCAGTTTCACCATAACCTCAAACGCCCAAGTGGGATAGAATGTGTGAAGGTTTTAGAACCGATTCTAAATATTTTCAGGTATAAACACGTCAAATCGTGTAGGATGCGATGTCAAGTTGTGTGTGATGAAATTTCATATTTTGCTTCCACACTATTATACATGACTTTCTTCACACTTTTTGACATGTATTAATACTCAATGGGATACTGTGGAACGGCTATTATAAAGAAATTTCCACTGCACCAAATTTAATATCAATGATTATAAAAGAAAACTTTGTCGCGGTTTGAAGTTCCATTTCGCTGTCGCGGTATAGCAAGCGTAACGAAACTTTGTGTTTTAGTTGTATGCTTTGTTTTTTTCTGTGCAACGTAGGAAGAAGTCCCTACATTAGAAATTTTTCGTGTACAAAATAATAAAAGAAGAAATTACTTGGGTCATTGGATCATATGGTTGCTTTTGGTATAAAAGCAGTTCGACGAGGAAAAATTATGTCAATTTTACGGAAAAAGTACGAACTAGCTCTATTTGCCACGTACTGTAACGTAGCTTTAAATCTATGCGGTATATAAAAAAACGTGCCGTAGAGTGCTGAGCAGTGTCAGTTCCGTTGAAGTGCAGTTCCGTCAAATGTGGTCTTACATTTATTCTACCTAGTCAACAATATTAAAGGAACAAATTTTTTTTCAATTTTTGTTAGCGTTTTTGAAGAGCTGTATCTTTGTGACGAGTGGTCGTATTGAGTTGAAATAAAAAGCATTTTACAGCTTTATGTTTTTTGTTTCGAGATTTGTTTGCAAACAAATTTTTTTGAAGTACCGTTATTGCGTTATTGCAAAATATGAGACGAGACAACAAAATTATTTTGTTTTTATTTTTTTTGAAGGTCCTCATTTCTATGGATAAATTTTTTTGAGTCAATTAAACGTCATGATCAGATACCTTGTTTATTCAGCTTCAATTCAGTTTTTTTGTTGTTTTCGTACGATTTTTTTTACATGGTTTATCTGACTTTGAATGAAAAAAGATACTTTTAGCCTTGATTACCAATATCTCAGCAAATAATGACGTTATAAAAAATTCAAAGACAGTTTTGGAAATTTGAAAAAGCGTTTTACAAGATTTTTTTATGATTTTGTATAAATTATTTTTTTTTTACCGTTCACCGTTAGTTTAAAAAAAGTACTAAAAACCGACGTTTTGTGATCTTTTCGTAAATCTTTTTTTTTCGTTGCAAATATTGATTGCATGGCTTGCGTTGGTATGCAAATTTATAGACTTTTAAATCATCAATATTCTTGTAAATTTTCAAATTGATTCATCGAACCGTTTTTCCTCACCAAAACTTCAAAGTCTTACAAACCAGGTAAAGGAACAAATTGTGGTGTTCCTAAACAATGCGAAGTTGTCATCAAAATGACAAGAAAACCGCAATTCCAGTGGATTTTTTTCACAGTTTTGCATTAGTTAGATACTTTTTTGAATTGAAATGAAATAAAAAGTACATTAAACAAAAAAATAAAAAAAATTAATTTAAAAAAATTTTCAAACAAAAAAACTTGATTTTTTTAATTTTTTTTTTTGAAAAATGTAATTTTTTTTTTCATTTCCATTCAAAAAAGTATCTAACTAATGCAAAACTGTGAAAAAATCCACTGGAATTGCGGTTTTCTTGTCATTTTGATGACAACTTCGCATTGTTTAGGAACACCACAATTTGTTCCTTTACCTGGTTTGTAAGACTTTGAAGTTTTGGTGAGGAAAAACGGTTCGATGAATCAATTTGAAAATTTACAAGAATATTGATGATTTAAAAGTCTATAAATTTGCATACCAACGCAAGCCATGCAATCAATATTTGTAACGAAAAAAAAAGATTTACGAAAAGATCACAAAACGTCGGTTTTTAGTACTTTTTTTAAACTAACGGTGAACGGTAAAAAAAAATAATTTATACAAAATCATAAAAAAATCTTGTAAAACGCTTTTTCAAATTTCCAAAACTGTCTTTGAATTTTTTATAACGTCATTATTTGCTGAGATATTGGTAATCAAGGCTAAAAGTATCTTTTTTCATTCAAAGTCAGATAAACCATGTCAAAAAAAATCGTACGAAAACAACAAAAAAACTGAATTGAAGCTGAATAAACAAGGTATCTGATCATGACATTTAATTGACTCAAAAAAATTTATCCATAGAAATGAGGACCTTCAAAAAAAATAAAAACAAAATAATTTTGTTGTCTCGTCTCATATTTTGCAATAACGCAATAACGGTACTTCAAAAAAATTTGTTTGCAAACAAATCTCGAAACAAAAAACATAAAGCTGTAAAATGCTTTTTATTTCAACTCAATACGACCACTCGTCACAAAGATACAGCTCTTCAAAAACGCTAACAAAAATTGAAAAAAAAATTTGTTCCTTTAATATTGTTGACTAGTGTAGATCTGGAATTTATAGTGCCATTATGGCAACGCTGTCACTGATAAAAATGCACAAAATACCATAGATGTCGCACATTTCTACCATTGAAATTTAAAACAAATTTAGCTTTTTGAATTTTTAAAAACAGATGGGACGAGCTTCTATGTCAAAAATAGTTCATTTTTTCTCCTGAAGTGACGTGTTGAGAGCTAGTATCGCGATGCTTATTTTGGCGACATTTTTTCGACAGTTACTGTATGAAACTGACATTGCCGACCTGCCTCCCATCGTGTGCACTTGTGTTCTGTGAAAGTCCGTCGTGTTAAAGGACGAAGTTTCCGTCTCGTTGTGTTATATCTGTGTCTTTTGCATTGTTCCACCCATAATCAGATCCCTTTAATAAAATAAATTCATCTAATATCGTGTTCCTTAATCTAAATCTTTAAAAAAATGCAATAAACCTACATATAAATCAAAAATCTAACTCGCGCCGTGATTACCTACAAAAAAAGCCATTGCAAAATACAACAACAAAAAATAGAGTTGAATGTGCACCTTCTCTTCAAAAATTAATTTACAAAAAAAAAATCAACAACATCATAGTTAAATGAGTGTCAACAAAAAATTAAAAAAAAGAAGAAAGAATACAGAAAAAAAAACAACACAGTGCAACGAGTGGTAAATCCTTCTCTTCCTTTCCCCTTCACTTCACTGTCGCTTCAATAAACATTCAACTTAGTTTATTGTCTGTCTTGAGTTTTTAGCTAGTTTCAAATATTGAAATGATTGGTAAGTTTAGAGTCGACTTTAGCAACATTCGTGGACTCAGAAAAAATTTCTATGCCGCGTATGTTTATACTGCAAAAAACAGGCCAGCTGTTTTGGCACTGAGTGAAACTCAGATAGGTGAAAATTCTGATCATTCGGAATTCAATCTAAATGGGTATAATTTGGTGCCATTATTCTTCCCCCACCATGGTCTAGCCGTATATATTAGAAAAGATGTTGCATACCAACTTCAACCACAATACGGTTTGTGTTCTAACACAAACTTTAATTTCATGTGGTTAAAATTTACGGTAAACAAGCACATCATTCACACATGCTTTCTTTATCGAAGCCCAAATTTGGACAGAAATTCAATCTTTAACGAGTTTGATGCTCTGTCCGACTCCATTCAAAGAATTGTTGCCCATTACCCTCACACTGAAATCGTCATTGCGGGCGATTTCAATGTACATAATTCTCCGTGGCTTCGCTTTTCTGGCCAGACAACACCCGAAGGAAGGTATGTTGAGATCTTTTCTGAGTTAAATCATCTTACTCAGCTTGTCGACGAGCCAACTCGAATCCCTGACGTTGCAGGTCGAACCGCCAACACCCTAGACTTGTTTCTTACCTCTAATCCTGATAAATACACGGTTAGTGTATTATCGCCTCTAGGCACGTCAGACCATTGTGTCATATCTGCCAATTTCTCGTGCCAACAAAACCCAGTTAAAGAAAAAAACCCTAGGAGAACCGTTTGGCAATACGAGAAAGCCAACTGGGACGGTCTCAACAGTTTCTTCAGGGATTTTAACTGGTCACTATGCTTCCTCGATAGTGACGTTGATTCCAGTGCAGATATGGTCACAAACTTGATTCTTTACGGAATGAGAAATTTTATCCCGCATAGGATAAAATCTATCAAACCGAAAGAGAATTCATGGTTTGATTTGAGCTGTAAAGAGGCTATCAGGGTTAGAGAAGTAAGTTTCCGATGTTATAAAGCCAACCCTACTGAGGAAAACCGGATCAAGTTTAAACAAGCTAGAAAGACCTGTAATGGCCACATTCAAAGAACCAAATTTTTGCATGATCAAAAATTAAGGCAAAAAATACTACAATGTCCCAAAGGTAGTACAAATTTTTGGTTATTTGTAAAAAAACATTAAAAATACTACTTCATCCTCGGTTCCAACGCTCGTCTTCAATGACATTCCCTATGTTAGCTCAAAAGAAAAAGCCAATTTGCTTGCAGCACAGTTTGCTGTTAATTCGACGCTGCCAGAGAGTGTCATGACTCCACCTGTACTTGAGAGTGCCAATGATTTTATGGGACAAATCTTCTTTCGCACTCGTGCAGTAGCAAGAGTTTTAAAAGATCTTGATGTACACAAATCCGCTGGCCCGGATAGTATCCCTCCCATTGTTCTGAAGAGGTGTTCTTCAACGCTGGCAAAGCCACTGCGTAAGCTTTTCCATCTGTCCTATAGTACTGGTCTCTTTCCGAGTGGATGGAAAACAGCATTTGTCCAGCCTGTCCCTAAAAAAGGCAAATCTTCTTCTCCCTCCAACTACCGTCCAATTGCACTTACGTCCCTTCTTTCCAAGGTCATGGAAACGCTGATTAATCATCAGCCCAAGAAATATCTTGAAGAACGGAAGCTTCTTAATGACCGGCAGTACGGCTTTCGTAGCAATAGGTCCACTGGTGATCTGATGGTATATCTCACCGAGTAGTGGAACAAATCTTTACATCGTTTTGGAGAAAGTAAGATTATTGCGCTTGATATTTCAAAAGCGTTTGATAGAGTTTGGCATCAAGCTCTCTTATCGAAAATGCGTGCATTTGGTATCGATGAATCTCTTCTTTGTTGGATTGGAAATTACCTTTCGGACCGTTCAATACAAGTTGTATTGGATGGTTACAAGTCTGATATTCATAAAATAAATGCTGGTGTGCCCCAGGGCTCCGTTTTGTCTCCGACTCTCTTTCTTATTTTCATAAATGATCTCTTGTCTGAAACTTCCAATCCATTAAATTGTTTTGCAGACGACAGTACCCTCAGCTTTTCATATTCGTTTCAAGATTCACTTCCTTGTTTTTCGGATGTGGAACTTGAACAGCAGCGTATGATAAGTTCATAAAATTCTGATCTCGACAGCATTGTCCAATGGGGAACAAAAAACCGTGTAGAATTTAATGCTTGGAAAACTCAATGCTGTCTTCTGTCGTTAAAGCGAAACCCACCCCCTATGCCACTATCCATGAGTGGCACTTGCATCGAGGAAACCGAACAACTTTCAGTCCTTGGTATGTGCATCACAGACCACCTTCTGTGGAATGATCACATATTCGACGTCACCAAAAATGCTGCGAAATGTCTAGGTTTTCTTCGTAGATGCAAGAAATTTTTCTCCCCTTCTGATCTGGCTGTAATCTATAAAGCCTTCATTCGTCCAAAGCTTGAGTACAACTACTCCCATATTTGGGCGGGTGCTCCCAAAACACATTTAAGTCTCTTGGATAGAGTTCAAAATGGAGCTTTAAAATTGATAGGTGATAGAGCTATAACAGAAACATTTGCATCTCTCGAACACCGTCGCAATGTTTCGTGCCTTTCGTTATTTTATCGATATTTTTACAAACAATGTTCTAGTGAAATAGCCAGTTGCATTCCTCCCCTTAAACATTTCCGCCGTAATACTCGTACTTCTAGGAATGCACATCAGTTTACCCTTGAGCCCAATTTTGGACGTACTGTAAAGTATAGAGATTCTTTTCTTAGTCGCACTACCCGAAAGTGGAATGCTTTACCTGACTCTGTATTTCCCTCCCATTTTGATATTCAGAACTACAAAACCAATGTGCATCGGTATCTCCTCTTTAATCCTTCCCTTTTTTCCTAACGCTTGCACTGTGTTTAATCATTTTAAGGGTAGTCACAACCCCTTTAGTGCGCGCTTATTATAAAAAAAAAAAAAAAAAAATTAGACTAGCAGTCCATATATATACGTCCATGGGTGTGATTGTCGTTTGAGCAATGTTCTGTGTCCCCTTCTATTTGTAATTATTCAATGGTTAAGTGGTTGAGTTTCGTTGGTTATAAGGGGTAGGCTAGGTGGAGAGAGGGCTCCTCCAATTGGATAGTGTTAACCCCAATGGAATAGGGGCTTTCTTTTGTGTTGCTGGAGGATGGTTTGCGGTGTTGATAGAGGTAGGGGAACAAAAAGGGGTTAGTTCGAAAGAAATAGTCGTGGTGCATGGTCCGTGCTAGTAAGTGTATAATCTCGGAGTGTGTTGGTGTGGTAAAAGAAAAAAAATAATATTTTTTATATTGAAAATTTAAAGAAAGAAGTTTAATCAATTTTTTTAGTAAAATCTTTGAGAAGAGTAATCTCGATTTGTGAAAAACGTCGTGGGAAATAAATAAGAAAATATTTAAGTTTCAATAGGTAAGGAAAATTTTATTATAACTGGTGTTAAGTTTAAAATTTGAATAAACCATAACGGTTTAGGGTTTGGTGCTTCGGGCTGGCGGTCATCGCCAAGGACATAGTTGGTGTCGCCATATTGGTTTACTGCATCTACCATTTTGAACCAATTCATGAAACGGACCTGTGCTGACAAGAAAAAACGAAATACTTTACCAAGCTGGATCTAGTTTCATCAAGTCCGAAATCTATTCAAAAGGACCACCGATAAGTACATTTTTTATCTGATATAAATACAAATTTTCGAATTCCAAGTGTCACCCTACAAAAAAGACACATATTAACCACGTAGAATCCAATACACCAGCCCTATAATATTGAAACTTAGATAAACGTCGCATTTATTTTACCACACAACGAAACATAGAATACCACGGGAGTTAGTACCCAAACCAAATTATCCAAAACTCCAGAAAAGAACGAAAACGAGATAAGATACAGACTCAACCAGAGAGGGCGAAGAACAATTCTATTGCATGCTTTTAGTATTAAGGTTTTTGGTTGTTGGCAAAATTTTGATTTTTAAATTTTTATTCATTTAAATTATTTTATACTTACCTTTTTTTTCGCGGTTTGAAATTCTGTACAAGATTTTAGAAAGGTGGTGAAAGGGAGTGTGTCATCGATGCTATCAGTCGGCAAGCTGAAACGAGTTTCCCCCAAGTGCCCCCGCGACGATCGACGCACGAAAAAAGAGGTGCAGCCACCTCAGAGCGCTCTTTAGGCAGGGCTCGGGTTAACGAGGCGAAAATTGGTCTCGACGATATTGGTGAAGGGTGGGACTGGGCTCGGCCCCAATTTTTTACTGTCGACAGGTTAGGTTGTAGGAGCAAAGGATACTTTCGGGGTTCAATAGTAACTCAGAGAGAATTCTCCCCTCCAAGTGACACAGAAAGGTCCACCGACGTGCTTCATCTCTTTTCAGTTCATTCTGAATTCTTTTTAACGAATCACGTGTAAAGTATTGAATTTTTTCATTAGCATTGAAAGCAATTTTGTTCGTGTTTATCTTTTTGTGTTTTTGGAAAGTTCATATCTATGTTTTCATTATATGCTGCAATTTTTTGCGATTGCGGGTGATGTGAATTTTTGTGTAAAGTTATGTCTGTTGTTGTTGGTTTTCTATAGATTTTATATTAAAATTTATTGTTGTTTGTGGTGTCGCGGGCTGTAGGGAATAGATTCGCGGAAAAGGAATAATGTATGTATGAAGAAAATTAAATTATAGCCGGAAACTATAATGTGGATGACCTTAGAACAGGAAGAGCAAAATAAAAGAAAGAAAAGATAATCAGGAGAGAAAAAGAAACGAAAACATACCAAACCCAAAGTGTTTACCACACGCAGACAGTATAATAACAGGAAGGGTGAGGTGGAGGATAGAAGGAAAAGGTTGGAAAGGAATCAGGATGTCCACTACGGAAGCTGGCATGCTTGTGTGCTCGGCTTGAGCTCGCCAGATGGGGCGGGGATCTTGCTTCCGTGGTGCGACGCTGCCACAACAAATAACACAAATCATGCCTTGATACTCACACTAACAAAAAATCCTCTTATCACGAGCCTGGTTCATCACACACCATAACCACTGATGTTCGGTGGATCGGCACATACCTTCCCTACCTTGGGATCCCTCAGCCGAATGTTAAGAATCCCCCTACAGTGCGGAGGGTTCACCAGGCCACCACAAGAAATTAAATGCCTTCTCAGGCATTCGTTTTTCACCTTGAGATGCGATTCACAAAAATTTAATTTTATTAATTCTTTTCATATCAAAATGTTTCAGTTGCAAAAAAGAAATGTTGACAAAAAACAAAACAAAAATTAGAAAAACCGAAAAGAGAAAAAATTACCGTAAAATTTAACACCCCACCCCAAGGACCAACCGGAAACTTGGTTTCTGCCCCATAGCCGAAACCTGTCCAAGTGTGAATAATATGCGGACAAAATTATGTCCAGCCGTAATAATAAAAAACAAATTTCGCCCTACCTTCCTAAAGAGCTCTTTGGGGGGTGGTTAAGTCCTTTTTTGGGCGCGCGGAACAAAAGATAGTATCATGCGGACGACTGCAGCCCTATTTGAATTTTAAAATAGTTTTTCACCGAACTTACCCCTAAAATCTTTATATAATATGCGTATATAAAGATTCAATGTATATATATGTTTATAATTAAATTCGCCGTAGATAATCCTTTGGCAGATCGAGGCATAGCAATATAGATATGTAGGTAGATACTTACTTAAGGTGGTGCTACAGTCTGGAGTGGACCAGGGCCTTAACCAACAAGCTTCTTCCAGCCGGCTCGGCTTCTAGCTAGCTGTCTCCAGCTTCGCACGCCAAGTTGGTTGAGGTCCTCTTCTACTTGCGTGCGCCACCTTTTACGCTGTCCACCTCTACTGCGCTGTCCCACAGGGTTGGATTCAAAGACTTTACGGGCCGGAGCATTGGTGTCCATTCGCTCTAGGTGACCCTGCCATCTCAGTCGTTAGCTTTTCACTTTTGTGGCTAGGTCTGTGTCGCTGCACAGCCCGTACAGTTCGTTGTTGTATCTTCCTCTCCATTCCCCATCTATGCAGACGGGACCAAAAATCACCCGGAGAATTTTCCTCTCAAAACAGCCTAACACGTTCTTATCCACCGTTAACAGTGTCCATGCCCGTCAATTGTAAAAAAATTGGAAGAAATTTCACGAAATTTACCAAAAACACCTATGAAATGACAGTTCACTGCTCAAGTGTGTTTCATAATTAAATCTGAGGAATATGATCATAATCTGCTCGGAGCTCTGCTCTGATCGCTCAGCGTCTGCTCAGAGCCATAAAAGAAAAACGCCATCAGACTCAACCAGAGAGGGCGAAGAACAATTCTATTGCATGCTTTTAGTATTAAGGTTTTTGGTTGTTGGCAAAATTTTGATTTTTAAATTTTTATTCATTTAAATTATTTTATACTTACCTTTTTTTCGCGGTTTGAAATTCTGTACAAGATTTTAGAAAGGTGGTGAAAGGGAGTGTGTCATCGATGCTATCAGTCGGCAAGCTGAAACGAGTTTCCCCCAAGTGCCCTCGCGACGATCGACGCACGAAAAAAGAGGTGCAGCCACCTCAGAGCGCTCTTTAGGCAGGGCTCGGGTTAACGAGGCGAAAATTGGTCTCGACGATATTGGTGAAGGGTGGGACTGGGCTCGGCCCCAATTTTTTATTGTCGACAGGTTAGGTTGTAGGAGCGAAGGATACTTTCGGGGTTCAATAGTAACTCTGAGAGAATTCTCCCCGCCAAGTGACACAGAAAGGTCCACCGACGTGTTTCACTTCTTTTCAGTTCATTCTGAATTCTTTTTAACGAATCACGTTTAAAGTATTGAATTTTTTCATTAGCATTGAAAGCAATTTTGTTCGTGTTTATCTTTTTGTGTTTTTGGAAAGTTCATATCTATATTTTTCTTATTAATAAAAATTATGATTGTGAGCCACAAGAAATACAATGGCTGTTTATTACATTACATAGATTTGTATTGACTCCCCTAAGGGTTACAAGGCTCCCGCTTCCCTACTCTGCTCCCTCTCCTCCCCTCTCTATCACCTTATCTTTTCTCACTCCCTCTAGTTCCCTTATCCACTCTTCCCCTTTCCCTGTTTCGTCCATTATTTCCCTCATCCTTTCCCCTATTGATTTTCCTTCATCTCCGCCAGATCTGCATCTTTCTAATACATGTTCCCATGTTTCTTGTTCACCCTCACATATTCTGCACATTCTCTCCTCTTCCCGTTTCCAATACCATCTTTCTCTCACCTCATTCCCTAGCCTGACTCTTGCAATTCTCCTTGTTCTTTCTGTCTTCCAACCCGCTTTCAAATATTGTGGAATCCCTTCTGTCATTATTTCTTTATACCACCTATTGTAACTGGATTCTCTTATTCGTTCACTTCTTTCCATTTCTTGCTCTCTCCTGTCTTCTCTTTCTACTCCCTCGTATCCATTCACACTGTCTTCTCTTCCCTTAATTTTTTCTCTCCCTTGTTCCCATAGTGACCCTCTTCCCCGACCATCTCTCTGTCTCTCTTTCATCTCCTCTAAACATTCCCTTGCTATTTCGCTTCCTCTTCCATCTGTTAATTTCTGTTCATAATTCCATGCCCTTTTTCGTGCTCTAATCATTATCTTATCTCGTTTTGTTTCCTCTCTTACCATGTACCCTGGAGTTTGCCATTCTACCCCTAGCGTCCACTTGAGGTACCTTTCTTGCACCCTTTCCATTTCTTGTCTCTCCTCCCATCCCCATACTTCCGCCCCATATCCCATCACCGTCCACACTAGAGTGTCGAAAAGCCACATCTTTCTCTCCCAATCCTTCTCGAATTTCCTCCTTCCAATCCCCCATGCTTCCTTCATGGCCGCTGCTGCCTTTTGTATTCTGTCCTTTATATGTGCTTCCTGCCCTCCATTCTTTTTGAACACATACCCCAGGTATTTAAACTCTTTTACCTCTTCGATCTTCTTTCCCTTCCATCTCCAGTCTACTGTTGTGTTCCTCCCTCCTCCTTTCCTGAACCTCATCACCTTCGTCTTTCCCACATTTACTTCCAATCTTTTCCTCTCGAAGTACTTCTCCAGTCTTCTTATCATGCTTTGCATCTCTTCTTCATTTTTTGCCATTACCACCACATCGTCTGCGTATGCCAGCGAGCAAATTCTTTTTCCTCTCACTTTTACTCCTCCCTAGCTCCCTTTGCCCAGTTCTTCTTCTATATCCGCCGTCAACAAGTTGAACAGTATTGGGCTCATCGGGCACCCCTGCCTTACCCCCTTCCCCGTCGAAAATGTTTCCCCCATCACTCCTGCCGATTTCACTCTACTCGTTGTTTCTTCGTAGACCTCCCCTACTCTTTCCCTGAGCCCTTCTCTCACTCCTCTTTCCTCCAACGCCTCCATCATAATTTTCCTGTCTACTGAGTCAAAAGCAGCTTTTAAATCTATAAACAGTGCCACTAGCTTGCCCCTCTCCTCTGAAACCTCTTTGTTCACCAAATAGTTCAGCACATATACATTGTCTATCGTTCCTACTCCTCTTCTGAAACTCGTTTGATTTGGTGGTATCATCCCTTTCTCCTCCGCTTCTTCTTCTAACCTCTTCGCTTAAACCGTCGTATATATTTTATATAGCGATGGCATGAGCGTTACTCCTCTGTAGTCCTCTACCTTTGTTCCTGCGCCTTTCTTTATTATCGGGCAATCACTTCCTCCTTCCACCCTTCCGGCCATCCGTCTCCCCTCCACACCTTCCTGCAGATCCCCCATGCTACCTCTATCGCTTGTTCTCCTCCATATCTCCACGCCTCATTAGGTATACCGTCTATTCCCATTGCTTTTCCTTCCTTGAGTTTTCTAACCACCCTTCTGATCTCCTCTTTACTAATTTCGGTCTCGTCTTCCGCTCTTCTTGTTACCTGTTCTCCCATTCTCACTCTTTCTTCCACCCCTCCAATTAGACTCATAAAGTATTTTTTCCATTCCTCTTCTTCAATCCCTTCCCCCCTCGTATTTCTCTTCTTTCTGTCTCTGTTTATAATTTCCCACACTTTGTTTTCGGTATTGGCCTCTGCAATTTCTCTTATCATCTCATCCTGCTCCTCTCTTTTCTTTCTCTCAATCATCGCTTGATATTCTCTTTTTCGCTCCCTGTATTTTTCCTTCGTCCCGATACTCTTCCTCCACCTCCTTAACTCCTTTCTTACTTCTTCTTTCTTCTCCCTACATTCTTCAACCCACCATCCTCTCTTTTTCTGTTTCCTTTCCCTTCCCCCTACCTCCTCACTACGTTCAATCTCTCTCTTAATCCTCTCCCCTATCTGCTTTTCTGAATCCTCTGCTCCCTCCTCCAAGCTCACTCTCCGCATTCTTCTCTCGAATTCCCGTTTCATCTCCTCCGACCACCTTCCCGTTTTTGTTCGTTTTACTTCATTTGCTTTATCCCTCTTTCTCCTTCTTCCTCTTCTTATTGTGATCACCAATGGGTGATGATCCGATTTTACTCTATCTGTTACTTCCATCCTTTCTACTCCTCTTCTCGTGCTTTCATCACCTAGTACATAATCTATTACTGTCTCCCCTCTGCCTCCTGTATATGTGAACTCTCCCTCCTCATCCCCCTCTATATTCCCGTTAAAAATTTCCCACCCTAATTCTCCTATCATCTGCGTTAGTTTCTTTCCTTCAGCGTTCACTTTTTTATTTTTCGATCTCCTCCCACTCTCTTCGTCTTCAGTATCCCTCACTCTCCCACCCTCCAGTCCTGTTTTCGCGTTGAAGTCTCCCCCTATTATCACTCTTTCTTCCTCTGACTGCCTCTCCATCCATCTTCTTAAGCTTTCCAACTTCTTATCAATGTCACCATTTACGTACGTTGCTACTATAACCCATTCGTCCGTACCTGCTTTAACTCTCCTGCTCATTAATCCTTCTTCTTGTTCCTGAATCTCATCACCCTCTATTGCCATTTCTTCTCTAACTCCCATTATCATCCCCCTCATAGCTCTTCCCTTCTTGTTCTTCTTTTTTGCTCCCTGTCTTGTCCATTTATACCCCTTTGGCAGTTTTGTTTTCCATTTTTCCCAATTCTTTTCCTCTACCCACGTTTCTATCATCACTACAACTTCCTATTCTTTGATCCCTTCCCAGAACTCTTTTTCTTTATTCGCTATCCCCGCAACATTCCAGAAGCCTATCTTCCATCTATCCTCTGACTCTTTTCTACTTGTTTTATCTCCTTCTTCTTCTTCCCTTATCCGTTTTTTGACGCTGGTTTATCTTCTATTCCTCCTTCCCCTTCTTGTTTATCGATATTCCTACTTTCACTTTGCATTTGTTTCTCCTGTTCTCCCTCTTTAGCTATTATTTGCCTTATGACCTCCCTTTTTTCATCCCAAACCCATGTCTCCCCATTTACTATCAGTTTCCCATATCTTGTTATGACCTGCTTCCCTTTTTTCTTTTCTTCTTCTGCTCGATAAACAATGGCTGTTTATTTTATAGGCTTCTGAGAGCTTAAACATGGTGATGTGAGGTTTAAACTATCAGGGGGTGTGGAGGACGAGGGTTATGAGCAGTGAGGAGTAGCAACGCAGCAAAAGTAAGCGTCATTGGGGAACCTGAAGAAGATTCGACCGACCAGGTTCCATCAGGAGTGGTGGGGAAAATGGTCAATCTGCAATACCAGCTGCAGTCTCTCGGCGTGTGACAGTTCAGTAGGTTTAAAATGAAAATAAGTGCCTAAAACCCTTTTTGACATCAAAGGTGTCGGTGAGGTCTTTGCCGACCTGGATGGAGCAGCGTGCATTCTCCATCGTCATCCTGCACAGACGGACGAGTTTGGCCAGGATGCCAAAAGTTGACATTGCTGTATATAGCTCATCTCTATAGATGCTGTCATACGCGGCCTTGAAGTCGATAAAAAGGTGGTGGGTATCGATTTGAAACTCCTGGGTTTTCTACAAGATCTGCCGTAGTGCGAATATTTGGTCGATGGTGGACTTCCCTGGCCTAAAGCGTGGTACACATTATCAAACCTGAGTGTCACGCATGTTGGATATCAAACCTGCGTGAAAAGCTTCGCGTACACACTTATCAGTTATGTTGGGCGTCAGGCAAAGAAATTTCACTACTCTCAGAAAATTGTTTCTTTTTATTTTGAGGCTATTTCCGCCACGAATCGTGTTAATTCTTTTTTATACATGACACCCACGAGCTTTTTCCTATTTTGTTTGCACTTTTTCCGCTAATTCACTATAAAAATTCGTGTTTTGTTCCGTGAATGACGGCTCATGAATGAAATTGTGTACACATCATCGAGCAACCACCCAACAAACCGAGGGTTGTCACGCAGTATCAAAAAAATTTGTGAGCAGGCAGTTCTGAGTTTCAAACCATCATTCAGCGTGTACACATTGTTAGTTCGGTTTGATATCTAACATGGCTGACACTCACGTTTGATAATGTGTACCACGCTTAAAGCCACACTGATATGGACCTATCAGGTAGTTGACGAATGGCTTCAGGCGTTCACAAAGTACGGCAGAGAAGATCTTGTAGGCGATATTAAGAAGACTGATGCCTCTGTAGTTGATGCAGTCCAGAGGATTACCTTTCTTGAGGATCGGGCAAACAATGCTGAGGTTCCATTCATCGGGCATGCTTTCCTCCGACCATATTTTACAGATGAGCTGGTGCATACTCCTAACCAATTCATCGCCAGCCGCTTTGAATAGCTCAGCCGCAAGGCCATCAGCTCCAGCAGCTTTATTGGACTTAAGTTTAGATATGGCTATCCTCACTTCGTCAAGATCGGGTGGACGGAATTGTTGGCCTACGTCGTCCAGGTTGAATGGTGCAATTTGCATGGTAGCGGAATTCGGTTCGTCACCGCCGTTATACAATTTGCAGAAATGATTTTTCCATATCCTCAGCACCGACTGTGATTCCACCACGATGTTCCCCTGATCGTTCTTTCAGGCTTCGGTTCGGGCCTTGTAACCTTGAGAGGTTTTTTTTACTTTTTAGTAAAACTTCATTCCTGCAGTGGCATCCCTCTAATTCCTCGATCGCGCGCTTCTCATGCTCTTTCTTTTTCCTTCTAAGAAGCTTGTGTTCCTCTCTCCTCTTCTGCTCTTAGAGCTCGCGAGCAGCTCTGGTCCTTCTATGCAGTGCCGCTTTGTATGCCTGTTATTTGGCTGCATGTACTTGCCGACATTCTTCGTCGAACCAGGGGTTTCGCTGTGGTGGTCGTGCGAGGCCCAGCACGTCAGAGGTGGCATCTCTGATGGCTTCCTGGCAGTTTTTCCACTGGTTCTCGGTGTTTGCATTTGGCGGCAAAGGACCAGTTAAGAGGGCGCGAGAGACTCGATCGGAAAAGGACCTGGCGATTTTTTGCGACTGTAGCCGTGCGACGTCGAATTTCCTCACAGTGTTTCCCTGTTTTGGCTTTGGTCTGGATATCCGTAGCATCACCTTTGCTACAACGAGGTAGTGGTCCGAGTCAACGTTTTTGTCTTGCATCGATCGCAATGTGGTCAATTTGGTTGGCGGTTGATTGACCAGGAATTCGCCATTTCCCCTTATGTATGTATATCGAGATGCGGGAACTGCGTACTAGCTACTACAACGTTTCGCGCGGCAGCAAAATCGATTAGCCTGAGTCCGTTATCGGAGGTTTTGTCGTGCAGGCTGTATCTTCCGATTGTGCCACCAAAGACGTCTTCTCTTCCAAGTTTGGTATTAAAATCACCCAAGACAATTTTAATGTCATAGCTAGGGCATTGCTCATATGTCTTGTCCAGGAGCTCGTAGAACTCGTCCTTGGTGTCGTCATCTTTCTCCTCTGTGGGGGCATGCGCGGATACTAGGCTGATGTTGGCGAACTTAGCCTTTATGTGAGTTGTCGTGAGGCGTTCGTTCACATAATTGAAACTCAAGACTTCTTGCCTAAGTCTGCCTCTAACAACAAATCCACGTCCAAAAAGACGCTGCCCTTGTGGTCGGTAATAGTCACCGTAGTTGATATCGCAGTCTTTCAGTTTTCTTTTGCACGGGCCATCTCATCGCACTTCTTGAATGGCGGTGATGTCTGATAGAGAGACACAACATTCCACGTGCAGATTTATTTATTTATTTATTTATTTTTTAGCTACAAAAATTATTTCTTAACCTAGTTACATCAAAATTAAAAACTTGTTCTACAATTTGTTTCAACATTTCCTTAAGAGTGTTTAAATTAATATTAAAATTCACAATACTTGTTGTAATCAGCACAAGCAGCAATGAGAGGTTCCTGTTGGTCATATACAGTTCTATTGAATCTTAGATTTAAAAGTTCACAACTACGGAATGATCTAGTTGGGACATTTATATTGACTCTACATTACAACTCACTTGAGTTTATTTTATTCGTTAATATATTAAACACAAATAGAATATTGATTATAGTCCTTCTTTTACTTAAAGTATCAAGATCTATAAGTTTTAAACGATGTGTATAAGGAGGAAGGTTTACATCTCTGTTCCAGGGAAGATTACGAAGTGCAAACAGTAGAAAATTCTACTGTACAGACTCAATTCGATTCATATTCGAAGTGTAACGCGGACACCATACACAGCTGCAATATTCAAGTCCAGTTCTTATTAGAGCACAGTAAAGCGTTTTTAGTACATATACGTCGTTAAAATCAGTTGCCCATCGGCGTATGCTCCCAAGTTTGCGGTTTGCATTATTTATTAAATAATCGTAGTGGTTTTTGAAATTCAACTTACTATCCAAGATTATACCAAGATCACAAAAGTAACTAACGCGTTCTAAAGAATAATCAGCAATGTAATAGTCTGTTATTAAAGGAGATAACTTGCGAGTGAACGTCATTTCTTTAGATTTTTCCAAATTTAGCTCCATATCATTGGTCTTGCACCAATCACATATTTTGAGTAAGTCACTTTGGAGAATAAGTGCCTCGTCATGATCTTTGTAAGAAAGGTATAATTTAGTATCATCCGCAAACATAAGAATCTTTGATCGAGTTATCACATTACACATATCATTAATAAATAATAAAAATAACGGAGGGCCAATGTGGCTCCCTTGTGGAACACCAGAGTAGACATTTAAGCATAATATAAGCATAGACACTTTATTTTTGAACAAAACACATTGAGTTCTATTGATAAGATAGGAATTAAGCCACACTACGAACCAATTAGGAAAACCAATCCGATTTGATTTTGTTGATAAGATGGCGTGATTAACGTGGTCAAAAGCTTTTGAAAAACCCAAATAGATGACATCAGTTTGAAAGCCTCCCTGGTTCTTAATTATTGTTTCCGAAACGAAGTCCATTAAGTTAGTAGCAGTAGATTTTCCTTCTGTGAATCTATGTTGGTGAGGGGAAATTAATTGATTCCAATTATGCTTAACAGAGTCACATACAATGTTTTCGAACATTTTCGGGATACAGGACAGCTTGGCAATGCCTCTATAATTATCAATTTTACATTTGTTTCCTTTCTTATGTAATGGTATAATAAATGATGATTTCTACTCGTCAGGAAAAACAGCGCTTTGTAGAGATAGATTAAAGAAATAACACAATGGACGTATTAGGACAGACATAAATTGCTTAACTATGCAGGATGGAATTTCGTCAGGTCCATAGAAAGTTGAGTATTTCAGTTTTAAAATGAATTCTTTTATCACAGCTTCGCTAATTATCGGAATCGGAAAATTCAATTGTGGAAAATATTGCACATTATTATTAAGAGTATCACAGCTATAATTATCACAGGAATCAGGAAGTTTGTAAACTTGTTGAAAGAAGTCAGAAAACATATCACAGATTATATCAGTCTTATTTGAAGATTTATCACAGAAGTTCATTTCAGCTGGAAATTTTGATTCTTTCCTCTTTTTCTTACGAAGTTCCAAAATTTTCGTGGATCGTCCGAAATGTCTTGTTGAATTTTTCGCACATAGTTTACATATGACATTTTTATTTTATATTGAAGATCCCTGCGGACTTTGCTGTATTTAACATAATCCGTCACCGATAAAGACAATTGATATTTTCTATAAAGCTTAGTTTTTTTTATTTCGGAGAACTCTAATATCCTTGGATAGCCATGGTGATCTTTCGACATCAATATTGACGCTTTCTTCAATGGAGAACAAACAAATAAACAGTTTTTCAAGTGTACGTAAAAGGCAGACCAACATCTATTGACATCAGGATCCAAAAACATGGAATCCCAATCATACAATTGAAAAAGTTCTAAGAACATCGGAACATTTACTTTTTTTAAATCAAGCATATAAGAGCTTGAAGTTCTTTGATTCGTTGTAAAGTTGTTTAAATAATATTTGATATCACTTGGAGAATGATGTAAGGACTCAGCAAAGAGGAAGTTATCAGCTTTTTCCAATATCATTAGTTCTGGTGAATCAGTAAAAATTAAATCTAAAGTTCTACCATTTGAGTTTATAACACTATTTATTTGAACAATACCATTAACACAACATTCATCAATAAATGAGTAACTATCATCAATTTGACCTTCAGGTAGAACTGGCACAAAAAACGATCCGGCTTCAGGGTCACGAATCCAGCTTAGTTTTGGCAGGTTAAAATCATCCATTATGAAGACTGATAATTTCTTTCGAATGGAAAGTTGATTTAAGTTCGATGAGTACGCCACCACCTAAAGATTTGTCACTCATTTGACCATTTTTATCTTTTCGAAACACATTATAATCACTACACAAAATTTCATTGTCACAAACAGTATCATTAAGCCACGTTTCAGTTAAAATTAAGACATCATATTCAATATTAAAGGATTTAAGGTAGTAAAGGATGTTATGGTAGGAAAAAGATATTGTTTTGAGGCTATTTAGTTTTTTGAATCGTTTACTGCCATACGGAGTTGATTAGGTTCAACTATAATACAGGGGGCACGCGGACGGGATTCGAATTCCCGTACAACTGTGTTTTCAGGCCACTTTCTGGGGTTTACAACTAAGTCGAACAGATTAGGAGGGACTGTAACTTTAAATGACGCGATTTCTCTTTCATTTTTAAATTTAAATTTTGTAATTCTCAATATCGACCTCAGTCTTTAAGGCATCAAATCTTGAAAGGAAAATGATTTTAGGTTTAGGTATAAGTTTTAAAGTAGGGAGTGTTGATGCAGCTGATGGTAATAAAATGTTTTCGATTTCCATCTGAGAAGTACCTTTGGGTTAACGTTCCAGGGCTTCTTCACTTGCTTCATTTGGCATAGAAACTCCTTGCTGATGAGTCAAAGCATCAGTTTCAATGCTTTCAGCTTCCATAATCTGCTTCTTGCTTGAAGGACCAGTCTGCATTGCAGCCTTCCTTTTGGAGCTTCGAGTTGTAGGTGGTATAGGTTTTCCTAACCCTTCAACCGTTGTTTTCAATTCACTTACAAGGGTTTTTAGTTCTAAGAGTTGGGAAGAATTTACGTCCATCTCATCTTAGAATAATACGATACAAACTTACCAAAATTACATCGATCACAGAAATAATGTAAATTAGTAAGTTCTTTAAGAATTTCAAATGTTTTGGGGTCTATTTTTGTACTACTAAGATGAGATGAAGCATTACAAATGCCGCTGCACAGAATGAATTGCTCATTTTTCTGTATTTCCTCAGTGCACACCAAGCGATTCGACATCTTTTAAAAGTTTTAAGTTGTACAACAATTATATAAAAGAGTTTTAATAATCGTAGATGGTACTGTATTTTATATTTACTAAATATGTGTAACCGGTAAGTATGCAATACTTTTTGCTGATTAAAGAATTCGAATTAAACGGATAAAAGTATGCAATTGTAATAAGCGAATAAGAGTACAAAGTTATGATTGTGACCTCATCAGACAAAAAAGATGACAAGCAGAATTTTCTATCACTTAGGAGTAGCAAAGCAAAACTTTTGTTTTTATAAATTTAACACTTTACACTACGAGATATGAAGAAACACTTGTTTTTTATGATACAGGCGAAAAGTTTATCACAACAGTCAATAAATAGTAATTTATCACGATTACGAAATAGTCGAAATAATTAATAAAAATTGGAGACAATTTAAGCACGTCGAACACAGTGGTCAGAGTTGCCAACGATCCGAAGTTCGTTGTCCTTATTTCGTATGCCAAGTTCGTCAACAGTTAATCCGTCCGTATCCGAGGCTTGTTGTTGCTTCGCAACTAAATAGCTTTACGTGGCCGGGAAGCCATCCTGACGCCACGACCCCCAACCTGGAGGACCAGACCCTATATATAACTCCAAGGGTGGGGAGCCGGATTAACCGCTCCTTATAGGCCTGAGCTCCGAATATGTCGTAGTAGCCCGTATAAGGTCTTCACTAAGTAGTTCAGCCTAACTGGAACTGTAGACGCCACCGTTGATTCCATCCTGAGAATTCTTCCGCTGCCGCCTGGAAGGTAGATATATCCTATAAAAAATATTTGTTTTATAATGTTCTTTTTTTCAATAAAACTTAATCCCGCACGCACTTTTACTTTTAGCAAACCACTCCTATGTAGATTAGGTTAAGCTTTTTTTCCAATAGGATATCAGCTTTATAACATTTTTTCTTTTTGCACGTTTTTCTTTCAGTTTTTTTATTCTATTTCTTTTGTATTAACGAATATATGTAGGTAGTGGGTAGGTAGCTTTGGATACAAAATTAATAAATTTTATTTACACATATATGTAAATCTACAAATTTTTGTATCTTTGATTTTCGATCGAAAAAAACTTTTCAACACTTTATTGAATTTTACTTTTTAAATGAGTTAACTCGCGCTTTTTTTTCTTTGTCTTTTGAGGAATATAGGGGCAGTGTCCTCCGCGAGCAACGGCCGATCGATTATCTTTGATCACCTCGCCTTGGAAAAATTTTTACCTAGCCGTACTTCTTCCTTCTTTACATAAGAAGCCTAACTGTCCCAACCATCAGCCCATATTATCGCAATCAATCTACTGAGAGCAAGAACGTTACCTATTTTTTTTTTTTTTGACTATCCTAGTCGCACGGAATGCATACATAGGGCACAGTGAGGTGTCAAAATAATTACGTAATCAATAAATTACTTAAATTAGGCAATCGTAACAAAATCTCCATTCTTTGCGGTTTCATCCACCGCAGAGAATGGTGAAGAAATGTGGTTAGTTTGAATGTAATTCACAGTGGGGAAGTACCCTCGACCTGAGCTGGGCATTTTGTGACTGTAAGATGGACGTAGACTTTCTAGGATAAGGTGACCATTTCAAGCTAAAGGTTTGAGTGAGTTCATGCATAAATGCCTGCCAGGAACGTACACCGTAAAAAGGACACAACTCCTTTGGACTATGCCAACATGCCAACAACATATCAAAGTAGGTAGAGACGAGAAATGAAGTAACAAAATAAGATATGCTTGTAATCTATTAAAACAGGTAAATAGGTAATTATTTAATATGAAAGATAGGAATCATCAAAGGCCGATCTGTTGAACAAACTCATAAGACGTAGACAAAATCTAAATACAAAACACAAAACAGTAATCCTGCATTCAAAAATGAGTTGGAATATATGGTATTAGGGGAAAATAAATAAATTGGACCACGCAAAAGAGTTTTAATATTGCTCGTATAATAAGTTACTGAAGTAGCATGCTTAATTTGATTTTCATGCAAGATAGGGTAGTCAACAGGCAACTGAGAATTCTCATCGTACTCGTAGGTCATTGCTTGATGTCTTTAGCATGAAAGCGTTTTGAAAAATAGAAAACTGGATGAAATTTACCATCACTCTTTTTCTGCAATAATATGGCTCCAAAACCAAATGAACTCGCGTCACAATGAAGCTCAGTTTCATCTCATCATCATATATTGCAGGTATAGGAGCTTCGATCAATTTACTCTTTAGAGTCTCGAAACACTTCAGTTCTTCTTCAGTAAATTGAAATTCAACGTCTTTTCTTAATAGGTTATATAGTGGTTGTGATATTAATGAAAAACTTTCAATAAATCTCCTAAAGTAGGAGCACAACCCCAAGAAATTATGTACTGCTTTTGAATCCCGTGGAATTGGGAAATTAACTACTGATTCAATATTTTTCTGATCTGGTCTAATACCCTCATTTGTGATAGTATACCGTAAATACTTAACTTCAGATTCTAAAAATCGACATTTATCAAATCTTAATTCTAATTTGTTCACTACAAGTCTGCTAAAAACTTCTCTCATTATTACCAAATGCTCTTCTATTGTTTCAGTCGCTATCATTATATCGCCTATATATATATTTACTTTATCAGTTTTTATTAAATCGTCAAATATTGTGTTTACGAATCGTTGAAATTCTGACGGTGCATTTTTCAAACCGAAAGGCATTTTAATGTATTCATACTGACCCATCGGTGTAACAAAGGAAGTATATTTAATTGACTTTTCACTCGTTTGTATATGATGAAATGAGCTTTTCAAGTCTAATAAAGAAAATATTTTTTTACTAGCTTATCTATGGAGTAAATCATCTATGAGTGGTAACGGGTAATTATCCTTCAGGGTTAGGTTAGGTTAGGTAGAAGGGCTGACAGTTGATCTCGTTACCGTCACACTTAGATCTATGTAGATCCGTTGTGATACCCTAGGAAATTGTATTCCACTTTATGTAAAAACCTATGTGTTCTGTTAGCAGTCAAGCCATTTAGAGGCGTTGATGAAATTCAGAAGGCTAATAGCCGAAGTTCCTCTAGGTCGTCATAGAAATGATTTCCTAGGTGTTTCTTTCTTAAATGACAGAGTGCTGGGCAGTGGCAAAGGAAGTGTAAGGTATCCTCATGTGCTTCTTCGTCACTGCATCCTCTGCAAAGGTCATCAGTACTGAGCCTCATTTTCTTTTTATGGTATCTCAGTAGGTTGTGTCCGGTGATTATGCTGACAAGGGAACGGAGATGTTTCTTGTCCATTTGCATAATTTTGTCTGTTCTCTGCTTATTGAAATTTGGCCATAACTTTCTAGTTGTGGCGCATGTTTCAAGCAGATTCCATCTTTCATTGGTTTTTTCTAATATTTTGTTACCAATTTCCTGTTTGATGCTACAGGTTGGTACTTTAATATTTTGTTTGGCTTGACTTGAATCAAGCGACGAACCCGTTCTCGCCAGCTCATCAGCTCTCTCGTTTCCCTGTACATCACTGTGACCGGGAACCCAGCAGAGTCTAATGTTATGCTGCATGCCAAGAACCCTAAGCTCTTCGCGACAGCAAGTCACAGGCTTCGAATGTATCTCGGTGGCCAAAATTGCTTTTATTGCTGCTTGGCTATCAATAAAGAGGGTGATATCAGCTCGTGGTATCGACATCATTGATATTTGCGTAGCTGCTTTTGTCACTGCCAAGACCTCGGCTTGGAAGACACTGCAAAAGTCCGGAAGTCTGAAGGAGCTAGCTAGTCCCAGAGTTTCCGAGAAAATTCCTGCACCAACTCCAGTGTCCATCTTCGACCCATCAGTGAAGACAGTTATCGTAGATGCATTACTGAAAGGTTGGTTGTTTTCCCACTCCTCTCTATTAGGAAAAGAGGTAGTGAAGGGTCTGTTGAAGTTTAAATGGGGTGTTGTGTAGTCTGTGCAAACATTATTTCCCACATATCTCTGCAGAATCTGAGTATGGCCTGATGTGCTTTGCTTCCAGCATTTAGTCTGGCTTAGGCGCCGGGCACTGTATGCTGCAGATTCTTGCACGAATAGATCTAGGGGTCTCAAGTTGAGTATAGCTTCCAGTCCCGCTGTGGGAGTGGTTTTCAACGCCCCCGTAATACCTACGCATGCTAATCTTTGAACTTTTGTCAAGGTTTTCAGGTTTGTTGCTTTCTCAGTCGCGTTCCACCAAACTAAATTACCGTAGGTAAGTATCGGTCTAACTATTGCCGTGTACATCCACCTGATAATTTTTGGATTGGGTCCCCAGGATTTTCCAAAGATCCTGTTGCAGGAATAGAACGCAACCATAGCTTTCTTTGCTCTCTCTTTAGTGTTGAGACTCCAGTTCAGTTTCTTATCAAGGATCACACCCAAGTATTTGGCCTGATCCGAGATTTTGAGTGGAGTCCCTGCAATTGATGGTAATCTAAACATTGGTATTTTTCTTCTGTTAGTGAAGAGAACCAATTCAGTTTTCAATGGATTGACCATTAGACCACAATTCTTTGCCCATGTGTTGACCTTTGACAGGGCATATTCTATTTGTTCACTAATAGTGGATGGGAATTTACCTGTCGCAAGTAGTACTAGGTCATCTGCATAAGCTACTACTTTGACTCCACTATATTTTAATTTTACAAGAATTTCGTTCATGACTAGTATCCAAAGAAGCGGAGAAAGCACCCCTCCCTGGGGTGTTCCTCTGGATGTGGATACTATTAAACGTGATTCTCCAAGTTCTGTTTCTGTTCTGTTCTGTTCTGCCAAAGTCTGCAATCGCAGTCTGTTGGACCTCCATGGTCACCCGGGAGAATTTGGCTTTCTCCTTCTTGTTCCCCGGTGAGGGAACAGCTGGTGACGTAGTGTCGTCGTGCCTAGCTCTTTTGGAACCACTCGCAGTTGGGCGAGAGATAGGCGGAGGCAAGAGGCCGTCCTTTCCTACCTTCACCTTTCCTTGAGCAGTCATCAAGTTCGGCTCGTCCTGAGTCAGTCTGTCCGTACATGTACTATCCGTCCGTGACGGATTGTCGTCTGGCCTAACTTGGTTGGACGTACTCGCAGTTGGGTGAGAGCCACGCGGAGGCAAGAGGCCTTCCTTTCCCTTCTTCACCGCCCCTTGAGCAGTCTTCAAGTTCGGCTTGTCCTTGGTTCGTCTGTCCGTACCCGTGCTTAATGTCGTGGTCGATAGTCTCTTCACCATTCTTCACGGAGTCCATTGTGGAGTCGGTCGGTTTGCAATCCCCTGGCTGAGAAGAGGTGGACGCATCCGGACTGCATTCAGGGTTCTGAGCCCCAACGCAATTCGAGTGCGACTCCTCTAACTCATCCACTCCCGTGGTTACCTCCCCACCTTCCAGGCCCGTTGGAGCAGTATGCACCGCGCAACGGCTGGTTGATGGTTTGGATGGACCAGGAGCTGGTTCATGCATCTTGTCTTTTGTCGTGTCAGTATTTGCATGCACAGCTGATAAGGCCGGCCCTTTCCTTACCTGGGATTTACCAGCAGGGGGTTTGGGTGGTCCCATCAGCGTGTTCGCGTTTGTGTCTTCCACAGGAGTAGCCTTCGCCGGTGTTAGGGCAAGAGGCCCAACTTCCATTGCAGACTCCTTCTGTAGAAGCGCACGTGCGTTATGCAATCGTTTGCGTTCCAGTTCCGTAAGTTCTTCCCAACTCCTTGTGCCAAGTCGTTCGATCACTCTTCTACAGTTGCGGTATTTACTCCGCACTGAAGAAGTTGAAAGCCGTGAGATGTTGGAGCTGGCAACAGAACAGGAGTCACTGATGTCGTCAGTGTCAACCGTTATGATGCTGGCCCCATCATCCACACCGAGATTGGCAAAGGGGTTGAGAAGAAGGTCTTCCTCTTCCTCAGTCATGTCCGTTTTTGTGTCGTTCTTGTCTTTATTGGTGTTTTTTGTCACTGGCGACTTCTCCCCTCGTTCGTTTCGAGGGGCCAAGCCCACGCCGGCAGCCGCGACTTCTACCGACGGTTTAGCGTATATCCCCGCTAGTTTGTTTTCTGTTTTGTGTGTCTTGTCCATGGTTTTTACGTTGTGGGTTCCTCTTAGTTGGCCTAGAATCCTCAGCTGTCCAGCTGCGGATCTCCTGATCAGTCTAGTCCGTGACGTATTGTCGTCTAGCCTAGCCTGTTAAACGTACTCGCAGTAGGGTGAGAGCCAGGCGGAGGCAAGAGGCCGTCCTTTCCTTTCTTCACCTTCCCTTGAGCAGTCCTCAAGTTTGGCTCGTCCTGAGTGTGTCAATTTCCGTAGTTACCGTCCGTGACGGATTTTCGTTTAGCCTAGCTTGGTTGGACGTATTCGCAGTTGGGTGAGAGCCAGGCGGAGGCAAGAGGCCATCCTTTCCTTTCGTCACCTTTCCTTGAATAGCCCTCAAGTTCGGCTCGTCCTGAGTTTGTCCGTACTCGTATAAACCGTCCGTAACGTAATGTCGGCCTAGCTTGGTTGAACGTACTCGCAGTTGGGCGAGAGCCAGGCGGAGGCAAGAGGCCGTCCTTTCCTTTCTTCACCTTTCCTTGAGCAGTCCTCAAGTTCGGCTCGTCCTGAGTGTGTCAGTATTAACCGTCCGTGACGGATTAACATCTAGCCTAGCTTGGTTGGACGTATTCGCAGTTGGGTGAGAGCCAGGCGGAGGCAAGAGGCCATCCTTTCCTTTCTTCACCTTTCCTTGAATAGCCCTCAAGTTCGGCTCGTCCTGAGTTTGTCCGTACTCGTATAAACCGTCCTAAACGTAATGTCGGCCTAGCTTGGTTGAACGTACTCGCAGTTGGGCGAGAGCCAGGTGGAGGCAAGAGGCCGTCCTTTCCTTTCTTCACCTTTCCTTGAGCAGTCCTCAAGTTTGGCTCGTCCTGAGTGTGTCAGTATTTACCGTCCGTGACGGATTTTCGTCTAGCCTAGCTTGGTTGGACATACTCGCAGTTGGGTGAGAGCCAGGCGGAGGCAAGAGGCCGTCCTTTCCTTTCTTCACCTTTCCTTGAGCAGTCCTCAAGTTCGGCTCGTCCTGAGTCTGTCCGTGCTCGTGTTAACCGTCTTCAAGCAGATCTAAGAAATTCACAGCTGGCCAGCTGAAAACCTAAACGTAAGCCTCCCCACCACTACAAGGTGGAAACCCGTCGAGGAGGATCCTTCAGGGTTACTTTGTTCAGAACGCGATAGTCTAGTCCTTCAGGGTTACTTTGTTCAGAACGCGATAGTCTACGCAAAGCCTAATGTCACCTATCTTTTTTCTAACCAACACAATAGGAGATGCATACTCCGAATTACTGGGTCTTATCACTCCTTTTTCTAACATATCATCCAAGATCGTCTGAACCTGACTTTTCTCATAATATGATGATAACCGTCGTGGGGAACAGTGGAAGGGCTTATCGTCATTTAAAATCAATCTCATTTGGCACTCAATTTTGGGTTTTTCGGGACGTTCAAAAAATAAATAGTTTGAATAAAATATATCGTGAAATAAGTTTTTATCTTCATAACTAATATTTTCATTATTAACAAGTTCATTATCTATCTTTTGTAAGTTATCATTAGTCTCAATGTTCATTAAATTCATACATTCATTTTGAAATTCATTATCCAAATTTGGTTTATCTAAATAAATTTTTAAATTAGCTTTTTTTAAAAAGTCCCGACCTAAAAGCATCGGGTATTCCATTGTGTTGTCTGATACCACCAATAAATTAATTTCTATTTCTCTTTCCTGAACAATGATAACGCAATTTATATTCCCTTTACAGGTTAGTTTAGTTTTATTTATTCCGAAAAGGTTAACATTATTCTTAAAGTTAATGATTTCATTAAAAAATATGGGAGGTAAATACTTCTACCGTATAAGAGAGACTGGACTGCCGGTATCGATTAATGTTCCTAAATAAATATAATATGAATAACTATTTTTTCTTACCATAATTTGATAATTTCTTACGTATTCTTCATCATCGTCTTCTACCTGATGAATAGCCCTTGGTTGTAACGCCTTTCGATCCGGGCATACCAAGTGTCCAAACTGAGCACACACGTGACAGGCTCATGGTGAGCATCGCGGCTTGCGGCACTCCGTGGCAAAGTGTCCAACGGAATTGCAATTATAGCATCTGGTCGGCTTGAGTTCTTGTTTTACAGGAGCTGTAATTCGCCGTGATGTTGATGGACCAAGATTAGATGCTTGGCTTGGAGTCACTCTGACTCTAGGTAACTCTATTTGCTTGAATGCCTCTGCCAATATTGTTTTCTGGTGGCAAAACACTGCATCCGTGCTTGCGCTCGTAGTTGGGTGTCTGGTATGCCGTCTATGAGGCTCTCAACAATCTCCTGTCTCCTCCTCGTCGTCTATACCCAGTTTGTTCGCCATTATGGTCTTCTCGTGGAAGTAAGTTTGAAATGTTTCCACTGGTTGCCAAATTCTGCAATCAAACGTTCTTTTTAGTGACAACCGACTTATATTTGAGACAAACATTTCGCCCATCTCTTTCATCAACTGATCGGTTGAGATTTGTGTCAAATCAGTTTTAGAATGGAACCATTTAAGTGCATTCCCACTTAATCGGCATGAAACCAGTATACGTGCACTATTATCATCCAATTTGAACGTCTGCACTAAATTCCAGAATTGTACTTCCCAATGAGGGAAACAGTCTCCATTAAAGTCTGACAATAAATCTTTAAGTGCCGAAATTGATACGCCGCCGCCACTTTCTTTCGTATTGTGTCTTTCATTTTTTAAAGCTTCAATCTCTTTTTTAAGTATATTTTTCTCTTAAGCATACAGTTGAATTTCTTTCCTTAACAATTTAATTTCCCTCTTCATTTGTTCCATATTTCCTTCTACTAGATCGTCGCACACTGGGGCAAGTTACCCCAATAACCGGAATTAATTCAGGAGATGGGTCTGCTTTACTGAAAACATTTTTTTTTCAGTTGAAGTACCATAAAAATTAATAGTAAAACCAAAATTGAGTTTAAGAATTATGTTTTAATGCTTATTACCGACTGCGTAAATGGTGTTTTTGTAGATATCTATGTATCTATTTTTGTCCGCACGTAACTCCACAACCACTGAACCGATTTTAACAAATGATACGGCATTAGATTCGGCTTGACGACACGAGTAACAAATAGTGGGAAATAGTGATTTTAGGAATGTATGTGTATTCGAGTGTCCGTAAGTCCGATTTTGAAAAATTATACCTCATTGGATTTGTCTTGATGACGCGAGTAAAACTAAATACATGAAATTCTTGAAAAACAAAATGGCGGATTTTTGGCTGCAAATTGTGAGCCTATGTTCGTCTATTAGTTTATCCTTTCGTAACAATTCCACGACAAAACCGATTGTGATGAATGATTTGGCGTTGAATTCGTCTTGGTGACCCGATTTACACTAAGGTGATAGAGTTCTTGAAAAATCAAAATTGCGGAAATTATATAATTTAGGCTTTCAGCTTGTAATATATGTTGTTAAGCCATAAGAGAGCTTATAAGGCCTTAGTAGTTCGATTCCTAATCATAACTCGGTATTACGCATATTTTGGTAACGTTGCAGTTAGTTTTTTTATTTTGTTTTTAGTAATTTGTTTTATAGTTTTTTTTTATGAAAGAATTAAAACAATTTTTCAAAAATAATGAGAACCACTCTTATTTAAATTTGTTGCTTATTTTCTAAGTATATTAGTTTAAGCTAAAAGTCATTTTTGTTAGACTCAATTTCATCGCCGCTGATAACAATGTTAGAGTTTTCATCATTAAAAACATTTGGGGCAATGATTAAGTCAAATAAAAGTATAAAATATACTGTTCGAATGTGAACCTCCACAAAAAAGGCTTTTTTTATGAAAAAAGATTCAAAATTTTCTGAGGTACTCTACTAAAGAAATCTCAATAAAAAAAAAATGGTGTACATATGAGCACCAGATTCTTTTTTCGCACAATACAAGAGACATTAAACTATTTTTACAAATAAAAATCTCGACATAGAAACGTCTAGAAACCTACTTTTGCTCTAACTATACGTAAAATATACCCTTAATTATAAATATCACATTATTTATATTCCATTTATATTGAAAAAGGAAAAATAGAACCTTAAAATATATTTAGAAAAAAGTACATACTTGAAACTATTGATTCCATATTGTTTTTTAGTTTTCACGTTATTAATATATATATAAACAAAAGCCAACTGATAACACTTGTCTCAAGAGTGAATGAAATGTTACTTACAATTCAGCCTTACGGAGTAAAAAAATTACTTAAAAATATAACTGTTTAAGCTAATGAAAGCTTAAAATGTGTGCTAACGGGAAAACCAGTTTTCATTTTCATCTCTTACAATTTTTTTTTTTTTGAGTTTATTCCGATTCCTTCATATGAGTGGGCCCACTGTGCGTCGTCATTGTCAGCACTCTCTTCAGCATAAACTTGTCGTTCATCATTAACTCTCGTTGTCCTCTCTTTAGTTCGTTCATTTGTGTGGTGCTTCTCGTTTGTGTGTGTACTATCATTTTCCTTTCCCCTTTTTGTCATCATCTGCGTTACCTGGCTCACGCTGTCTGTATATAGTTCCGAGCAAAGAAGAAGAAGTAAAGGAACTGGCATATCGTGGAAACAGTGAAGCATTTTTCAAATAGTGTGAGTAACACAAACACAATTGCATCGCCCCAGGGTCGCAGTGCAGTTACACGGCTGAAGGCTAGGGCGCCCAAAGGAAGCCAGATTAAAAAAAAAAGAAAAAAACCATTGAGATGGTTCCGTCATTTTGCCGAGCTGTAGAAAAGCGTACATAGATTTTACATCATAAAAGTAGTGAAAAAGCCTATTGAACTGAATAAAAAAGTGAAATGAAAGTTAATATAGTGAATACTTTGAAAAACTTTATTAATAAGAAATACATAAAAACATGTGGTGCTGCATTAAATCATATAAAAACGCCTATGATACGGTGTGAGAATTTTTCTTTTTATAGGTAAGTTTTTTATCGTATTTTACTTAATAAAGTGATGTTTTTATCGTAGCGTACTTTTTAATCGAAATAAACACTTCTTGATGAAGATAAGACCAACACGATAAATAGGGGCAACAGCAGAAGGGCCTTTAAAAAATAACTCTGCACTACGGGCGCTAAACGCATTTCAGCGCCTTGCCATCACCAAAAAAAAACTAGATCGCCCCTGTGCGAGAATTTCTCATTTGACAGATGAGTCTCAACGAAATCACTGGATTAAAGTATATTTTTGTTTTCAACAAATTACAGCAAATTGCGATAAAATATTAATTTGTAACAATTCTAATATAATTTATTAACTTAAATAACATCACTTCACGTTACCGTATATGGAAATATCAGACAAAACTAACTTGTAAAATAAAATATTTGCATACTCCTTAGAATAGGCGTTTTTAGAGGATTTAACGTGCCACCACATGCTGTTTTATATTTTTTTAAATAAATTATTGACAGTATTCACTATTCCAACTTTTATTTCACTTTTTTATTTAGTTTTGTAACGAAGTTACACCTTTTGCTGCCCGGACCACTGGATACAGAAGTACAAAACGCCGAGATTCCACTATACTTACCCCATAAAATGAATTGAGCAACAATTATTGCATACCCTGCGGAATACAGAAGTACAAAACGCCGAGATTCCACTATACTTACTCCATCAAATGAATTGAGCAACAATCATTGCATACCCTGCGGCGCCCACGCAAAAATGCAAAAGAGGACACTCACTAAATTTCTCTTGTTGACGTCAGCAAATAAATTTTGTTTGTCGGTGTTTATAGTTAACATTTACTCCTAGCTCGAGAATCAACAAGTAGAGGTGACAAATTCATCAAAAATATCAGATTTTTCTTGCCATTGTGTCATAGTACCAATCAAGTGTACTGGGTAAAGGAACATATCTCAAACATTAGTGTAAAAACTAATACGAAGCACACTGCTGGCTATTATTTATACCAGGTAGTAGCTTCACAACCTTTTGGCTTAAGCCGTTAAAACCCCCTTCCGTTTTCCCCTCCATTATCATTAGTTAAGACTAGGGACTCCATCCCAACCTTCGCTGTCTTAACATCCTTATCTCCTCCGACAAGCTAAGACTAGGGACTCTATCCCAACCTTCGCCGTCTTAGTTTTTACTCCTTCGCCGTCAACGTTAAGACTAGGGACTCCATCCCAACCTTCGCTGTCTTAACTCTCCGAGAAGATTAGACTAGGGACTCTATCCCAACCTTCGCTGTCTAAGACTTCTATTTTCTGCCGTTTTCGTTAAGACTAGGGACTCCATCCCAACCTTCGCTGTCTTAACTCTCCGAGAAGCTTAGACTAGGGACTCTATCCCAACCTTCGCTGTCTAAGACTTCTATTTTCCGCCGTTTTCGTTAAGACTAGGGACTCTATCCCAACCGTCGCCGTCTCAGCTATCCGCCGTTGCTAAAGACTAGGGACTCCATCCCAAACTTCGCTGTCTTTAGAGGGTAAGGGATTTACTACCGCCATTTCAAGTATATGAAATAACTTGTTAGTTTATTATAAGATCAGGAATATTGTAAAAGTATATGAAATAATTTGTTAAGTTATCAGTAAATAAACGATAATTGTATTTTGGAACTTGGAGTTCTGAACTCTCTACAAACCGAGTTTTCGCTTTCTACGGTTAAACCCTGGACTCCGCTGACCTACCTCAGCTGGAAACAAAAAAGCATCACATTTTGGCGCCCGAGCAGGGACTTCTAGAAGGTTCAACCAAACTCTCACCGACCGACCATAAATCTTTCGAAGGCAACACCGTCCGCCGCCGTAACCCGTTTTTCTCCGAAAAGTCCTTTGGAAAGATTTATCCGTAACCAGGCACCGACTCACCGTGACCCTTCGAAAAAGTTCCACCGACCCGCATACCGATCCGCCGCCTACCCGTTTCACCATGTCCGAATCCGATTCTGACGAATCTCAGATGGAAGACATCAACCCGTATAAGAACCTGGGGTTCATATATTTCTTAAAGAAATCCGAGATTATCAAAGTGTTACAAGACCGAAACCTGGACACCAGTGGTACGATGCCAATGCTGCGCAAAAGGTTGAGCAAACATTTTAAGGAACTCCGTCAGCACGCATCCACACAAAATCTGTGTGCATAATGGGAAAACGTCGTAGAAAAAAGAAACGACGCAGAAGAAGAAATCCCTCCAACCGACCCGCAGCCATTCAAGAGCCACATCAGTATTCAAGTTCCACCAGCCCCGTTTAAAACCTCGTCATTTTTAACCATGCCCGAACCTAAGAAGCCATTCGCCACACCTACTCCAACATACCAACCACCATATCATGCGGCAACCGCTGCCCTACCGCAAACCTCTGGAGGGACGGCATACCCCGAATCAACACCATCGAGACTAGATCAGATGGCAACAACCAGTCGACTCACATTGAGCTACGAAGCAGAGCTGATGAACACAGTCCGCAAGTGGGGGTTGAGGTTCGATTCCTCTGGCAACCCATTGGAGTTTTTAGAGCGGTTGACAGAGCTCACTCGATGCTACAACATCCCACCTAACGATATGTTGCGAACCTTACCCGAGCTTTTCCGTGGAAGTGCGTTAGAGTGGTTGCGCATTAAAGGTGACAGTTTAAACACTTGGGAAGGTTTCCGAGAAGCGTTTATAAGACATTTCCTGCCTGCCCGTTATTTGCACAAGTTGGAGGAGGAAATATTACGCAAACGACAAGGACCCCGCGAGAAGGCCAAAGATTATATTTTATCTGCACAATATTTGATAAGGCAGCACCCCCGCGTTTCCGTAGCTGACAACATCGATCGAATTTTCGATAACATGCGACCAGAGTATCGACTATATATCCGCCGTCGAGATTTCAATACTTTGGACGAACTTGCCTTCCTAGCCGAGAAATTTGAAGCAGTGAAGAACGACGAACGTAATGTTCACTCATCATCAACACCTTTCCCTCCATCAAACCACCGTGGACCTGCTGCAGAAGTTCCCTATGACCGAAACACGCATTGCTGGAATTGCAAGCAGAGAGGGCATCGGAAGGAAACGTGCCGAAGGCCTTACCGCTTATTTTGCTCTCACTGCGGAGTGGACGGCCGTTTAACCAAGGATTGTCCATGTCACCGAAACCCCGTCGCTGTTGTCACCTCACCGCCGCCATCACCACACATCTAAGACTCTCGTTATTTCATCCCAGTGTATATCGAAGAAGAAGAATATCATGCTTTACTCGACACTGGTTCCACAAAGTCTTACGTAGGGCGGGCACTAAGAGACAGGTTCAAGGAATTAAACTTCCCTTTGCGCATACAGGGTCGACCGATCCATTTAGCTAATGGAAACCCAATTATGACTACGGAGCATTATACAGCTACGCTCACAATAGGAGAAACCGATCTGACCGGAGAAGTGACGTACATGCCTGAGCTCGCAGAAGACGCACTAATTGGGATGGATTTTATGCACCAGGCCGGTCTACAAATTTTCTTGGCCAGCCAGCTGGTGACTAGTAAAAAGCCTCTCAAAACACTGACGGGGAACCACGCTTGTTCAGTAGACAAGCACCTTTCGGACACGCAGCAAGAGGGAATTAATGAATTCTTACGGTCTGAACTACCCAAGTTTGACGAAATTAAAGGGATTTCAAACGTACCGCCGCATCGTATCCGCCTCAAAACTGAGGAGCCGTTCAAACAGCGGTATTACCCTCGCAACCCCACTATGCAGAAGATAATCAACGAGGAAATTGACGACCTTCTCGAAACAGGCAAAATAAGCCCATCGAAAAGCCCCTATAGCTCACCAATAGTGTTGGTGAGGAAGAAAGGAGGTTCGTGGCGGGTTTGCGTTGACTTCCGACAGCTGAACGAGGTCTCATACAAAGATGCATACCCCTTGCCATACATCGTAGCTATCCTTGATAAATTGCGTGGAGCTAAATTTATGTCAGCAATCGATTTAAAACAAGGCTACTGGCAAATAGCGTTGGAGAGTGGAATGTAATGCCGTGTGGGTTACATTCAGCAGGAGCCACATTTCAACGAGCCATGGACGCTATTTTTGAAGCAGACATGTTAAATCATGTATTCGTCTATTTGGATGACATTATAGTTATCAGCAGCACGTTCGAAGAGCATATTCAACATTTGGCTGAAGTTTTCTTTAAACTCCGAGCTGCAAATTTGAAAATTAATGTGGAGAAGTGCAATTTTTGCCGAGAAACTTTGAAGTACCTAGGCCACGTAGTTAGTAGAGAAGGCATACACACGGACCCCGACAAAATCTCCGCTGTTCAAGAATTGAACGCACCCTCCAACATTCGAGAACTACGTCGCATTTTGGGGATCTGCTCCTGGTACCGGCGTTTCATCAAGGACTTCTCGACTGTAGCCGCTCCGTTAACTGGTTTGCTAAAGAAGAATGCCAATTGGGTCTGGGGGCCTTGCCAGCAGGCTGCTTTTGATGCACTTAAATCAAAGCTCACCGAAGCGCCAGTCCTAGCCTGCCCAAACTTCGATTTGATGTTTACTTTACAAACCGATGCCAGTCATTTCGGTCTAGGAGTTGTTCTAACCCAAAATTTTGAAGGCCAAGAAAAAGTCATCGCCTATGCCAGTCGCACTCTCACGGAACAGGAACAGAAGTACGCCGTTACTGAAAAAGAATGCCTGGCAATACTGTGGGGAATCAGAAAAATGCGTCCATACCTTGAGGGTTATCACTTCAATGTGGTCACGGACCACCATTCTTTAAAGTGGCTCCACAGTTTAGAAAACCCCTCCGGTAGGTTAGCTCGTTGGGCGCTGGAATTACAACAATTTGACTTCGAGATTCATTACCGAAAGGGAGCGATGAATGTGGTAGCAGATGCCCTGTCCCGCGATCCTCTCCCCATTACCGAAGCAGATAAACTAGCGGCAATAAGAGACGCAAAATTTGATTGGATAGAAAATAAACTAAATCAAATAGCCAACAACCCCAACGGTAGTCCGGATTATAAAGTGGAAAACAACCAATTGTACCGCCGTTTTTCGAACTCCCAGCCGTTGGCTACTGCTTCCGAATTTGATTGGAAATTATGCGTCCCAAGTTCCGACCGCCAACGTATCCTAAGCGAAAATCACGATGCTGTTACCGCCGGGCATTTGGGTATCGCCAAAACTACATTCCGAATGGCTAAACGGTATTAGTGGCCTGGGATGTTCCGAGATAAAGCCAAATACGTCCAAAAGTGCCAGGTGTGCAATCAGTACAAAGTATCGCAGCAAAAACCGGCTGGACTTATGTACACAACACCGGTCGAGCAACCCTGGGAATTCGTTTGTGCCGATTTCGTTGGACCTTTGCCACGTTTCATGAAGGGTAACACTACCTTATTAGTGATGGTGGACAAATTCACTAAGTGGGTTGAGGCGACACCTCTGCGAGCCGCAACAGCCCCAGGCCTAATAAAAGCCGTTCGCGAGCACATCACGAATCGTTTCGGAGTTCCTCGAGTATTTGTATCAGATAACGGATCCCAGTTCACCAGTCATCAGTTCCAGGAGTTTTTATCCGATTTAGGCATACAACAGCGCCTAACCGCACCGTATACTCCCCAAGAGAACCCGACTGAAAGAGTAAACCGTACCCTGAAGACAATGATCGCTCAGTATGTAAGAGAGAACCAAAGGAATTGGGACGAATATATCCCCGAGCTACTTTTTGCCTTGAACACGAGCCGCCACGACTCCACTGGATTTTCACCAGCCTTGCTCAATTTTGGACGAGAACTCCGAGGCCCGAACGAATTCAAAGATTCGCCACCCCCCGACAGCCCCAACGAGGATGTTAACACTCGCCAGGAACGCATGCGCGCCCTATACGAGTTGGTTCAATTGAACTTACAAAAGGCCAGCCAGGTTCAGGCTAAGTCCTATAACCTAAGAAGACGGCCCTGGCGCCCTGCAATCGGAGAGTTGGTATATAAAAAGGCGAGAGTTCTATCTTCGGGGGTCAATTATTTTGCCGAGAAGTTGGCACCTCGATACGACGGCCCATACGAAGTAGTAAAATTTATTTCCCCCGTGATTGTCTTATTGAGAGACACAAAGAAAAACATGCGCACGAATAAAAAAGACCCTTCAGTCCGAGCACATGTAAGGGATATTAAAGGTTTTTATTCCGAGCCCGATAGTATAAATATAGAAGATCAAACCGCAGCTATCATCATTCACAGGCCGACCATCGTTCCGAGCAGTCAACCACTTTATTACCAGCCGAACACAACTTTGGATCACCTTCAACATTCAGCCGTCCCGGAATATAATAATCCGCCAACCACCAGTTCACCAGCAAACCGCCGACAACGTAGCCATTTAAACCCGAGGAAAAATATGGACAGGACACCAAACGAAATCCGCTCAGCAATCAAAGTCGTAACACCGCCGAGGCGCAGTCCCAGGGGCCATGGTCAGACAGCTGCGTCAGATCGATTTAGTCGCCTAGTTCCAGAGCGTGCATCACGACCTCCAGTACCGCCAACTCGTATCGCCCGGAAACCAACCACCTCGACCAGCAAGCCCGTTCACCCACTACCTTCGACAAGCAGCTCCCGAAAACCACCTCGAGTACCACCAAGCAGCGCCGTCCCATCTACCGCAGGTCCTTGTAAGCGTCACCTAACAGCACCTGGCAAGATGAGCGTTCACACAAAGAAGCCGACATCGGGACTCACCAAAAAAGCCAACCCGTTAGCACCTCCAGCGATCGACCGCGAAGTGGCCCGGCCAATCTTTCCTCCACCTCCACCAGAAGCTGCTATGAAAGAAGCCCGAAAGCAGCGTAAGGCAGCGGAAGAAAGCTGGTTGGTCCGAAATCCACCACTGTCCACAGCCCTTCAGCCTTTTGAAAAACCGCTTACGGTGCGATTTAAAAGGCCAATTATTGGAATTGCTGGCCCGAAACCCGAGGAAGCTATAGCCCTACACGAGGATCTTGATGTAAGTGAGGCCATAGCTCATTTGGCAAAAACGAATAGGAGCGAATCCTCAACCGTGGCTCCATTAGCTCCCATAGCGTCTGTAGCTTGTATAGCTGTCGCCGAACAAAACCGTCCATCAACGTCCCAGGGAGTGAGTCGACATCACGCTGGAGGGCCCGCAGCCACGACAATCTTTTTTCATTCAAAAACCTTGGGGCAAGATTTCGGTAAGACTCAACAAAGCTAGAACCCAAGCCAGCTTACGATTCAAGGGCGAAACAAAAATTATAAACGTAGATAAGTAAAGCCCTGAAAACCCAGTTTTATTCTTACGCTGAAGAATTATTTTATTTTCCTTTTTTTTTTAATTAAATTGTTTTGTTTTATATTAGTTACTTTTATTATTATTTTCCTTTTGATTTGTTATATTGAATTACAAATTTTGTTCCATTTAATCCTAAGTTAATAAAAAAAAAGAAAAAAAGAAAAAAAAATAATAAAAAAAAAAATAATAAAAAAAGGTAATAAATTAGGAAAAAAACACACAAAAAAAATTATAAAAAAAAAAAAAAAAAAACAACAAAAATAATATATAAATAAAATTTCTGAATAATGATTATGAAAAAAAAAGGCACACTTGAATTTAATAAATAGCTCCTCCTGCCCCGTAAAAATCACGACGAGAGGTCTCGTCTACCGAAGAAAGGGGGGAATGTAACGAAGTTACACCTTTTGCTGCCCGGACCACTGGATACAGAAGTACAAAACGCCGAGATTCCACTATACTTACCCCATCAAATGAATTGAGCAACAATTATTGCATACCCTGCGGAATACAGAAGTACAAAACGCCGAGATTCCACTATACTTACTCCATCAAATAAATTGAGCAACAATCATTGCATACCCTGCGGCGCCCACGCAAAAATGCAAAAGAGGCACACGTCAGCAAATAAATTTCTCTTGTTGACGTCAGCAAATAAATTTCGTTTGTCGGTGTTTATAGTTAACATTTACTCCTAGCTCGAGAATCAACAAGTAGAGGTGACAAATTCATCAAAAATCAGATTCTTCTTGCCATTGTGTCATAGTACCAATCAAGTGTACTGGGTAAAGGAACATATCTCAAACATTAGTGTAAAAACTAATACGAAGCACACTGCTGGCTATTATTTATACCAGGTAGTAGCTTCACAACCTTTTGGCTTAAGCCGTTAAAACCCCCTTCCGTTTTCCCCTCCATTATCATTAGTTAAGACTAGGGACTCCATCCCAACCTTCGCTGTCTTAACATCCTTACCTCCTCCGACAAGCTAAGACTAGGGACTCTATCCCAACCTTCGCCGTCTTAGTTTTTACTCCTTCGCCGTCAACGTTAAGACTAGGGACTCCATCCCAACCTTCGCTGTCTTAACTCTCCGAGAAGCTTAGACTAGGGACTCTATCCCAACCTTCGCTGTCTAAGACTTCTATTTTCCGCCGTTTTCGTTAAGACTAGGGACTCCATCCCAACCTTCGCTGTCTTAACTCTCCGAGAAGCTTAGACTAGGGACTCTATCCCAACCTTCGCTGTCTAAGACTTCTATTTTCCGCCGTTTTCGTTAAGACTAGGGACTCTATCCCAACCGTCGCCGTCTCAGCTATCCGCCGTTGCTAAAGACTAGGGACTCCATCCCAAACTTCGCTGTCTTTAGAGGGTAAGGGATTTACTCCCGCAATTTCAAGTATATGAAATAACTTGTTAGTTTTTTATAAGATCAGGAATATTGTAAAAGTATATGAAATAATTTGTTAAGTTATCAGTAAATAAACGATAATTGTATTTTGGAACTTGGAGTTCTGAACTCTCTACAAACCGAGTTTTCGCTTTCTACGGTTAAACCCTGGACTCCGCTGACCTACCTCAGCTGGAAACAAAAAAGCATAACATTTTGGCGCCCGAGCAGGGACTTCTAGAAGGTTCAACCAAACTCCCACCGACCGACCATAAATCTTTCGAAGGCAACACCGTCCGCCGCCGTAACCCGTTTTTCTCCGAAAAGTCCTTTGGAAAGATTTATCCGTAACCAGGCACCGACTCACCGTGACCCTTCGAAAAAGTTCCACCGACCCGCATACCGATCTGCCGCCTACCCGTTTCACCATGTCCGAATCCGATTCTGACGAATCTCAGATGGAAGACATCAACTCGTATAAGAACCTGGGGTTCATATATTTCTTAAAGAAATCCGAGATTATCAAAGTGTTACAAGACCGAAACCTGGACACCAGTGGTACGATGCCAATGCTGCGCAAAAGGTTGAGCAAACATTTTAAGGAACTCCGTCAGCACGCATCCACACAAAATCTGTGTGCAGAATGGGAAAACGTCGTAGAAAAAAGAAACGACGCAGAAGAAGAAATCCCTCCAACCGACCCGCAGCCATTCAAGAGCCACATCAGTATTCAAGTTCCACCAGCCCCGTTTAAAACCTCGTCATTTTTAACCATGCCCGAACCTAAGAAGCCATTCGCCACACCTACTCCAACATACCAACCACCATATCATGCGGCAACCGCTGCCCTACCGCAAACCTCTGGAGGGACGGCATACCCCGAATCAACACCATCGAGACTAGATCAGATGGCAACAACCAGTCGACTCACATTGAGCTACGAAGCAGAGCTGATGAACACAGTCCGCAAGTGGGGGTTGAGGTTCGATTCCTCTGGCAACCCATTGGAGTTTTTAGAGCGGTTGACAGAGCTCACTCGATGCTACAACATCCCACCTAACGATATGTTGCGAACCTTACCCGAGCTTTTCCGTGGAAGTGCGTTAGAGTGGTTGCGCATTAAATGTGACAGTTTAAACACTTGGGAAGGTTTCCGAGAAGCGTTTATAAGACATTTCCTGCCTGCCCGTTATTTGCACAATTTGGAGGAGGAAATATTACGCAAACGACAAGGACCCCGCGAGAAGGCCAAAGATTATATTTTATCTGCACAATATTTGATAAGGCAGCACCCCCGCGTTTCCGTAGCTGACAACATCGATCGAATTTTCGATAACATGCGACCAGAGTATCGACTATATATCCGCCGTCGAGATTTCAATACTTTGGACGAACTTGCCTTCCTAGCCGAGAAATTTGAAGCAGTGAAGAACGACGAACGTAATGTTCACTCATCATCAACACCTTTCCCTCCATCAAACCACCGTGGACCTGCTGCAGAAGTTCCCTATGACCGAAACACGCATTGCTGGAATTGCAAGCAGAGAGGGCATCGGAAGGAAACGTGCCGAAGGCCTTACCGCTTATTTTGCTCTCACTGCGGAGTGGACGGCCGTTTAACCAAGGATTGTCCATGTCACCGAAACCCCGTCGCTGTTGTCACCTCACCGCCGCCATCACCACACATCTAAGACTCTCGTTATTTCATCCCAGTGTATATCGAAGAAGAAGAATATCATGCTTTACTCGACACTGGTTCCACAAAGTCTTACGTAGGGCGGGCACTAAGAGACAGGTTCAAGGAATTAAACTTCCCTTTGCGCATACAGGGTCGACCGATCCATTTAGCTAATGGAAACCCAATTATGACTACGGAGCATTATACAGCTACGCTCACAATAGGAGAAACCGATCTGACCGGAGAAGTGACGTACATGCCTGAGCTCGCAGAAGACGCACTAATTGGGATGGATTTTATGCACCAGGCCGGTCTACAAATTTTCTTGGCCAGCCAGCTGGTGACTAGTAAAAAGCCTCTCAAAACACTGACGGGGAACCACGCTTGTTCAGTAGACAAGCACCTTTCGGACACGCAGCAAGAGGGAATTAATGAATTCTTACGGTCTGAACTACCCAAGTTTGACGAAATTAAAGGGATTTCAAACGTACCGCCGCATCGTATCCGCCTCAAAACTGAGGAGCCGTTCAAACAGCGGTATTACCCTCGCAACCCCACTATGCAGAAGATAATCAACGAGGAAATTGACGACCTTCTCGAAACAGGCAAAATAAGCCCATCGAAAAGCCCCTATAGCTCACCAATAGTGTTGGTGAGGAAGAAAGGAGGTTCGTGGCGGGTTTGCGTTGACTTCCGACAGCTGAACGAGGTCTCATACAAAGATGCATACCCCTTGCCATACATCGTAGCTATCCTTGATAAATTGCGTGGAGCTAAATTTATGTCAGCAATCGATTTAAAACAAGGCTACTGGCAAATAGCGTTGGAGAGTGGAATGTAATGCCGTGTGGGTTACATTCAGCAGGAGCCACATTTCAACGAGCCATGGATGCTATTTTTGAAGCAGACATGTTAAATCATGTATTCGTCTATTTGGATGACATTATAGTTATCAGCAGCACGTTCGAAGAGCATATTCAACATTTGGCTGAAGTTTTCTTTAAACTCCGAGCTGCAAATTTGAAAATTAATGTGGAGAAGTGCAATTTTTGCCGAGAAACTTTGAAGTACCTAGGCCACGTAGTTAGTAGAGAAGGCATACACACGGACCCCGACAAAATCTCCGCTGTTCAAGAATTGAACGCACCCTCCAACATTCGAGAACTACGTCGCATTTTGGGGATCTGCTCCTGGTACCGGCGTTTCATCAAGGACTTCTCGACTGTAGCCGCTCCGTTAACTGGTTTGCTAAAGAAGAATGCCAATTGGGTCTGGGGGCCTTGCCAGCAGGCTGCTTTTGATGCACTTAAATCAAAGCTCACCGAAGCGCCAGTCCTAGCCTGCCCAAACTTCGATTTGATGTTTACTTTACAAACCGATGCCAGTCATTTCGGTCTAGGAGTAGTTCTAACCCAAAATTTTGAAGGCCAAGAAAAAGTCATCGCCTATGCCAGTCGCACTCTCACGGAACAGGAACAGAAGTACGCCGTTACTGAAAAAGAATGCCTGGCAATACTGTGGGGAATCAGAAAAATGCGTCCATACCTTGAGGGTTATCACTTCAATGTGGTCACGGACCACCATTCTTTAAATTGGCTCCACAGTTTAGAAAACCCCTCCGGTAGGTTAGCTCGTTGGGCGCTGGAATTACAACAATTTGACTTCGAGATTCATTACCGAAAGGGAACGATGAATGTGGTAGCAGATGCCCTGTCCCGCGATCCTCCCCCCATTACTGAAGCAGATAAACTAGCGGCAATAAGAGACGCAAAATTTGATTGGATAGGAAATAAACTAAATCAAATAGCCAACAACCCCAACGGTAGTCCGGATTATAAAGTGGAAAACAACCAATTGTACCGCCGTTTTTCGAACTCCCAGCCGTTGGCTACTGCTTCCAAATTCGATTGGAAATTATGCGTCCCAAGTTCCGACCGCCAACGTATCCTAAGCGAAAATCACGATGCTGTTACCGCCGGGCATTTGGGTATCGCCAAAACTACATCCCGAATGGCTAAACGGTATTAGTGGCCTGGGATGTTCCGAGATAAAGCCAAATACGTCCAAAAGTGCCAGGTGTGCAATCAGTACAAAGTATCGCAGCAAAAACCGGCTGGACTTATGAACACAACACCGGTCGAGCAACCCTGGGAATTCGTTTGTGCCGATTTCGTTGGACCTTTGCCACGTTTCATGAAGGGTAACACTACCTTATTAGTGATGGTGGACAAATTCACTAAGTGGGTTGAGGCGACACCTCTGCGAGCCGCAACAGCCCCAGGCCTAATAAAAGCCGTTCGCGAGCACATCACGAATCGTTTCGGAGTTCCTCGAGTATTTTTATCAGATAACGGATCCCAGTTCACCAGTCATCAGTTCCAGGAGTTTTTATCCGATTTAGGCATACAACAGCGCCTAACCGCACCGTATACTCCCCAAGAGAACCCGACTGAAAGAGTAAACCGTACCCTGAAGACAATGATCGCTCAGTATGTAAGAGAGAACCAAAGGAATTGGGACGAATATATCCCCGAGCTACTTTTTGCCTTGAACACGAGCCGCCACGACTCCACTGGATTTTCACCAGCCTTGCTCAATTTTGGACGAGAACTCCGAGGCCCGAACGAATTCAAAGATTCGCCACCCCCCGACAGCCCCAACGAGGATGTTAACACTCGCCAGGAACGCATGCGCGCCCTATACGAGTTGGTTCAATTGAACTTACAAAAGGCCAGCCAGGTTCAGGCTAAGTCCTATAACCTAAGAAGACGGCCCTGGCGCCCTGCAATCGGAGAGTTGGTATATAAAAAGGCGAGAGTTCTATCTTCGGGGGTCAATTATTTCGCCGAGAAGTTGGCACCTCGATACGACGGCCCATACGAAGTAGTAAAAGAAAAAGAAAAACATGCGCACGAATAAAAAAGACCCTTCAGTCCGAGCACATGTAAGGGATATTAAAGGTTTTTATTCCGAGCCCGATAGTATAAATATAGAAGATCAAACCGCAGCTATCATCATTCACAGGCCGACCATCGTTCCGAGCAGTCAACCACTTTATTACCAGCCGAACACAACTTTGGATCACCTTCAACATTCAGCCGTCCCGGAATATAATAATCCGCCAACCACCAGTTCACCAGCAAACCGCCGACAACGTAGCCATTTAAACCCGAGGAAAAATATGGACAGGACACCAAACGAAATCCGCTCAGCAATCAAAGTCGTAACACCGCCGAGGCGCAGTCCCAGGGGCCATGGTCAGACAGCTGCGTCAGATCGATTTAGTCGCCTAGTTCCAGAGCGTGCATCACGACCTCCAGTACCGCCAACTCGTATCGCCCGGAAACCAACCACCTCGACCAGCAAGCCCGTTCACCCACTACCTTCGACAAGCAGCTCCCGAAAACCACCTCGAGTACCACCAAGCAGCGCCGTCCCATCTACCGCAGGTCCTTGTAAGCGTCACCTAACAGCACCTGGCAAGATGAGCGTTCACACAAAGAAGCCGACATCGGGACTCACCAAAAAAGCCAACCCGTTAGCACCTCCAGCGATCGACCGCGAAGTGGCCCGGCCAATCTTTCCTCCACCTCCACCAGAAGCTGCTATGAAAGAAGCCCGAAAGCAGCGTAAGGCAGCGGAAGAAAGCTGGTTGGTCCGAAATCCACCACTGTCCACAGCCCTTCAGCCTTTTGAAAAACCGCTTACGGTGCGATTTAAAAGGCCAATTATTGGAATTGCTGGCCCGAAACCCGAGGAAGCTATAGCCCTACACGAGGATCTTGATGTAAGTGAGGCCATAGCTCATTTGGCAAAAACGAATAGGAGCGAATCCTCAACCGTTGCTCCATTAGCTCCCATAGCGTCTGTAGCTTGTATAGCTGTCGCCGAACAAAACCGTCCATCAACGTCCCAGGGAGTGAGTCGACATCACGCTGGAGGGCCCGCAGCCACGACAATCTTTTTTCATTCAAAAACCTTGGGGCAAGATTTCGGTAAGACTCAACAAAGCTAGAACCCAAGCCAGCTTACGATTCAAGGGCGAAACAAAAATTATAAACGTAGATAAGTAAAGCCCTGAAAACCCAGTTTTATTCTTACGCTGAAGAATTATTTTATTTTCCTTTTTTTTTAATTAAATTGTTTTGTTTTATATTAGTTACTTTTATTATTATTTTCCTTTTGATTTGTTATATTGAATTACAAATTTTGTTCCATTTAATCCTAAGTTAATAAAAAAAAAGAAAAAAAGAAAAAAAAATAATAAAAAAAAAAATAATAAAAAAAGGTAATAAATTAGGAAAAAAACACACAAAAAAAATTATAAAAAAAAAAAAAAAACAACAAAAAGAATATATAAATAAAATTTCTGAATAATGATTATGAAAAAAAAAGGCACACTTGAATTTAATAAATAGCTCCTCCTGCCCCGTAAAAATCACGACGAGAGGTCTCGTCTACCGAAGAAAGGGGGGAATGTAACGAAGTTACACCTTTTGCTGCCCGGACCACTGGATACAGAAGTACAAAACGCCGAGATTCCACTATACTTACCCCATCAAATGAATTGAGCAACAATTATTGCATACCCTGCGGAATACAGAAGTACAAAACGCCGAGATTCCACTATACTTACTCCATCAAATGAATTGAGCAACAATCATTGCATACCCTGCGGCGCCCACGCAAAAATGCAAAAGAGGACACCCACTGGAGGTTGTCGGCACACGTCAGCAAATAAATTTCTCTTGTTGACGTCAGCAAATAAATTTCGTTTGTCGGTGTTTATAGTTAACATTTACTCCTAGCTCGAGAATCAACAAGTAGAGGTGACAAATTCATCAAAAATCAGATTCTTCTTGCCATTGTGTCATAGTACCAATCAAGTGTACTGGGTAAAGGAACATATCTCAAACATTAGTGTAAAAACTAATACGAAGCACACTGCTGGCTATTATTTATACCAGGTAGTAGCTTCACAACCTTTTGGCTTAAGCCGTTAAAACCCCCTTCCGTTTTCCCCTCCATTATCATTAGTTAAGACTAGGGACTCCATCCCAACCTTCGCTGTCTTAACATCCTTACCTCCTCCGACAAGCTAAGACTAGGGACTCTATCCCAACCTTCGCCGTCTTAGTTTTTACTCCTTCGCCGTCAACGTTAAGACTAGGGACTCCATCCCAACCTTCGCTGTCTTAACTCTCCGAGAAGCTTAGACTAGGGACTCTATCCCAACCTTCGCTGTCTAAGACTTCTATTTTCCGCCGTTTTCGTTAAGACTAGGGACTCTATCCCAACCTTCGCTGTCTTAACTCTCCGAGAAGCTTAGACTAGGGACTCTATCCCAACCTTCGCTGTCTAAGACTTCTATTTTCCGCCGTTTTCGTTAAGACTAGGGACTCTATCCCAACCGTCGCCGTCTCAGCTATCCGCTGTTGCTAAAGACTAGGGACTCCATCCCAAACTTCGCTGTCTTTAGAGGGTAAGGGATTTACTCCCGCAATTTCAAGTATATGAAATAACTTGTTAGTTTATTATAAGATCAGGAATATTGTAAAAGTATATGAAATAATTTGTTAAGTTATCAGTAAATAAACGATAATTGTATTTTGGAACTTGGAGTTCTGAACTCTCTACAAACCGAGTTTTCGCTTTCTACGGTTAAACCCTGGACTCCGCTGACCTACCTCAGCTGGAAACAAAAAAGCATCACATTTTGGCGCCCGAGCAGGGACTTCTAGAAGGTTCAACCAAACTCCCACCGACCGACCATAAATCTTTCGAAGGCAACACCGTCCGCCGCCGTAACCCGTTTTTCTCCGAAAAGTCCTTTGGAAAGATTTATCCGTAACCAGGCACCGACTCACCGTGACCCTTCGAAAAAGTTCCACCGACCCGCATACCGATCCGCCGCCTACCCGTTTCACCATGTCCGAATCCGATTCTGACGAATCTCAGATGGAAGACATCAACCCGTATAAGAACCTGGGGTTCATATATTTCTTAAAGAAATCCGAGATTATCAAAGTGTTACAAGACCGAAACCTGGACACCAGTGGTACGATGCCAATGCTGCGCAAAAGGTTGAGCAAACATTTTAAGGAACTCCGTCAGCACGCATCCACACAAAATCTGTGTGCAGAATGGGAAAACGTCGTAGAAAAAGAAACGACGCAGAAGAAGAAATCCCTCCAACCGACCCGCAGCCATTCAAGAGCCACATCAGTATTCAAGTTCCACCAGCCCCGTTTAAAACCTCGTCATTTTTAACCATGCCCGAACCTAAGAAGCCATTCGCCACACCTACTCCAACATACCAACCACCATATCATGCGGCAACCGCTGCCCTACCGCAAACCTCTGGAGGGACGGCATACCCCGAATCAACACCATCGAGACTAGATCAGATGGCAACAACCAGTCGACTCACATTGAGCTACGAAGCAGAGCTGATGAACACAGTCCGCAAGTGGGGGTTGAGGTTCGATTCCTCTGGCAACCCATTGGAGTTTTTAGAGCGGTTGACAGAGCTCACTCGATGCTACAACATCCCACCTAACGATATGTTGCGAACCTTACCCGAGCTTTTCCGTGGAAGTGCGTTAGAGTGGTTGCGCATTAAAGGTGACAGTTTAAACACTTGGGAAGGTTTCCGAGAAGCGTTTATAAGACATTTCCTGCCTGCCCGTTATTTGCACAAGTTGGAGGAGGAAATATTACGCAAACGACAAGGACCCCGCGAGAAGGCCAAAGATTATATTTTATCTGCACAATATTTGATAAGGCAGCACCCCCGCGTTTCCGTAGCTGACAACATCGATCGAATTTTCGATAACATGCGACCAGAGTATCGACTATATATCCGCCGTCGAGATTTCAATACTTTGGACGAACTTGCCTTCCTAGCCGAGAAATTTGAAGCAGTGAAGAACGACGAACGTAATGTTCACTCATCATCAACACCTTTCCCTCCATCAAACCACCGTGGACCTGCTGCAGAAGTTCCCTATGACCGAAACACGCATTGCTGGAATTGCAAGCAGAGAGGGCATCGGAAGGAAACGTGCCGAAGGCCTTACCGCTTATTTTGCTCTCACTGCGGAGTGGACGGCCGTTTAACCAAGGATTGTCCATGTCACCGAAACCCCGTCGCTGTTGTCACCTCACCGCCGCCATCACCACACATCTAAGACTCTCGTTATTTCATCCCAGTGTATATCGAAGAAGAAGAATATCATGCTTTACTCGACACTGGTTCCACAAAGTCTTACGTAGGGCGGGCACTAAGAGACAGGTTCAAGGAATTAAACTTCCCTTTGCGCATACAGGGTCGACCGATCCATTTAGCTAATGGAAACCCAATTGTGACTACGGAGCATTATACAGCTACGCTCACAATAGGAGAAACCAATCTGACCGGAGAAGTGACGTACATGCCTGAGCTCGCAGAAGACGCACTAATTGGGATGGATTTTATGCACCAGGCCGGTCTACAAATTTTCTTGGCCAGCCAGCTGGTGACTAGTAAAAAGCCTCTCAAAACACTGACGGGGAACCACGCTTGTTCAGTAGCCAAGCACCTTTCGGACACGCAGCAAGAGGGAATTAATGAATTCTTACGGTCTGAACTACCCAAGTTTGACGAAATTAAAGGGATTTCAAACGTACCGCCGCATCGTATCCGCCTCAAAACTGAGGAGCCGTTCAAACAGCAGTATTACCCTCGCAACCCCACTATGCAGAAGATAATCAACGAGGAAATTGACGACCTTCTCGAAACAGGCAAAATAAGCCCATCGAAAAGCCCCTATAGCTCACCAATAGTGTTGGTGAGGAAGAAAGGAGGTTCGTGGCGGGTTTGCGTTGACTTCCGACAGCTGAACGAGGTCTCATACAAAGATGCATACCCCTTGCCATACATCGTAGCTATCCTTGATAAATTGCGTGGAGCTAAATTTATGTCAGCAATCGATTTAAAACAAGGCTACTGGCAAATAGCGTTGGAGAGTGGAATGTAATGCCGTGTGGGTTACATTCAGCAGGAGCCACATTTCAACGAGCCATGGACGCTATTTTTGAAGCAGACATGTTAAATCATGTATTCGTCTATTTGGATGACATTATAGTTATCAGCACCACGTTCGAAGAGCATATTCAACATTTGGCTGAAGTTTTCTTTAAACTCCGAGCTGCAAATTTGAAAATTAATGTGGAGAAGTGCAATTTTTGCCGAGAAACTTTGAAGTACCTAGGCCACGTAGTTAGTAGAGAAGGCATACACACGGACCCCGACAAAATCTCCGCTGTTCAAGAATTGAACGCACCCTCCAACATTCGAGAACTACGTCGCATTTTGGGGATCTGCTCCTGGTACCGGCGTTTCATCAAGGACTTCTCGACTGTAGCCGCTCCGTTAACTGGTTTGCTAAAGAAGAATGCCAATTGGGTCTGGGGGCCTTGCCAGCAGGCTGCTTTTGATGCACTTAAATCAAAGCTCACCGAAGCGCCAGTCCTAGCCTGCCCAAACTTCGATTTGATGTTTACTTTACAAACCGATGCCAGTCATTTCGGTCTAGGAGTAGTTCTAACCCAAAATTTTGAAGGCCAAGAAAAAGTCATCGCCTATGCCAGTCGCACTCTCACGGAACAGGAACAGAAGTACGCCGTTACTGAAAAAGAATGCCTGGCAATACTGTGGGGAATCAGAAAAATGCGTCCATACCTTGAGGGTTATCACTTCAATGTGGTCACGGACCACCATTCTTTAAAGTGGCTCCACAGTTTAGAAAACCCCTCCGGTAGGTTAGCTCGTTGGGCGCTGGAATTACAACAATTTGACTTCGAGATTCATTACCGAAAGGGAGCGATGAATGTGGTAGCAGATGCCCTGTCCCGCGATCCTCCCCCCATTACCGAAGCAGATAAACTAGCGGCAATAAGAGACGCAAAATTTGATTGGATAGAAAATAAACTAAATCAAATAGCCAACAACCCCAACGGTAGTCCGGATTATAAAGTGGAAAACAACCAATTGTACCGCCGTTTTTCGAACTCCCAGCCGTTGGCTACTGCTTCCAAATTCGATTGGAAATTATGCGTCCCAAGTTCCGACCGCCAACGTATCCTAAGCGAAAATCACGATGCTGTTACCGCCGGGCATTTGGGTATCGCCAAAACTACATCCCGAATGGCTAAACGGTATTAGTGGCCTGGGATGTTCCGAGATAAAGCCAAATACGTCCAAAAGTGCCAGGTGTGCAATCAGTACAAAGTATCGCAGCAAAAACCGGCTGGACTTATGAACACAACACCGGTCGAGCAACCCTGGGAATTCGTTTGTGCCGATTTCGTTGGACCTTTGCCACGTTTCATGAAGGGTAACACTACCTTATTAGTGATGGTGGACAAATTCACTAAGTGGGTTGAGGCGACACCTCTGCGAGCCGCAACAGCCCCAGGCCTAATAAAAGCCGTTCGCGAGCATATCACGAATCGTTTCGGAGTTCCTCGAGTATTTTTATCAGATAACGGATCCCAGTTCACCAGTCATCAGTTCCAGGAGTTTTTATCCGATTTAGGCATACAACAGCGCCTAACCGCACCGTATACTCCCCAAGAGAACCCGACTGAAAGAGTAAACCGTACCCTGAAGACAATGATCGCTCAGTATGTAAGAGAGAACCAAAGGAATTGGGACGAATATATCCCCGAGCTACTTTTTGCCTTGAACACGAGCCGCCACGACTCCACTGGATTTTCACCAGCCTTGCTCAATTTTGGACGAGAACTCCGAGGCCCGAACGAATTCAAAGATTCGCCACCCCCCGACAGCCCCAACGAGGATGTTAACACTCGCCAGGAACGCATGCGCGCCCTATACGAGTTGGTTCAATTGAACTTACAAAAGGCCAGCCAGGTTCAGGCTAAGTCCTATAACCTAAGAAGACGGCCCTGGCGCCCTGCAATCGGAGAGTTGGTATATAAAAAGGCGAGAGTTCTATCTTCGGGGGTCAATTATTTCGCCGAGAAGTTGGCACCTCGATACGACGGCCCATACGAAGTAGTAAAAGAAAAAGAAAAACATGCGCACGAATAAAAAAGACCCTTCAGTCCGAGCACATGTAAGGGATATTAAAGGTTTTTATTCCGAGCCCGATAGTATAAATATAGAAGATCAAACCGCAGCTATCATCATTCACAGGCCGACCATCGTTCCGAGCAGTCAACCACTTTATTACCAGCCGAACACAACTTTGGATCACCTTCAACATTCAGCCGTCCCGGAATATAATAATCCGCCAACCACCAGTTCACCAGCAAACCGCCGACAACGTAGCCATTTAAACCCGAGGAAAAATATGGACAGGACACCAAACGAAATCCGCTCAGCAATCAAAGTCGTAACACCGCCGAGGCGCAGTCCCAGGGGCCATGGTCAGACAGCTGCGTCAGATCGATTTAGTCGCCTAGTTCCAGAGCGTGCATCACGACCTCCAGTACCGCCAACTCGTATCGCCCGGAAACCAACCACCTCGACCAGCAAGCCCGTTCACCCACTACCTTCGACAAGCAGCTCCCGAAAACCACCTCGAGTACCACCAAGCAGCGCCGTCCCATCTACCGCAGGTCCTTGTAAGCGTCACCTAACAGCACCTGGCAAGATGAGCGTTCACACAAAGAAGCCGACATCGGGACTCACCAAAAAAGCCAACCCGTTAGCACCTCCAGCGATCGACCGCGAAGTGGCCCGGCCAATCTTTCCTCCACCTCCACCAGAAGCTGCTATGAAAGAAGCCCGAAAGCAGCGTAAGGCAGCGGAAGAAAGCTGGTTGGTCCGAAATCCACCACTGTCCACAGCCCTTCAGCCTTTTGAAAAACCGCTTACGGTGCGATTTAAAAGGCCAATTATTGGAATTGCTGGCCCGAAACCCGAGGAAGCTATAGCCCTACACGAGGATCTTGATGTAAGTGAGGCCATAGCTCATTTGGCAAAAACGAATAGGAGCGAATCCTCAACCGTTGCTCCATTAGCTCCCATAGCGTCTGTAGCTTGTATAGCTGTCGCCGAACAAAACCGTCCATCAACGTCCCAGGGAGTGAGTCGACATCACGCTGGAGGGCCCGCAGCCACGACAATCTTTTTTCATTCAAAAACCTTGGGGCAAGATTTCGGTAAGACTCAACAAAGCTAGAACCCAAGCCAGCTTACGATTCAAGGGCGAAACAAAAATTATAAACGTAGATAAGTAAAGCCCTGAAAACCCAGTTTTATTCTTACGCTGAAGAATTATTTTATTTTCCTTTTTTTTTAATTAAATTGTTTTGTTTTATATTAGTTACTTTTATTATTATTTTCCTTTTGATTTGTTATATTGAATTACAAATTTTGTTCCATTTAATCCTAAGTTAATAAAAAAAAAAGAAAAAAAGAAAAAAAAATAATAAAAAAAAAAAATAATAAAAAAAGGTAATAAATTAGGAAAAAAACACACAAAAAAAATTATAAAAAAAAAAAAAAAAAACAACAAAAAGAATATATAAATAAAATTTCTGAATAATGATTATGAAAAAAAAAGGCACACTTGAATTTAATAAATAGCTCCTCCTGCCCCGTAAAAATCACGACGAGAGGTCTCGTCTACCGAAGAAAGGGGGGAATGTAACGAAGTTACACCTTTTGCTGCCCGGACCACTGGATACAGAAGTACAAAACGCCGAGATTCCACTATACTTACCCCATCAAATGAATTGAGCAACAATTATTGCATACCCTGCGGAATACAGAAGTACAAAACGCCGAGATTCCACTATACTTACTCCATCAAATGAATTGAGCAACAATCATTGCATACCCTGCGGCGCCCACGCAAAAATGCAAAAGAGGACACCCACTGGAGGTTGTCGGCACACGTCAGCAAATAAATTTCTCTTGTTGACGTCAGCAAATAAATTTCGTTTGTCGGTGTTTATAGTTAACATTTACTCCTAGCTCGAGAATCAACAAGTAGAGGTGACAAATTCATCAAAAATCAGATTCTTCTTGCCATTGTGTCATAGTACCAATCAAGTGTACTGGGTAAAGGAACATATCTCAAACATTAGTGTAAAAACTAATACGAAGCACACTGCTGGCTATTATTTATACCAGGTAGTAGCTTCACAACCTTTTGGCTTAAGCCGTTAAAACCCCCTTCCGTTTTCCCCTCCATTATCATTAGTTAAGACTAGGGACTCCATCCCAACCTTCGCTGTCTTAACATCCTTACCTCCTCCGACAAGCTAAGACTAGGGACTCTATCCCAACCTTCGCCGTCTTAGTTTTTACTCCTTCGCCGTCAACGTTAAGACTAGGGACTCCATCCCAACCTTCGCTGTCTTAACTCTCCGAGAAGCTTAGACTAGGGACTCTATCCCAACCTTCGCTGTCTAAGACTTCTATTTTCCGCCGTTTTCGTTAAGACTAGGGACTCCATCCCAACCTTCGCTGTCTTAACTCTCCGAGAAGCTTAGACTAGGGACTCTATCCCAACCTTCGCTGTCTAAGACTTCTATTTTCCGCCGTTTTCGTTAAGACTAGGGACTCTATCCCAACCGTCGCCGTCTCAGCTATCCGCCGTTGCTAAAGACTAGGGACTCCATCCCTAACTTCGCTGTCTTTAGAGGGTAAGGGATTTACTCCCGGAATTTAAAGTATATGAAATAACTTGTTAGTTTATTATAAGATCAGGAATATTGTAAAAGTATATGAAATAATTTGTTAAGTTATCAGTAAATAAACGATAATTGTATTTTGGAACTTGGAGTTCTGAACTCTCTACAAACCGAGTTTTCGCTTTCTACGGTTAAACCCTGGACTCCGCTGACCTACCTCAGCTGGAAACAAAAAAGCATCACATTTTGGCGCCCGAGCAGGGACTTCTAGAAGGTTCAACCAAACTCCCACCGACCGACCATAAATCTTTCGAAGGCAACACCGTCCGCCGCCGTAACCCGTTTTTCTCCGAAAAGTCCTTTGGAAAGATTTATCCGTAACCAGGCACCGACTCACCGTGACCCTTCGAAAAAGTTCCACCGACCCGCATACCGATCCGCCGCCTACCCGTTTCACCATGTCCGAATCCGGTTCTGACGAATCTCAGATGGAAGACATCAACCCGTATAAGAACCTGGGGTTCATATATTTCTTAAAGAAATCCGAGATTATCAAAGTGTTACAAGACCGAAACCTGGACACCAGTGGTACGATGCCAATGCTGCGCAAAAGGTTGAGCAAACATTTTAAGGAACTCCGTCAGCACGCATCCACACAAAATCTGTGTGCAGAATGGGAAAACGTCGTAGAAAAAGAAACGACGCAGAAGAAGAAATCCCTCCAACCGACCCGCAGCCATTCAAGAGCCACATCAGTATTCAAGTTCCACCAGCCCCGTTTAAAACCTCGTCATTTTTAACCATGCCCGAACCTAAGAAGCCATTCGCCACACCTACTCCAACATACCAACCACCATATCATGCGGCAACCGCTGCCCTACCGCAAACCTCTGGAGGGACGGCATACCCCGAATCAACACCATCGAGACTAGATCAGATGGCAACAACCAGTCGACTCACATTGAGCTACGAAGCAGAGCTGATGAACACAGTCCGCAAGTGGGGGTTGAGGTTCGATTCCTCTGGCAACCCATTGGAGTTTTTAGAGCGGTTGACAGAGCTCACTCGATGCTACAACATCCCACCTAACGATATGTTGCGAACCTTACCCGAGCTTTTCCGTGGAAGTGCGTTAGAGTGGTTGCGCATTAAAGGTGACAGTTTAAACACTTGGGAAGGTTTCCGTGAAGCGTTTATAAGACATTTCCTGCCTGCCCGTTATTTGCACAAGTTGGAGGAGGAAATATTACGCAAACGACAAGGACCCCGCGAGAAGGCCAAAGATTATATTTTATCTGCACAATATTTGATAAGGCAGCACCCCCGCGTTTCCGTAGCTGACAACATCGATCGAATTTTCGATAACATGCGACCAGAGTATCGACTATATATCCGCCGTCGAGATTTCAATACTTTGGACGAACTTGCCTTCCTAGCCGAGAAATTTGAAGCAGTGAAGAACGACGAACGTAATGTTCACTCATCATCAACACCTTTCCCTCCATCAAACCACCGTGGACCTGCTGCAGAAGTTCCCTATGACCGAAACACGCATTGCTGGAATTGCAAGCAGAGAGGGCATCGGAAGGAAACGTGCCGAAGGCCTTACCGCTTATTTTGCTCTCACTGCGGAGTGGACGGCCGTTTAACCAAGGATTGTCCATGTCACCGAAACCCCGTCGCTGTTGTCACCTCACCGCCGCCATCACCACACATCTAAGACTCTCGTTATTTCATCCCAGTGTATATCGAAGAAGAAGAATATCATGCTTTACTCGACACTGGTTCCACAAAGTCTTACGTAGGGCGGGCACTAAGAGACAGGTTCAAGGAATTAAACTTCCCTTTGCGCATACAGGGTCGACCGATCCATTTAGCTAATGGAAACCCAATTATGACTACGGAGCATTATACAGCTACGCTCACAATAGGAGAAACCGATCTGACCGGAGAAGTGACGTACATGCCTGAGCTCGCAGAAGACGCACTAATTGGGATGGATTTTATGCACCAGGCCGGTCTACAAATTTTCTTGGCCAGCCAGCTGGTGACTAGTAAAAAGCCTCTCAAAACACTGACGGGGAACCACGCTTGTTCAGTAGCCAAGCACCTTTCGGACACGCAGCAAGAGGGAATTAATGAATTCTTACGGTCTGAACTACCCAAGTTTGACGAAATTAAAGGGATTTCAAACGTACCGCCGCATCGTATCCGCCTCAAAACTGAGGAGCCGTTCAAACAGCGGTGTTACCCTCGCAACCCCACTATGCAGAAGATAATCAACGAGGAAATTGACGACCTTCTCGAAACAGGCAAAATAAGCCCATCGAAAGGCCCCTATAGCTCACCAATAGTGTTGGTGAGGAAGAAAGGAGGTTCGTGGCGGGTTTGCGTTGACTTCCGACAGCTGAACGAGGTCTCATACAAAGATGCATACCCCTTGCCATACATCGTAGCTATCCTTGATAAATTGCGTGGAGCTAAATTTATGTCAGCAATCGATTTAAAACAAGGCTACTGGCAAATAGCGTTGGAGAGTGGAATGTAATGCCGTGTGGGTTACATTCAGCAGGAGCCACATTTCAACGAGCCATGGACGCTATTTTTGAAGCAGACATGTTAAATCATGTATTCGTCTATTTGGATGACATTATAGTTATCAGCAGCACGTTCGAAGAGCATATTCAACATTTGGCTGAAGTTTTCTTTAAACTCCGAGCTGCAAATTTGAAAATTAATGTGGAGAAGTGCAATTTTTGCCGAGAAATTTTGAAGTACCTAGGCCACGTAGTTAGTAGAGAAGGCATACACACGGACCCCGACAAAATCTCCGCTGTTCAAGAATTGAACGCACCCTCCAACATTCGAGAACTACGTCGCATTTTGGGGATCTGCTCCTGGTACCGGCGTTTCATCAAGGACTTCTCGACTGTAGCCGCTCCGTTAACTGGTTTGCTAAAGAAGAATGCCAATTGGGTCTGGGGGCCTTGCCAGCAGGCTGCTTTTGATGCACTTAAATCAAAGCTCACCGAAGCGCCAGTCCTAGCCTGCCCAAACTTCGATTTGATGTTTACTTTACAAACCGATGCCAGTCATTTCGGTCTAGGAGTAGTTCTAACCCAAAATTTTGAAGGCCAAGAAAAAGTCATCGCCTATGCCAGTCGCACTCTCACGGAACAGGAACAGAAGTACGCCGTTACTGAAAAAGAATGCCTGGCAATACTGTGGGGAATCAGAAAAATGCGTCCATACCTTGAGGGTTATCACTTCAATGTGGTCACGGACCACCATTCTTTAAAGTGGCTCCACAGTTTAGAAAACCCCTCCGGTAGGTTAGCTCGTTGGGCGCTGGAATTACAACAATTTGACTTCGAGATTCATTACCGAAAGGGAGCGATGAATGTGGTAGCAGATGCCCTGTCCCGCGATCCTCCCCCCATTACCGAAGCAGATAAACTAGCGGCAATAAGAGACGCAAAATTTGATTGGATAGAAAATAAACTAAATCAAATAGCCAACAACCCCAACGGTAGTCCGGATTATAAAGTGGAAAACAACCAATTGTACCGCCGTTTTTCGAACTCCCAGCCGTTGGCTACTGCTTCCAAATTCGATTGGAAATTATGCGTCCCAAGTTCCGACCGCCAACGTATCCTAAGCGAAAATCACGATGCTGTTACCGCCGGGCATTTGGGTATCGCCAAAACTACATCCCGAATGGCTAAACGGTATTAGTGGCCTGGGATGTTCCGAGATAAAGCCAAATACGTCCAAAAGTGCCAGGTGTGCAATCAGTACAAAGTATCGCAGCAAAAACCGGCTGGACTTATGAACACAACACCGGTCGAGCAACCCTGGGAATTCGTTTGTGCCGATTTCGTTGGACCTTTGCCACGTTTCATGAAGGGTAACACTACCTTATTAGTGATGGTGGACAAATTCACTAAGTGGGTTGAGGCGACACCTCTGCGAGCCGCAACAGCCCCAGGCCTAATAAAAGCCGTTCGCGAGCACATCATGAATCGTTTCGGAGTTCCTCGAGTATTTTTATCAGATAACGGATCCCAGTTCACCAGTCATCAGTTCCAGGAGTTTTTATCCGATTTAGGCATACAACAGCGCCTAACCGCACCGTATACTCCCCAAGAAAACCCGACTGAAAGAGTAAACCGTACCCTGAAGACAATGATCGCTCAGTATGTAAGAGAGAACCAAAGGAATTGGGACGAATATATCCCCGAGCTACTTTTTGCCTTGAACACGAGCCGCCACGACTCCACTGGATTTTCACCAGCCTTGCTCAATTTTGGACGAGAACTCCGAGGCCCGAACGAATTCAAAGATTCGCCACCCCCCGACAGCCCCAACGAGGATGTTAACACTCGCCAGGAACGCATGCGCGCCCTATAGATAGATAGATAGATAGATAGATAATAATTTTATTTCATACAAAGGTTTAACAAAAACATTGTTTATGCTGGTATAAAATTATTTATGACAATAACATAAAGTTGCCTGTCAGGTTCAAAAAAATTGAATGTTACAAAATTAAACTTAGTGAGTTTATTAAACTATGAAAATTCATTTATAATTAGATAGCGATATTTTAGTGAAGCTTTCAAATACTTATAGAGATTTAGGTAGCAGCTGCCATTTAACACGTTTAAATATTGCGATCGGGAGAGTACGTCATTTCCAAGATATGTTCTTCTATACCCTTTGAAGACTGGGCAGATTCCAACGAAGTGAAAAGTATTTTCAGAGGCATCCAAGTTGCAAAGTGTGCAGAGACCATTAGTATTTCTTTGAAAGGACCTTCCATTCAGATTGAGAAGCCCACTGCGAGTCTTCAAGATGAGACAAATCATATCACGAGGGTTTGAGTCGTCAAAGTAATTTGGCACTTCAGAATATAGCAGATTGCAGTAATCATCGTGAAACTGGGATTGATTGGCATCGCTTATAAATTTGGTCCAATGTTTTTCTTTGAGCTTTGCTATTAGAATTTTATGCAATCCTTGCCACTCATGCAAACTCACGGTGAAAGTAAAATCTATCGATGTTTCGTGGAAAAGATTCAGCCACTCCTTAGCCCAAAAAATCTTCTTTCTTATAATAATTTCGGACAAAATCCTTGGTGCGCGCCCTATACGAGTTGGTTCAATTGAACTTACAAAAGGCCAGCCAGGTTCAGGCTAAGTCCTATAACCTAAGAAGACGGCCCTGGCGCCCTGCAATCGGAGAGTTGGTAAAAAAAGGCGAGAGTTCTATCTTCGGGGGTCAATTATTTCGCCGAGAAGTTGGCACCTCGATACGACGGCCCATACGAAGTAGTAAAATTTATTTCCCCCATGATTGTCTTATTGAGAGACACAAAGAAAAACATGCGCACGAATAAAAAAGACCCTTCAGTCCGAGCACATGTAAGGGATATTAAAGGTTTTTATTCCGAGCCCGATAGTATAAATATAGAAGATCAAACCGCAGCTATCATCATTCACAGGCCGACCATCGTTCCGAGCAGTCAACCACTTTATTACCAGCCGAACACAACTTTGGATCACCTTCAACATTCAGCCGTCCCGGAATATAATAATCCGCCAACCACCAGTTCACCAGCAAACCGCCGACAACGTAGCCATTTAAACCCGAGGAAAAATATGGACAGGACACCAAACAAAATCCGCTCAGCAATCAAAGTCGTAGCACCGCCGAGGCGCAGCCCCAGGGGCCATGGTCAGACAGCTGCGTCAGATCGATTTAGTCGCCTAGTTCCAGAGCGTGCATCACGACCTCCAGTACCGCCAACTCGTATCGCCCGGAAACCAACCACCTCGACCAGCAAACCCGTTCACCCACTACCTTCGACAAGCAGCTCCCGAAAACCACCTCGAGTACCACCAAGCAGCGCCGTCCCATCTACCGCAGGTCCTTGTAAGCGTCACCTAACAGCACCTGGCAAGATGAGCATTCACACAAAGAAGCCGACATCGGGACTCACCAAAAAAGCCAACCCGTTAGCACCTCCAGCGATCGACCGCGAAGTGGCCCGGCCAATCTTTCCTCCACCTCCACCAGAAGCTGCTATGAAAGAAGCCCGAAAGCAGCGTAAGGCAGCGGAAGAAAGCTGGTTGGTCCGAAATCCACCACTGTCCACAGCCCTTCAGCCTTTTGAAAAACCGCTTACGGTGCGATTTAAAAGGCCAATTATTGGAGTTGCTGGCCCGAAACCCGAGGAAGCTATAGCCCTACACGAGGATCTTGATGTAAGTGAGGCCATAGCTCATTTGGCAAAAACGAATAGGAGCGAATCCTCAACCGTTGCTCCATTAGCTCCCATAGCGTCTGTAGCTTGTATAGCTGTCGCCGAACAAAACCGTCCATCAACGTCCCAGGGAGTGAGTCGACATCACGCTGGAGGGCCCGCAGCCACGACAATCTTTTTTCATTCAAAAACCTTGGGGCAAGATTTCGGTAAGACTCAACAAAGCTAGAACCCAAGCCAGCTTACGATTCAAGGGCGAAACAAAAATTATAAACGTAGATAAGTAAAGCCCTGAAAACCCAGTTTTATTCTTACGCTGAAGAATTATTTTATTTTCGTTTTTTTTTTTAATTAAATTGTTTTGTTTTATATTAGTTACTTTTATTATTATTTTCCTTTTGATTTGTTATATTGAATTACAAATTTTGTTCCATTTAATCCTAAGTTAATAAAAAAAAAAGAAAAAAAGAAAAAAAAATAATAAAAAAAGGTAATAAATTAGGAAAAAAACACAAAAAAAAAATTATAAAAAAAAAAAAAAAAAAAAAAAAAGATACAAAACCAAAAAAAAAACAACAAAAAGAATATATAAATAAAATTTCTGAATAATGATTATGAAAAAAAAGGCACACTTGAATTCTTGAATTTAATAAATAGCTCCTCCTGCCCCGTAAAAATCACGACGAGAGGTCTCGTCTACCGAAGAAAGGGGGGAATGTAACGAAGTTACACCTTTTGCTGCCCGGACCACTGGATACAGAAGTACAAAACGCCGAGATTCCACTATACTTACCCCATCAAATGAATTGAGCAACAATTATTGCATACCCTGCGGAATACAGAAGTACAAAACGCCGAGATTCCACTATACTTACTCCATCAAATGAATTGAGCAACAATCATTGCATACCCTGCGGCGCCCACGCAAAAATGCAAAAGAGGACACCCACTGGAGGTTGTCGGCACACGTCAGCAAATAAATTTCTCTTGTTGACGTCAGCAAATAAATTTCGTTTGTCGGTGTTTATAGTTAACATTTACTCCTAGCTCGAGAATCAACAAGTAGAGGTGACAAATTCATCAAAAATCAGATTCTTCTTGCCATTGTGTCATAGTACCAATCAAGTGTACTGGGTAAAGGAACATATCTCAAACATTAGTGTAAAAACTAATACGAAGCACACTGCTGGCTATTATTTATACCAGGTAGTAGCTTCACAACCTTTTGGCTTAAGCCGTTAAAACCCCCTTCCGTTTTCCCCTCCATTCTCATTAGTTAAGACTAGGGACTCCATCCCAACCTTCGCTGTCTTAACATCCTTACCTCCTCCGACAAGCTAAGACTAGGGACTCTATCCCAACCTTCGCCGTCTTAGTTTTTACTCCTTCGCCGTCAACGTTAAGACTAGGGACTCCATCCCAACCTTCGCTGTCTTAACTCTCCGAGAAGCTTAGACTAGGGACTCTATCCCAACCTTCGCTGTCTAAGACTTCTATTTTCCGCCGTTTTCGTTAAGACTAGGGACTCCATCCCAACCTTCGCTGTCTTAACTCTCCGAGAAGCTTAGACTAGGGACTCTATCCCAACCTTCGCTGTCTAAGACTTCTATTTTCCGCCGTTTTCGTTAAGACTAGGGACTCCATCCCAACCTTCGCTGTCTTAACTCTCCGAGAAGCTTAGACTAGGGACTCTATCCCAACCTTCGCTGTCTTAACCACCGACCGTATTTCCGCTGCAGACTAGGGACTCTATCCCAACCGTCGCCGTCTCAGCTATCCGCCGTTGCTAAAGACTAGGGACTCCATCCCAAACTTCGCTGTCTTTAGAGGGTAAGGGATTTACTCCCGCAATTTAAAGTATATGAAATAACTTGTTAGTTTATTATAAGATCAGGAATATTGTAAAAGTATATGAAATAATTTGTTAAGTTATCAGTAAATAAACGATAATTGTATTTTGGAACTTGGAGTTCTGAACTCTCTACAAACCGAGTTTTCGCTTTCTACGGTTAAACCCTGGACTCCGCTGACCTACCTCAGCTGGAAACAAAAAAACATCACATTTTGGCTTTAGCTACGTTAAGGGTAAGGGATTTGCTCCCGCAATTTAAAGTATATGAAATAACTTGTTAGTTTATTATAAGATCAGGAATATTGTAAAAGTATATGAAATAATTTGTTAAGTTATCAGTAAATAAACGATAATTGTATTTTGGAACTTGGAGTTCTGAACTCTCTACAAACCGAGTTTTCGCTTTCTACGGTTAAACCCTGGACTCCGCTGACCTACCTCAGCTGGAAACAAAAAAGCATCACAGTTTAATAAACTTTTTCACTTGTTTAACAAATTAAAATCTCGAAACACTTCCCATCAGTTCGCAAAATGACAGATGAAACTCAATTTTTTTTTTTTTTTCAATTCTTGCTGCTTCACTCACGTACACTGTATATGTGATATACACCACTTCCTTTACTTCTGCTTCTATGGTTCCGAGTCATCTGAACTGTCTATGCGTCACCTCGCTGCAACCCTTTAATTTGTGGTGGTGGAAACTCACCACGCTCTTCATCTGGCACCGACAGCAACCGCAAGATGAGTTCAGCTTTGGTGCCTGTGGTTTTCTGCTTTGCTCTTTCCAACCAGGACCGCAGCTGCACGGCTGTATACTTTTTGTATTTTTCAACGTAAGACTCGTTGTTGTTCATATTTTGAGTATCTTATGTACTCACGATAACGGAATCGGATTTGCGACTTTGATGATTTATTTTTTTATAACGACCAACGCGCTTCGTATTTGTCACAAGAGATTTGTTTTGTCTGTAATAAAACATAATGAACGTAGGCATAGGCAATTCGTTTTATTTTTATTATATTTTTCTTTTTACCGATATGAAATACACATAGTACAACAACGCACATTCGAACATTTTATTATTGTATATATCTATATATTTTTTTCGGTTATATTGATAGAAGATATTCTTTTCCGCGATGGGATGGGTTTTAATCGCACTTTTGAAATTGTAAGCTTGGCTTTACTTACTTTTATTTAGGTTCAAGATCACTCGCGTTTGTTCGTCTTAAAATGAAAAAAAAGGCATCCGTATCGGTTAAAAGTCAAACATTTAAATGAATCTTCTCTCAATATATTTCTCCAGTCTGTTTATATTTGTACATAGATATTTCTCACTCATTTGTATTCTCTCTTTTAATACATTACATTTTTCTTTTTTACTCGTTCTTTGGGAAGTGTTGCCACAGTATTGTGGTAATCAGCCCTATCATAGAATCCATCCAAAGACGGTGCTCACATTGGGCTGACTCCTCCGACTTATTTTGACATTCATCCAACTTCTTTTGTTTAGACATAAACAAATGTAAACACCAACAGACTCACTTTGAAGTTGAGAAGTCGTTTAAAGAAAACACAAATCTGAGCTCGTTGAGGGATTAATTAATTTTTTTTTCATTCCAAAACTTTTATTTCATTTATTTAAAATATTTTCAAATGAAACAAAATTGAATTGTGTAGTATTTATTTGTTTGCCAAAGAAAAAATACAGAGGAGAAAGCAGTTATCTCAAAAGAAAACGTCAAACAAAATCCATAGATTTTCAAAAAATAAAAAATATTCTGCCTGTCCTTGCCATCTCTTTCTCACCATGAAGTGGGAGTGAGATTAAGTACAGAGACGTCAAAAAAAGTCGGAGGAGTCAGTCCAATGTGAACACCGTCTAATGAATCTCCGAATGGGTTGTTAGGTACGCTACGAACTACGAAAAAATGTCTTCACAGAATCCGAATGGAATCGAAAAAAGCATTGCCGCTCTCTTTTGAGTGAACTCATTCACTCTCAATTTCGAAGTAAGCTGTCATACGTATAATCATTGAAAATTGAAAAGAAAAAAGAAACAAAAATTGTGGTTCACTTATTTTGTTTTTGATAGTTTTAGCATTTTTACAAATAAATTGATTAATTTGCGTGTGCAGCTGTTGGATGGGAATACAATCCATTTTTTTAAATAAATAAGTATTTATAAACCCATTCTAAGCAATGTTTAACTTTAGACACCTGTCCAACTCCAAAATGTTATTTATAAACATTTAGCACCGATTGGCTAACTTAGCCACTGAAATTGGTTGTCCAAATCTTATTTCAAAGAAGACGCCTTTAAATGAATAAGGTTGGCAAATATTTCTGGTTTTCTAATTTTCTAGTTTTGAAATGAATGAAAAGCTAGTTGAACGTGTCCCAAAGTGTACTAAAATTCATTAATTCATTCAAAAATTAATAAATACAGGCATGTCACTGAATAAATGAGGTCACATTTGGGCAATCGTTGGAATGCGTTTATAAATAACAAGTTGCCTAAACTATTTGGGCATTGACCAGCTGGACAGCTTCCCAAGCGTTTTCTAAGAAAATCTAATAAATACAACTGAAAAAGTTTAAAAGTGTCGAAAGTGAATAGAATATCAATTTATTTAATATATATATGTGCATATGATAAAAAATAAAATTAAAGAATCAATAAAAGGGTAGTTGTTTTTATCTACGTTGTTGTTTTTATTTCGTTTCCTATCCATGAATAGGAATTCATGAGAAAAGCACACATACCTTTCCAAAACTGGAAATTTACCGACACATACACCAAGTCACTGCGGAAATATCTGGCGAGTAATCTGACATTTCATTTCACTCGCTCAATCACTCACTTTTGCTAGCTGAATCGATTTTAGACGAAAAGTGACTCATCTCACTCACTCCCTGCGGTTTCGAATTAGCTGAATCTCGGCACTGTAATCGGCGTGAATATTTTTAAAGGACTTTTAATCATTAAGTCATCAATTCATGAAAATGCTATTTATTTATATTCCAAATTCTTCAAAAAATACTTACATTTGTATGCAAATAACCATTTTAACTGTGGCTACGACAGAAATAACTTGTGGTAGAGAAAGATAACATAATTTCCGTTTCATTGGGATTTAGTGATATCAAATTTCACGAATTTCGAAATTCGTAGGAGATTTTCCACAACGAATGTACTCCGAATGGGTTCTGTGATAGGGCTGAATATGTTTATATCTTTTAATTTTTCAGTTTGTAGTACCTCGTGGCTTGATGGTTAGTCCATAGGACTGTCATGCCGAAGGTGTGGGTTCGAGTCCCAGCCGTGCCACCTAAAAACAGAAATGTTTTATTCGAGGTACTGCCTCTTGCGAGGAACTGACAAATCCTCCAAGAGTATACTTGTCATGAAAAAGTGCTTCTCATTTAGCCGTTCGGATTCGACAAAAAACTGTAGGTCCCCTCCATTCCTGCCAACAAACACGCACACAGGGAATGGTTGTGAGTTGCAAGTCACTAGGCCCTGGTTCTCCATGAGCTGTTGCGCCACCAAATGTATGTATGTAATTTTTCAGTGAGTTGTGTGGAGTTGTTGATGCTGTTGTTGTGATGAATGGTGTTGTTGTTTTTGATTATGTTGTAGTTTTTTGGCGAGTTTGTAGCTGGGGGTGGTTGTGTAGTTGATAAAAGGTCGAATAGGTGTACCGTCTTTGTGTAATTTTGGAAGCCCCGTAAACTGTGGTACTTTTGCATTCGTTTGTTTTAAGTGATGTTTTGTTGCATTTGTTAAAAAATTATTGCATTTGTTAATGGCGTTATTTATGCCTTTTACATATTTCTTCTTAGGATCATTTGGCATTGTTTTGATGTTATTATCAATAAGAAACGCGTTGGTCTTTTCTATGTATTCCTGTTGGTCTAGTATGACTATTGTGTTATCTTTGTCGGCTTTTGTGATAATGGCATTATTTAGTTGTAATTTTTGTTGTATATTTTTTAGGTTTGTGACATTCTTTCTGTTTTGTTTGTTTGTTATGGTATTTTTAGTATACGTTTAAATTTCTAAATGAATCAACTCGGGTTGAATAATCCTACGCCCGGGAGTCAAACCTGCTGCGCCTAGATCTTGATCCTCAACTTGAGGCGAAGCTTCATTGTCTGAGGATGCATTATCACTCAAACCCAGGAATGTATTTTCTAATAAGGATCTATTTGTATCTTCCTCAGTAGGTACGGAGTAAGATACAGGCGGAGTGATTTGCCCATTCTTACCTGACCTGAGTTTATGAGGAACCCTACCATTACCTCTACCCCGTTGTGACAGAGTGGCCTTGGGCACTGCTCCCGTATTCTCCCGTACCATCTTTTCTTTGTTCTCGGTTGGTTGTTTGTTTTCTTTTTTTTTGTATTCAAGTGCTTTGTACTCGTTAAAATAAAATTCAATGTTTCGAATACAAAAAATAAAAAAGGTAAAAAATATAGTCTTAAAAATCTTAAAAATTTGTATAAAAAAATTAAAAAAATTAAAATAATGTTAAATAAAATGGAATTCACAAAATATGAGAAAATAATATGTAATGGTAATTCAGAAATATGTAATAAGAAATTCAAAAAATGTATAAATTAGATAAAAAAAAATTCAGAGATGTTAAGATAAATTAATTAGACTTCAATGTAAAAAAAAAATCAATAAAAAAGTGAAAATTGGAAAATGATTGAAAATGTTATGTATTTGTATCTATGTAAGAGTTTTTGTGTTGTATTCTTATGTTGCTTGGTGTGTGGAGTTCAGGCTATAGTTTTCCAGAACAGTCTTGGAAAAGATATTGCGCCCATAAAGTCACTCGTCCCTAATCACGTCACTCATGATTGCGATTGGTGCCTTTGTGACTTGACGAGTGCTTTGGCTTATCTTTCATTCCTTTACCACATCGTACCATCTAGTGCAGCGGTTCCCAAACTTTTTATGTTGTGGAACCCTTAACATTGCCCAAATATATTTCGGAACCCCATCCTGACAATATCAAACAATGAAAAACAACACATTTCAAAATCAATTTTTTATTTAATGTTTAGAATGTATCTGTTTCATTGTTTGATTTATAATTGTTTTAAAACTAACTTCTTTGTCCAAAAGTTGTATTCGCATATTTGAGGCAGGGTCCAGTCTCGATCTATATTTAGTTTTTGTATAAGTACACGCTGAAAAGCCCACTTCACAGCCGTACGTTGTAAGAAAAGGAAGCAAATTTAGTATAGCTTTCTTGGCAAGCTCAGGATATTCATTCTTAATACCAATCCTAAATTCGTTTAATGATACAGTATCAAATACAAATTTTGATGTATTCTCAGTGTCATAGGCTTGATGGTTTTCACTAGAAATAGATTTTGCAGTATTTGTATCTGGAAAGTAAGCCAACATGGATCTTTCGGGACTAACCAAATGGAGAGCAATCAAATTGCTTATATCTGCTCTGAGTTCTATCATGCTTCCTTGCAAGAATTCATGTAAAACTGGGAAACATTCAACATTGTTCATATGTACACATGAGATCCAGAAATTAATTTTTCAGTTAAAATCTGCTAGTTTGTCTCTCGCCAAAAATACTGTAATTGATTTTTCCTGCAGAGTTGGATATTCTCAAAAATGTCAGCAAGATAAGCTAATTTTGTAATCCATTGCTTATCATGCAATACATCAAAGAGGTTTGTAGTTGAAGACATATTTTTTTCAAGTTTGAACACATTCAACTCATCACGAAGTTGAAATAACCTGAATAAAGCTTTCCTTCTGAAAAGCTATCGGATTTCAATATGAAAAAGAAGCGATTCGTTCTAACTGCCCATATCTTTACACACTAATTTAAACAATCTCGATTGGAGAGGACTCTTTACAAAATTTATTGGCATTCTTTTCATAACAAGTGCATAAAGATGCAAAATACAAAACTATTGCTTGTATAAAGATCATTTTGGTTGAACCAATTGCTTCCACTTCACGAGTTGTGGTTCGTAGCTTTCTTTGAAAAGTGGATGCTGTTGTACCATTTTTGTTTGCTTTTTTTAATTACACACTTCGGTTAAAAAATATACACGTGAAAAAAATTGTTGTTCAAATTTTTTTTTGTGGAAATTTTTTCTTTTTTTTTCTTTTATCGTTTGTATACTGTTTATACCTCAAGAAATTTGTGGAACCCTGAAAACTCTCCCGTGGAACCCCAGGGTTCCGCGGAACACACTTTGGGAAATGCTGATCTAGTGTATAACCTGATAGTAGGTTGGCTAGGGCTTCAAGATAAACCTCCACACGAATAGGATTTCAAAGCCTTCCGCTTGGGCCTCACTATAAGTCTGGCTGAGCCTGACTGTATGGAAAACACCACGTGGTCGACTTTTCATCCTATTCCGCTTTCTGACTAACGATAGCCTTCGGATTACCTCACGGAACTCCCTGGTGCTTGACCTGTAGGATCGGGCAGCTATCTTTCCTCTATCGCATTCAGAAAGCATAAACGATACCCTATCTTATACTTAAGGGAAAGGAATTTGAAAATTTAAAAAGTGATGAAAAGAAATTTAAGTTCATTGCAAGTCCAAGGGGATGACCTTCAAAGTGAAAATCATCTCCTTGAAGTAGCAATAAAACTATTAGCGTTCAACGTTGGGTGCCATTGTTGCGAGTCTTTGTTACCACAGGGGTGTACTTTGATATGGAAAGGGGGCGCGGCACGCTTGCTCTTACTCGGCCTAGCTCGAAGGATGGGGGGTGGTTCTTGCTCCCCTTTCACACATCTCCCTCTCAACAAACAAAAATCGTGCCGGGGAACTGTATAGGAATAGGAAGAGGAATAGGATAAGGAGAGGAACTTGGAGAATATAAAATAAGGATAGGAGAATCAAGGCAAAGGATAAACATAAAACAAGGTATCTATGCCACTGCCCAAATGGAAGGCCGGATTCCGAAATGAGTACTATTGAAAACTAAACCTAACCTTAACTAAACCCTTAACTCCTTCAGTTTCATATCTGTTCAGATATAATAATTTTATCTCAATATATTAAAACTAAAATGTATATCTATGGAGATATAATAGGTATGTTATTTTACCTCTTCTAGCCTATAACTAAACTAACAACTACACTCCGCTCGAAATCCAACCACTCAATCGGACAGTGGTTTGCCAAGTCAGCAAATGGCCTTGACAGATGGAGTTGTCAAGTGTTGGCCTACCCACCCTTGTATCAAAGATACAACCTTTGCCACCTCCATGGCCGTGTAGTGTTGGAGGTGACCCCGAGATTGACATCCAATTGCAGTCTAAAATGTACTTATGTCTTGCCTGTCATCTATCGTTCAAAGTTTGTAATGTCTACCTACGTCACTGACTCATGTGCTCATCTTCTCCAGACAGACGGATTTGCCGAAACCCCACACACCATGGCAGCTAAATCTAGCAATTCATCACTATGAACTCTTCTTATCAATTCTCAATAAAAAAAATCTGCACTTCAATCACAATGGCCATCGGCCCTTTTAAACAATTTATTATAAAATTCAGTTAAAAAAAAAATTAAATTCTAATACAAAACAAAAAACAGGATAAAAACAAAATAAAAAGTTTAAAGAAGATTTTAACACCAAAACCAAAATTGTCAAAGGACAATAAATTTGTATTACTCTTTAATATAGGAGGACTTTCCTTGAAACTCCTATTTCAAAAAAAAATAATTTATCTCCGTCTCCAAAAGTTTGTTCGTATATATATATATATATCAATTTGAATATATGTAGATATGGGGTACATGTTTCAATATAGTTTAAAATAAAACAATCTTACGATTTCGTCCCACGAAGTCCTGCCGGCAGCACGTCCTTGGATGACGGGAAGTATTTTTGCTCCCTTGTAGCGCGCACTGATTTTACACTACATATATTTATCAAAAATCTATATACCTATATGTTCACTTTACTTCGAGTCCACAGTTCAATTTTCTATATTTCACTTTTAAATGTACTTCTTAACTTTTCTTTGTCTCCTTTTTGTACATTAAAAAAATATTACTTTTAATTTAAAAAAGAAGAAAGAAAAACTAAACTTAAATAAAAATTAAAAAAAAAGAAGTTAAATTCATTAAAAAAAAAGGAGCTGTTTAAAGGTGACGATCTCCAAGGTCACCATTCACTGAAGAACAAAGAAGTAGGTATAGGGAGTTCTTTGCAGTAGACGCCCTTTAACTGCCCTTGATCTTTAAGGCCCGACACGTACGACGACTTTGGTATGCCTAATTGAGCGCACTCTGCCACAATATCCTTTCTGGGGTGTCTCCCAAAATCCTAGCAGAGATTTAGGTTGGGCTTCCTCTAACGAGCCGTGCGCTATCAGTATAAATGTATATAGGTATATGTATGTATATAACGATTAACTGACGATATAATATGAATCTGTCCAGGCCGTATACCGGAAGGAATTTTTCGTTCCAACTCTAAACCTATGAAATTCATATTTAAATTGTAAGAAAGTTTCTAATAGCAGTCGATTTTTAAAATCACCTAAATCTGCTTTCACCCAAAATCCCGACAAAAAATCCTATAGATTTCTATTTCTCCTTTGTGTATCGTGAAGTCTTTATCCACTCCTTTAGCCTCAGGCTAGTTCTATCAAAATTCAGAAATCTTCCTATTAGCAATATCACTTCACTAATTTATCTTCTTATATAATTTACAAGAAAACCAATTATTTTTCTAGTTAAACTTACATCGAATTTAGATTTTTCACAATATAAAAATTATTTAAAAGTAAAAAAAAACCTTTTTTTCTTTTTGGTTAACACCATCTATGTATGTACATTTGAAATAGATCAAATCGTAACGTTAACAGATCGTGGTAAAAAGAATCGTGTGTACCGCACTGTCCAAGTTACCAAAATGATTTCTTGCAATTGCAGTTGTTTCGATCATATGGTTAAAAGCTATCGAAATGCATCTATAGGTCATTCACCTGTTGCCCTATTTCTTATTTTTCCTTCTTCTTGGAAATGCAAAGCTCATCTTCCCCGCTACTTATACTACTGCAATATTTGTTCTCGCCAAGTCTTTCTTTTATCTTTGATTCCTTCTTTCTCCTTTTCTATCTTTCTACTTGACGCAATCTTGATACAGTGTAAGTGTATGAGTGTAGTTACACTACTATCTTATGCTTTTAAATATTTAGGTAGATTTCAATGAATATGTACTACAAGTTGCATATTTTTAACTTTATTTATCATTTAAACTAACCTATCAGTCTTATTTTCTCTAAATCTATAACTTATATCTAAATATTGCACAAGTTATAACAGTTGAATTCACTTTTTGAATCCAACTTTTGTGATTTCCACTTCCTTTCTCCTTTGCGCCTATTCGCTTTGTTGGTACGAATATTCGCTACAAGATGGAGAGCGATCGCGTTTTATATTATGCTTTGATATTGACGTTTCTCTAGTTTCTATTGACATTTCGTTTTATTAGTTTAATCAAGCATAAAAGTGTGTTCTTATTTGATAAAACAAAATTTAAAGCAGAAAATCATGAAAAGATAAGGATACAAATAAAAAGAAAAAACATTAAAATAAAAATACTATGTAACAGAAATCCTTCGGATAAATAAAGGCAGGATTCCCTTTGGATGTACCACTTAAAAACAACAACTTTCCTGGCTAAACTAGTGAAGATAATGCAGATCTACCATTTACATCTATGTGGATATATCTGGAAATTTAAAAACTCAATAATTGAAAAGATAAGTTTGACGCTGGGGAATGCTTTCTTAACGTCCTCTTAGAGAGTGATTGGGTAAGAGACATTCTCCAGAAACAATTCCCCATTCGTCAACTCTTCTGACCATTTTTCTTTTCTTTTCAGGTTTTCGCGCTTAAATCTTCCTGCATAGAAATACCAACAAAAACTACCCAATGCAAACAGAGCCCACCCACTGTGTAATACCACCCGCTCCACTTAGTATTTATAAAATGATCAACCGTCACATTAAAGGCAATAGTTGTGCAAAACACTTGTTTACTCAGAGTAAGGATGTTCCTACGTTTGAGTATGTACCTTTTTTTTTTGTTCCTTATGTGAGGTACTATAATTCTCTTTGAATATGAGTTTGTATAGATAGGTACTCACATCCTATGGATTGTTTGATAATTATTAGTAGGGATCGGATTGTAAATATAGGAGTGGATTGGGGTATCTACTTTCTCTTTGCTTTTTTTTTTTTGTTTTTCTTGTTTTTGCTATGTCTAGCGACGGCCTACCTAACAAACTCGAAAACAGTCGCCGAATGGTCATGAGCAGACTGGATTCGAAAAATCCGTTGGTTGTCGAGTAGATTTTCAGATATTAGTATCGTTCAGATAATAGGTAGGTTCGTTAGTGAATGTTTTTAAAGAATATGAGATTTATTCTTACATAGTTTGATATTTATTAGTAGGGATCGGATCGTAAATATAGGAGTGGATTGGTGTATCTACTTTCTCTTTGCTTTTTTTTTTTTTGTTTTTCTTGTTTTTGCTATGTCTAGCGACGGCCTACCTAACAAACGACCCCTCCCTAGAACGCAATTTGAGAGCTCTGAAGATGAGGAAGATGGAAGTATTGCTGCAGTTCAGTACAACCGAACAGACAGACTTCAGACAAGCAATAAATTTGACAAACGAAATAATATACACAAACATAACGATCGCGACAAAAGGAAAGAACTTACGAAAGACAAGACGACGACTGCTCCAGTATGTCCATCGACCTTCCATTCGATGACTTGTTTCAGCTGTGGTCAAGGGAACATCTCGTTCAGATGTACAGCTTGCGAGGGAAACTCGAAGGTCAGCATCACATCCGGGGTAGCTCCGCCGGCAAAGATTCCTGTCCCGGAGATGAAAACCCTAGAAAAATAAGTATTTTAAAACGTGAAACTAAACAAGTGATTTCTCACCCAGTGATGTCGCCACCCAAGAGTCTCCACCGACGCATGCTGGATTACGACCAGGTGCGTAAGCGCATATTTGGTGAGGAAATAATCTGTGAAAATGAAAATAAAGAAGTAAAACAAAGTAGTACCAAGATGTGGATGTAGTCCAAAGAGCCAAAACACGTCGACTACACTGGCTCGGCCACATCGAGCGAATGGACAACAACGCTCCAGCCAAGAAAATCTTCGAATCCCAGCCCCCAGAATCGAGACGACCAGGAAGACCGAACCTCCGCTATAGGGACCAGGCGGTCACAGACGCAAGAGCGCTTGGTCTCGACGACTGGAGGGAGCGTGCGAGGGACCGGAACCGATGGAAGACCGCAATATCTCAGGCAGAGACCCTTCATGGATCGGGAGCCGGATAAGTAAGTAAGTAAAACAAAGTAGGAATTATAAAAAAATAGCTAGGCTTAGGGAAAAAAGTGCAAATATTAGGATTAGGAAAAACAGAATTGAAGCCACCGTTCTATCGGTCTCTGATTATAATAGACCGTATGCGAAAGTTGTCGTTGGAGGAGAAGAGATGTTAGGATTGTTGGACAGTGGCGCTTCAATCAGCTGTTTAGGGAAAGGGGCAATAGATTTTATCCAAAGACATAACATTAACATTAAGACGATGACTATAGACATTAGAACTGCTGACGGAAAAAATCAAAAGATCAACGGACGATTCAAAACACAAGTCTCATGGGGTGGTAAAACCCAAGAAATAGAATTGTATGTTGTTCCGAGCTTAAAACAGCAACTCTATTTAGGGGTAGATTTTTGGAAGACGTTTAAAGTTGCTCCAAATGTTATAAGTGCTCTCGATATTCCATCATCGGCGGAAGCGTATGAGGTTGATCCCATGCGTCAGCTTACACCAGCACAGACTGAAGAGCTTGAGCGGGTCAAGCATACATTTCCTTCATTCGCGGTACTGGGATTGGGTAAGACGACAGTCGAAGAGCATGTCATTGAGATGGAAGACGACACAATTCCCATCAAACAACGACATTACCCGATATCTCCAGTGGTGCAGAAGCTAATGTATGCTGAGCTCGATCGGATGCTCGAGTTGGGAGTAATCGAGGAGAGCAATAGCGCCTATAGCTCTCCAGTCGTGCTGGTACGTAAGCCAGGTAAGAACAGGCTTTGCTTGGATTCACGGAAGGTGAACGCAGCCACGAAAGAATTTGCGTACCCTCTCCCACACATTGAAGGGATTTTGAGTCGCCTACGCGATACGCATTTCATCTCGAGTATCGATTTGAAAGATGCTTTTTGGCAGATTCCTCTGGAGATGAAATCAAGAGAGAAGACGGCTTTTACAGTCCCTGGATGGCCGTTGTATCAGTTCACGGTTATGCCGTTTGGATTGTGCAACGCTGCCCAGAGAATGTGCAAGCTGATGGACAAAGTCATTCCCGCTCGATTGAGGGAGAGTGTCTTTGTCTATTTGGATGATCTCTTGATTTGCTCTCCAGACTTTGAAACGCATATAAGTGTCCTAAAAGAGGTCTCGAGATGTTTGCGGGAAGCGGGGTTGATTATAAACGTGGAAAAGAGCAAGTTTTATTTCAAGGAGATTAAATACTTAGGCTATTTCGTCGGTGATGGATGTTTGAGAACAGATCCCGAGAAGGTTTCAGCGATAAACGACTTCCCCGTTCCAAAAACCCCTAAAAAACTCCGTTGGTTTCTAGGGATGACGGGATGGTATAGGCGCCTTATACCAAATTTTGCGTCTATATCAGCCCCAATGACGGACTGCCTCAAAAAAGGAAAGGAATTTACTATGACAAGCGAAGCACTAACTGCTTTCGAAAACTTAAAGACGACCTTAATAACAGCACCAATACTAACGAACCCGGACTTCACTAAACAATTTTACATACAATGTGACGCATCATCTTCTGGTGTAGGGAGCGTTCTTTTTCAAATGGACAAAGATGACAATGAACGACCCATAGCATTCATGTCCCAGAAGCTGAATCCTGCTCAGCGGAATTACAGTGTGACGGAACTTGAATGCTATGCGGCCGTTTTATCTGTCAAAAAGTTCCGAGCCTTCATTGAAGGATTACCTTTTACTATTATAACTGATCACGCAAGCCTTAAGTGGCTGATGACTCAGAAGGACTTGAGTGGTCGGTTAGCTCGTTGGAGTCTCAAACTGCAAGGGTTTGATTTTACAATAGAGCATAGGAAAGGTGTTCTTAATGTAGTCCCGGATACTCTCTCAAGAATCCATATGGATGAGATCGATACTGAAATACCAGAGGTTGACTTCAATTCACCATACTTTTCATCAGAAGAGTATGTTGAGTTGAAGAAGACCATTAACGAGAACCAGGACAAACTACCAGACATTTGCATTTCAGACGGGTACGTGTACAAACGAACGGACAGATGGACAGGAGATCCGATCCAAGAGGACAGAGCCTGGAAACTCTGGGTCCCGAAGGAGTTGTGTAGGGGACATTTGGAAACAGCACACGACTCTTTTTCTGCTGGTCATGGAGGAATCCATAAGACCTTAGCCAAATTAAGGCAGAATTATTTCTGGCCTAACATGACCATTGATGTTTAAAACTACGTAACAAACTGTGATATTTGCAAGTGCAATAAGGCGACCAGTGCAATTTTACGGCCACCCATGGGACAACAGACAATAACTGAACGACCTTTCCAAAGACTATAAATCGACTTTTTGGGACCGTACCCAAGGACAAGGACTGGCCACACACACATTTTTATAGTATTAGATCATTTTAGTAAGTATGTGTTTTTAAAACCCATTCGTAGAGCAACAGCAGCTGAGGTAGGTTAGGTTAGGTTAGGTTGATGGGCTGACGGTGGATCTTGTTCCCGTCACACTTAGATCAATGTTGATCCATTGTGGTACCCTGATGGATTGGACCATCCCTTTAAAAATATAACCTATGAAATCTTATGGAGCATCGAACCATTTAGAGGCGTTGATGAAGTTCATTAAACTTGAGATGTTATTGCCTGTTGACTTCGAGATTTCTGCTAGATCATTGAAGAAATAGCTACCCAAACATTTTTCCTTATATTGCAGAGTGCCGGACATTGACCTAGGAAGTGAAGGGTGTCCTCTTCTACTTCTACGTCACCGCAACCTCTGCATAGGTCTTCAGTACTAAGTCTCATCTTTTTCTTGTGGTAACCTAAGAGATTATGTCCCGTGATAGTTCCTATTAAAAGATTCAGGGATCTCTTTTTCAGGTTTATGATATGGTGCGTTTTTTTCTTATTGTAGCTAGGCCACAAATTCTTTGTAGTGGTACAAGTTGTGAGTGAGTTCCATCTGTCATTGGTAAGTTCCACTATCTTCTTGCCAATTGTCTGTTTAATGGATAGATAGATAGATAGATAGATAAAATAATTTTATTTCAATAAAATTTTTACAAAAACATGATTTTGCTGGTATTGAAAATTAAATTTGACAATAACTTGTTTTAAGTCGTCTGTCAGGCTCAAAAATGTTTGTACTTTATAAAAGCAAAGATTAGCGAGTTTTAATTATTCATATTCGTTTATTATAAGACTTCGATATTTGATTGAGTTTTTTAAAAAATTGTAAAGGTTTTGGTAATTTAGGCCATTTAAGATATTGAGGAATGTTTGTCTGTCTAGTACTTCGCTTCCTAGATATTTTTTACGGTATCCTCTAAAAATAGGGCACACACCAACAAAGTGGTAAGTGTTTTCTGCAGCATCTAGATTACATAAAGTGCATATGCCTATAGTATCATTACGGAAAGCTTTAGCATTTAAGTTTAGAAGACCGCTTCTTGCTTTAAAGATGAGATTGATCATGTATCGTGGATTGCTATCATGGAAGTAGTTCGGGACTTCAGTATATAGGAGGTTGCAATATTCATCATGAAACTGTGACTGGAGTGCCTTGCTGGTGAAGTTGGACCAATCTCTTTCTGGTAGTTTCGTTAGCAGTACTTTATGAAGACGACTCCATTCTGTGCATGGAACTTCAAAACTGAAATCAATTTGAGTTTCTTGGAAAAGGCCTGGCCATTCCTGGGCCCAATAAATATTTTTCTGGATAACAGCTTCTGAGAGAATACGTGGAAGACGGTTACGTGGCAGTGACATTACTTTCCGTATGTATGCTAGGTGAACTTTTAATGTAGAAATGAATGCTTTTGGGAGTCCAGTTTCTATGTAAACTGCGTAGTTAGGTGTGTTATCTGGGAGTCCAAAGCACCTCTTGACAAAGAATCGCTGAAGTTGTTCGACTTGGACGTATTCTTTATATCCCCAAACTTGGGCACAATAGTGCATTATTGATTTTGTGGCTGCTTCGTGCACTTTATATTTAGCCGAGTGTGTGACATATTTATTTCGCACAAATTTAGACCATGTCGAGTTTATAGAATTTTTTGAGGTAGCAAGACGTTTTGTTAAGTGTTCAGACCAAGACATATTATACGTGAAGGTAACTCCAAGATATTTATATTGGTTTGATATTTTTATTTCTCCATTGTTAAAGTACCATTTTTCAGCAGCCGCTCTTCTTCCACCATTCCTGAAGATAACGATTTCAGACTTTTCAAGATTGACATCTAGACTCCATTTACTGCAGTAGTTGCTAAAGCTGTCGATAATCGTTTGTAGGGTCTTAGGACTATCAGAGAGTAGCACTATGTCATCCGCGTATAAAAGAACATTTATTCCTAAATCATTCAGAATAAGACCAGTTGGGAGCTCATAGTGGATATCATCCAGGAATAGGACAAAAAGTAAGGCACTCAGTACGCATCCTTGCTTGACTCCTTTGGTTGTCCGGAAGAAGCTTGATGTACACTTTCCATCCCAAACTGTTGCAGAAGTTTCCTGGTACAGAGATCTTATAACTGAAACTATTTTTGTTGAGACACCTAGCTTTAATAATTTGTAGAACAACGCATCTCTATTGATGTTGTCGAAAGCTGCTGACAAATCAACAAAAAAAGCATATAGCTTTTTCTTCTGACTCAATTGAAGTTGGATGATACAGGAAAGGTTGTAAACTTGGTCTACCGTACTATACTGGCTTCTGTACGCAGCTTGGTATTCATTTAGTATCTGGTTTTCTTCGATCCAGTGTGTTAGTCTATTAAGCAAAATGGTTGTAAATATTTTGTAAAGTGTGTCAAGAAAGGACAGCCCGCGGTAGTTTGAGGGAAGACTTGAGTCACCCTTTTTATAAACTGGGAAAATTATCGATTTTTTGAATGATGACGGTATCGTTTCTGTGTTGAAGATATCACTTAGCAAAATATATATTTCTTCAATAAATGGAGTGCTGGCGTTTTTGTAGAACTCGTTTGGAATACCGTCAATACCGGGTGCTTTGTTTTCTTTTGTTGATTCTATTGCCAATATTACTTCACTCAGTTCTATTTCGTTATCAAGTTGTTGGTGATGAATAGTTTCAAGAGATGATATCGGTACCATGAATTGTGACGAGGATGAGTTTAATGCGCCATTAAAATGATGCATTAGCTCGTTAGCAGTGATTTGTCCAATGCCATTTTTGATCGAATCACCACGAATTTCCTTAGCAATTTTCCACCAGTCCTTAGCCGAGTTTACAGATGCTAGTTGGCATGAGATACGTTGGTAATATTCGTGCTGTTTTGATTTCAAAAGACCTTTATATTTTTTGTTTGCTGCAACATATTTTTGTCTGCTTATTTCCAAGTTATATTTTTTAAATATTCTTAGGGCTCTAAGTGAAGCCTTTCTACTGATGTGACACTCTAAGTCATACCAAGGTTTCTTTTTATCAAATTTTATAATCCTGGTGTTGGGCATCTCGTTTGCTTCGTATATACATTTTTTTAAGGTTTCGCATCTTGCTTCGATGGATTCTTCGCGGGCAATGTTACTTGTCGCAACTTCATTAAGTTTTTGTATATATTCTAAGCGCTTGCTATTAATCCACTTGAGTCTGGGAAGCAACTGCATAGGAGAGTCTCTAGAGATGTCTTCGGATGACTTCAGAGTTAGGCTTAGTGGCATATGGTCTGAGAAGGTTTTACATCCAACAGAAAAATCTTCTATGATATCGACTGAGTTATAGGATGGACAGCAGTAGTCAATTACAGATGATCCTCTACTTGATACAAAGGTGTAGTCTCCATCGGTGTCACCAAAGCTTCCCCCATTAAGAATAAATGCCCCAATGTCTTCTAAAAACTCTAGAAATGTGTTGCAGTTTCTATCAGTTGTGGAATCTTTTGAACATCTAGAATCTGTGACTGGATTCTGGGACATTGCTGAAATATCAATAGAACCCCTCGTTCCCGTTCTGACGTTAAGATCTCCTAATAATATAAAGTTATTCAGCTCGAAATCTTCGAACAAATTTATAAGCTTATTGAAATCTCTCATCCAATGGTTGCAGTTGAGGTAGCAAGGTACGAAGTTTACGGTTGTTCCATGAAAAGTTCCTCGCAAAATTGTAGTTCCATCGCAATTTACAAACTGTAGTTGATGAAAGGCCTCAATACTCTTACTGTACCCAAACAAACATCCTCCACTTGCTCTTCCAAAATTTTGAGATTTTGTTGCAGGAATCCAGTGTAAATTAAAGCCTTTGAAAAATTTTTCGTAGTTTTGTATTTGTTCTGATATAATAAATGTTTCATATAAAAAAAAGATTTTAAATTCAGATATAAATTTATAAAAGTTAAAGTTGCCATTATAAGAGAGTCCTATAACAACGCAAGATGCTTTGTTTTACACAATGGGCAGCTATCCGACTCTTTCGAAGTGCGGCAGGGTGTGAGACAGGGAGATGTTCTATCGCCAATTCTCTTTCTACTGGCAATTGACGATGTCTTGACGGCCAGCGTTGGAACATCAGAGAGGCAGGGCATTCAATGGAGACCGTTTGAAAGGCTTAGCCACTTAGACTATGCCGATGATATATGTCTCTTGGCAAATAACATCAGCGGGCTGAACGGGATGTGTCAAGCTCTGAAGTTAAAAGGAGAGGCGAGTGGTCTTAAAATAAATAGCAAAAAGACAAAAATAATGCTCACAGGCCGCTCCACACATCAGCGTATTTTAATACAGGAGACGCCAGTTGAAGAGGTTGAACAATTTAACTACCTTGGAAGTATTGTTTCAGCAAATGGTGGTACTGATCTGGACGTTCAAAGTAGAATAAATAAAGCTCGCGCAGCCTTCGGTTCTCTCTCCCAAATTTGGAACTCATGTCAAATCTCCTTGCGCACAAAGTTGAGATTCTTCGAATCCAATGTCAAATCCGTGCTGTTATATGCTTGCGAAACCTGGAAAGTCACGACTACCATCTCAAAGAAATTGCAGGCTTTTGTGAACCGTTGTCTACGCCATATTCTAAAAATTCGCTGGCCACAAATTATATCAAACGAGGAATTGTGGCGCAGGACAAGCCAGGAGCGGCTGGACGTTGACATAAGAAAGCGTAAATGGCAATGGATTGGTCACACACTGAGGAAACCAAACGATGAAATTGCAAAGCAGTCATTTGAATGGAATCCTCAGGGTGCACGGCGGGTTGGAAGACCAAGAACAACATGGAAATCAACAGTTCTAGCAGAAGCAGACTCCCAGAGAAAGACGTGGCCACAGTTAAAATATCTATCTGCAGACCGAGAAGGATGGAAACGATTTGTTGGCGCCCTATGCCCCAACCGGGGTTACAGGACTTGATGATGAAAGTCTGTTTAATGGCACAGGATGGAATTTTAACACCGGAGTCCGTTAGGCTTTGACCTAACCATGAACCAGTCCTTGCCAGTTCATCTGCTTTTTCATTTCCTAGAATTCCACAGTGCCCAGGAACCCAGCAGAGTCTGATGTTGTGCTGTGTGGCAAGAACCTTTAGCTCTTCGCGACAGCATGAAACCAGCTTGGATTTTATTTCTGTTGCAGAGATAGCTTTAATCGCTGCCTGTCTGTCAATGTAAAAGGTGATATCAGCCCGTGGTATCACCAACATTGAGATCTGTTCGGCAGCCTTAATCACTGCCAGAACCTCCGCTTGGAAGACACTGCTATAATCAGGGAGTCTATAAGAGTTCGCTAAATTCAGGGATTCCGAAAAGAAACCCGCACCTACTCCCATATCCATCTTTGACCCGTCTGTGTAAATTCCTACAATTGGTGTATCTGATTGTTGTAAACCAGCTTCCCATTCTTCTCTTGTGGGGATGGATACAGAAAACGGTTTTTCAAAATTTGTACGGGGTGTTGTCTGTGCATACATACCCCTCAGTAAATTTGTTCATAATTTGTGCATGACCTACAGAGTTCTTTTTCCAGCTATCGGTCTGGCTTAGTGTAAGAGCACCATAGGCTGCAGTTTCTTGTACGAATAGATCTAGGGGTCTTAGATTGAGTATGGCTTCCATTCCCGCAGTGGGAGTGGACCTCATTGCCCCTGTGATTCCTATGCACGCTAGTCTTTGAACTTTGTTAAGCGTTTTATAATTACATTCTTTATCCATCGCGCTCCACCAAACCAGGCTACCATATGTGAGGATCGGTCTTATAATGGCCGTGTACATCCACATTATGATTTTAGGGTTTGGACCCCAGGTCTTACCAAAGATCCTGTTGCAGGAGTAAAAAGCGATCATTGCCTTCTTGGCTCTTTCTTTGATGTTCATACCCCAGTTTAGCTTTTTGTCAAGAATTACCCCTAAATATTTGGCATGATCTGATAGTCTAAGTTGGGTTCCTTCTATTGATGGTAGGACAAATTCTGGTATTTTCCTCTTGTTAGTAAAAAGAACCAGTTCGGTTTTTTGTGGGCTTACCGAAAGTCCACATTTCCCCGCCCAGGTACAGACTTTTGACAAAACGTAATTAATCTGTTCGCTGGTTGTGGAAATAAATTTTCCGGTCGCTAGCAGCGCCAGGTCCTCTGCGTAGGCTACTACTTTCACACCGCTATTTTTCAGTTCAATCAGGATTTCGTTCATAACTAGTATCCACAATAGTGGTGAGAGAACTCCTACTTGTGGAGTCCCCCTAGATGTGGATACTTTGATCCGTGCGTCCCCTAGTTCTGAGTTAATCCGTCTGTGTTTTAAGATACAGATAATCCAGTTTACGAGAGTATTATCCACTTCAAGGTCTACAAGTGCTCTTTTTACCGCATCATTTTGTACATTATTGAAGGCGCCTTCAATGTCCAGAAAAGCTGCTAGAGTGTACTCTTTGTCCTTGAGTGATTTTTCTACTATACTTACTAAGTTGTGAAGGGCTGTTTCAACACCTTTTCCTTTCGTGTAAGCATGTTGGGCAGGTGACAACACATTCGGTTTCATATTACTTCGTATGTGTATATCTATTAGTCTTTCGAAGGTTTTTAAAACAAACGATGTAAGACTAATGTGTCTATAGTCTTTAGCTTCCGTGTGGCTTGGTTTCCCAGCTTTTGGTATAAAGACTACTTTAACTTCACGCCACGCCAAAGGAATATATCCCCACTTAAGGCTGCTTGCAAAGAAGCTCTTGAGATATTAGGTAACGTGTTTAGTGTTCTTCTGTAGCATCATGGGGAAGATGCCATCTGTTCCTGGAGATTTGAAGGGTGAAAACGAGTTTACCGCCCAGTTAATTTTATCCTCCGTTATAATATCTGGTGGCACCTAGTGCTCTGTTTGTACTGCATCCTCCAAGTTGTTAACGTCAAAGTTACAACCAGGAAAATGAGTTTTGATTAGGAGCTCCAGTGATTCTCCACATGATTCAGTCCATTGATCATTAGGATCTTTAAGAGACCCTAAGGGAACTGATTCTTTTGCTAAAACTTTTCTAAGTCTCGCTGATTCATTGGTTCCTTCAATTTGGTTGCAGAAGGTTAACCACGAGCTGCGTTTCGCCCGTTGAGTTTCGGCTTTGAATTTTCTTTGACTGTTTTTGTATGCTTCCCAGTCTAATTCGTTTCTAGTTCTTTTGGCTGTATTGAAAAGTCTTCTTGTTTCTTTTCTAATAATGCCAAGTTCGTGTGTCCACCAAGGTGGTTTCTTATTACCTGTCCTTACCTGTTTAAGGGGGCATGCTTTTTTGAAAGCCTTATTTAGAATTTCTGTGAATTCTGTGGTGGCACTATCTAGGAGTTCAGGTCCATTTAGTGAATTATTTTCAAAGGATTTAATCCTTGTTTCTAATTCCCTATTGAAAGTATCCCAGTTAGTATTTCGAAGATTTCTAAACGGTTTCTCGGAGGCTATTGTGTCTGGTATGAGAAATTCAATGATTTTGTGATCAGAGAAAGATTGCTCATCCGACACCCTCCATTGTTCTATTGGTACTGTACTTGAGTTACTTGTTATGGTAATGTCAAGCACCTCCTTACAATTTTTTGTGACAAATGTTGGTTCTCTACCCCTATTTGCTACTAATAAATTGTTCTCAATAAGAAATTCAAAAAGAGACTCACCTCTAGTATTGATGTTAGTACTAGCCCACTGAGAGTGATGCGCATTAGCATCGCATCCTAGCACTAGGTCGAGTTTCAGCTCCGCAGCATGTTTAACTAACTGGCTTGTTAGGTCAGCTGGTGGTCCTTCCGTCCCGTCGTGAGGCATATAGCATGATGCTATAATGAGCGGTGGTAACCCATTTCTCTCCAACTTGACGGCCATCTGATCTAAATTACTGTACTTGGATAGAAGAAAATGGTTAAACTGTTTTCTAGCTACGATACAGGTTCTAAAGCTACTGTTTGTTCCCACCTGAGCAGTTTTGTACAGTATAGTTCCTTTTGTATTCCGCCCTCTGATTTTGCCACCTGCTAACCAGGGTTCTTGCACGAGGGCGACGTCAATTTGTCTATTCTCCAGGAGATAGACTGGGTTGGCACTGGCAGCTTTACTGTGATGAAGATTTATTTGAAAAAATTTCATGATTAGTTTTTAACTACCGACCCCCTATTTACCTTTTTGTTCTGATTGGCTATTAGCCTGAGTCTGCATCGAACCTTGAAGCCAATTTTTCGCAGAAGTGGCAGAGATTTCTGGCTGAGTAGCACCGTCACTTCTGTACCTTCGGCGGTCTGCTCTCCCACATCGATAACATCCCAGTTTTGACTGAGCTGGTCGGTGTTTAGGGATCTAAGGTATCTTTCGATTCGGTCCCTCGGGATTACAGGTCCTCTAATCACCAATTTCGCTTTAGGCCGTGTGATGTTTCTGATATCCTCCTTATTAATAAGGCGGAGTTCAGCATTCTGCCAAGGAACATTGGTGTTTTTCACAAAATCTTGGAGCCATGCATAGGTATACTTATCCTCGCATGCTAGAAGCTTGAAACCTTGCATGGTTTTGAGGGTACCGAAGAGGGGCACTGGCCCATTCTGAACGATAGCCTCGTTTACCGCGTCAAGGATTCTAGACTCCAAGAGCTTCCATTGGTCTTCCGTCAGCTTCCGCGATGGGTTTCCAAAGTCAGCAACTGCCACCTGTTGGCCCTCCACGGTCACTTTCGAAAGCCTAGCTTTTTTCCTCTTATTTTCCGGTGAGGAGTTCTTCGTCGAAATTGTGTCGTCATTCCTTACTCTTTTGGATGACCCTGCAGTAGGGTGTGAGTCAGAGTGGGGCGGGAGGCCCAGCTGCTCTTTCCCCAACACCGTTCTTTGGGTTACCTTGGAGTTCGGTTCGTTGTGTCCGTCCTTTGTCGTGTGTCGTGTCCTGTAGTCGCTGATACGATCTATCCAGGGCTTCCTTTTCTTTTTTCGTTAAGGACTCCGGATTTCTTTTACTTAGCCGCCGAATGATCTTCTCAGCTGAGGTAGTAAAATACCTCGAAGAAGGTGTTTTCCATTTGTTTGGGGTTCCAGAATATATACACTCTGACAATGGAAAACAATTCATCTCAGAATTGTTTTCCAGCTTTTTAAATAAATATGGAATCAAACACGTATGAACTACTTTCTACTCCCCCCAAGCAAACGCTTCGGAGAGAGTAAACCGTTCCGTACTATCGAAAATTCGATCCTACATTGATAGCGATCGAAGAAATTGGGACACACATGTAAGCCACACAGCATTTTCACTCAGAAGTGTATTTGGTACGCAAATGGTCCAACACGGAAACACATATGAGTTTCTACGACGGCTAGATATGTTCAAAGATACAAATGTAGAGATCGTTAACAAAGCTGACAAGTTAGCTTTAGTACGGAAAAATATTTTCGAAAACTTAAAATTAGCTCATGACAAATCAACGAGAGTATATAATCTAAGAAGCAGAAATGTCTCATATAAATCTGGACAAATCGTTTTGTTAAGGAACGAAGCGGCCGTTTATTTATTTATTTATTAGTTTTTGTTATTTCATTTAATAATTTAAATGCAATTTATCAATTTTCAATTCTTTCTAACTTTTAAATTTTTTCCTACATTGCCAAACATTTTGTTAATACCCTATATTGTATATATGTATTCCCTATGTCGGTTGTTTCTATACATATTAGCATCAGCTATGTTAGTTATTTTTTTGGTTGATTATTTTTTTTTGTCATCTTCTTCGTTCCATAAGCCTATGCAGTACTTGCCGAGACCGTTGCAATGATGAAAAACAATAAACCGCAATCATCAATACATTGCATTGGTGACGTGTGCAATTTACTGGTTTTCGGCAAGTGGAGCATATGGGTTGGCTTGATTATGCAAAGAATTTAAACTTCCTTCTTGTAGCAACCACCAAACCAGCCGGTCATAGGAAATACCTGTAAAGTAAATTGTTAAATTTTGATTTGATTTTGAATTGATGTTAGATTGTTTAATTAAAGATTAAATTATAAGGTTTGGAATATTTTGCATTTTATTTAATTCTTTAATTTAAATCATTCTTAATCAAAGTTGGTCCTTCGAGCCGGATATTTTGAATCGGCTTTTCGTTTTCTTCTGGTTGGTGGTGCTAGACCTTGGATTCCTATACACAGATTGTAACGTACGCCTCGAGATGTAATTCGAGTTAAAGGTAAATAGTTGAATAGACAACCCATTGCCTCTAATATAACCACCCACTCTTCATACTATCACTGTGTCTAATAGCTTACAGGAACTCTGAGACAGTCCTGATAGCAAAAGTGGGTGGGTGTCCAGTGCCGAGATTCAGCTAATTCGAAGCCGCAGGGAGTGAGTGAGATGAGTCACTTTTCGTCGAAAATCGATTCAGTTAGCAAAAGGGAGTGAGTGAGCGAGTGAAATGAAATGTCAGATTACTCGCCAGATATTTCCGCAGTGACTTGGTGTATGTGTTGGTAAATTTCTAGTTTTGGATAGGTATATGTGCTTTTCTCAAGAATTCCTATTCATGGATAGGAAACGAAATAAAAAACAACAACGTAGATAAAAACAACTACCCTTTTATTGATTCTTTAATTTAATTTTATTATCATATTATGAATATATATATATTAAATAAATTTATATTCTATTCACTTTCAACACTTTTAAACTTTTTATTTCTCCAGGGTTAAACTCAAATTAAACTTTAATTATGACAAAAAAAAAATAATTGAAAAAAAAGATACTCCAAACTCCATTATTAAAGATTCCAATGTTTACATTGTTGTATCTGTTGTTTCATTTCGTTTTGCGTAACGAGTGTGACAAGGAGGTAGAATTTAGCTCTTTTATATTTATTCTTTGTCTCATGTTCGAAACTAAATTCGAACAAACTCATTTCACTTAAATAGCTGAATCACTTTTGCGAGTGAAGTGAGATGAGTCGGCGAGTTAGGCGAGTCATCTCATCTCACTCGCTGAAATAGCTGAATCTCGGCACAGGAGTTGATTGCGTGGCATGCTTGCATGGCCAAAGGTTAGCTCGTCGGATGGGGGGTTCTTGCGATCAAAAACCTGGACGGCCGTTACGTATTAACATGCCTAAAAAAAAATCGTACTAAAAATCGCGAAGCCTGTTTGTCCTAACCGAAAAGATACATAATCCTATTGTAAGAGCGAGGAGACCTTAGGTATTATAGGCCTCTGAGGAGTTGTCCCACCCAAGTATCAGATTGATACTACCTTGTTACTACGTCCTCAATTTTTATAGCAACCCCAAAAATGATATGAAAGAAAAACTCGCGTCTATACTCTCATAATACCGCCATCGTCGTTTCTATGTCCCAGAATATTCCTGACAGAGCCACATCCACCTACAAAAAATATTTAAATCCTAGCCATGACTAACCAGTTCATAATTCTAAACATGCATCACAGACAAAATCCATCATGTTCAAACAAAAGATAAAATCGTATCTTTTAGTATACTCTCAAACAAACTTAACTTCATTAATAAGATGAATCCAGACAAAAAAAAATTAAAAGTAGCGTTTAAATCTTACAGAACAAAAATTCCCAATATTTTTTTATTGAAGATAAGAAAATAAATCAAATAATATAAACAAAACTCAATTATAATAATGTATAGGATAATAAATTTTAAATTCTTTTATAATTTATAGCAAAAAAAAAAATTAAATTTGTATAAATGATAACTAATAAAAAGAAAAAAAATAACAAAATTAAAAATATAAAAAATATATATATATTTATACCTAACTAGATAACCTAAAAAATGATTTTATTCTTTTTTTATTAAAAAGAAATTAGAAAAAAAAATATTCTTCAAAAAAAAAATTAAGGACGATGAAAAAAAATATTAAAATGAAAAATCTTAATTGAGATAAAAGCAAATTACAACATTTAAAACAGCGAAAAGAATTTGGAAGAAATTCAGAACACCAATAACTTGAATATCGTTGAATATTTTCTTAAATATACTAACTTTTTTTTTTTTTTTCTTCTCTTTATGCAAATTAAGACTTTAATATTATATTCATCAAAATAATAGACAAAATAAATAACTTTCACTTTTTAATTTGTTTGATTATATCCAATGTATATTTTTTTTTTTTGGTTTTTACTATTGTTTACTCGAAATAATGTAGTTTCAATTACTTAAATAAGCTTTGTTCTGTTCAAATTTAGTGACAATAATAATTAGATCAAAAATGACTTACCCCGCAATTATATATTTCTTTTTTTATAGTTTTGGTGTATTTTTGTTGTACATGCTATACTTTTATGTTGTTGTTTATAATTCGGTGATGATATTTCTCCCAGATGGTGTGCACAGCATCCAGGGTATTTGAAGATGTTCGTTTAATATTGGAAGCTAACTATAAAATTTGTAAAGAAAAAGAAACCAAATTTGAACGAACTGGATATGTCAATGTTTAAACAATAATAATAATGTTTTATAAAAGATAAAATAATATAAGATTTTGATATTTTTGATAAATATATATAAAAAAAATACTTAGCTTTTAGATATTAAAGTCGATTGAATTATTTTCAAAATAAAGTAAGTATAGATTGTCGCATAGAAATGATCGATGATCAAAAAAATGTATCATATACATGTATATGTATATCCAAACAGAGAGATTAGCTTATCTAGCCGCTCTCACAGCAAGAGGAATCGGTAGCAGGTGAATCGGCGATATTATTTTGTTTTGATATGGAGCAAACTGCACCGTGGGTTATTCTCTTGACTCACTGGATGGAATTTTAACTGCTGGTTGAGACTAGAAGCTTGGATTGATGCTCCACGCTTATTTTTTTTTTATTGGTCGTGGAGGATAGGTTCAGTCTAATCCGTTTGTAGTTTGATAGTTTCGTTGTTTTTTCTGGGTTGTTTGTCGTATTAGGTGTACTTAGTTATAGTTGATTTTTGTTTAGTTTTTGCTTTTTTTTTTTTGTCTTCTTTGTTATTGCAGGTGTGGTGTTTTTTTTTATTTTATGTCTAGGGATTTGGAGTGTGTCTCGGGGGCAGAAGTACACTCAACCTGGACTAAACTGCCACTAGGATCGATTTGGTGGTGGTTTTTTCGTTCGATTAAAACCTACTGATACAATTTTGTAGAGAAATAGACACACTAATTGAAATGGTGTGAAATAGAAAATATACTAAATACTAGTACCTACTTCTTGAGGACCTGAACTTGCTTATGTATGGCTGAGTCTTAGGCTGGTGTAGACCAAATGGACACACTATCCCAGATATGGCAGCTTGGATCTCAAGCGTTGGGTGTGAGCTGGTGTTGGATTAAACGACGTGGCTTGCCAATTGGAAACTCACAAATCTGCTCGTTATGTGTGGATTAGAAACTTAGAGCAAATCAAGCACGACTCCTTGTATTGCGGCGTGCAATCTATAGCTTGGATGAGTGAATATATATAAGAATATATCACGCACAAATCACCAAACTGGGTTCTGGGTATTCTACCAAATTTTTCTGGGCAGTTTATCGATCACCCTGAACTGAAAAAAAAAAGACTTTTTTTCACAACTTGCACTAGCGATGAAAAACTGGGGATCTCACCTTTTTATGTAAAAATATTTACATCGATTTTATTTTTGTTAATTATACACGATTTAACACTTTTTTTTGTTATTAAAAATGTACACTTTAAATTGTTAATTATAATAATTTAATTTTCTTAAAGCTCATTGACCGTGGCTCGTCTTAAAAAAAAACACCAAAAAAAAGAATGAGATTGGATTTGTTGGGGGTATTTATAGCCCCAAAGCCCAAGCTCCAGATTATCTCACCCACACTCTCATAAACAATCATGGACGTATTCTGGACTTCCTTTTTATCACAATCCTGAGCGAATTTTAACCAAAAAAATCTGGAATTTTGTTTAAGAATTAAATTTGAATTTTTCAAAAATAAGTGTATTAAATTCCAAAAATTCTAGTCAAAATTCACCACTATTGAGATCTTCGGAAGTCATCCATATTTTCTTTCTTTTGATGTATTTGTGAGATTTTGTCTTTTTTTTCTTTTTTCTTACACTGAAGTAAACATTTTGAAATCGATTCTCGAAAACGGTGTCCTTGAACCTTATCATTATTTTGTTTGTAGATTTAATGTTTTGTCTATTTTTCGACAGCCGATCTTCAATACGTCTTGTGGTACGATAGGTAAGTACCCGGACTTATTTCCACGGGTCACCAGTTCGAATCCCAGTCGGGTAATAATTTTTATTTTATTATTTTAAATTTGCTCTTGAATGATTTTACATATATTTTTTTTATTATTATTTTTTGTATGGACAAATGTAAAATTCATGCGTACATTTTTTTTTTTTTTTGATTTTTAATTAAACATTTGTCAATATGGCCCTATGAAATTGGATCGTATAGTTAAATATCCTTAGAGATACCCTAAGATGTATTTACAACTCCCTAGTCTTTCCAGCTTCCATCTCGCCGGTGTGTATGTAACATGGACCAGTCTGGTGTTTCAATATCGTAACCAAAACATCACTCGAACTTTCAGTTGTTTATTTGCTCAATTCAAAAAAGCTCAATTTAGTATCACCACAGCTTCTCAAACTAAATAACATTGAGATCAGTTTATCGTTTGAGTCAATGTCAGATTGCCTTTGGCAAAGAGAACAACAAAACTATTCTAATCCAGCGATGTTATTGAAGAATTATTTACTTTTAAAAATGATTTTCTTATTCAGCCACAAAAAAATAACATTTAAGAGAGATGATTACAGAGAGATTTCAAATCTAAGTGCTAACTGATAAGCGGTAAACTAATGAAATATAAAAATTGATAAGATGCAAGGTTAAAAAAATTTCTATGCTCTGTCAAAGAGAATAATTGATAGGTATTATAAGGCAAAAGGGAATGAAAGGAAAGTAGGGCAATGGGTCATATAAAGGCTTTCACAAAATGAAAAATGAGATATAAAAAAAATTAAGGTTTCCCACAAGATAAGTATAAAGCAAAAATCTGAGTTTTGCCTGGTGCTCCTCTGTGCTGATTTATGGATGCTTTTTTTTGGGGCTCGATTTGCTGCTGCTGTTGTTGAACCTGTCTGTTGATTTTGTTGGTGGAATCTTTGGCTTTAATTTTGTGAATTGTGCGGAGTGTTTTAGACTCTTGAAAAACTCGTGCTCGGTATTTGAATTGCTAGCGGTATTTTCATTAAAATGGAAGTTTTAAAGCAAGTTCGCGGATATTACAAAGGGTCTATAACCAGAGTTTTTACCTTTGCGCAGAACATTCCGGGAAATGTGAATATTTTAGAGTTGAATTTGCGGTTAGAGAGATTGGAAAAAGCATTTAAAGACATTTGCGATTCTCAATCGGCTCTTTTTGAATTCCATGCGGAAGAGGATTACGTTGATCCTGAACCCGAGTTTGAGATTTTAGAATCCAAATATATAACTGCAAAGTGTGCACTATTAAAGCGTATCAAAGACATTACGCCGGTTGATGATGGGGATACAAACCCCTCGTTAAAAGAATTGGTTGCTTCTCAAGCCAAATTGTTAGACAGCTTAGGGCAGGTAGCTTCTTCCAATAATGGAGATACAAATCCAACAGATATAAAGCTGCAACCAATGCACATTCAACCATTTTCTGGTGAATACCGTGAATGGCCGGGTTTTCGCGACATGTTTCTGCAAACCGTGGATTGCAATACAAAACTTTCTAGTGCGCAAAAGTTTAGGTATTTGAAATCTGTCTTACGCGATGATGCTTTCAATCTTTTGAACGGTGTTAGTATTTCGGACTCCAATTATCAGCTCGCTTGGGAGAAATTAGAACACCGATATGATAAGCCACTTTACATAATAAATGCGCTTATCGAAAAATTTTTGAAACTACCAAACGTTGTTTCGGGAGATGGTTCGCATTTACGAAAGCTAGTGGATAAGGCGGATGAGGTTATTCGTGGGCTAGAAGCGGTTAAGTCGGAAGGTAGGGATCCATGGCTAGTTTATTTGCTGATAAATAAAACAGACTCAGAAACCAAAAAGGCTTGGGCTCTAGAAAATACAAAGTTAGAAGAGCCAACGATTAAAAACCTTCTTGATTTTCTAGAAAGACGCTCTAATGCCTTAGAAGCTAGTGATCCGAAAACTACTCGTGTTAAGAACTCTCGCGTGTCAAATCCGACGAACATTAAAAGCTTAGCCGTAGTTAATACTTCTTGCCCGAAATGTAAAGGTGAACATTATCTGCCGCAGTGTCCAGAATTCGTTTCAATGCCGGTTAATTCGCGCCGCAATTTCGCTAGAGATCAACGTTTATGCTATAACTGTCTTGGTACCAAGCACTCATCGAATCGATGTCGAGTCAAAGCACGTTGTACGTCATGTAATTCCCGTCATCATAGCTTGGTACACTTAGATAACAGTAATCCATCTACTAGTTCTGCTATTTCTACAAATGTCGTTGATCCTACCCATCAGAGCTCAACTCCCGTCGTGAGCAACCATATGAAAAATGATTCGCGTTCCTCGGTTATACTACCTACAGCTGTTGTAAAAGTGTTTGACGTAGCTGGAAAGACTCAACTCGTGCGCGTTTTATTGGATAGTGGTTCTCAGGTTTCGTTCGTGACTGATAGTTTGGTGAAAAGGCTTGGTCTTCATCGTTCCCATGCTCGTTTGCCAATTTCCGGGATTTCGTCGGTTGAAGCTGGGGTGACACAGGGTGCTGTTGAGTTAAAGTTGAAATCCCGAACTACTTCGCATACTATGCAAATTGAGGCATACATTCTTAACCAAATAACTTCTCAAACTCCATCTTCTTCGTTCGAAGAAAGCAATTTCACTTTCCTCAACGACCTTCTATTAGCTGACGTAGGATTTAAGAACCCTGGTCCTATTGATGTGCTCTTGGGAGCTGATCAGGCTTGGAGCATTCTGCTAAGTGGTCATCGTTCAGATCCAGAGGGAAAGGTTATCGCACACGAGACACTTTTTGGATGGGTTGTGACAGGTTGTTTGCCGGCAAAGTCTTTAATTTCATTGCACGCAGGTGTTGACCTTGATGTGATTTTGAAATCCTTTTGGGAAATTGAAGAGGTTCCGCATAGTTCTTCGTTGACAATAGGTGAAGATGAGGTAGATGAAAAGTTTTCAAAAACCCTTACTCGTGTTCAAGATAACAAGTACATGGTGGAACTTCCTTTTCGACGGGACAATGTTAGGTTTGCTAATACCATATCGGGAGCCTTGTCTAGACTTTTTGCCATGGAACGTCGGTTTTCGCGTGATAAAAACCTCAAAATTGAGTATTGTAAGTTCATGCAAACCTACTTAGATCTTGGACACATGGAGCGTATTCCAGATGATGAAATAGAACCTACGTCAGGAAGTGTTTTCTATTTGCCCCACCATGCCGTTATCACGAACAAAATTCGCGTTGTCTTCGATGGTTCTCATAGGGACACCAATAATTGCTGCCTCAATGAAATGCTGCATGTAGGTACTCCGCTTCAGCGTAACTTGATAAACGTTTGTATCCGTTTTCGTCTTCATCGTTTCGTGTTTTGTGCTGACATTGTTAAAATGTTTCGGCAAATTTGGGTGCATCCAAAGCATCGAGATTTCCAGAGGATTGTTTGGAGAGAGTCCACTGATAGCCCGATTTCCCATTTTCGTTTGTCAACGGTGACATATGGTACTTCTCCAGCTCCATATTTGTCTATGAAAGTTCTCCGTCAAATAGCGTTTGATTACAAACACCAGTTCCCTCTTGCATCACATGCCGTGTTGCATGATATGTATGTTGATGACCTCATGACTGGGGCTGATTCGTTGTCGGAGACATTAGAGCTGAAGAAGCAAATCGTCAAGATGCTGTCTTGTGGAGGTCTAGAGCTTAGCAAGTGGAGTTCTAATTGCTGGGAGATATTGAGCGAGATCAACTGTAAAGAAGCTGTTTCACTTGATTTAGATAATTCTTCGGAGTGTACCAGGGTCCTTGGTTTAGTCTGGAACCCATATCGTGACACCTTTACTTATAAAATTAGCTTGCCTGAACAATTTTTGCCTACTAAACGAAAACTACTTTCTGAGGTTGCAAGGATTTTCGATCCTTTGGGATTTTTGGCTCCTTCCACTATTTTGCTGAAAATACTGTTTCAGGAGCTGTGGACCGCAAGGACGAAGATAGATTGGGATGATCCTTTGCCCTTAGAAATTGCAGAAAAATGGAAGCTGTATCGGGAGAATTTAACCTATTTTGAAAACTTTAGGATTTCGCGAAGGTTTACCCAAAATTCTAAAAGCTTGGAGTTAATAGGATTCTCGGATGCTTCGGAAAAGGCTTATTCTGCAGTGGTTTACTGTCGTAGTTGTTCAGGAGATGATGTAGAGATTCAGTTGGTCGCAGTGAAAACTCGTGTTGCTCCAGTTAAGCAGTTGTCGATTCCACGTCTGGAGCTTTGTGGAGCTGTTCTCTTGTGTCGATTGATAGAGCTCATTCGGTCATCTTTGGATATAAAACCAGTTAGAGTATCCGCGTTTTGTGACTCTCAAATTGTCTTGTCTTGGCTTTCATCTCCCCCGCGAAAGTGGAATACGTTTGTAGCCAATCGTACATCAGAAATCTTGTCCTCTTTGCCTCGTTCTTCGTGGAATCATGTCTGTTCATCTGATAATCCTGCTGATTGTGCTTCTCGGGGTCTCTCACCTAAGGATTTGATGGAACACAAAATGTGGTGGAGTGGTCCAGAATGGTTGTCTCAGGACTTTGATAAGTGGCCAAATAATCGTGAAATTGAATTAGAAGAGATTCCTGAGGAGAGAAAGAAAGGCGTTACCGTTCATGTCTCCGTTGCAGTTGAGCATTTTCTCGAAAACCTTTCGCTTAAAATTTCTAGTTGGAGAAAAATTGTAAGAATAGTAGGCTATATTCATCGCTTTATAAAATTTTGTCGTTTGCCTAAAGGAGATAGAAGATATGGATATCTTTCACTTTCAGAGCTTCGCGTTGCTAAAATGTCCTGTCTTAAGTGGTCTCAAATTGAGTTCCTTGGTGACATAAATGCTCTTAAAGCTGATCGTTGTGTTGATAAGAAGTCCAAATTATGTTCGCTTTCACCTTTTGTCGATGACGTCGGTTTGTTGCGTGTCGGAGGTAGAATTTCAAACGCCAGAGATGTTCCCTTTGCGATAAAAAAACACCCTATTATTCTGCCAAAAAGTCATCCTTTAACTCAGCTGATTCTTTTAGATGCTCACAGGAACTTTCTACATATTGGTGTTTCTGGACTTTTCAATTTGATTCGTCATGAGTATTGGATCCTCGGGAGCAGAAATCTTATTCGAAAACTGGTTCATGATTGTGTTACGTGTTTTCGTCATCGAAAAAATACTTCCACGCAGCTTATGGGAAATTTGCCATCGTCCCGTGTGAATCCATCGTTTGCCTTCGCCCATACAGGATGTGACTACGCTGGCCCCATTACTCTTCGTTCGTCCAGAGGAAGGAAACCAACGCTGACAAAAGGGTACATTTCGTTGTTTGTCTGCATGACAACCAAGGCGCTGCACCTCGAATTGGTCTCGGATCTGACAACGGATGCATTTTTGGCTGCCCTGAAAAGATTTATCGCTAGGCGTGGTAAATGCAGCGTTATGTACTCCGATAATGGTACGAACTTTCAAGGAGCAGCTCGTGTTTTATCGGACATGTGTAAACTGGTGCAATCACAAACTCACAACAATAAGGTTGCAGAAATGTTGGCTGGAGAAAGCATTGATTGGCAGTTTATCCCTCCACACAGCCCTCACTTTGGTGGGCTTTGGGAAGCGGGGGTTAAATTGGTAAAGCAACACCTTCGGCGTGTCATTGGCGATAATGTTCTTACCTTTGAAGAAATGTCTACCTTGTTAGCCCAAATCGAAGCCCTTTTAAATTCTAGGCCTCTTTGTGTTTCTTCAGATTCCGAACTTGATCCACTAACGCCTTTTCATTTCCTTATAGGTAGACCTTACACGGCGGTTCCTGAGCCAAGTTTTCTAGAAACTCCTATAAATCGCTTAGGAAGATGGGAGCTACTACAGAATATGATGCAAGGTTTCTGGCGAAGGTGGCAAACCGACTACCTCACATCGTTGCAGCAGCGCCCCAAGTGGAAAGAAGCCAAGAGAAATTTTGAAGTTGGTGACATTGTCATTCTTAAAGAACCCAACCTGCCACCGTCACAATGGTCCCTAGGACGAATTACTGAAGTCCATCTAGGTGAAGATGGATACGTTCAAGTGGTTACACTGCGCACCAAACGTGGAACTTTTATGCGGCCCATAACCAAACTTGCCCTCTTGCCATGTCCTGAAATTCCTTCAGCGGGGGCGGCATGTTAAGGAACGAAGCGGCCGTTTATTTATTTATTTATTAGTTTTTGTTATTTCATTTAATAATTTAAATGCAATTTATCAATTTTCAATTCTTTCTAACTTTTAAATTTTTTCCTACATTGCCAAACATTTTGTTAATACCCTATATTGTGTATATGTATTCCCTATGTCGGTTGTTTCTATACATATTAGCATCAGCTATGTTTGTTATTTTTTTTGTTGATTTTTTTTTTTTGTCATCTTCTTCGTTCCATAAGCCTATGCAGTACTTGCCGAGACCGTTGCAATGATGAAAAACAATAAACCGCAATCGTCAATACATTGCATTGGTGACGTGTGCAATTTACTGGTTTTCGGCAAGTGGAGCATATGGGTTGGCTTGATTATGCAAAGAATTTAAACTTCCTTCTTGTAGCAACCACCAAACCAGCCGGTCATAGGAAATACCTGTAAAGTAAATTGTTAAATTTTGATTTGATTTTGAATTGATGTTAGATTGTTTAATTAAAGATTAAATTATAAGGTTTGGAATATTTTGCATTTTATTTAATTCTTTAATTTAAATCATTCTTAATCACGTTCTTAGACGAAATTTTAAGCAAAGCAACCCTACTGAACATTACAACGCGAAATTGGGACCTAAGTTCATTAAGTCTATTGTTCTTAGGCCCATTGGGAACTCTCTATACGAGATAGGGAATCTTAAGGGTGAAAAGGTAGGTATTTTTCACGCAAAAGACTTGCATACATAGCTCTTAATTTTTTTTTGACACACTCAGCTGCTGTTGCTTCTATTGCTTTCAGTCTGTGATATAGGTAGTAGTTCATCGGTGATATAGATTTAGTTTTTTATTTTATTTATTTATTATTGTAAAAAGATTTTTTTTAGGCCAATAATCTGTGATATAGATTGATTTATTATTTTATTTATTTATTATTGATAAAAGTTTTTTTATACTGATGATCTGTGATATTTATGTATGTGATGTATAGAGATTATATTTATTTATTTATTTATTTAAATTATTTATTATTTATTTATTTATTATAGTAGTATTTATTATAGATATATTTATTTATTTTTACATAGAGATTTATTTATTTATTATAGTTATTTATTTTTTTTGCATATCTATATGGAGTTTTATCTACTTATTTATTGATTTATTAATTTATTTATTTATTGTTTTATTTATTTTTTTTTTGACTAATTTATTTATGTATTTGCGGATTTAATTATTTTTTAATTTTTTTTTTCTTACACAATGAGGTAGGTATCTGTTTAATCATACATACATGGATTTGTATTGACTCCCCTATTGGTTACAAGGCTCCCGCTTCCCTACTCTGCTCCCTCTCCTCCCCTCTCTATCACCTTATCTTTTCTCACTGCCTCTAGTTCCTTTATCCACTCTTCCCCCTTCCCTGTTTCGTCCATTATTTCCCTCATCCTTTCCCCTATTGATTTTCCTTCATCTCCGCCAGATCTGCATCTTTCTAATACATGTTGCCATGTCTCTTGTTCACCCTCACATATTCTGCACATTCTCTCCTCTTCCCGTTTCCAATACCATCTTTCTCTCACCTCATTCCCTAGCCTGACTCTTGCAATTCTCCTTGTTCTTTCTGTCTTCCAACCCGCTTTTAAATATTGTGGAATCCCTTCTGTCATTATTTCTTTATACCACCTATTGTAACTGGATTCTCTTATTCGTTCACTTCTTTCCATTTCTTGCTCTCTCCTGTCTTCTCTTTCGACTCCCTCGTATCCATTCACACTGTCTTCTCTTTCCTTAACTTTTTCTCTCCCTTGTTCCCACAGTGACCCTCTTCCCCGACCATCTCTCTGTCTCTCTTTCATCTCCTCTAAACATTCCCTTGCTATTTCGCTTCCTCTTCCATCTGTTAATTTCTGTTCATAATTCCATGCCCTTTTTCGTGCTCTAATCATTATCTTATCTCGTTTTGTTTCCTCTCTTATCATGTACCCTGGAGTTTGCCATTCTACCCCTAGCGTCCACTTGAGGTACCTTTCTTGCACCCTTTCCATTTCTTGTCTCTCCTCCCATCCCCAAACTTCCGCCCCATATCCCATCACCGTCCACACCAGAGTGTCGAAAAGCCATGCTTCCTTCATGGCCGCTGCTGCCTTTTTTATTCTGTCCTTTATATGTGCTTCCTGCCCTCCATTCTTTTTGAACACATACCCCAGGTATTTAAATTCTTTTGCTTCTTCGATCTTCTTTCCCCTCCATCTCCAGTCTACTGTTGTGTTCCTCCCTCCTCCTTTCCTGAACCTCATCACTTTCGTCTTTCCCACATTTACTTCCAATCTTTACCTGTCGAAGTACTTCTCCAGCCTTCTTATCATGCTTTGCATCTCTTCTTCATTTTTCGCCATTACCACCACATCGTCTGCGTATGCCAGCGAGCAAATTCTTTTTCCTCTCACTTTTACCCCTCCCCAGCTCCCTTTGCCCAGTTCTTCTTCTATATCCGCCGTCAACAAGTTGAACAGTATTGGGCTCATCGGGCACCCCTGCCTTACCCCCTTTCCCGTCCAAAATGTTTCCCCCATCACTTCAGCCGATTTCACTCTACTCGTTGTTTCTTCTTAGACCTCTCCTACTCTTTCCCTGAGCCCTTCTCTCACTCCTCTTTTCTCCAACGCCTCCATCATAATTTTCCTGTCTACTGAGTCAAAAGCAGCTTTTAAATCTATAAACAGTGCCACTAGCTTGCCCCTCTCCTCTGCAACCTCTTTGTTCACCAAATAGTTCAGTACATATACATTGTCTATCGTTCCTACTCCTCTTCTGAAACCCGTTTGATTTGGTGGTATCATCCCTTTCTCCTCCGCTTCTTCTTCTAACCTCTTCGCTAAAACCGTCGTATATATTTTATATAGCGATGGCATGAGCGTTACTCCTCTGTATTCCTCTACCTTTGTTCCTGCGCCTTTCTTTATTATCGGAGCAATCACTCCTTCTTTCCACCCTTCCGGCCATCCGTCTCCCCTCCACACCTTCCTGCAGATCCCCCATGCTACCTCTATCGCTTGTTCTCCTCCATATCTCCACGCCTCATTAGGTATACCGTCTATTCCCATTGCTTTTCCTTCTTTGAGTTTTCTAACCACCCTTCTGATCTCCTCTTTACTAATTTCGGTCTCGTCTTCCGCTCTTCTTGTTACCTGTTCTCCCATTCTCACTCTTTTTCCACCCCTCCAATTAGACACATAAAGTATTTTTTCCATTCCTCTTCTTCAATCCCTTCCTTCCTCGTATTTCTCTTCTTTCTGTCTCTATTTATAATTTCCCACACTTTGTTTTCGGTATTGGCCTCTGCAATTTCTCTTATCATCTCATCCTGCTCCTCTCTTTTCTTTCTCTCAATCATCGCTTGATATTCTCTTTTTCGCTCCTTGTATGTTTCCTTCGTCCAGATACTCTTCCTCCACCTCCTTAACTCTTTTCTTACTTTTTCTTTCTTCTCCCTACATTCTTCATCCCACCATCCTCTCCTTTTCTGTTTCCTTTCCCTTCCCCCTACCTCCTCACTTCGTTCAATCTCTCTCTGCTCCCTCCTCCAAGCTCACTCTCCGCATTCTTCTCTCGAATTCCCGTTTCATCTCCTCCGACCACCTTCCCGTTTTTGTTCGTTTTACTTCATTTGCTTTATCCCTCTTTCTCCTTCTTCCTCTTTTTATTGTGATCACCAATGGGTGATGATCCGATTCTACTCTATCTATTACTTCCATCCTTTCTACTCCTCTTCTCGTCCTTTCATTAGCTAGTACATAATCTATTACTGTCTCCCCTCTGCCTCCTGTATATGTGAACTCTCCCTCCTCATCCCCCTCTATATTCCCGTTAAAAATTTCCCACCCTAATGCTCCTATCATCTGCGTTAGTTTCTTTCCTTCGGCGTTCGCTTTTTTATCTTTCGATCTCCTCCCACTCTCTTCGTCTTCCGTATCCCTCACTCTCCCACCCTCCAGTCCTGATCTCGCGTTAAAGTCTCCCCCTATTATCACTCTTTCTTCCTCTGACTGCCTCTCCATCCATCTTCTTAAGCTTTCCAACTTCTTATCAATGTCACCATTTACGTACGTTGCTACTATAACCCATTCGTCCGTACCTGCTTTAACTCTCCTGCTCATTAATCCTTCTTCCTGTTCCTGAATCTCATCACCCTCTACTGCCATTTCTTCTCTAACTCCCATTATCATCCCCCCCATAGCTCTTCCCTTCTTGTTCTTCTTTTTTGCTCCCTGTCTTGTCCATTTATACCCCTTTGGCAGTTTTGTTTTCCATTTTTCCCAATTCTTTTCCTCTACCCACGTTTCTATTATCACTACAACTTCCCATTCTTTGATCCCTTCCCAGAACTCTTTTTCTTTATTCGCTATCCCCGCAACATTCCAGAAGCCTATCTTCCATCTATCCTCTGACTCTTTTCTACTTGTTTTATTTCTTTCTTCTTCTTCCCTTATCCGTTTTTGACTCTTGTTTCTCTTCTATTCCTCCTTCCCCTTCTTGTTTATCGATATTCCTACTTTCACTTTGCATTTGTTTCTCCTGTTCTCCCTCTTTAGCTATTATTTGCCTTATGACCTCCCTTTTTTCATCCCAAACCCATGTCTCCCCATTTACTATCAGTTTCCCATATCTTGTTATGACCTGCTTCCCTTTTTTCTTTTCTTCTTCTGCTCGATCCCTTATCAGCCACTGCATTCTTCGTTCTTTCCACGTTAGGTCCTCTTCAATTCTTTATATATATATATATGTTATATCAGAGCCTACTTGTGCGCCCCCACAAACACTTGACTTTAAATTCAATTAAAATTAACAATGAACGTAGTTGATTAACAATGATTCATAATTGCATTTCATAGCGGATGATCATATCCGATATCACTTACATAAAATTGCATATCAGCACTTTTTGCCTTCAGCAACTTGTGTGGGAGTATCCAATGGATACCAAAATATTTCTTTTCAAAGAGCAATATGAATCATTGCATCATCCGCAGTCAAACTAAGATTTGCTGCGTTAGCATTTAATTATTATAAAAAGAGATCATTCGATCTCATTAAGTTTAGTTCTTATATACGTGTCACTTCGTACAGCTGAAGATTTCCCCCCACCAGTGGTAAGGGATCGGAAGCTTTAAAAACTCAAAAATAAATATTCTTTTATTAAATATAAAAATTGTTTTTCATTTCGTTGTGTTCTCTAACGAGAACAGAAAAATATATTTTTTAGTAAAAATTGAATATTTTAATAAAAATGGCGCAGTCGGTAGGATTGACTAAATAGAGCGAAAATCTATTAAACGAAAAGTCAATCCGTGAAACGAATAACGCGAAAATCTGCAAACCGCGTTACACTGAATTTAATTTAAATACAAAAATTAATTCAGTTTAAAAAAAAGTGACAAAACATTGATTAGTGAAAAGTGATAAATGATCGAACGAATATCGAAAGTTTCACTTAACAAACTCAGTGACAAAAAAGAAAAAGAAAACTACGAACGAAAATCGGAAATTTTTTTTCAAGAAAGAAATTAATCAGTAGCTCACCCCAACACAAATGGTAATGCTACGAAACTCTGTAGAGGAGGATTAATTTTGAAGTGAGGAAAAGTGCAAGGAAGTTTAGAAAAAGTGCAAGAAAGAAAATTTAAAAAAGTGAAAAATTAAAATAAAAATCATTTTAAAATTAGAAAATATAAAATAAAAAGGTGCAGTGAAAAAAAAAATAAAGACCAAAACTAAGAAATAAAATAAATAAAATTCTTTGTGAAAAGAACAGAATAGAACAGACAAAAAAAAATAATAAAATAAAATAAAACAGAATTAAATAAAATTAATTTCATTTAATTTAATTTATGGTTCATAAAAAAGATAAATAACTTGAACCCAACGGCAAGTGGCAAATAAACGAAAGCCCCAACGTGTTCCGAAAAAATATATGAAGAAAAACAGACGAGCTGAACTAAGACAGCAAAACTTTAACCAGCAAAGGAAAATCCAAGAAATCAACATGGATCCCGCAGCAGCAGCAGTAGCAGCACAACAACAACAACCACCACTACGAGTCGGTAATAACATTAATAATAATAATAATATAATATTAAGAAGTTTGGAATTAAACCCTCTAAAATATATTGAAAGACTTACTTCTTTTGATGGAAGAACAGAAGATCTTCCTATTTTTATTCAAAATGTCGATGACATTATTCCCACACTTCAAACCTATAATGATCAATCTCAAAAAATGTGCATTAATTTGCTAAAATCTAAATTTATAGGTAGAGCTAGGCAAAGCATAGAAATTCATACCCATTTAACGAAATGGACAGACATAAAAGCTATGCTCATAGAAAATTTCGGTGGCTTTAAAAATAGCAACCAGTTGTACGAAGAATTGAGAAATTCTCAATATAGAGGTGATGTTATAAAATTTTATAACTATATTCAAAAAACCCTCTCATCACTTAATCAGAAATGCCTTCAAGAAAATAATGTGTCAGATATTCCTCGTAATAACGAGACGGCACTCAATGTCTTTAAAGAAAGATTGCCAACACACATGAGGACAATCCTCTACGCTTTAAAACCAAATACCATGGAGCTAGCACTTCATGAATTAAATAACGCAGGATTTGTCACAAGACAAAATAACGATATAGGTAGTAGTAAAGAAAAACATAGATACAATAATAAAATAGAAAATAGGTATGAGAATAAAAATAATAATAATAATTTTAATAACCCTAATAACCCCTTCAGAAATAATAACAATAGGGAAAATAATAATAATAATTGGCAACCAAAACCTTACGTGCCAAAGAGTCAAAACAATTATCAAAGACCAAATAATAATAATAATTATAACTATAATAATAATTTCAACAGAAATTATAATCCAAATAACTATCGCCAGTATCCTCAAAAATTTGAGCCCATGGATCTCGATCCAACATCATCTCAAATAAAACGAATACCAAAAGCTAATTATGTAGATAAAAATATAACTCAAGAAGATTTAGGAGAAAATACAAATTTTCGGTATGTAGCCTCGGAACAAGAACAGGATTGCCCTTTGTTAAATTAAAAAAAGGACAAACAATATTTAGAATGCTCATTGATACAGGAGCAACTAATAGCCTTCTTAGAGAAGAAGATGCCCCAAAGAAATTTATTAAAACTAGAAAAAATACCTTAATTATAAGAACTTGTGGAAACCCAGTAACTATAAATAAAGAAATTATTATACCTAAGGATCAATTTATTTTTTCAGTAATTGAAGATTGTGAGTTCCAAATTCACACATTCAGTTCCGAATACAACGGAATACTAGGGAATAATATTTTAATTCCGAATAATTGTGCAATCAATTACAAAAAGAAAATATTAGAGTTGAACGGTAATAGCATACCTTTTTTCCTCAATAGACATGAAGAAGAAGAATATGAAAGTACAATCAATTACTTTAATAATATTTCACCTGTTAACACAATTATTGATGATTCTTTTACAAATGAACTTAGGACTGAGCACTTAAACTCAGAAGAAAAAAATAAATTAATAAAATTACTAAAAACTCATAAGAATTCTTTTTACCATAAAGGTGATGATTTAAGTTTCACCAACCATGTAAAGCACAACATACCAACGGAAAATACTTCCGCTATATACACAAGGATATACAGATATCCTGAGATCCACAAAAAGGAAGTGGACAGGCAAATAAAAGAGATGCTTGAAACAAAAATAATTCAGCATTCTACTTCACCTTATAACGCCCCAATCTGGGTCGTACCTAAAAAAGAAGACCACGCTGGTAATAAGGAGTGGCGAATCGTAATAGATTATAGGAAATTAAATAATGTAACCAAAGAAGATAAATATCCCATCCCAAACATGGATTCGATATTAGATAAACTAGGACAAGCAGTATATTTTACAACATTAGATCTTACAAAAGGTTTTTATCAAATTGAAGTTGAAGCTAAAGATAGAGAGAAAACAGCATTTAGTACATTAACTGGACACTATGAGTTCGTACGAATGCCATTCGGCTTAAAGAATGCACCCGCAACCTTTCAAAGACTCATGAATGAAGTCTTGAAAGACTACATAGGAAAAATATGCTACGTTTATTTAGATGATATCATAATATTTTCCTCTAGCCTACAAGAACATATGGATTCACTCCATAAAATCTTATTGACACTTAAGAACGCAAATCTTAAAGTTTCATTAAACAAATCTGAATTTCTACGTAAAGAAACAGAATTTTTAGGGCATGTAGTAACTCAAAATGGTGTAAAACCAAATCCAAAGAAAATAGAAACTATTAAAAAATTTGAAATACAATATATACAGGGAAAAGAAAATAAAGTAGCTGATGCTCTTTCTCGTGTATAAATAAATGTGCTAGAACAAGAAGACCTAGCAACTCAACATAGTGCTGAATCAGATAGTTCAAATCTTATTCCTATTAGTGAAAAACCGGTTAATTTATTTAATCGACAAATAATACTTGAAATCAATGAAAATGATTATCAAGAAATTTTATACCCACATGTTGGAAAAAGAAGAATAATATTCACACGAAAAGAATACAAAGAAGAAGATTTTATCAATATAATTAAAGAAGTAGATACTACGATGCTAAATTGCATGTACGTCAAAGATGACGAAATATTTAAAAAATTCCAAGATATATGGAGAAAAGAAAATACATTAAGTAATAAAATACTACACAGAAGCATGATTATATGAAAAGATATTAAAGAGTTAGAAGCAAGAGAAATAATAATAAAAAATCATAAGAATCATAATCATACTGGTATTGAAAAATTGTATTTAGAGTTGAAACGAGAATATTATATACCAAACCTTAAGACTCTAATTAACAAAATAATAAATAATTGTTCAACATGCATGGCAAAAGCGGAAAGAAATCCAATCAAGTTGCCTTATGAGAAAACTGAAACTCCAAAGAATCCTAATGAGCACTATCATATCGATATATGGTTTGTTAATAAAAAAGAGAAATACCTCTCATGTATAGACAAATTTTCAAAATTTGCGGCAGTAGAGCCGATCAAAACAAAAACATATGTAGACGTTATAAACGCTCTTACAAAAATATTTTCTTATATGAAAAAACCAAATAAAATAACACTTGATAATGAAAATGCATTTGTATCCGAAACACTTAAAAACTTTCTTCAAAATAATGAAATAAGCATACACTATTGCACGGCAAATAGACACACCGGTAATTCCGATGTGGAAAGACTACATAGTAGTTTAAATGAACATATGAGAATCTTACAGCAACTTCAGCAGTCAAATGAAGAAGATTTACCTATAAAACATGCTATTAAAGCAATAGAGTCATATAATAACGTACTTCATCTTACAACTAAAGAAAAACCAATCGATGTTCATTTCAATAAAATAGATAACAAAATAATATATGAAAGAATAGAAAAAAATAAAATAAAAATTCTAAACAAAATAAACATAGGTCGAAAAGATAAAGAGATAGATGAAAATTTTATCAAAATAACTCAGCCCGAAAAAATAAAAAATAAAATCACACCCAAACACAAAAAGGTAAAATTATTAAATAAACTAAATAAAAAATATACATTAGACATAGGTAATAAATATAAAAAGATAAAAAATAGAATAGCTCATAAAGATCAATTTCCCGTAAGAAAGAAATTTACACAAAATATCATTGATTCTAGATCCAAAGAGAATAACGTATCAAACATGGCAACATATAATCCCACTTCACATCCTGATGATAATAGCATTAACCATAATGAACCCAGTACGAGCTGAATTAGAAATAATTGATTTAAATAAAGGAAACGGTTTTACTGTAATACAGTTAAAAGAATACCCATTAATTAAAAATTACGATACAATTCTCCACATAATAAATTTAACCGAGTATGAAAAGAATATAGAAATTATGGAAAGAAACGTTAAAAGAATGCCTGAGGAAAATGATAGTATAGTTAGGAAAATGTCAAAAATACGTAATGAATTTGAAATTCTTTTACCACATCCAAAACAAAATAGACAAAAGAGAGGATTATTTAACATTTTAGGAACAGGTATGAAATTTTTATATGGCACAATGGATGATAGTGACCGTCAAGATATTGAAGAACATTTAAAAATAATAGAAACAAATAACCATAATGAAATTACAAATTTAAATAAACAAATATTAATCAATGATAAAGTTAATAAACAAATTAAAATATTAACTGAAACTCTGAATAATGAAACTAATAACATTATAAAAAGAATTAACACATTTATAGGAACTTATGATTACCAACAAGATATAGCTAAAATACAGTATGAAATAAAGTTAAGTGAAAACCTTGATTATTTACGCGAGGATATAGAAAAAATCAAAGAAATAATAATGACATCAAGACTAGGAATACTAAGTAGAGACATTTTAACTACAGGAGAAATAAATAAATTTGGCATTAATATAAATAACTTAGAAGAACTAAATCTCAGCTTAGCACTATATAAAACCAATATTATATTCATTGTTAAAGTACCCAAATTTACGGATGAATTATACAAAAAGATATACGTCCAACCTATTCCAAATAAGGGAAATAGTTCACAATTAAAAATAAATAAAAATCTGTATTTAACCAATAATCAAATAATTTATGATAACACTAAATACATACAGAATTTGAGTAAAATAAATGATGATTGTATTGAAAACATACTTAAAAAATCTATGCACTGTAAACTTGTACAAAATTTTAATGAAGAAATATTAGAAGTAGGAAATAATAATCTTGTTTTAATTAATGTTAAATTACAAGAACTAAATCAAAATTGCAACAATCAAAAAATTGTAATAAAAGGAAATTATCTTATTAAATTTGAAAACTGTAAAATTAAAATAAATAATAAAGTGTATGAAAGAAAAAACTATAAGCATGAACCAATAATTCCTAATACAATTTTAAATATAAATTATACTAAATTTGAAGATTTAACTTTTCAAGAATTGCAATACCAAAATATAAATAATTTAAAAGAAATTAAAGAACTAAAATATAGTCACAAGAAGTCAAGTTTAACTATATATTTTACCATTATAACGATTATATTCATTGTAATACTTTATATTTATTTAAAAATAAAAAATAAAAATAGGAAGATAATAAATAATGTAAATCTTCCAACGGTTACTTTCCAACCATTAGAAGACTCTAAGGGGGGAGGTGTTATATCAGAGCCTACTTGTGCGCCCCCACAAACACTTGACTTTAAATTCAATTAAAATTAACAATGAACGTAGTTGATTAACAATGATTCATAATTGCATTTCATAGCGGATGATCATATCCGATATCACTTACATAAAATTGCATATCAGCACTTTTTGCCTTCAGCAACTTGTGTGGGAGTATCCAATGGATACCAAAATATTTCTTTTCAAAGAGCAATATGAATCATTGCATCATCCGCAGTCAAACTAAGATTTGCTGCGTTAGCATTTAATTATTATAAAAAGAGATCATTCGATCTCATTAAGTTTAGTTCTTATATACGTGTCACTTCGTACAGCTGAAGATTTCCCCCCACCAGTGGTAAGGGATCGGAAGCTTTAAAAACTCAAAAATAAATATTCTTTTATTAAATATAAAAATTGTTTTTCATTTCGTTGTGTTCTCTAACGAGAACAGAAAAATATATTTTTTAGTAAAAATTGAATATTTTAATAAAAATTATACACTCTGACAATGGAAAACAATTCATCTCAGAATTGTTTTCCAGCTTTTTAAATAAATATGGAATCAAACACGTACGAACTACTTTCTACTCCCCCCAAGCAAACGCTTCGGAGAGAGTAAACCGTTCCGTACTATCGAAAATTCGATCCTACATTGATAGCGATCGAAGAAATCGGGACCCACATGTAAGCCACACAGCATTTTCACTCAGAAGTGTATTTGGTACGCAAATGGTCCAACACGGAAACACATATGAGTTTCTACGACGGCTAGATATGTTGAAAGATACAAATGTAGAGATCGTTAACAAAGCTGACAAGTTAGCTTTAGTACGGAAAAATATTTTCGAAAACTTAAAATTAGCTCATGACAAATCAACGAGAGTATATAATCTAAGAAGCAGAAATGTCTCATATAAATCTGGACAAATCGTTTTTAGACGAAATTTTAAGCAAAGCAACCCTACTGAACATTACAACGCGAAATTGGGACCTAAGTTCATTAAGTCTATTGTTCTTAGGCCCATTGGGAACTCTCTATATGAGATAGGGAATCTTAAGGGTGAAAAGGTAGGTATTTTTCACGCAAAAGACTTGCATACATAGCTCTTAATTTTTTTTTGACACACTCAGCTGCTGTTGCTTCTATTGCTTTCAGTCTGTGATATAGGTAGTAGTTCATCGGTGATATAGATTTAGTTTTTTATTTTATTTATTTATTATTGTAAAAAGATTTTTTTTTAGGCCAATAATCTGTGATATAGATTGATTTATTATTTTATTTATTTATTATTGATAAAAGTTTTTTTATACTGATGATCTGTGATATTTATGTATGTGATGTATAGAGATTATATTTATTTATTTATTTATTTAATTTATTTATTATTTATTTATTTATTATAGTAGTATTTATTATAGATATATTTATTTATTTTTACATAGAGATTTATTTATTTATTATAGTTATTTATTTTTTTTTGCATATCTATATGGAGTTTTATCTACTTATTTATTGATTTATTAATTTATTTATTTATTGTTTTATTTATTTTTTTTTGTGACTAATTTATTTAGGTATTTGCGGATTTAATTATTTTTTAATTTTTTTTTTTTTCTTACACAATGAGGTAGGTATCTGTTTAATCATACATACATAGATTTGTATTGACTCCCCTAAGGGTTACAAGGCTCCCGCTTCCCTACTCTGCTCCCTCTCCTCCCCTCTCTATCACCTTATCTTTTCTCACTGCCTCTTGTTCCTTTATCCACTCTTCCCCCTTCCCTGTTTCGTCCATTATTTCCCTCATCCTTTCCCCTATTGATTTTCCTTCATCTCCGCCAGATCTGCATCTTTCTAATACATGTTGCCATGTCTCTTGTTCACCCTCACATATTCTGCACATTCTCTCCTCTTCCCGTTTCCAATACCATCTTTCTCTCACCTCATTCCCTAGCCTGACTCTTGCAATTCTCCTTGTTCTTTCTGTCTTCCAACCCGCTTTTAAATATTGTGGAATCCCTTCTGTCATTATTTCTTTATACCACCTATTGTAACTGGATTCTCTTATTCGTTCACTTCTTTCCATTTCTTGCTCTCTCCTGTCTTCTCACTCAGCGAAAAAAGCATGTATTATCAACCAATTTCTGGTCAATCATACCTGATTTTCAGGTTATTTTTTTTCAACTCGGTTGATCAGGTTAAATGTTTAACCAGATACCTGATTTGTAAGTTTAACACTGTAATCCTGTAAATTTTACCTGCAAATATATTTAATTTAACATGACAAAATACTCAATGCCCTGTAAATTTAACATGAAAATCTGGTAAGTTTAACCTAAAAACCTACAGTTAATTTAACAGGTTTCAATGTTATATCAACCCTGTATCTAATGCCGGATTAACACGACTGGAACGCTGCCACTATAATGACAAAAAGAATTAATTTGTCCATTCTTTTGTTGTTGCTTTTGTCATTATACTGGCAGTTTTCTAATGGAGTAAATCCGGCATAATTCATGAATTTATGCGTCTAAGAGCCGTCTCTTGCGCTACCTATCGCTCAACTCATAAGCATTATTCTGAAAGTACATATAGAAATTTATTATTTATTTATTTTAATTTAAAAATTATTTGTGATACTTACTTCAGTTTTGAACTGGGAACCTTTCACACACGGAGATAGCACTCATCCACTGGGCCAATTCACTACACAAAAAACTGGTGCCAAATATCAATACCTAAATTGAAACTCATTGGATGGCTTGAGTGGGTGTAGCACTAGTGTCACGTTTCAATGAACTGACAGAGTGCTACTTTAACAGAGGAAGCCAGGTAAGATTCACATAATTTTATTTGAATGGCCTGTGTGTGTGCGTTTCAACACTAATGTCACGTTTAAATAAACTGGCAGATTGCTTCTTTAACAGGAGGCCAGGTTTAATTCAAATCGTTTTACTTAAATTGTCTGTGTGTGTGTGTTTCAGCACTGGTGTCACGCTGGAATGAACTGGCAGAGTGCCTTTTTAACATGAGGTTAGGTAAAATACAACAGGTAAAAAAAACACATTAAATGTTAATTCAACCTGATATGTGGTAAAACAGAAATTCATATCATACAGTGTTAGAAAAACACGACCTCGGTTAAAATTAACACTATATTCTTGTTAAAATTTTTTATTTACAAGAATTTAGTGTTAAAATTACAGGTCATCTTCTTAAATCAACCTGAATATGGCAAGAAAGTCCACCAGGTTGATTTTGCACTGAATAAAAGGTTACTAAAATCAGGTAAATTTCTGAAATGTCAGTAACTTTGTGCACCTCGTGAATTCAACAAGGCCCAGGTTAATTATTTACCTGATGTTTTTCTCTGAGTGCTCTTTCTACTCCCTCGTATCCATTCACACTGTCTTCTCTTTCCTTAACTTTTTCTCTCCCTTGTTCCCACAGTGACCCTCTTCCCCGACCATCTCTCTGTCTCTCTTTCATCTCCTCTAAACATTCCCTTGCTATTTCGCTTCCTCTTCCATCTGTTAATTTCTGTTCATAATTCCATGCCCTTTTTCGTGCTCTAATCATTATCTTATCTCGTTTTGTTTCCTCTCTTATCATGTACCCTGGAGTTTGCCATTCTACCCCTAGCGTCCACTTGAGGTACCTTTCTTGCACCCTTTCCATTTCTTGTCTCTCCTCCCATCCCCATACTTCCGCCCCATATCCCATCACCGTCCACACCAGAGTGTCGAAAAGCCATGCTTCCTTCATGGCCGCTGCTGCCTTTTTTATTCTGTCCTTTATATGTGCTTCCTGCCCTCCATTCTTTTTGAACACATACCCCAGGTATTTAAATTCTTTTGCTTCTTCGATCTTCTTTCCCCTCCATCTCCAGTCTACTGTTGTGTTCCTCCCTCCTCCTTTCCTGAACCTCATCACTTTCGTCTTTCCCACATTTACTTCCAATCTTTACCTGTCGAAGTACTTCTCCAGTCTTCTTATCATGCTTTGCATCTCTTCTTAATTTTTCGCCGTTACCACCACATCGTCTGCGTATGCCAGCGAGCAAATTCTTTTTCCTCTCACTTTTACCCCTCCCCAGCTCCCTTTGCCCAGTTCTTCTTCTATATCCGCCGTCAACAAGTTGAACAGTATTGGGCTCATCGGGCACCCCTGCCTTACCCCCTTTCCCGTCCAAAATGTTTCCCCCATCACTTCAGCCGATTTCACTCTACTCGTTGTTTCTTCTTAGACCTCTCCTACTCTTTCCCTGAGCCCTTCTCTCACTCCTCTTTCCTCCAACGCCTCCATCATAATTTTCCTGTCTACTGAGTCAAAAGCAGCTTTTAAATCTATAAACAGTGCCACTAGCTTGCCCCTCTCCTCTGCAACCTCTTTGTTCACCAAATAGTTCAGTACATATACATTGTCTATCGTTCCTACTCCTCTTCTGAAACCCGTTTGATTTGGTGGTATCACCCCTTTCTCCTCCGCTTCTTCTTCTAACCTCTTCGCTAAAACCGTCGTATATATTTTATATAGCGATGGCATGAGCGTTACTCCTCTGTATTCCTCTACCTTTGTTCCTGCGCCTTTCTTTATTATCGGAGCAATCACTCCTTCTTTCCACCCTTCCGGCCATCCGTCTCCCCTCCACACCTTCCTGCAGATCCCCCATGCTACCTCTATCGCTTGTTCTCCTCCATATCTCCACGCCTCATTAGGTATACCGTCTATTCCCATTGCTTTTCCTTCTTTGAGTTTTCTAACCACCCTTTTGATCTCCTCTTTACTAATTTCGGTCTCGTCTTCCGCTCTTCTTGTTACCTGTTCTCCCATTCTCACTCTTTTTCCACCCCTCCAATTAGACACATAAAGTATTTTTTCCATTCCTCTTCTTCAATCCCTTCCTTCCTCGTATTTCTCTTCTTTCTGTCTCTATTTATAATTTCCCACACTTTGTTTTCGGTATTGGCCTCTGCAATTTCTCTTATCATCTCATCCTGCTCCTCTCTTTTCTTTCTCTCAATCATCGCTTGATATTCTCTTTTTCGCTCCTTGTATGTTTCCTTCGTCCAGATACTCTTCCTCCACCTCCTTAACTCTTTTCTTACTTTTTCTTTCTTCTCCCTACATTCTTCATCCCACCATCCTCTCCTTTTCTGTTTCCTTTCCCTTCCCCCTACCTCCTCACTTCGTTCAATCTCTCTCTGCTCCCTCCTCCAAGCTCACTCTCCGCATTCTTCTCTCGAATTCCCGTTTCATCTCCTCCGACCACCTTCCCGTTTTTGTTCGTTTTACTTCATTTGCTTTATCCCTCTTTCTCCTTCTTCCTCTTTTTATTGTGATCACCAATGGGTGATGATCCGATTCTACTCTATCTATTACTTCCATCCTTTCTACTCCTCTTCTCGTCCTTTCATTAGCTAGTACATAATCTATTACTGTCTCCCCTCTGCCTCCTGTATATGTGAACTCTCCCTCCTCATCCCCCTCTATATTCCCGTTAAAAATTTCCCACCCTAATGCTCCTATCATCTGCGTTAGTTTCTTTCCTTCGGCGTTCGCTTTTTTATCTTTCGATCTCCTCCCACTCTCTTCGTCTTCCGTATCCCTCACTCTCCCACCCTCCAGTCCTGATCTCGCGTTAAAGTCTCCCCCTATTATCACTCTTTCTTCCTCTGACTGCCTCTCCATCCATCTTCTTAAGCTTTCCAACTTCCTATCAATGTCACCATTTACGTACGTTGCTACTATAACCCATTCGTCCGTACCTGCTTTAACTCTCCTGCTCATTAATCCTTCTTCCTGTTCCTGAATCTCATCACCCTCTACCACCATTTCTTCTCTAACTCCCATTATCATCCCCCCCATAGCTCTTCCCTTCTTGTTCTTCTTTTTTGCTCCCTGTCTTGTCCATTTATACCCCTTTGGCAGTTTTGTTTTCCATTTTTCCCAATTCTTTTCCTCTACCCACGTTTCTATTATCACTACAACTTCCCATTCTTTGATCCCTTCCCAGAACTCTTTTTCTTTATTCGCTATCCCCGCAACATTCCAGAAGCCTATCTTCCATCTATCCTCTGACTCTTTTCTACTTGTTTTATTTCTTTCTTCTTCTTCCCTTATCCGTTTTTGACTCTTGTTTCTCTTCTATTCCTCCTTCCCCTTCTTGTTTATCGATATTCCTACTTTCACTTTGCATTTGTTTCTCCTGTTCTCCCTCTTTAGCTATTATTTGCCTTATGACCTCCCTTTTTTCATCCCAAACCCATGTCTCCCCATTTACTATCAGTTTCCCATATCTTGTTATGACCTGCTTCCCTTTTTTCTTTTCTTCTTCTGCTCGATCCCTTATCAGCCACTGCATTCTTCGTTCTTTCCACGTTAGGTCCTCTTCAATTCTTTCCCTCCTACCTCTTAAGTTGGCTTTCTTTCTCATCACCTCTGTTTTACCGTCTAGTGTTTCCATCTTTACTTCTATCATACGTATCTGTTTAATCAGATAGCTTATCAATAACTTTCTATCACACCCAATCACAGACTGATCTAAGATCTAAGGTTCAGGAAGATAAGAATCATACACACAAAAAAAAACTGTCAAAACAAATAGATTCGCAACTGTCTCATCTATAAGCATATCTCGGTCTAACATTGAAATCTAAGCTGATAATTTCTCGAGCGATAAGAAAAAGTATCTATGGGTGTGGGACGTACCACACGTTGTCAGAACGGCTTTCTAAAACAATAACATCAGCTACCCTAATACCATTTTCCGATGTACCTACCTATACTATCTGAGCGATACGTACATTTTAACGCAACGACCAACGGATTTTACGAATCCAGTCTACTCACGACCACTCGACGACTGCTTTCGTGTTTGTTAGGTAGGCCGTCGCTAGACATAGCAAAAACAAGAAAAACAAAAAAAAAAAAGCAAAGAGAAAGTAGATACCCCAATCCACTCCTATATTTACGATCCGATCCCTACTAATAAATATCAAACTATGTAAGAATAAATCTCATATTCTTTAAATACATTCACTAACGAACCTACCTATTATCTGAACGATACTAATATCTGAAAATCTACTCGACAACCAACGGATTTTTCGAATCCAGTCTGCTCATGACCATTCGGCGACTGTTTTCGAGTTTGTTAGGTAGGCCGTCGCTAGACATAGCAAAAACAAGAAAAACAAAAAAAAAAAAAGCAAAGAGAAAGTAGATACCCCAATCCACTCCTATATTTACGATCCGATCCCTACTAATAAATATCAAACAATCCAGAGGATGTGAGTACCTATCTATACAAACTCATATTTAATGAGAATTATAGCACGTCACATAAGGAAAAAAAAAAAAAAAAAGGTACATACTCAAACGTAGGGACATCCTTACTCTGAGTAAACAAGTGTTTTGCACAACTATTGCCTTTAATGTGACTGTTGATCATTTTATAAATCCTAAGTGGAGCGGGTGGTATGACACAATGGGTGGGCTCTGTTTGCATTGGGTAGTTTTTGTTGGTATTTCTATGCAGGAAAATTTAAGCGCGAAAACCTGAATAGAAAAGAAAAATGGTCAGAAGAGTTGACGAATGGGGAATTGTTTCTGGAGAATGTCTCCTACGCAATCACTCTTTAAGAGGACGTTAAGAAAGCATTCCCCAGCGTCAAACTTATCTTTTCAATTATTAAGTTTTTAAATTTCCAGATATATCCACATAGATGTAAATGGTAGATCTGCATTATCTTCACTAGCCAGGAAAGTTGTTGTTTTTAAGTGGTACATCCAAAGGGAATCCTGCCTTTTTTTTATCCGAAGGATTTCTGTTACATAGTATTTTTATTTTAATGTTTTTTCTTTTTATTTGTATCCTTATCTTTTCATGATTTTCTGCTTTAAATTTTGTTTTATCAAATAAGAACACACTTTTATGCTTGATTAAACTAATAAAACGAAATGTCAAGAGAAACTAGAGAAACGCCAATATCAAAACATAATATAAAACGCGATCGCTCTCCATCTTGTAGCGAATATTCGTACCAACAAAACGAATAGGCACAAAGGAGAAAGGAAGTGGAAATCACAACAGTTGGATTCAAAAAGTGAATTCAACTGTTATAACTTGTGCAATATTTGGATATAAGTTATAGATTTAGAGAAAATAAGACTGATAGGTTAGTTTAAATGATAAATAAAGTTAAAAATATGCAACTTGTAGTACATATTCATTGAAATCTACCTAAATATTTAAAAGCATAAAATAATAGTGTAACTACACTCATACACTTACACTGTATCAAGATTGCGTCAAGTAGAAAGATAGAAAAGGAGAAAGAAGGAATCAATGATAAAAGAAAGACTTGGCGAGAACAAATATTGCAGTAGTATAAGTAGCGGGGAAGATGAGCTTGGCATTTCCAAGAAGAAGGAAAAATAAGAAATAGGGCAACAGGTGAATGACCTATAGATGCATTTCGATAGCTTTTAACCATATGATCGAAACAACTGCAATTGCAAGAAATCATTTTGGTAACTTGGACAGTGCGGTACACACGATTCTTTTTACCACGATCTGTTAACGTTACGATTTGATCTATTTCAAATGTACATACATAGATGGTGTTAACCAAAAAGAAAAAAAGGTTTTTTTTTACTTTTAAATAATTTTTATATTGTGAAAAATCTAAATTCGATGTAAGTTTAACTAGAAAAATAATTGGTTTTCTTGTAAATTATATAAGAAGATAAATTAGTGAAGTGATAATGCTAATAGGAAGATTTCTGAATTTTGATAGAACTAGCCTGAGGCTAAAGGAGTGGATAAAGACTTCACGATACACAAAGGAGAAATAGAAATCTATAGGATTTTTTGTCGGGATTTTGGGTGAAAGCAGATTTAGGTGATTTTAAAAATCGACTGCTATTAGAAACTTTCTTACAATTTAAATATGAATTTCATAGGTTTAGAGTTGGAACGAAAAATTCCTTCCGGTATACGGCCTGGACAGATTCATATTATATCGTCAGTTAATCGTTATATACATACATATACCTATATACATTTATACTGATAGCGCACGGCTCGTTAGAGGAAGCCCAACCTAAATCTCTGCTAGGATTTTGGGAGACACCCCAGAAAGGATATTGTGGCAGAGTGCGCTCAATTAGGCATACCAAAGTCGTCGTACGTGTCGGGCCTTAAAGATCAAGGGCAGTTGAAAGGCGTCTACTGCAAAGAACTCCCTATACCTACTTCTTTGTTCTTCAGTGAATGGTGACCTTGGAGATCGTCACCTTTAAACAGCTCCTTTTTTTTAATGAATTTAACTTCTTTTTTTTTAATTTTTATTTAAGTTTAGTTTTTCTTTCTTCTTTTTTAAATTAAAAGTAAATTTTTTTTAATGTACAAAAAGGAGACAAAGAAAAGTTAAGAATTACATTTAAAAGTGAAATATAGAAAATTTAACTGTGGACTCGAAGTAAAGTGAACATATAGATATATAGATTTTTGATAAATATATGTAGTGTAAAATCAGTGCGCGTTACAAGGCTCTAAATTGAGAGCATAAATACTTACCGTCATCCAAGGACGTGCTGCCGGCAGGACTTCGTGGGACGAGGAAATCGTAAGATTGTTTTATTTTAAACTATATTGATACATGTACCCCATATCTACATATATTCAAATTGATATATATATATATATACGAACAAACTTTTGGAGACGGAGATAAATTATTTTTTTTTTGAAATAGGAGTTTCAAGAAAAGTCCTCCTATATTAAAGAGTAATACAAATTGTCCTTTGACAATTTTGGTTTTGGTGTTAAAATCTTCTTTAAACTTTTTATTTTTTTTTATCCTTTTTTTTTGTTTTGTATTAGAATTTAATTTTTTTTTAACTGAATTTTATAATAAATTGTTTAAAAGGGCCGATGGCCATTGTGATTGAAGTGCAGATTTTTTTTATTGAGAATTGATAAGAAGAGCTCATAGTGATGAATTGCTAGATTTAGCTGCCATGGTGTGTGGGGTTTCGGCAAATCCGTCTGTCTGGAGAAGATGAGCACATGAGTCAGTGACGTATGTCAACGGCAACACTGACATCGACCTAAACCTACTACGACATACCGACGACGAAACGAGAAGTAGTTACCAGTTCCTACCGAGCTTTCGAGAAGCACACTTATATCGTCTCTTTCATCACTGTAGTCTACGTCTCAGAATAATCGTTCAATGTTTAATTAATTCTTGACAATAAAGATTTCATTTATATTAAATATATTAAACTCGGTCTTTTCCTTTCTTGACAAATCAGAAGCGGGATAAACCTAAAATAATAAAACGCTAAAAAAAAAGAAAGAAAAACGTCGTGTAAAATGAACATGTGCAACGTCTAGCACAAACGAACGGGATAAAAGCAAATTTGTGCAACGGTTCGCACATAACGAACGGCACCCGGTACGGAAAAACTGTGCAACGTTAAGCACATAACGTATCCGTTATAAAAAAAATATACATACATAGTATGTGCAACGTCTAGCACATAACGAACGGCACTCAGTACAAAGAATCGAAATATAAAATATGTGCAACGTCGAGCACATACATAAGTCGCAATACAAATATATGTGCAACGTCTAGCACATAATAAACGACACAAATAAGAACGCACCCATCAACGAAGCGAAAACGAAAGAGACGAATATACTAAACGTAACCTGTTTTTCTCTCGAAAGGCAAATTAAAAAAACGTGACATTTCTTTTTTCTTCGAGAAAAGGGTTTTTTTTATTTAAAATGATTAAATTAGAAGTGCTCAAAGTTAACCAACTTAATAAACTTCTAAAACATCACGAATTACCTATCGTTGGTAATAAAGCGCAGAAAATTGCAAGGCTGGCAGAGGTGCTAGACGCTGACGAGGTAGATTCAGAGGAATTGTACGTCGAAGAAGAAGAGATGGAGCCATGGCAAGCAGGTATGGATGATCTGCGGAACATTGTGGCGAGTCTGGCAAAAACGGTGGGCGAAATGTCGGTGAACCTACGAGTGGCACCGCCAACGACTGACTCACAAACCTTGCCACGTGCTACCACCGCCGCAGCAACGATCCAAAGTCTAACCTGTCCTGTAACACCATCCGCACCACATGTACAATATCCAACTGGATCTCGTGATATAATTGGAGCTCTTCCAGATTTTGATCCATTCAAACGAACGCTGTCTTCGAAGCAGTTCATACATAAAGTTCAGCAGCTGCAGGAGCTGTATATGTGGAGCAACGAGATGATTTTGTTTGCCGCTCAACACAAACTTAAAGGCATCGCAAAAGATTGGTTGGATGCGCAGCCTGTTTTTCAGACATGGCATGAATTTGTGGTAGAGCTCACAAAAGATTTTCCCTGCAAAGTGAACGTAGCAGACGTGCATCGAGAGTTGATGAGGCGCAGGTGGAGGCAGAACGAGTCACTGACGGAATACTACTACGTGATGCTCACCATCGGGAGGCGAGGTAAGTTGGATGATTTTTCCATAAATTCATATGTTATTAATGGCTTAAATGATTCTATACTTACACGAACGCTACTCGCTCTCAATCTCCCAACATGCAATGAGCTTTTGAATTCACTCGAGAGTGTAACTTCGATGCCAACATCATCAGCCCGTGCAACAATGTCGTTCCCGTTGGAAGCGAAAGAACAAGTTCTAGATTCCGGTCGAGCTACGAACATCCGAGGAAATTTTAAATGTTTTAACTGCAATGAGCTGGGCCATATCGCAGCAAAATGCCCCCAACCACAACGGAAAGCAAGATGTCCCATCTGCAACAAAGCAGGTTACGATGCGAAGGATTGCCGTTCCAAGAAGCCCACGATCGCTAAAGTCGAGCAGAGCGTGAGGACGGAAGCAACTCCGGCACCAGTCACGAAAGAAGTTACGCTGTATGGACAGTCATTCTCAGCATTCGTCGACACTGGGAGCGACAATTCATTAATAAGCGAGTCCTCAGTTCCAAAAGACGCACCGAGAAATAAAGCTGGTAAGTTATTGAAAGGGTTTGGTGGATCATTAGTTGAGTCAACAGATGCCATAGAGGTTGTCATGACCATAGACGACAACGAAATCTCTGCAAAACTAAATATAGTCCCCGATCAGTTCTTGCCACAGGCCATACTTTTGGGCCGTGACATCTTGTGTCGCAAGAATCAACGTTTAGTTTTTGAAGCAGGTGTTTTGCACATGCAGACGACTTCTTTAGGTAAATTCAACACGGGAGGTCAACTTGATGCTACACAACGGCATGCTGTTTTAGATCTTCTCACCAGTTACGATGATTGCTTTGCTGAAGATGTGTCTCGTATTGGACGCTGCAAGAATACATCCATGGAGATAAATGTGACGACTGACAAGCCAATAATAGGTAAGCGCTATCAAGTTCCATTCGCGCAAAGGGAGAAGCTGTCTGAGATCGTGCAGAATTTACTGCAACACGGTATTATCCGCCCGAGCGTTTCACCACATGCAGCCTCGATAGTTCTGGTAAACAAATCTAATGGAGAAATGCGGATGTGCGTGGACTACCGCGCCCTGAATTCGGTTACAATTAAGAAGCAGTTTCCTACCCCCACGGTAGAAGAGCAGATATCACAATTGGCGGGAAATAAGGTTATCACTACCCTCGACATGACAGCTGGTTATTATAAAATCCCTCTTAAGGAGGAACACAAACAATATACAGCTTTTCTGACGCCAGACGGTTTATATGAGCATAACGTCATGCCCTTCGGCTTAATAAATGCTTCAATGTATTTTCAAGAGATGATGGCAGAAGTCATACGGCCTTTAACACATCGGAGACAAATAGTAAGCTACGTAGACGAAGTTATTATCGCCACGGCCAACGTTGAAGAAGGAACCATCGTTCTTAAAGAATTCTTGGACGCTGTAAGAGAAGCTGGTTTAACGTTGAAGCCGTCAAAGTGTTTTTTCATGGAGACCAGTGTGCATTTCCTGGGCCATATCATAAGTGGCGGCGGTGTGCGACCGGGAGAAAACAAAACAAAATGCATCGGAGAATTCCCGACACCGACTAATGCTACAGAGGTAAGACGTTTTCTAGGCATCACGGGTTTCTTTCGCAAATACATCGAAGGGTATAGTCGAGTAGCTCAGCCGCTTTTTAAGTTGCTGAAAAAGGGTGTAGAGTTTCATTGGCAGGACGAACAGGAGCAGGCGTTCAAGATGTTGAAGGTTGCTGTCACGGTCGAGCCTGTACTCACATTGTTCGATGTGACCAAGGAACATGAGGTACATACAGATGCCAGCGCTGCAGGCCTGGCAGGTATCCTACTTCAACTCGAAGATGGTGATCTGAAACCGGTCTCGTACTACAGCAGGCGATGTAGTGATGCAGAAAGTAAATACGCGAGCCATGAACTTGAAGTCCTCGCAATCGTGCAAACATTGGAAAGATTTCGAGTCTATTTGTTAGGCACCAGGTTCCGAGTGGTCACAGATTGCAACGCCATCGCAACTACAAAAGCAACTACTCCGTTACCCTCACGTATTGCCAGATGGTGGCTGCGACTCCAAGAATTCGACTTCGAGTGTAAACATCGACCCGGAGAGAAGATGCTTCACGTGGACGGAATGAGTAGAGTTCCCATTTTGCCACCAAAGCAAGTGACTACAGTAGCAGAAGATGTCTTAAAAATATCTGAGGTAGACGACGATTGGATTTTCGCCATGCAGATGCAGGACGTACAACTCAAAGACATCGTATCGATCCTCAAAGATAAGTGCCATTTGTGGACACACGATGGTCTTTTTCAATAAAAACACAATTTAATTTAGTTTTAAGATATTTTATTTTCGGACGCTCACTTTTCGTTTGTTCAACGGCTTGTTCAATTCAAAAAGTGACACTGTTCGTTTATACAATTTGTTTCTAGACTTTTCTTAGACTTAGGGTGACACCACATGCAATCAAGGTGTTTACACAATAATTACCTAATGGTATAGTTACATTTATTTAGCAAAAATTATTTTCGTGCTACAGTTCGGCCATCCTGACATGTAATCGTCCCGATTTCCCGTTTACTAATAATATTTTTATCTTTCCATGGTTTCATCTTTGCCACTTCCCAAACCCCCCCGTAGGGAATCTGTGTGAGCTGGAATCCAGTCACGTCCCGTAACAAATACCTATCATTAGGCAGAACCTTTTTTTATTTGATAAGGTCCTTTAAATTTAGGGACAATTTTTTTGCAAACCCCTGGTTGACTGACAAAATTTGTAACTACCACGTAATCTCCTACTTGGTAACTCTGGCATGTCCTATTGCGGTCTTTAGTTTTTTTATTATAATCCTGACATTTCACTATTTTTGCTGCAGCCTTAACCCTCAACCCTTTTAAATCTCTCTCGTTGTCATAATTCAAAACATCTTCTAATTCTTCTTTTAATGGATCTCCTAACACCCCTCGCTGCTTTACTCCGAAAAGCAGCTCACTAGGTGTCGTTCCTGTACTTCTATGCACCGTGTTATTCATCACATATTCTATTTGTGGTAATACTCTATCTAATGACATCTCAGTGCCAGCATTGGTTAGTTTTGCCAGCATCGGAGCTAAATTCCGGTTAACTCTTTCGACCTGTCCGTTTGCTTGTGGTGAACCAGTTGCGACCAACACATGTTTCACTTGGTTCTTCTCTAGGAATGATTTAAACTCCGAACAAGTGAACGCACTACCTCTTTCAGAGACTATCACCTTAGGGTGACTATAAGAATTAAAGTACGACCTCAAACAGCTAATAACCTCACTCACACCTGTACTTCGAACAGCATATAACCTGTTAAATTTCGTAAAAGCGTCTACCACCAATAGCACATATTTTTTCTTTGATTTCTTTAAAATAACGGGACCAAAATGATCTATATGCACCGTTTCAAAAGGTACATCACCCTTTGGTATGCTATGTAATAAGCCCTCATGTTTTCCACACTTGGGTGAGAAACTTATACATTTAAGGCAGTTTAGAATATGGTTTTTTATTTTTTCTCTCATTTTTGGGAACCAATATGTCCTTGTGAGGTTTTCGTACACTTTATCTCCACCTACATGGCCCATCTCGTCATGATACATGCGCAATACATTGGTTTGCATTTCACTGGGAACATAGAACAGCAAACCTCTATCTCTTTTCCTATAAACTAGTCCATTTCTCATTTCGTAAAAACTACTCTCTTTTTCCTCTAATGATGCCCTTATTCTATTTATAACCTCATCTCTATGTTGACAAATTGATAAGTTCTGCTCAAAAGTGTTTTCTTCCAACACAAGTATATTTATGTTTCTACTTAATGCATCTACATGCTGCATCTTGTCACCACTACGATGCTCTAGGGTGTAGTCATAATTTTGTAGTTCCAAAGCCCATCTGGCTATTCTAGGATTTATTTCCTTTTTATTTAATGTCAGTGTAAGAGAGTTACAATCTGTAACAATCTTAAATTTCATTCCGTACAGATAAATCCTTAACCTTTGTAATGCATAGATTATTGCTAAAGTTTCTAATTCGAAACTATGGAACTTCGCTTCCTGTTCGGTTGTTCTCTTTGAAAAGTAGAACACAGGGTGAAACCTACCGTCTTTCTTCTTTTGTAATAGAATCGCACCGAACCCTATTGCACTGGCATTACAATGTAGTTCTGTTTCGTCTCGGGGGTCATATATCGCTAATATTGGTGCGGCTAGCAATTTGGCTTTCAATTTCTCATAACATTGCAACTCTTCTTCACCGAATTTGAAACTAACATTCTTTTTTATTAAGTTGTACAGAGGTTGTGCTATGGTCGAAAACCCTTCTACAAACCTTCTAAAATAGGAACATAGTCCAAGGAAGCTATGTACAGCTTTCGCATTCTGAGGAATGGGAAAATTAGCCACTGACTCAATATTCTTTTCATCTGGCCTTATTCCATCTTTTGTCACCGTGTACCCAAGGTAACGTATCTCCCATTCCATGAATCGGCACTTGTCCAGTCGTAATTCTAGCTTATTGTCTACTAATTTTCTGAAAACTTCTTTAAGTATAGCTAAATGTTCATCAACATCCCTGGTCGCTATCATGATGTCATCTAAGTAAATCGCTACTTTACCTGCTCTCATCATATCATCAAACACTAGGCTCACAAACCGTTGGAAGGTAGGAGGCGCATTTCTCAAACCAAATGGCATTCGTAAATACTCGAACTGTCCCAACGGAGTCACAAATGAAGTATACTTAACTGATTCTTCATTAACATGAACGTGATAAAAAGCACTTTTCAAATCTAGTAGTGAAAAAATAGTTTAATCCGCCAGCCTATCTAAAAGACCATCAATCAAGGGAATTGGATAGTTATCTTTCAGAGTTACCTTATTTAAAGTTCTATAATCAATACACATTCTTATGTCGTCATTCTTTTTCCTAACAAGCACAATCGGAGAAGCGTACTCCGAATGACTTGGTCTAATTATTTTTTTCTGCAACATATCATCTAACAAAACCCGCACCCGCTCTTTCTCGTAATAAGATAGCCTCCTAGGGGGGCAATGGAAGGGCTTTTCACTGTTTAAATTTAGTTTAATTTCACATTTAATTGCAGGTTCATCAGGACGATCACAATTAACATAATAATCTTCAAATATTCTTCTAAATCGCTCATCTGTATTAACATGAATATTTTCATACGTTTCATCTTTATCAACTTCAATACTCATTAAATTATTACACTCTTCTTTGTACATCTTATTTTTCATGTCTTGACTTATTTTCATTAACCTCAAATTAGCTTTATCAATAAAATCTCTTCCCAATACAACTGAATATATCATTGTGTTATCTTTTACTATATACATTTCTATTCCGATATTTTCTTCTTCAAATGAGACGATGCATTTAACTTTACCAACAACGTTTAAAAGGCTTTTATTTATACCTGAGAAATTACATTTTATAGTATTTACTTTAATAAAACTTGGCGGCATGAACTGTTCACGTACAAAACTGATAGGACTACCTGTATCGATTAGGGTTCCTAATGAAATGCTACATGTTAAATTTCTATTTTCAAAAATAAATAATAAATTTCTTACGATATCATCCTGATCGTCGTCATCCCCAACGTGATGAACTCGGTACTCCTTCTTCTTTTTGCACTCTGCTGCAAAGTGTCCCATTTCACCACATACGTGGCAGGCACCCATAGGACGCTTGGGCTTCTTACAGTTGGTCGCCAAGTGCCCCAAGGCATTACAATTGTAGCACCTAATCGCCTGTTTAGATGTTGACGCCTCTACGGACTTCTTCGCAATGCTCACCGCACGAAATGCCTCCAACAGTTGGTCTTTATCACGGAAACATTGCATTGTTGCTTGCGTTCGCAGCGATGCATCGGGAATTCCATCGATGAGGTACTCCATGAGATCGTCGTCGGGTATATTGACTCTGTTTGCCAGAATTAACTTCTCATGGAAGTACTCTTGGAATGTTTCGTTCGCTGACCACTTTCTTCCCTCAAACCTTTGCTTCAGGATAAGGCGGCTGGCCCTATCTTTGAAGAGAGACCCCATCTCCTTTATCAAGACGTCTACAGATATTGACATCATGTCTGCCTTCGAATGGAGCCACCTGAGAGCTCGCCCCTTAAGCCTGGTTGAAATCAGAGCACGTGAACTATTCTCATCTAGTTCGTAGACAGCTAGCACATTTTTCAGCTGCATTTCCCATTGTTCGAAGTTGTCGCCCGTACCGCTGAACTCAGGAATCAATTCTTTGATGATCGTCAGGTTGATAGCTCTCTTGGCCTCACCAGCATTTTTCAGCCCACTCGTCTTACTGTCCTCAGCTCTCCTCATAGCATCATTCTCCCTTGCCAACAACTTCGCCTCTCTCTTATGAATTTCCAGTTCACGCTGCACCACCTGGAGTTCTCTCCTCATTAGCTCCAGTGTCCACTCATCTTTCTGGATTTGCTGTTTCTCCTGTCTCTCATCTTTACCCCCGACAGCTCCTTCTACCAAGGTTATGCTGTCTTGGTACTCCGGGTCGTCACTCTCATCTGCCGTCTCGTCTTCTTCGCTTTGGCTCGGAACAAACTCACCTCGATCGCTCGATGGTATTTCAAGTAATCGAAGGACCAATTGCGTTTTGTTTCCTGTGGTCTTTTTACCCAGAGCCCGAAGCCAAGATTTTAACTGCGCACCAGTGAATTGTTTTAATTCATCGCCTTCAGTTGGATCCATCGTAATTCTTTACTTTTCGAACTAAATATGATGTCTTCCGAATCCCACTTCTGAAATTGTGGACACACGATGGTCTTTTTCCATAAAAACACAATTTAATTTAGTTTTAAGATATTTTATTTTCGGATGCTCACTTTTCGTTTGTTCAACGGCTTGTTCAATTCAAAAAGTGACACTGTTCGTTTATACAATTTGTTTCTAGACTTTTCTTAGACTTAGGGTGACACCACATGCAATCAAGGTGTTTACACAATAATTACCTAATGGTATAGTTACATTTATTTAGCAAAAATTATTTTCGTGCTACACATTCGAATTCATCGTTAAGGAAGCAGACAGAGTTAGACTACGTTTTGGTGGTGGACGATTGTTCAGACGAGTCGACGGCCAGAAGAAACTAGTCATTCCTAAGCTTGTTAGATGGCGTATAGCGCGGCTATGCCACGACGATGTCGGACATTGCGGATTAGAGAAGACAATCGACAGAATAAAAAGAAACTTCTGGTTTCCACGGGTGAGACGTTATATGAAGTCCTACATTGCTGCGTGCCCCGAGTGTTGCCTCAACAAAGTTAAGGGTGGTAAGTCTGAAAGCCAGCTGCACGTGATGGAGGTATTACCGGTTCCCTTTAGGTAGGGTGTCCATAACGCGTTTGAAAAAAAAGAGGACATTTTCGAAACTTCAAACTTCTACTGTTAATAATTGATAAATATGACCAAAAGTTTACTTTAAATTTATTTTATATATTTATACAAGTATATTGTATATAGGTACACAAGAAGCAGCAGTTTTAATACTAATAGGTAGTTTATTTTAACATCTTTTTTAAGAAAACATATCTGTGAACTGTGATATAAATCTGTTCCTATATTTTATGAATACTTTTTTGCTTTTCAACCTAATAAAACTAAAATACATAAACACCTAATTGAATTCAAAATACCGCAGAATTTTAGTAAAATGTTGGCAAAATAGGCATTAATTTTCTTCCTCATCTGAAGTGTCATACTTTTGGGAGCTCCGAATTTTATTAAAAAGGTTTCATAAAACTTTTGACAGCTAAAATCTTTTAAGTTATAGGCACAATGAGAATCCTACTCTTAAACGATTTCGTTCTTTTGTCCATTACGAACCCATCAACGAAATACATTCATCGTTCTTATTTTGCACAGGAAAACAAAAAAGGATTGGTACATTTTAAGAGCTCTGGATATAACTCAAGATTTTCAGGCCCACTTTTGAACAAATATTTTGTTTTTAAAATTTTCATTTTCTTTAGAAAGAAAATTGTTTAAATAGCAAAATTGGTCAAACAACTTTGAGTAATCCAGTTAAAATTCTTAAGAAATTCGGCAGTCGATACTTTTGTCTAAGTCTTCCAATACTTATTTTTTTTCTAAATTCATCCATCGATCCTGAGTAGGAAGGTTTTTACGTCAGTGTATTAATCAGAGAATATCAAATAAAGAGGCCAATCCTCAGCTGTCAATTTGACTTGCATACAAGCTGAAGCGAACAGCTGATGTATTAGATTTGCAAAGGAAGTGAAAAACAGTGACAAAACGCATAGAATCAACTCCTCATTCAGCTCATCATTCAGCACAGGTCTTATTGTTGTTGCAATTCAAATTTATTCTTTGACACAAGAGGGTGAAACGTACGAAGGATTGGCTTCTTTATTTGATATTCTCTGGTATTAATGCTCTATTTTATATTTTAGGGGACAATATAAAAGAACATTAATGAGGAGTGTGTTAAATTAATATTTTGGTCACTTAGGAAAAAAAAGATAAAAAAGAGTACAAAATAAAAAAGAGTAAAAAAAAAAGAATTTGATGAAAAAAGAAAGAATAAGAAAGATCAGAGTCAAAAAAGAGAACATGTTCTCTTTAAAAGAGATGTTCTGGAAACCCTACCTTTAGGTGTCTGAACATTGACCATTTGGGACCTTTTCCGAAAAGTAAGAAAGGTAATGTTCACATAATTGTTTTAGTCTGTTCTTTCAGCAAGTACACCATCTTGAGAGCTGTGAGAAACACAACGACGATGCCAGTTTTAACTATGCTGCGAGAGGTGTTTTCCATATTTGGACAACGGTCAGGCCGAGAGAACAAACAAGACGCTCCTCAGCATGCTTAAATGTTCGGTCGTGAATAACAGAGATTGGGACTTGGCTTTGCCGAATCTTCAATGGAGCCTCAATACGCAGCGGAACTCAACAACCAGGTTTTGTCCTAATGAATTAATTTTTAATTTTAATCCTAGGTTCGTGAGCCAAAATCGTTTAGTACAGGCGATGCATGACGAGTACAATGAAGTCGATGACGTCGATGTGAAGAGGCAGCTCGCTGCCGAAAATATTTTGAAAGAGTGAAACAAATGGAAGGCGATGTACGATAAGAAGCATCTTCCTCCTCACCGGTATTCGGAAGGCGATTTGGTTGTGATTGACTATGCCCCTCAAGCGACTGGGGAGTCACACAAACTAGATCCAGAGTATAAGGGACCTTATGTCGTCACGAAGGTTCTGGAGTTCGATCGATACATCGTAGAAGATCTGCCAGACAAGCCACTTGGTCGGAGACGGTATAGCAATGTCATCTCGAGTGACCATATGAAGCCCTGGTGCAACTTGAGCCCAGATATCGATTTTGATGACCATGCTGAACCGGAAGACGAATCACACATCGAAGATGAAGCGTCAGGAGAGGCCGAGCTGTCAACGGCAACACTGACATCGACCTAAACCTACTACGACATACCGACGACGAAACGAGAAGTAGTTACCAGTTCCTACCGAGCTTTCGAGAAGCACACTTATATCGTCTCTTTCATCACTGTAGTCTACGTCTCAGAATAATCGTTCAATGTTTAATTAATTCTTGACAATAAAGATTTCATTTATATTAAATATATTAAACTCGGTCTTTTCCTTTCTTGACACGTAGGTAGACATAACAAACTTTGAACGATAGATGACAGGCAAGACATAAGTACATTTTAGACTGCAATTGGATGTCAATCTCGGGGTCACCTCCAACACTACACGGCCATGGAGGTGGCAAAGGTTGTATCTTTGATACAAGGGTGGGTAGGCCAACACTTGACAACTCCATCTGTCAAGGCCATTTGCTGACTTGGCGAACCACTGTCCGATTGAGTGGTTGGATTTCGAGCGGAGTGTAGTTGTTAGTTTAGTTATAGGCTAGAAGAGGTAAAATAACATACCTATTATATCTCCACAGATATACATTCTAGTTTTAATATATAGATATAAAATTATTATATCTGAACAGATATAAAACTGTAGGAGTTAAGAATTTAGTTAGGGTAAGGTTTAGTTTTCAATAGTACTCATTTCGGAATCCGGCCTTCCATTTGGGCAGTGGCATAGATATCTTGTTTTATGTTTATCCTTTGCCTTGATTCTCCTATCCTTATTTTATATTCTCCAAGTTCCTCTCCTTATCCTATTCCTTTTCCTATTCCTATACAGTTCTCCGGCACGATTTTTGTTTGTTGAGAGGGAGATGTGTGAAAGGGGAGCAAGAACCACCCCCAATCCTTCGAGCTAGGCCGAGTAAGAGCAAGCGTGCCGCGCCCCCTTTCCATATCAAAGTACACCCCTGTGGTAACCCAGACTCGCAACAATTTTTCAATTCAATTTCTTTTATTGAACATAATATATACAATCTGACTTATAACTAATATGATACTATGATAAATTAACATTTGTTGGCACATGACATAGGGGGCCTAACGTTATACAATGTCTTAAGTTTAACAAATTATAGATATATAAGTTACATGTCAAAAAATTTAAATTAAAAGTCGGCTGGCTTAATCGGCCTTAGGGTGTTCATTCCCGGTTGTCAATGGTGTTTTCGGTGTAGGTTGGGGGAAGTTTTGGCGTTTAGCCACGGTAGAAGGCTGACCCAATGTCAGCGTAGAACAAGACTGCTTCCTCGTTGTCCATGATTATGTTGTCATCAAGTATTTCCATTTCACTGAGGTACCTTGGCTCCCGATGTCGTTGTTCAGTGGTCATCCTTCTCGTTAGCTGATTCGGTTGGTCGATGATGTTCCGTACTAGTCTCTTCGCTGAAAGGACTAGGTATTTGTCTAGTGGGATTATGTTGGCTTCGGAGTAGAGATGTTCGTTCCTGTAGTATTTCCGTCGCTGCTGGTCGAAGTACAGTCCGGTGCAAATTCTAAGAATCTTCCTTTCGAATACTTGAAGCTCCTTCATCTTTTACTCATCAATGGATGTAGACTGTGAAAGGCCTTAAGCAGGTTCTCGCATCCAATTGGGGCAGGTTGGTCGGATGTCATCAGGCTGTAGAGGAAGGAGCCAAGTTTTGAACCTTGGGCGACTTCGGCTCTGATACTCTTCATGTTTGACTTACAATTGTCTAGTTGTACGAAAAATTTCCTGAAAGAAAGAAAAGAAAAAAGAAATTTTTAGTGGGGGTGGTACCTGTAATAGATGAAGTTTATGTATAAGGGCTTCTATCCAAATGCTATCAAATGCTTTCTCGACATCCAGAAAGCATCCGACGGTGACAAGATGACTGTTGAGGGAGGTGGTGGTATCGTGTTGGAACTTCAGCAGCGGATGCAGCGTTGAGTGCTTTTCTCGAAAGCCAAACTGCATGTCAGGGATGATTGAGTTTTCATTGCAGAATTTCTTCAGCCTCTGGAGGATTACTTCTTCCAGTAATTTGCTGATATTGTTGAGAAGTGATATTGGCCTGTAGTTGGATATTAGGTTGGAAGCACTTTTCTTCGGGATTGCCGCTGTTTTCCACGTCTGGGGGAAGTAGCAGTTGTTGATGCAGTTGTTAAGGATGATTGTGAGGAAGATCATTACTGCTGGTGGAAACCTTTTCAGGATGTAATTGGAAACGCCATCTGGTCCAGATATTTTTGGTGAACGCTTCCACCTTGTCCTGGGCTGAGGTTGCTTCAATGTTGTTGCTGATAGTGGATTCTGGCATCTGTGGCTGTTTTCCAATGACCCTATTGATGTTTTTGAAGGCATCAGGTCCTGGATTAATTGCTTGCAATCTTCTCTGGTACTGGATATTGTTATGGTGTTGAATGGAGTTCCGGAACATGATGTTGACTTATTGTAGCTCATTCCAAACTGTCTGGTAGTTGATGTTTGTCGTATTTAGCTTGCTTCGATGGATCCGCTGGAGTCGTTTTCTTAGCTGCTGTCTCAAGTAAAATTAAATCAAATCAAATTTTATTTAATAACTTACACAGTAAGAAACAATATCTTTTTTAGTAGTGCAAGCTTCAATGAAAATTCTCATATATGCCGCTGTCTGTGAGCATACAAATTCTGGACGTAATCAGGAAGGTGTTGGTACCTGTCCTTTGACGTCCTAGACCACTTTTGCTTCTTCAGGGCTTCAGATACGGCATGTTCGAGGTTGTCAATAGCTGCATCGATTTCGGTATCCAGCAGATTCCTGTTTGAAGGTGGAAGAGTTATGTTGTCTTCGAGGTCCCTGTGAAGTCTTTCAATATCCAGCCGTCTGAAGTTGATGAAGTTCTCCGGAGCTTCTGTTGATGGGAGTATTAATTGGTTCAGGTTGAAAGACAGTTGAACAGCTTCGTGGTCCGAGTCGCTTTGTACAATTGTACAGATATAATACCGGATTTCCGGAAGAATGTGTACAAGGTTCGAGGAGGCCAGGAAGAAGTCCAGCGTTGATGGTGTTCTAGGGAAGGTGGGCTTCGGCTTCGTTTTCGATTTGTGATGGTGATAATTGTTTGATTCGGTTGCTCGAAAACATTTCATGCAAAGTTAGTTCTTACATCGGAAGCACAGTTTTTAGAGTTATAAGGTCTAAACTTTCCCGGGGTCAGCTAAGCCCGAAAGGTATCAACAGAAGAGCTATGGAAAAAAGGTGACATTTGGTCTTGTGGCCGAATTCAATAGGATTCTTAATGATGTATTCTATAGATATCCTTAGCTCTGTTCATTCAGCTTAAAACAATAGCATGCTCTACTCAAAATTTTACCTGAAAAGGAATTTTCAAGGCAAATGGTAACATTTGTCACTAAATACAGACACCTAAACTATCTGAATTTCGGTTTTCAATTTCTGAAAAAAAAAATTAAATGAAAATATCAGATGTTGTCCTTAAGCTACTTTATTGAACATTTCAATTTACTGAACTAACCTTGTTTGTTTCGCCAAATGCTCTACGGGCTTGAACAAAAACGCAGCTATTTCTTTAGGGGCTAAAGAAAAACACAGTTAGTATGTAAATTATTAGGCCCCAACATCATATTTTCGTTCAATTTCCCTTAAGCTTGGGAAAACATAAGCTTACATATAGTTGTAAGGCCCCAACCTCGCCGAATTTCTTTAAAACTTGGGAAAAAAAAACACAGCCAACATGCAAATTTTCTAGCCCCATTCTCATTTTTTTTCCAATTCCCTTAGGGCTTGAAAAAACACATTTTTAGCGTGAATTCGTTAGCCCCAACCCTGCCTCTTATATAAGGGTTGGATGATGCTCAAAGAGTAGACGCGGTGCATTCAAGAGAAAACAAGCGTCCACCACAAGATTTTTTCAAAGCGAACCTCTGTCTATCAACTTCTACTCTCACCTTCAAGTGGTGAACATCGGGTGCCTTAGTACCTTTAACTGAAGATGGGGTTCCCATCCCTGTGGACGGTTTTTAGTGGCAGAAAACGAGAGAGAGGAGGAAGAGTGTTCAGACTAAGGCACTTCTCCTTTATCCTGGTGGCAGCGGAAGAATTCTCAATATGGATTCAACGGTTCCAATTAAGTTGAGCTACTTAGTGAACACCGAACACCTTATAATTACGGGCTACTACGAATATTCGGAGCTCAGGGCTATTAGGAGCGGTTTATCCGGCTCCCCGCCCTTGTTATATTGTAAGGGTCTGGTCCTCCAGGTTGGGGGTCGTGCCGTCGGGGTGACTTCTCGACCACGTAAAGTTATTTAGTTGCGAAGCAACAACAAGCCTCGGATACGGACGGATTTACTGTTGACGAACTTGGGACAACGGAAATAAGGACAACGAACTTCGGATCTGCACGTGGAATATTTTGTCTCTCTATAGACCACGTGCAGCCGAACATTTAGCGAAGGCCCTAGACTGCTAAAAAGCTGACATCACCGCCATTCAAAAAGTACGATGGGATGGACCGGGCAAAAGAAAACTGAAAGACTGCGATATCTACTACGGTGACTGTTACCGACCACAAGGGCAGCGTCTTTTTGGATGTGGATTTGTTGCTAGAGGCAGACTTAGGTAAAAATTCTTAAATTTCAACTATGTGAATGAATGCCTCACGACAATTTGCACAAAGGTTAAGTTCGCCAAAATCAGCCTCATATGCACGCATGCTCCCACAGAGGAGAAAGATGACGATACCAAAGACGAGTTCTTCGAGCTCCTTCACAAGACATATGAGCAATGCCCTACCTAGGATATTAAAATTGTCTTGGGTGATTTTAATGCCAAACGTGTTTGGTGGTACAATCGGAAGATACAGCCTGCACGACACCACCTCCGATAACGGACTCAGGTTAATCGCCTTTGCTGTGGGTGAAACGTTGTGGTAGCTAGTACGCAGTTCCCGCACCTTGATATAAATAAGGGGACATGGCGAATTCCTGGTCAATCAACCGCCAACCAGATTGACCACATTGCGATCGACGCAAGGCACTCCTCCAGTATCAAGGATGTCCGAACGTTTCGAGGAGCTAACGTTGACCCGGGACACTACCTCGTTGAAGCCAAGGTAATTCTACGGATATCCAGACCAAAGCCAAAACAGGGAAATACTTTGAGGCCAGGTCCTTTTCCGATCGAGTCTCTTGCACCTTCTTAAATAGTCCTTTGCCACCAAATGCAAATATCGAGAACCAGTGGGAAAACTGTCAGGAACTCATCAGAGATGCAACGTACAAAGCGGCACTGCATAGAAGGACCAGCTGCTCGCGAGAGTTATGTGTACCACCAACTGTTCGGCTTTGAAAATAAAAAAAAACAATTTTTATCAGAGCTTTGCTCTCTTTGAACCTTTATTAACAACTGAACTATAAAATTTTTATGAGAAAAGAATTGGGTATACATTTATTTAGTGTGCACACTTTTTGTCAAATCATCAAAATGTATTTCATGAGAAAAGAATTTGGTATTAGTAAGATACATTTATTTAGTGTGCACACTTTTTGTCAAATCATCAAAATGTATTTCATGAGAAAAGAATTTGGTATTAGTAAGATACATTTATTTAGTGTGCAAAAAAATTAATGTGATACATTTATTTGTCAAAAGTGTTTACGTGGCTGAAAAGAATTAACATGAAATGTAACTTAAAGATACATTTATTATTTATTTATAACTTAAAGATAACTTCATGGGAAAGAATAAATATGAACTGCATTCCAGATGTTCTGGTGCCAGGAGCGATGATTTTTACAGGTATGGAGCCTGCGGGTTGAATGTTCGGAAAATGTGTTGATGTCTTTGGTGTTCGATGTGGTTATATATCTCCGGATGTAACTCGAGCTCTACGAGCAAAAGAGGAGAAAGGAACACAAGCTTCTAAGAAGGAAACAGAAAAAGCATGGAAGCACGCGATCGAGGAATTAGAGGGATGCCATTGCAGAAATGAAGTTCGTAAGTTTTACCAAAAAGTAAAAAGTACCTCTCAAGGTTACAAGGCCTGAACCGAAGCCTGCAAGGACGATCAGGGGTACATAGTGGTAGAATCGCAGTCGGTGGTGAGGATATGGAAAAATCATTTCTGGAAATTGAAAAACGGCGATGACGAACCGAATTCCGCTACCATGTAGATTGCACCATTCAACCTGGACGACGTAAGCCAACAGTTCCGTCCACTCAATCTTGAAGTGAAGATCATCATCATCATCATCAAGTCCTGTAACCCCGGTTGGGGCATAGGGCGCCAACAAATCGTTTCCATCCTTCTCGGTCTGCAGATAGATATCTTAACTGTGGCCACGTCTTTCTCTGGGAGTCTGCTTCTGCTAGAACTGTTGATTTCCATGTTGTTCTTGGTCTTCCAACCCGCCGTGCACCCTGAGGATTCCATTCAAATGACTGTTTTGCAATTTCATCGTTTGGTTTCCTCAGTGTGTGACCAATCCATTGCCATTTACGCTTTCTTATGTCAACGTCCAGCCGCTCTTGACTTGTCCTGCGCCACAATTCCTCGTTTGATATAATTTGTGGCCAGCGAATTTTTAGAATATGGCGTAGACAACGGTTCACAAAAGCCTGCAATTTCTTTGAGATGGTAGTCGTGACTTTCCAGGTTTCGCAAGCATATAACAGCACGGATTTGACATTGGATTCGAAGAATCTCAACTTTGTGCGCAAGGAGATTTGACATGATTTCCAAATTTGGGAGAGAGAACCGAAGGCTGCGCGAGCTTTATTTATTCTACTTTGAACGTCCAGATCAGTACTACCATTTGCTGAAACAATACTTCCAAGGTAGTTAAATTGTTCAACCTCTTCAACTGGCGTCTCCTGTATTAAAATACGCTGATGTGTGGAGCGGCCTGTGAGCATTATTTTTGTCTTTTTGCTATTTATTTTAAGACCACTCACCTCTCCTTTTACCTTCAGAGCTTGACACATCCCGTTCAGCCCGCTGATGTTATTTGCCAAGAGACATATATCATCGGCATAGTCTAAGTGGCTAAGCCTTTCAAACGGTCTCCATTGAATGCCCTGCCTCTCTGATGTTCCAACGCTGGCCGTCAAGACATCGTCAATCGCCAGTAGAAAGAGAATTGGCGATAGAACATCTCCCTGTCTCACACCCTGCCGCACTTCGAAAGAGTCGGATAGCTGCCCATTGTGTAAAACAAAGCATCTTGCGTTGTTATAGGACTCTCTTATAATGGCAACAATTTTTGGGGGAATTCCTCTACCAAGAAGTGATCTCCATATACATTCACGGTTGACTCGGTCAAAGGCCTTCTCAAAATCCACGAACATGAGGTAAAGCGGTGATTGAAACTCCGCAGACTGCTCAAGAACGATACGCAGAGTGTTGATATGGTCGACACAAGACCGCCCACTGCGGAAACCAGCTTGATGCCTCTTGAGTGTAGACTCGATTCTAACCTTTATCCGCTCCAGAATGATGGTTGCCATTAATTTTGGAAAAACGGACAAAACTGTAATACCTCGCGAATTGTTGCAATTCTTAAGATCACCTTTCTTTGGCAACTTAACAATTACACCATCCTTCCAGTCGCTGGGATAGATTTCGTTTTCCCACACAGCTTGTATCAACGGGTGTAGCATACTCGCCGTTCTGACAGGGTCAGCTTTCAGGAACTCGGCTGGTATACCATCAAGTCCAGCTGCTTTGTTGTTTTTGAGAAGATTTATTGAAGATTGAATTTCCAGTACTGTAGGGGGCTCGATGTCAATACCCCTATATGATCTACGCATCTTGTTAAGCTGGGGCACTTCAGCACTCTGCTCGACAGAATCCTCATTAAGCAAGGCACAAAAGTGATCCTTCCACCTGCGCAGCTGATCCTCGATTGATACCAAAAGTGTACCATCCACATCCATTACAGGATGATTGGTGTTGGTTTTTTTCCCGACAACTTCCTTGGATATTTGGTACAATTCCCTCATGTCTCCTCTTCTTGCAGCGTTTTCCGCATTTTCTGCGAGACCGTCTAACCTCACCCTCTTGTCTCGTCTCACACAGCGATAGACCATCTTATGTGCTAAGCGATACTCTCTTCGCAATTCAGCCTTTCGTTGAGCATCCGCTTCGGCATTTATTTGCATCTTCAACGATTTGCGAAGCTCGATTTTATCCCAGGTGTCTTGGGATATCCAAGAGTCTCTAACTCTCGACTGCTTGGGTACAGTTTCGGATCCAGCATCCATAAAAACACTTTTTATATCACCCCACATCTCATCAATTGTTGAATGTTGTATTCCGTTTAATGACGAAGCTCTGTCGTTAAGGTTGGTGACATAGTTACGACATATGTTGGGATCACTTAAAGCATTTGTATTGAACTTCGAATTCCTTGCTGCACCCTGTGATTGACGTTGTACAGCTGCAGTTCGTAGCTTGAGACTCATGAGAACCAAATGATGGTCACTTCCAATGTCGGCATTTCTTATGCTCCGAACATCGCACATTGACTACCTCCATCGCTGCTGAATCATGATGTGGTCAATTTGGTTTTCAGTTTGACCATCCGGATGTACCCAGGTGATTTTGTTGCAAGTCTTATGTTTAAACACAGTTCCACCAAGTACAAGACGATTAGCGTTACAAAAATCGACCAGCAAATCGCCATTTTCATTTCGTGACCCCAAGCCATTTTTCCCCATGACGCGTTCCAGACCGTAGTTGTCTGATCCGACTTGGGCATTGAGATCTCCCATGACAATTATGATGTCGGCTCTTGGAACACCACTGTAAACTGAGTTAAGATGAGTGTAGAAAGCGGTTTTGTCTTCCTCGGTCGCTTCATTTGTGTGGGCGTAGCACTGAATTATTGTGACGTTGCGAATTTTTGAACGGAACCAAGTTGAGCTACTTAGTGAACACCGAACACCTTATAATTACGGGCTACTACGAATATTCGGAGCTCAGGGCTATTAGGAGCGGTTTATCCGGCTCCCCGCCCTTGTTATATTGTAAGGGTCTGGTCCTCCAGGTTGGGGGTCGTGCCGTCGGGGTGACTTCTCGACCACGTAAAGTTATTTAGTTGCGAAGCAACAACAAGCCTCGGATACGGACGGATTTACTGTTGACGAACTTGGCAAACGAAATAAGGACAACGAACTTCGGATCTGCACGTGGAATATTTTGTCTCTCTATAGACCACGTGCAGCCGAACATTTAGCGAAGGCCCTAGACTGCTAAAAAGGTGACATCACCGCCATTCAAAAAGTACGATGGGATGGACCGGGCAAAAGAAAACTGAAAGACTGCGATATCTACTACGGTGACTGTTACCGACCACAAGGGCAGCGTCTTTTTGGATGTGGATTTGTTGCTAGAGGCAGACTTAGGTAAAAATTCTTAAATTTCAACTATGTGAATGAATGCCTCACGACAATTTGCACAAAGGTTAAGTTCGCCAAAATCAGCCTCATATGCACGCATGCTCCCACAGAGGAGAAAGATGACGATACCAAAGACGAGTTCTTCGAGCTCCTTCACAAGACATATGAGCAATGCCCTACCTAGGATATTAAAATTGTCTTGGGTGATTTTAATGCCAAACGTGTTTGGTGGTACAATCGGAAGATACAGCCTGCACGACACCACCTCCGATAACGGACTCAGGTTAATCGCCTTTGCTGTGGGTGAAACGTTGTGGTAGCTAGTACGCAGTTCCCGCATCTTGATATAAATAAGGGGACATGGCGAATTCCTGGTCAATCAACCGCCAACCAGATTGACCACATTGCGATCGACGCAAGGCACTCCTCCAGTATCAAGGATGTCCGAACGTTTCGAGGAGCTAACGTTGACCCGGGACACTACCTCGTTGAAGCCAAGGTAATTCTACGGATATCCAGACCAAAGCCAAAACAGGGAAATACTTTGAGGCCAGGTCCTTTTCCGATCGAGTCTCTTGCACCTTCTTAAATAGTCCTTTGCCACCAAATGCAAATATCGAGAACCAGTGGGAAAACTGTCAGGAACTCATCAGAGATGCAACGTACAAAGCGGCACTGCATAGAAGGACCAGCTGCTCGCGAGAGTTATGTGTACCACCAACTGTTCGGCTTTGAAAATAAAAAAAAACAATTTTTATCAGAGCTTTGCTCTCTTTGAACCTTTATTAACAACTGAACTATAAAATTTTTATGAGAAAAGAATTGGGTATACATTTATTTAGTGTGCACACTTTTTGTCAAATCATCAAAATGTATTTCATGAGAAAAGAATTTGGTATTAGTAAGATACATTTATTTAGTGTGCACACTTTTTGTCAAATCATCAAAATGTATTTCATGAGAAAAGAATTTGGTATTAGTAAGATACATTTATTTAGTGTGCAAAAAAATTAATGTGATACATTTATTTGTCAAAAGTGTTTACGTGGCTGAAAAGAATTAACATGAAATGTAACTTAAAGATACATTTATTATTTATTTATAACTTAAAGATAACTTCATGGGAAAGAATAAATATGAACTGCATTCCAGATGTTCTGGTGCCAGGAGCGATGATTTTTACAGGTATGGAGCCTGCGGGTTGAATGTTCGGAAAATGTGTTGATGTCTTTGGTGTTCGATGTGGTTATATATCTCCGGATGTAACTCGAGCTCTACGAGCAAAAGAGGAGAAAGGAACACAAGCTTCTAAGAAGGAAACAGAAAAAGCATGGAAGCACGCGATCGAGGAATTAGAGGGATGCCATTGCAGAAATGAAGTTCGTAAGTTTTACCAAAAAGTAAAAAGTACCTCTCAAGGTTACAAGGCCTGAACCGAAGCCTGCAAGGACGATCAGGGGTACATCGTGGTAGAATCGCAGTCGGTGGTGAGGATATGGAAAAATCATTTCTGGAAATTGAAAAACGGCGATGACGAACCGAATTCCGCTACCATGTAGATTGCACCATTCAACCTGGACGACGTAAGCCAACAGTTCCGTCCACTCAATCTTGAAGTGAAGATCATCATCATCATCATCAAGTCCTGTAACCCCGGTTGGGGCATAGGGCGCCAACAAATCGTTTCCATCCTTCTCGGTCTGCAGATAGATATCTTAACTGTGGCCACGTCTTTCTCTGGGAGTCTGCTTCTGCTAGAACTGTTGATTTCCATGTTGTTCTTGGTCTTCCAACCCGCCGTGCACCCTGAGGATTCCATTCAAATGACTGTTTTGCAATTTCATCGTTTGGTTTCCTCAGTGTGTGACCAATCCATTGCCATTTACGCTTTCTTATGTCAACGTCCAGCCGCTCTTGACTTGTCCTGCGCCACAATTCCTCGTTTGATATAATTTGTGGCCAGCGAATTTTTAGAATATGGCGTAGACAACGGTTCACAAAAGCCTGCAATTTCTTTGAGATGGTAGTCGTGACTTTCCAGGTTTCGCAAGCATATAACAGCACGGATTTGACATTGGATTCGAAGAATCTCAACTTTGTGCGCAAGGAGATTTGACATGATTTCCAAATTTGGGAGAGAGAACCGAAGGCTGCGCGAGCTTTATTTATTCTACTTTGAACGTCCAGATCAGTACTACCATTTGCTGAAACAATACTTCCAAGGTAGTTAAATTGTTCAACCTCTTCAACTGGCGTCTCCTGTATTAAAATACGCTGATGTGTGGAGCGGCCTGTGAGCATTATTTTTGTCTTTTTGCTATTTATTTTAAGACCACTCACCTCTCCTTTTACCTTCAGAGCTTGACACATCCCGTTCAGCCCGCTGATGTTATTTGCCAAGAGACATATATCATCGGCATAGTCTAAGTGGCTAAGCCTTTCAAACGGTCTCCATTGAATGCCCTGCCTCTCTGATGTTCCAACGCTGGCCGTCAAGACATCGTCAATCGCCAGTAGAAAGAGAATTGGCGATAGAACATCTCCCTGTCTCACACCCTGCCGCACTTCGAAAGAGTCGGATAGCTGCCCATTGTGTAAAACAAAGCATCTTGCGTTGTTATAGGACTCTCTTATAATGGCAACAATTTTTGGGGGAATTCCTCTACCAAGAAGTGATCTCCATATACATTCACGGTTGACTCGGTCAAAGGCTTTCTCAAAATCCACGAACATGAGGTAAAGCGGTGATTGAAACTCCGCAGACTGCTCAAGAACGATACGCAGAGTGTTGATATGGTCGACATAAGACCGCCCACTGCGGAAACCAGCTTGATGCCTCTTGAGTGTAGACTCGATTCTAACCTTTATCCGCTCCAGAATGATGGTTGCCATTAATTTTGGAAAAACGGACAAAACTGTAATACCTCGCGAATTGTTGCAATTCTTAAGATCACCTTTCTTTGGCAACTTAACAATTACACCATCCTTCCAGTCGCTGGGATAGATTTCGTTTTCCCACACAGCTTGTATCAACGGGTGTAGCATACTCGCCGTTCTGACAGGGTCAGCTTTCAGGAACTCGGCTGGTATACCATCAAGTCCAGCTGCTTTGTTGTTTTTGAGAAGATTTATTGAAGATTGAATTTCCAGTACTGTAGGGGGCTCGATGTCAATACCCCTATATGATCTACGCATCTCGTTAAGCTGGGGCTCTTCAGCACTCTGCTCGACAGAATCCTCATTAAGCAAGGCACAAAAGTGATCCTTCCACCTGCGCAGCTGATCCTCGATTGATACCAAAAGTGTACCATCCACATCCATTACAGGATGATTGGTGTTGGTTTTTTTCCCGACAACTTCCTTGGATATTTGGTACAATTCCCTCATGTCTCCTCTTCTTGCAGCGTTTTCCGCATTTTCTGCGAGACCGTCTAACCTCACCCTCTTGTCTCGTCTCACACAGCGATAGACCATCTTATGTGCTAAGCGATACTCTCTTCGCAATTCAGCCTTTCGTTGAGCATCCGCTTCGGCATTTATTTGCATCTTCAACGATTTGCGAAGCTCGATTTTATCCCAGGTGTCTTGGGATATCCAAGAGTCTCTAACTCTCGACTGCTTGGGTACAGTTTCGGATCCAGCATCCATAAAAACACTTTTTATATCACCCCACATCTCATCAATTGTTGAATGTTGTATTCCGTTTAATGACGAAGCTCTGTCGTTAAGGTTGGTGACATAGTTACGACATATGTTGGGATCACTTAAAGCATTTGTATTGAACTTCGAATTCCTTGCTGCACCCTGTGATTGACGTTGTACAGCTGCAGTTCGTAGCTTGAGACTCATGAGAACCAAATGATGGTCACTTCCAATGTCGGCATTTCTTATGCTCCGAACATCGCACATTGACTACCTCCATCGCTGCTGAATCATGATGTGGTCAATTTGGTTTTCAGTTTGACCATCCGGATGTACCCAGGTGATTTTGTTGCAAGTCTTATGTTTAAACACAGTTCCACCAAGTACAAGACGATTAGCGTTACAAAAATCGACCAGCAAATCGCCATTTTCATTTCGTGACCCCAAGCCATTTTTCCCCATGACGCGTTCCAGACCGTAGTTGTCTGATCCGACTTGGGCATTGAGATCTCCCATGACAATTATGATGTCGGCTCTTGGAACACCACTGTAAACTGAGTTAAGATGAGTGTAGAAAGCGGTTTTGTCTTCCTCGGTCGCTTCATTTGTGTGGGCGTAGCACTGAATTATTGTGACGTTGCGAATTTTTGAACGGAACCTTGCTGTCATTATTCTTGCAGAAATGGGCGCCCAGGATATAAGACTACGCCTTGCTTCTTCGTTCAACATAATTCCAACACCATGCAGCCTTTGGCCACCCTCTCTTTCATCCTCCCCGGAATACAGCATTCTCGTTTGCCCAGAGTCAACTCTGTATTCAGCTCTTCCTCTCCACCTAGTTTCGCTGATGCCCAGGATACTGATCTTAAGGTGAAGCATTTCACGCTCAACCTGCTTGTATCTACCTTCGCCGTACAAGGATCGAACGTTCCATGCTCCGATTTTCGTACGTATGCGGTAGCCAAAAGTATCATTTGCTCTTCTTAAAAGACTTCTTCTATTTGTTAACGATTCATTTATTGTTATGGCGTCTTGATTGACGCTGGTACAAGAAAGATGCCGCACCCCCAAATCCGATGTGCGGTTTACGGCAGCCCAAGCTGCAGAAGGATTCTCCATAAAATGGTTACCTCTTGGGGACTCATTTCCATTTGTTGTCATATTTCATGTAATAGCATATATACTTCCACCATGGTGTTTTCCGAGATACGATTAATAACATACATAAGCTCAGATTTGACAGGCACACCCGCTTTTTGTATGGTCAAACACATAACTGCTCGAGGCCGCCCACTATGGGAAAACAGACGCCTTTTGTAGCCGCCCAATATGGGTTACAGAAGCTACCTGCTGCTACCGTTGGCCTTTTAACAAAAAAACGCTCCTCCGCCACCAGACTATCATGCCGTTGACCGCCACCTTCAGTTCATCCGTCTTAAGGGGGCTTTTAACCATCTCAAGGACAAGTTTGTGCCCTGACCAGCATAGCTGGGTTGTCTGCTTATCCCGGCATCCATTCGGTCCCCCTGCACGTTAGCGTTACCCACCCTCCACCACGCGGAGGTGTGCATAGGGATTTTCCTATCATTGAGCCTAGGGCCATATGGCGTCCTAGCGCTCTCAAGTACTTTTGGAGGGCAAAGTGAAGATAGCTATATCTAAACTTTAGTGTTTAGTCCAATAAGGCTGCTGGAGCTGATGGCCTTGTGGCTGAGCTATTCAAAGTGGCTGGCGATATTTGGTTAGGAGTATGCACAAGCTCATCTGTAAAATATGGTCGGAGGTAAGCATGCCCGATAAAATGGACCTCAGCATTGTTTGCCCGATCTTCAAGAAAGGCGATCCTCTGGATTGCACCAACTACAGAGGCATCAATCTTTTTACTATCGCCTACAAGATCTTCTCTGCCGTACTTTGTGAACGCCTGAAGCCATTCGTCAACAACCTGATAGGTCCATATCAGTGTTGCCTTAGGCCATGGAAGTCCACCATCGATCAGATCTTGGAGAAGACCCAGGAGTTTCAAATCTATATCCACCACCTTTTAATCGATTTCAAGGCCGCGTTGCCGCGTATGACAGCATCTATAGAGACGAGCTGTATAAGGCTATGTCTGGTTTTGGAATCCCTGCCAAACTCCTCTATTTGTGCAGGATGACGATGGAGAATGCATGCTGCCCCATCAAAGTCGGCAAAGACCTCACCGACACCTTTGATGTCAAAAAAGGTTTAAGGCAAGGCGACACACTGTCATGCGACTTCTTCAACATTGTTCTTGAAAGAATAGTGCAAAACTCTCACGTAAACTCTAGAGGCACAATCTCTCAAAAGTCCTCCAATTACTCGCTTACGCTGACGACATTGACATAATCAGACGAACAAAGCGTGATGTCAGTGGTGCTTTTGTGAGTATTGAGAAGGAAGCCAAGAAGATGGGTCTAACTGTGAATGAAAGCAAAACAAAATATATGCTGTCAACAAGAAAGGACACCCAACACCGACGTCTCGGATAGAACGTCACTATAGACAGCTACAATTTTGAAGTGATCAGAGACTTTGTCCTTAAATCCAATCCCATGGGACAGCACAGTAGAGGAAGACAGCGTTAAAGGTGGCACACGCGAGTGGAAGAGGACCTCAACCGACTTGGCATGCGAAACTGGAGACAGCTAGCTAGAAACTGAGCTGGGTGGAAGAAGCTTGTTGGTTAAGGCCTTGATCCACCCGGACTGTAGCGCCTACTTAAGTAAGTAAGTAATGGGGTTTTCTTTTGGTAAATTCAGATTTTGATCTAAAAATTGATTTTTTTCGTCGCGAAAGGTATACGATTTCAGATTGATTTTTCTTTTTCATTGTATTGGTTGATAATTTGTGTTTATGAAGCTATAGCGATCCAGACATGTCAAACTGATGGCTTTCAATTGTTCTGGTGTGTAATGATGTTAGTAAAACAGGGGTAAATCTGCCGAAAAATCCAGATCTGAAAAATTGATTTTCTATCAAAAAAAAAATTGGTTTTTTTTGCCCATTGGAAGGCTTTAATTGACAAAATCTGTGTTTTACAGATCTGAAGGGGAAAAAAATCAATTTTTGTTACCAAAAGAAAACCCCATAAGTATGCTTTTGAACTTAAAAAATCCCGAAGGTCAAGCGGCAAGATGGATCGAGAGATTGCAGACATACGACCGCCAGATTCAACATCGAATAGGCAGAGGAAAGCAGATGTCCTAACTCGGGACCATGCAAAACAGACTGCAACCATTGCACGTGTCAAGAAAATTAGGTTGCTGCCATCCAGCGATTCAGAAATAGATCCTTTTGATGGTTGAACTAATGAAGAATTGAGGACTGCCCAACAAGAAGACTCAGATATTGCACTCATTCTTTCATGGAAGGAACACCGAGAGAAACCAGAATGGGGTGACATCTCCGATAGAGGTCTAACTCTTGGCGTATTGGGAGTCGCTTCATGTACAAACAGGAGTACTAAGGAGTACTCGATCACAAGTTAATGATGTTCTTCAAGAAATGTATGACAGAGCTTCCGGAGAACATTTGGGAGTTAATAAGACACTGGAAAAGGTAAGACAGCGATTCTACTGACAACATGAAAAAAAAGGACGTGGAAAAATCGTGCCGAAAATGTGGGCACATCTTTTGAGAAGTTTGCAAAATATGTTGCAAGCCTTTTTCCAGAAACCGAAAGTACAAAACCGATACATCCTAGAAGTAATGGACTACTTCAGCAAGAAGTGGGCTGAGAAAGCCAAAACAGTCGCGGATCAGATTGTTTTCAAGCCAATTCACAATGCAACAGGGAATCGTGACGAAATCTGTTCGCAGTAGTTCTCTCTCAAAAACGAATTTTAAATAAGGAAACAATGCATAGTGAAGCCATTCTTACCGTCTAGTCTCATCACTTCAAATTTTTCGGGAGATTGAAATAAAGATGTAACTCACATTATTTCTTTATTTTTTATTCATTTTTAAGATAGAACAACTGCAAAGTCACGTCAAAGTCTTGTTTCCTCGTCGCATTGTGAATCAGGTTTCAATTGGGTGAGCAAGTTTGGTGTACCTTCCTATGGAAGATGGAACTCCATTCAGCTCATGGAAAGAACTTCGAGTCCTAGATTTTTCAGGAAGTTTGTACGCTCCTTGGCATTAACAAGACGAGGACAATACCACATCCACAATCTGATGGGATGGCTGAACGATTTAACAGGACCCTGAAAGAGCACCTTTCCAAAGTTGTAAGCGACACTCAACGAGACTGGGATCGGCTTACTCCATTATTCTTGATGGCCTATTGAAGTATGTCAACAAGACATGCACCATCGGAAATCCTGCTTGGAAGCTCAATACGACTTCTAAGTGAAATTAAAATTGGATGCTATTCAAATGACCCACAAGGAATGGACGACTACGCCTCAAAGAGAGACTAATTAAAATTCACGAAAAGATATAGGGCGAATATAAGGCTGTCAGGTAATCGGATTACAACGACATGATTCCAAGTGGGAGACCTTGTGTGGTCTTATAATCCCCACCGTTGGAAGGGAATTCCACCGAAACTTCAACTAAATTGGGAAGGCCCTCATACTGTTGTAACACTAATAAAGGATGTCATCTACCGCATTCAGAGAGGACTAAGAGACAAACTAAAAAAAGTTGGTTGTGAAAAAAGTTAAGTGCAAAATAAATTTGGTGAGTTAGTTTCAGTGGTGAAAAATAAATTGTTTCGTAGTAAGAGAAGTAAAGTGTTTTAATTCTTGAAATAAATAAGTGGAGTAATAGATTATCAATTGGTGATGAATTGGTTAGGAGTATGCACCAGCTCATCTGTAAAATATGGTCGGAGGTAAGCATGCCTGATGAATGGAACTTCAGCATTGTTTGTCCGATCCTCAAGAAAGGCGATCCTCTAGACTGCACCAACTACAGAGGCATGAGTCTTCTTAATATCGCCTACAAGATCTTCTCTGCCGTACTTTGTGAACGCCTGAAGCCATTCGTCAACAACCTGATAGGTCCATATCAGTGTGGCTTTAGGCCAGGGAAGTCCACCATCGACCAAATATTCACACTACGGCAGATCATGGAGAAAACCCAGGGGTTTCAAATCGATACCCACCACCTTTTCATCGATTTTAAGGCCACGTATGACAGCATCTATGGAGACGAGCTATATAGAGCAATGTCTAGTTTTGGCATTCCTGCCAAACTCGTCCGTTTGTGCAGGACGACGATGGAGAATGCACGCTACTCCATCAAGGTCGGCCAAGATCTCACCTTTGATGTCAAAAAAGGTTTTAGGCAAGGCGACGCACGCGCTGCCATGCAACTTCTTCAACATAATTCTTGAAAGAATAGTGCAAAACTCTCACGTCAACACTAGAGGTTTGTCTTTCAAAAGTCCGTGAAATTACTCACTTACGCTGACGACATTGACATAATCGGACGAACAAAGCGTCATGTCAGTCGTGCTTTTTACTTGCAATATAGGTACTATAGGGCAAGTTTTGGATTCGTGCAAAAAAAAAATTTTGAGATAACAATCAAACATGACATTACGATGATAGAGAACACCAAAAAAGTGGGTGGCACAATTCTGTCTGTCTGTCTGTCCGTACCTCAACCTACAGCCTAAACCACTGAAGCGATTTTCTTCAAATTTTGAACTTAAGGTTTTTTTGTAACTCTCCAGAGGGGAAATTGAATTTTTTTTTAGCTCAAAAAATAACGGTACTTGCCATACAACCGTTAAGGAAAAGCTTATTTATCTCAAAAACGGCTCCAACGATTTTAATTAAAAAAAATCAGTGTATTATTGTAAATATGATGTTCCTTTTAGTAAGAAAAAAAATCACCAAAAACATTTAATAACGGTACCTGCCATATAACGGTTTTTTTGATTTTTGGTTTTCTCATTAACCGCTCATCCGATTTTAATAAAATTTTTTGCACAAAAGCTTTGTTAGAGTATAAATATTACTGCATACCAAAATTTTTGAAAAAATAAATTTTGCATTTTTAAAAAAAGATTAAAAATTTTTTTTTGAAAATTCAATATTTCAAAAACAGGTTGATGAATTGTTTTGAAATTTCAGTTTTAAATGTATACTAATATATACTCGAAATTGGCATACCAATTTTTTTTTGAAAAATGTTACAAAAATTTTATATATAAAAAATTAATTTTTAAGAAAACGGCTCCAACGATTTTAAATTTTTTTTTTGTATATTTTCATATTTTTTCAAGTAATCAAATGGCATACTTTTTTTTGAGCTCTAAGTTATTTATCAGGCGGTTTATACATTTAAAAGAACGATTTGAATATGCTTTTTATACTTTTTCTATAACTACTTGAATATTTTTTTAAGTTCTTAAGTCCCACACAACTTGAACATAAGAGCAAGTACGTGCGATCCAGTCGTGCACATTATTTTTGTTAGTATTGAGAAGGAAGCCAAGAAGATGGGTTCAACGGTGAATGAAAGCAAAACGAAATATATGCTGTCAACAAGAAAGGACACCCAATACCGACGTCTAGGACAGAACTTCACTATAGACAGAAATAATTTTGAGATGGTCAGAGGCTTTGTCTACCTAGGATCCGCTATAAACTCAGCGAACGATACCACTGCTTAAATGAAACGAAGAACTACTCTTACCATTCACTGTTTCTTTGGGCTTAGAAGGCAACTAAACTGTCCCTGTATAAGACGCTTATCGTCCCGGTCCTGATGTATGGTGCAGGGGCATGAGAACGCGTTAGGCTGTTTTGAGAGGAAAATTCTCCGGGTGATTTTTGGTCCCGTCTGCATAGATGGATGGGTAATGGAGAAGAAGATACAACAACGAACTGTATGGGCTGTACAGCGACACCGACCTAGCCACAAAAGTGAAAAGCCAACGACTAAGATGGCTGGGTCACCTAGAGCGAATGGACACCAATGCTCCTGCCCGGAAAGTCTTTGAATCCAACCCCGTGGGACAACGCAATTGAGGTGGACAGCGTAAATGGTGGCGCACGCAAGTGGAAGAGGACCTCAACCAACTTGGCGTGCGAAACTGGAGACAGCTAGCTAGAAACCGAGCCGGCTGGTTGAGGACCTGGTCCACCCCGAACTGTAGCGCCACCTTAAGTAAAGTAAGTAAGTAATAGAATATGAAGAAAATTTTAAAAGAAATTCTTCTGTTTAAGTGGAGTGACTGAATATTTTTAATTCAAGTTAAAGGTTCAAGATGAGCCTAGATGAGCGTACCTGGGCGAAACGCAGTTATGGAGTTGAGCTCACTTAAATTTTTATAAATAAGTGGAGGTTTAAAATAAAATAAATCAGTTTTATTAACGAACCTGAGAACACATTACAATATTTTGCAGTTGATGCGCACATCCGCTGTAGTGCAGTTCCGTCAAGTGCAGTCTTACCATAACGATCACCCCGATTTAAGAATCCGATGAACGAGCTGCGGAAGGTATCAAATTCAATTTTGGCATTTCGCTCATAGTAAAAATGTCAATATGGAGACTGATTCCCTCCCCAGCTCATTCATCGGATTCTGTAATGGGTATGAATACTTTAATGTTATTCATTTTAACCGAGCAGTAATTAGATCTTAAAATATTTTAAGGATTTAGCGATATGGCCAAGAAAAATATTTTATGACGATGATCTTGTACATGTTGTATTGAATCCAATATTAAATTAAAAGACAGCTTCATTAAACTATTAAGCTAAAACTTGCTTTTATTCCCAGCAGAGCACAACCCGCTGTCATTTTGATAATGTTATCATCTTTGCTATATTAGTTTAAATTATTCTAATTAAATTTTATTGCTACGTTAAATAAGCATTATGCCTCGCTCACAGCCAGAACTGAAAGGATCGTTTTTGAATTCGATTCCATAACTTTGATTTAAATCTGAAAAGAGAAAGTAAAAGTTTTATTTTATTCTATATATTATACAAACAATATATATATAGGTACATTTATTTGAGATATATTTTAGGACGATATTTAAACAAAATTTGACTCAAAAAAGCACATATGAACATACCACATTTCCCTCTATGAATATTCCACAAAAGTAAAAAAATAGTGACAAAAGGTATTCTTCAACTTTTGGATAGCTAAAAACACTCCCTATGAATGAGTAAAAAATTTTCTAGTTAAATTAAAGTGGGTTTTGTACGTAAACATAAATCCACACAAATGCAGTACATGCTACGAAGAGTACCTACATGAGTTTCTATTGTATAATTTTGAATGAACAGCGACAGCCTGTGTGCGTTACCATCAAGCCGTTAGAATGGAGAAATAGCTTTTTCAGGAGTGCCACTTAGATCTTCCGACTCCTTAGCTACTCATACATCCACTCTTTTCGACTTTTTCTTTATTTTTTTTTATTTAAATCATTTAATAAAATCATTAATGAACATTTTTTGAAAAATTAATTTTCACACCTACCTAAAATAAGAAATTAAATAGATTTTATTTTTAAGTTTACCTAATTAAGTGGCTGATTTGGCTTTTCGAAATCCATTCGTATTAATTTTAGTTAAAATGCTAACAATTAGAATGTATTAAGGCCTAAAGTTTTCGAGAACATTGAAATTTATAAAATTAACTTTTTCTAAAAGAATCTCTTTTTTTGGTATTAAGTATAGATTTAAAACATCTCCATAAATAAAACGATGAATTTTTATGTAAGTTTTCCTTCAAGTAAGAAACCCAATAGTCTTATGTGGTGACCTGTTGGTGTCAGTAAAGATTTGTTAAGTTAATATTTAGACTTTACAGAGTATACAATCTTTCGGTCTTAGAATATTTGTCGAACAGAACCGATGTGTCTCAGCCAGTCTGAGGACATAAGTTGAACAGAACGGACGTGTCTTAGCCAGTCAGTGCCAGAAACACCGATTTATGGTAATTCTACAGATTTTCAGAAATATTTTCAATACACCGATTTTTTATCCAAATATTACATTTTTTGTCGATTTTTAATTTCTTAAGCTGAAGTAAACTAATCTACCCATTGCAATTTATGTTTCTTGTTTGCTCATTTGCTGAACACGACCGAAATCGTCATGTGTGTATGTGTCTCTATCATGTCATTTACTACTTATTTTTCTATTTGTTATTATTTCGGTTACTGGCTGCGTGCATGTGTCAGAAAATTCTTTTACATAAATAACGTAATGATGTTGTCACTTTACAGAGAATATTAAAGAATACTTGAAGTTCAAGGAATGCAATTGTTTAAACTTAAAATTATCTGAATGAATATGTATTCAAAATAATTAAAATTAGCACTTTATTTAATTAAATCAAAATAAATATATTTAATATAATGTCCAGTTGCACCAAAATTCACTAAAAGCGGTTTTTGCTAAAATGGAGTTAAAATTTATCGGACTAATAAATTTATTTGGGTTGCACCAATCTATTTTGCGCATTTTTTAGCTAAAATGCAGTTCATGAACCACCCCTGGATTTTATCATATGTTTATTAAACTGAACGAAAAAATTTAACCAGTGCAAGTGAGATAGAAATAAAGAAAATGTGAATACACAATAAACAGAAACAAGGTATTCTCATTAGATACAGACAATGCGCCATCTTGGTGTTTTTTATTATTATTTATTATTTTCTTTTTTTTTAGAGAAATTATGAAACTATTGAAATAGATACTAACTAAACAACACTAATATTTTTTTCGACACACTCTTGGAAATTATGAAAAAATATTTTATAGCGACGTCATCGAATTCAGAAAATGGATTTCTCTGTGAACCTGAACAACTCCGACGCGACGTCTCGCCATTTTTTGGTTAAGTTCGTTATCAGATGAACACATGATGGCCAGTCTATAATTTTTCTGGAATAATTTATTTATTTAAGTAGTGAATTATAAATAGGAAACAAAATGCCTTCACCTGTTATTTTCGTTATTTTAATTTGGAATTAACAATATTCCGTCAAAGAAAATTGAATTATTTTGTTTGTACCTACAAATGTACCTAGACATGTTCGTTTAAACTCGCTTTTAAAATTTATCTGGAGGAAAATGGAATTTTAGTTTATTGGTTCGTTTATTGGCCTGTTAGATTTAGAAGTGGTTGGTGCAACCGATAAATGTCATTTTAAAATTAAACGAAGCAATAAATATTTAAAAGAGGTCGGTGCAACTGGCCATAAGTAAAATTAATGGCCAGTTGCACCGACCTCTTTTAAATATTTATTGCTTCGTTTAATTTTAAAATGACATTTATCGGTTGCACCAACCACTTCTAAATCTAACAGGCCAATAAACGAACCAATAAACTAAAGTTCCTTTTTCCTCCAGATAAATTTTAAAAGCAAGTTTAAACGAACATATCTAACTACCTACATATCTAACTACCTAATTTTTTTGACGGAATATTGTTAATTCCAAATTAAAATAACGAAAACAACAGGTGAAGGCATTTTGTTTCCTATTTATAATTCACTACTAAAATAAATAAATTATTCCAGAAAAATTATAGACTGGGCATCGTGTGTTCATCTGATAACAAACTAAACCTAAAAATGGCGAGAAGTCGAAGAGTAGTTCAGGTTCACAGAGAAATCCATTTTCTGAATTCAATGACGTCGCTTTAAAATATTTGTTCATATTTTCCAAGAGCGTGTCGAAAAAATATTAGTTTTAGTTGGTATCTATTTCAATAGTTTCATAATTTCTCTGAAAAAAAAAGAAAATAATAATAAAAAAAACAACAAGATGGCGCATTGGCTGTATCTAATGAGAATCCTCGCGTTCCAATGTTTATTCGCTATGCTATCTAGCTATCCCAAAAATTTTGAGATAACTTGAGTTGTTGTTGCGTCAGCTGTTGTCAGCTGTTTTTTAACAAGGGATTACAACAACACAAAGCTATCCGGATAACTGAGAATAGCCAGCGGAACGTGCCCAATACCTTGTTTCTGTTTATTGTGTATTCACATTTTCCTTATTGCTATCTCACTTGCACTGGTTAAATTTTTTCGTTCAGTTTAATAAACATATGATAAAATCCAGGGGTGGTTCATGAACTGCATTTTAGCTTAAAAATACACGAAAGAGATTGGTGCAACCCAAATAAATTTATCAGTCTGATAAATTTTAACTCCATTTTTAGCAAAAACCGCTTTTAGTGAATTTTGGTGCAACTGGGCATTATTTACTTTATTTAAAACCTCCACTTATTTATTTCACAAAATAAAATGCTTTACTTTTCTTGCTACAAACAAAACGATTTATTATTCACCACTGAAATTAATTCACAAACTTTACTTTTCACTTTTATTACAACCAACTTTATTCATTCACGATTAAAAACAAACTGTCTCGCTGCCGTTCAAACATGTACCTTTTAAACTTGTTTGGCAAACTCTGGAAAGTAGTGGAAGGTTCTGGTCTCTGCTTCCAGAGCTTTCCGCAGGGGAAATTTCCCAATAATTCCCTTCCAAAAGCTTTTATTTGACAGGTAGTATATCTGCTGTAATCCGGCAGATGGCGCTTCTTTCGTTTGAGAGTTGCTATTATTAAAGCTAATAAGGGTATGTTTGCACTGCAACCGTAAGCTTTATTGTGTCCGTTTGTTTGCTTTGCGGAGACGTTTTAGTTCAAATATGGAAAGTCATTACACTGCCCACAGTATAAGGGCCTTCCCAATTTTGTTGAAGCTTCGGTGAAAGTCCCTTCCCACGGTGGGGATTATAAAACCACACAAGGTCTCCCACTTGGAATCCTGTTGTTGTTGCGTTATCATTCGATCACTTGATAGCTTTATATTTGCCCTTGTCCTTTCGTGAACGTCGATTAGCCTTTCTTTGAGGTTGTCCACGTTGTAACGAAGTCACATATTTAATTTTCTCAACTACCCGTCCCCCCTAGCAAGGATTGCAAAAACACCAGGATTCCACTACACTAACCTCACCAGTGGAAATAATAAACAAGCAATGCATACCACCGAGGCGCCTATATGAAGAGCAGTAGAGGATACAAAGTTGCCGCATACTACGACATCAGCATCGAATTGTCACCAAGCGTTGCATACCCTAAAGGCGCCCATGTAATTTTCAAAAAGAGGAAACCTAATGGCGGTTGAAAACGTCAGCAAATGAAGTTCATTCGTGGTTCTTACAGTCCACAGTTAGTTAGTTCAGCAAAGTCGACTTGTAAGGGTGGAAAATCCACCAAAAATCAGATTATAGCAATCTACGTTAAGAAGAAGATTTCCTCCAACACCACTGAAACCATCATCACAGGTCTCACAACCAGCGAAGCCACTGCCGTCACCATTGAACTTGGAAGAGATGAAACCCTCACCATCATCAGTGTGTATTTCAAGTGCAAATCCAGCATGAGAAATATTCACAATGACCTCAGAATTTTCAACGGTGTCCTCGAAAGAAGCACATATGGACTCATCGGTGGTGATTTCAACACCAGGCATCACCTGTGGCTGGATACAACGATCTCACCCGAGGGCAAGGCGATTGCTGACTGGCTGGACTCCAACAACGACCAACACTCCTTGGTGGTTGTTTCACAACAAAATCCAACCTATCCCAGAACACCATCGACACTTGATTTTTTTATTTTTACTTCTAATTTTTCTTGTATACTTCCAGAACTCAGGAACTACACCTGTTATACAATACCCGGGGACTCGGACCATGAAGTTGTTCAGCTAAACATCAAACTCCAACAACCCATCTTCCTGACGACAGAACCAACTGAGGACATCATCAACTACAGGAGACTGGATGTGGATAGATTTCAACGAGACTAAGAAGCCACGATAACTCTGCCACCCCAAAACAGGAACCTGCAGAACACAGAAATTGACGCAGCCATCAACTGTCTGGAAACGGCTGTTTCTAGTGCACTGGATATCCACCTTCCTGAGTATATCCAGAATCTCTACACACATCGGCAAAAGTTAAGGAAACGTCTTCAAAGGATCCACCAGCGCGAACTGAACACAACAAACAGCAACTACCAGACAGTATGGAGCGAACTAAAGTGTGTCAACATTATGTTGCGGAACTCTATCCAACATCATAACAATAACCAATTCAACAAGAGACTGCAAGCCATCAAACCTGGACCTGATGCTTTCAAAAACATTAACAAATTGATTGGGAAAACACCATCGATGCCTGAAACCATTATCACCAACAATGGAGAAATTACAACGACACAGGACAAAGCTGAGGCATTTGCTGAATATTTTGAAGGAAACTTCACCCCCAACCCATCCACTGATCCAGTCTTTCTTGATGAAGTGATCCAACTAACCCTGGAACCTAACATGGACAGAGCAATATTCAGCGACACCAATCCAGCGAGTGACCCAGTTGACAGCCCAAACCTGAGAAACCAAGAAGAAATAGTTGAAATAATCAGCAGCTGCAGGCCAAAGAAGTCAACAGGACCAGATGCAATATCCAACTTCATCATAAAGAGGCTACCAGAGACAGTTTTGATCCTTCTTACCATCATCCTGAACAACTGTGTCAACAACAACTACTTCCCCCAAAAATGGAAAACAGCGAAGATCGTGCGATCCCGAAGAAAGGTGTCAGGAACATGATATCTAACTATAGGCCAATATCCCTCCTCAGTAACCTAAGCAAGCTCTTGGAAGAGCTTATACTAAGGAAACTGAAAAAGTTTTTCAGCGACAACAACGTTATTCCTGATATGCAGTTTGGATTTAGGGAGAAACACTCAACACTACACCCACTCCAGAAGTTCCAGCATGACATCACCATAGCCCTTAACAGTCATCGTGTCACCGTCGGATGCTTTCTGGATGTCGAGAAAGCATTCGATAGTGTCTGGATAGATGCTCTAATACACAAACTACATCTGCTACGTTTACCCCCGCCACTAATAAAAATTCTTTTCTCTTTTCTTTCTTCCAGGAATTTCTTTGTGCAATGGAGAAACTGCTCATCAACTGTGAAGAACATCAAAGCCGGAGTCGCACAAGGTTCGAAGCTTGGCCCCTTCCTCTACAGCCTGATGACATCAGACCAACCCGTCTCAGCTGGCTGTGAAAACCTGCTGTTTGCAGATGACTCACTCACATACGCTACCACTCGTCGCAGTCCGGATAGTAGAGGCTCACATACACAGACTGTTCGATTTCTACAAGAAATAGGGCATCAAGATCAACTCAGCAAAATCGGAGCTTGTTTGCTTCAAGAGACCCCGTGACTGCAGAAGTCGCTCAGCAGCCACTTGCAGAAACTTAGTTCTGAAATTTCCTGATGGATCCACCTTTGCCGCCAAAAGAAACACCAAATACCTGGGGATCAACTTCAACGAGTTGCTAAGGTTCAATCCACACTCAAAAAGTGTACTCAGAAAAGTGAACTGGACATTCCACCGACTACACCCTTTGATGAGAAGAAGATCAGTGCCGAGATTCACCTAATTCGAAGCCGCAGGGAGTGAGTGAGATGAGTCACTTTTCGTCGAAAATCGATTCAGTTAGCAAAAGGGAGTGAGTGAGCGAGTGAAATTTAATGTCAGATTACTCGCCAGATATTTCCGCAGTGACTTGGTGTATGTGTTGGTAAATTTCCAGTTTTGGATAGGTGTGTGTGCTTTTCACAAAAATTCCTATTCATGGATAGGAAACGAAATAAAAAACAACAACGTAGATAAAAACAACTACCCTTTTATTGATTCTTTAATTTTATTTTATTATCATATGCACATATATATATGTATATTAAATAAATGTATATTATATTCACTTTCAACACTTTTAAACTTTTTTTTTTTCTCAAGGGTAAAACTCATATTAAACTTTAATTATGACAAACAAAATAATTGAAACAAAAGATACCCCAAACTCCATTATTAAAGATTCCAATGTTTACATTGTTGTATTTGTTGTTTCATTTCGTTTTGCGTAACGAGTGTGACAAGGAGGTAGAATTTAGCTCTTTTATATTTATTCTTTGTCTCATGTTTGAAACTAAATTCGAACTTACTCATTTCACTTAAATAGCTGAATCGCTTTTGCGAGTGAAGTGAGATGAGTCGGCGAGTAAGGCGAGTCATCTCATCTCACTCGCTGAAATTGCTGAATCTCGGCACAGGACTAAGCCAACAGACGAAGATACTTGTTTACAAGCAACTCCTACGACCAGTAATCAGCTACTGTTTCCCAGTCTGGTTCACAATCACAAAATCAGCGATGAAGGATCTCCAAGAATCTGCACCGGGCTCCACTTTGACTGGCAGCGAAGAAAGCATTACAGGAACGAGGATCTTTAAGCTAGTGCAGAACACCGTCAATCGCCCGAATCAACTAATGAGAAGGATGGCCACCGAGCAACGACCAGATAGAAGCCTCGATACTTTTTGGCTTACGCCGTGAAACAACCCCCCCCCCTCGTCTTCTGTCATCCGCCTTTCATTTAATTTTGTTCTGCCCTAGCTTCAAATGCTAGGGAATACGTCCCAATCTACGGTGCCTTGAGCTTCGGTTAGACTAGCGAACCCGTTCCTTCGCTGCTTCGCCGACTTTAATTTTGTTCTGCGGTTTGCTTCAAGTGCTAGGGAGTACGTCCCAGTCTACGCTGCCTTGAGCTTCGTCAGACTAGCAAACCCGTTGCTTCGCTGCTCCGCCGACTCTAATTTTGTTCTGCCTTTGCTTCAAGTGCTAGGGAGTACGTCCCAATCTACACTGCTTTGGGCTTCGGTAAGACTGGTGAACCCATCCCTTCGCTGCTCCACCGACTTATAATTTTGTTCTGCCGTCTGCTTCAAGTGCTAGGGATTACGTCCCAATCTACGCTGCCTTGAGCTTCGGACAGACCAGTGAACCCATCCCACCTTGTTATACGAAGTACTGTGTTATTTTATTTTAAGAAAATTACCTATTGTCAAGTATACGAAATACTCAAAAGGCGTGCCCACATTATACTGCTGCATTCTACTCTGGACTTTTCTACCTGATCGCTTGCTTGCAGCACTAGTATCACATTTTCGGCACCGTTTTTCGACCTCTTCTCTTGCATGTAGCCAGTAGAATCGCTGTCTTAACTTTTCCAGTGTCTTATTGACCCCAAATGTCCTCCGGAAGCTCCCTCATGCATCTCTTTAAGAACATCATTAACTTTGGAACGAGGTACGACTAGCTGCATCACATATGATTTGCCGTCCGTGGACTCCCATTTACGTCTTAGTACTCCATCTTGTACTTGAATCGAGTCTCATTGTTCCCAATACGCCTTAAGAGTTGGACTTCTGTCGGAGATGTCACCCAATTCTGGTTTCTCTTGGTGTTCCTTCCATGCAAGAATGGGTTCAATATCCCAGTCTTCTTGTTGGGCAGCTCTTATTTCTCCATTACTCCCACCGTAAATGGGATCGGTTCTTAATCACTGGATGGCAGCAACCTCTTTCTCTTCTTGGCGTGTGCAGTGCTTGCAGTCTGGTTTGCATGGTCTCCGAGATAAGGCATCTGCGTTTGAGTGCAACCTTCCTCTTCGATGTTGGATCTGGAAGTCGTATGTCTGCAATCTCTCAATCCATCTTGCCACTTGACCTTCCTGATTTTTGAAGCTCAAAAGCCAATTAAGTGCACCATGATCTGTTCGAAAAAGGAACTTCTGTCCATAGATGTACTTATGGAAGTGTTTTGTTGCCGATACTAGAGCTAGAAGTTCTCTTCTGGTCACAAAATTATTTCTTTCTGGCTTTGAGAGTACCTTGCTGTAATAGGCAACGACCTTCTCTTCTCCTTCGTGAGCTTGTGACAAGACAGCGCCAATTCCTACGTTACTTGCGTCAGCGTCGATGATAAAAGGTTTCCCTGGTGTCGGGTAGGCCAAAACTAGAGTATTGCATTGGCGCTGCTTAATCTCGTTTTTGATTGGACGTTCGGAGTACACCTTTTCTACTCCATTTTCATTCGATTGGCTGTTCTGAGTACTGTTTTTGGAATATTTTTCTGTTCCCGAGATGAAGGAGTAGATTTGGAACACACGCATACACATACAGTTTTTCGTCGCACTAATTGTCAAAAGTGATGAATGCTTGAAGAAGCCATTTTATAATATGGCGTCATTCAGTATTGTGTGTGTAAATTTGACAACACGATATTTTCATATTCTATTGTAATCAAAAAGGAGTAGAACAGTTAGAAAATCCAATCGAAAACGACATAAGTTCCCGGAAGCTTTTCTCGCACTCGCTTGACCATTTGAACGGTTTGCCTTTCTCTGTTAGCTGATGCAAACTTTTCGAGATCCCAGCAAAATCCTTCACAAATCGTCGATAGTACGTGGCTAGACCAAGAAAGCTCCGGAGTTGATGTTTATACTGTGGTGTTGGCCAATTCTTTACGGTGTTAACTTTTTCAGGATCAGTCTTCACTCCTTGGGAAAAAATGATATGTCCCATTCATACAAAAATTCAAATTCGTGTGCTACTTTAGGAGTCATTTAACAAAGCAAAAATTTAAGAAATGTTAATTATTTAATGATATATGTAATTCAAAACCAAACTCAGAAATTAATCTAAATATAATTTAAAAACAAAACAGTTATTTAAAATTAATAGTATTTGGAAAATGAACAAAAGGTTTTTTAATTTAATTTAATAGGTTCTAACTAAAATATATAACTATATATGAAGGTTTTATAATACAAATTCTATATACTACTGAAATAAATCAGCCAAGTAGAAGACTTAGCATTAAGGATTGGACTTGTTGAATTATTGATTCAAAATAGCTTTTTATGGCCTTTAGTCCTATAAATTGGCGTTTCGTTCGGCTTACTCACTTGAACTCATCAGTGACATAATGAGGGCTTTGTCATACGCAATTTATATTAAGTTCAGTTCAACTTACATGAATTTTTCAACGAAAATCCACTGTAAACTATATCCAACAAGATTAGAATTCCTAATCATTAAGCTGGAAGTTTTTTTGCCCTGGGCCAGGCATAGTTTCTATATATGAAGGTTTTATAATACAAATTCTATATACTACTGAAATAAATCAGCCAAGTAGAAGACTTAGCATTAAGGATTGGACTTGTTGAATTATTGATTCAAAATAGCTTTTTATGGCCTTTAGTCCTATAAATTGGCGTTTCGTTCGGCTTACTCACTTGAACTCATCAGTGACATAGTGAGGGCTTTGTCATACGCAATTTATATTAAGTTAAGTTCAACTTACATGAATTTTTCAACGAAAATCCACTGTAAACTATATCCAACAAGATTAGAATTCCTAATCATTAAGCTGGAAGTTTTTTTGCCCTGGGCCAGGCATATAATTTAAAATATATAACATCCATCTCAATTAAGTGTCCCTAAGTATTCTTTAAGCCTTAGTTTGAACATGGATAAGAAGCTTATTTATCTAACAAAACGAGGTAAGGAATTCCATTGACGGTTAGCATTTATGAAAAAATGACGCTCAGATATTAAGAAGGTATATCGTTCGGGTATGAGATCACAGGATCTCGTAGAGTAGAGTATATGATCGAACTCGTGAAGGAGGCTTCCAGCAACACTAAGCTGACATTCAGTTAATTTGGATGACTTCAGAATTTTTGCCTTCACTCTCCCTGGGTCCACAGATTTTTGTGCTTCAGCTTCTGTGATCGTAATTATTGCGGACACGGATTCACACTTTCTAACAATTTCTCCTTTATTTAGCTTAACTTCGTACGGTTTGATGTTAAGTATCCGTACGGGCACCATGTTGTTCTTTGGTGCCACAAGAGTCTCCCCTAGGATGATGTTTTGCGAAGATTGCTCAAAGTCTGGCTCCACCATTAGGTATCGATGGCTACCCACATCTCCCTTTATTTTTGTCCAAACGAACACTTCTGAAAAAGGTGGTAGGCATATATCTTCCTGTATGACAGTCCTCAGAGTTGATGAATTTTCACAACCATAAACCATAGGAATCTCCACATTTCGGTATTTGAGAACTTGCTTTCCGATATCGAGTATTACTCCATTCTCTTTCATAAAGTCGATTCCAACGATGCAATCGTCACAAATATCTGCTACCAGAAACGGATTGTAAGACGAACCTCCCCGTACACTCTGGCTGCGTCTCCTGTTGCTGTTTTCAGACGGTAGGCATTGGTGTTATGCAGCCATGTCATCTTCCCTAAGTCCCTTCGAATAATGGAAGCAGTGGCACCGGTGTCTATCGTAGCCACTTGCTTCTTGCCGTTTAATGTTGCCTCCACAGTCAGGTTTTTGTTGTTTCATTTACACAATTCAAACCAAAAATGTATACGAACATTTTACATTAAATAACAAAAAAAAGCACTGGACACAAAGAATCACAGTTGAGACGGAATCACCCATATATAAAAATTAATCTAAATCCGTTCTGCTGATAATAAGAAAATTCAAAATATAAAAAACCATTGTATGAGAGGTACTACTAATGGTTGCTAAGATTAAAACTTTATAATTTTTGATAGTTTTAGCATACGGAAAAAGTTTAATTAAAATCGTAGGAGTCATTTTTGAGAAAAAAATATTTTCTTTAACCGTTTTTTAACTTTTGTATGTAGGGTACCGTTGTTTTTTCATAAAAGTAAAATGTTTTCTTAAAATATTTTGGAAAGTATTTTAAGAAACTCTTGAGTATAAAGTTTCAAAAATATCGATCATGTCGTTTTCGAAATATTTGATTTAAAAAAAAAAAAAAAATGGATAATTTTTTTTAAATTAAAAAAAAAAATGTTTTGAAAATGTTGGCATACAATACTGTTTTATTTTTTGGAAGCTTCTGTATTAAAAAAAAAGATTGAAATCATAGTCATACAGCTTTGACAAAAATGTTCAATTAAAATGAAGTTCAAGTTTGGATTAGGGATGCTCATGGAAAAAAACATCGATGTTTTATTCGATGTGATACATCGTAATCTTACATCGATGTTTGTCGATGCATCGCATAAAAACATCGATGTTTTCGATGTATCGAATGAAAATATAAAATATTTTTTTTTATTTTTTAATGAGTTTTATTCAAAATAAGATTTTATAATTTTATATAACATAAGTTTCATTATAAAGCAATCTTAGGGACTAGAAAGGGAAACATAAACGAACATATTATTAACGAATTTCAAAACAAGTTTTATCTCAAAGCATGTTTAGTGAATGCTTGAAGTTGAAATTTGAAATCTAAAAGACACAATCTTAAATTAAATTTCGGTTTAATTTAATTATAATATGGGCGTTATTATTTTGAAATTAAAAATCCCAATACTTTTGTTCTACGCTTTGCATAAATAAAATTTTATTTACGCGCTTTCCTTGAATCCTATTACGTTGCTGGCTAAAAACTTGTGAAGCTTTTGAATAAAGTCTTTCAGATGGCTCTGAGCCTGCTACCAAAGTCAAGTATTTGCACGCAATTTTGTAAAGCTTTGGGAATTGTTTTTTGTAAACGGACCATATTTCCAAAGGGTTTTCACTGAGACGACCAACAGGTGCCCTCAATATGGTAGAATGAAATAGACCATCAGACTGATACATAAATTGAAAGAGAAGAGAGCATGTGGAATAAATTTAACTGTAGATTTGGCACTTTGAGCGAGTCTTTTCAATGCTTGCTTCATTCGATGCATCGAATAAAAAAACATCGATGTATCGGTAAACATCGAAAGGGTGTGAAACATCGGATTTATTCGATACATCGAATAGTAAACATCGATGTTTTCGATGTATCGATGTTTTTTGAGCAACCCTAGTTTGGATGCTCTGCCAGTCAATTTTAGTCGTGTTGATAGAAGCTTAAGAGACTAGAAATTGTATAATTCTCGACCGTTACTTCAGAATTTTTATTTGTTACAGTTATACCCTCTAAAAGTACTTGAGAGTGCTAGGACGCCATATGGCCCTAGGCTCAATGATAGGAAAATCCCTATGCACACCTCCGCGTGGTAGAGGGCGGGTAACGCTAACGTGCAGGGGGACCGAATGGATACCGGGATAAGCAGACAACCCAGCTATGCTGGTCAGGGCACAAACTTGTCCTCGGGATGGTTAAAAGCCCCCTTAAGGCGGATGAACTGCAGGTGGCGGTCAACGGCATGATAGTCTGGTGGCGGAGGAGCTTTTTTTGGTAAAAGGTCAACGGCAGCAGCAGGTAGCGTCTGTAACCCATATTGGGCGGCTACAAAAGGCGTCTGTTTTCCCATAGTGGGCGGCCTCGAGCAGTTATGTGTTTGACCATACAAAAGGCGGGTGTGCCTGTCAAATCTGAGCTTATGTATGTTATTAATCATATCTCGGAAAACACCATGGTGGAAGGATATATGCAAATACATGAATTATGACAACAAATGGAAATGAGTCCCCAAGAGGTAATCTTTTTATAGAAAATCCTTCTGTAGCTTCGGCTGCAGTAAACCGCACATCGGATTTGGGGGTGCGGCATCCTTCATGTACGAGCGTCAATCAAGACGCCATAATAATAAATGAATCGTTGACAAATAGAAGAAGTCTTTCAAGAAGCGCAAATGTTACTTTTGGCTACCGCATGCGTACGAAAATCGGAGCATGGAACGTTCGATCCTTGTACAGCGATGGTAGATACGAGCAGGTTGAGCGTGAAATGCTTCGCCTAAAGATCAGTATCCTGGGCATAAGCGAAACTAAGTGGAGAGGAAGAGCTGAATACAGATCAGACACTGGACAGACGAGAATGCTGTATTCCGGCGAAGATGAAAGAGAGGGTGGCCAAAGACTGCATGGTGTCGGAATTATGTTGAACGAAGAAGCGAGGCGTAGTTTGATCTCATGGGCGCCCATTTCTGCGAGATTAATGACAGCAAGGTTTCGTTCAAAAATTCGTAACGTCACAATTATTCAGTGCTACGCCCCCACAAATGAAGCGACCGAGGAAGACAAAACCGCGTTCTACACTCATCTTAACTCGGTTTACAGTAGTGTTCCGAGAGCCGACATCATAGTCGTTATGGGAGACCTTAATGCCCAAGTCGGTTCAGATAATTACGGACTGGAACGCGTGATGGGAAGAAATGGCGTGGGGTCACGGAATGAAAATGGTGACTTGCTTGTCGACTTTTGTAACGCGAATCGTCTTGTGATAGGTGGGACTGTATTTAAGCATAAGACGTGCAACAAAGTTACCTGGGTGCATCCGGATGGTCAAACCGAAAACCAAATTGATCATATCATGATTCAGCAGCGATGGAGGAAGTCTATGTGTGATGTCCGGAGTATAAGAAATGCCGATGTGGGAAGCGACCACCATTTGGTTCTGATGAGTCTCAAACTACGAACCGCTGCCGTACAAAAACCAGCGCAGGATGCAGCAAGAAGCACAAAATTCATTACTAATGCTTTAAATGACCCCAACATATGTCGAAACTATGTCACCACCCTTAACGACAGAGCCTCGTCATTAAATGGAATCCAGAATTCAACAATTGATGAGATGTGGGGTGAAATTAAAAGTGTTTTTATGGAGGCTGGATCCGAAACTGTACCCAAGCGAACGAGACGTAGAGACTCTTGGATATCCCAAGATACCTGGGATAAGATCGAACTTCGCAAATCGTTGAAAATCCAAATAAATGCCGAAGCTGATGTTCAACGAAAGGCTGACTTGCGAAGAGAGTACCGCATTGCACATAAGATGGTCTACCGCTGTGTGAGACGTGACAAGAGGGTGAAGTTGGATGGACTCGCAGATAATGCGGAAAGCGCTGCTAGAAGAGGAGATATCCGGGAATTGTACCAAATAGCCAAAGATGTTATCGGGAAAAAAAGCAACACCAATCATCCTGTAATGGATGTGGATGGCACACTTTTGGTATCAATTGAGGATCAGCTTCGTACAGTGATGGGACTTGAGAAAACTAAAGTGGTGGTAGATAGCCCAAAAAAAAGGTGGTAGAAAGGTGGTAGGAAAAAAATGTTTTAATGGTAAATAAATCATTTATTTTTAACAATTAAATCATGTATATCAAAGGGCACGGTAGTGCCCAGCCAAGTTCGCGGCACTACACCCTTTTTACAGGAACAAACTCAGGCGATTTTCAACCCCCCTCTAACTTCAGTACCAATAAAGTCAGAAAAATCAAATTCGCAGTATTTGCTAGGCTGATCAAACACAGGTGGCTCACCAAATTTCAACTCTTTAGCATTAGTAGTTCCCAAGATATAGGACTACAAAAATCGCAAAAACCGTAACTGACTGACTGATTCACTGACTCACTGACTCACTGACAGATCATCAAAATTATGGAGCACTTCCCGACATCTTAGAAACTTGAAATTTCGCACAACGGTAGGCCTTGTGGTACATACAAAGGAAAAAATCGAAAATCTGCAATTTTCTATTCAGGGGGCGTGGCATCCACCCACTTTCTTAAATATTCTATAAATTATATGGAGCTTTTCCGATTGTTCTAGAACAATGAAAATTGGTAAGTTGGTAGGGTTTGAGGTACTTAGAAAGAAAAAAATTGAAAAATAGGAATTTTCCATACAGGGGGCGTGGCATCCACCCACATTCTTAAAAATTCTTATAAATTTTATGGAGCAATTCCGATTGATGTAGAACGATGAAAATTGGTAGGTCGGTAGGACTTGAAGTACTTAGAAAGGAAATAATCGAAAATTTGGAATTGTCCATTCAGGGGGGTGCATCCACCAACTTTATCAGAATTGCTATTATTTGTACAGAGCATTTTCGGTTGTCGTAGAATTATGAAACTTTGTAGAGCGGTAGGGCTTGACTTTCACCTGGCAAAATAAGTCTTTGCAAAAAGGAGTGAAATCACAACAAAAACATAAATGTTAAAAAAGGAGCCAGGTTCTTATGTGCACAAGAAACCTGTGCGTAAAAAGTCAGCCAAAAAAAAGAAATGAGAACTAAAATATATGCCAAGTTTTAAGTTCATGAAGTTCAATATCAAATATCTTAAGTAGAGTAATATCGAAACAATTCCAAATCATGACAGAAATTTGGTAATTAATGATTACTGATTAAAATTTGGTGGATTTACTTGGCAAGTTTTCTCTTAAATACTTACTTAATCACAAATTTAAAATGTATGAAAACTTGCCAGTGAACCCACCAAATTTTAATCAGTAATCATTAATTACCAAATTTCTGTCATGATTTGGAATTGTTTCGATATTACTCTACTTAAGATATTTGATATTGAACTTCATGAACTTAAAACTTGGCATATATTTTAGATCTCATTACTTTTTTTGGCTGACTTTTTACGCACAGGTTTCTTGTGCACATAAGAACTTGGCTCCTTTTTTAACATTTATGTTTTTGTTGTGATAAAGTTAGCAGGACACTTTTGGAAATTCAGGTTAAAAAGTATCTTATCATTAGTTGCTACTTAATATCGAATTAGTTACGCAAAAAGAAAATTAATTGCATTTTTGGTTTGCGAAAAAATGGGTGTCCTGCTACCTTCATATGAATTTAACAGGACAACTTTCTCAAAAATAATTATAATCGAGCTGAAAAAAGTTGGTTATTGAGAACTTATTAATTGCGAATTAGTTATGCGAACAAAAATTTTATTGCATTTTTGGTTTGTGAAAAAAGAAATGATTGTCCCGCTAACTTCATATGAACTTACCAGGGCAACTTTCTCAAAAATGAAGATAATCGAGCTGAACAAATTTGGTTGTTGAGAACTAATTAATTGTGAATTTGTTACGTAAAAAAAGATTTAATTGCATTTTTGGTTTGCGAAAAAATGGGTGTCCTGCTAACTTCATATGAACCTAGCAGGACAACTTTCTCAAAAATAAGCGTAACTAATTTGCAATTAATTAGTTTGCAATAACCACCTTTTTTCAACAAACAAGAAAGTTGTAACATGTATGATGACAGGTTTTCAAACATTAAATCCCCCATACCATCTTTCAAATATTTAATAAAAATCCACTGTGGTACAATGTCATCAGTTTTGAAACTTTCTGTATAATTCGCCAATGAGTTTTCTCCACTCAACATTGAGCGTTTCAATGCTTGCAGCATTTGGCGGAAAATATTTATTTATTTATAATGAAAGTTAGAATTGTTCCAGCAATGACTTTTTTTTTATCTAAATATTTTATTACTTTAATTTTCAATGAGTTGGATTGAAAATTGGAACATAGGAATTTTTCAATTGGTGGTGAGAATGTGTGTAATGTGTATGGATAAAATGTGATTTCAAGGCAATACAATCATAGAAATGAAAATTATTATTACTATCAGCAAAATGGTAAAAGGTGGTAGGTTTTGAGTTGGAGGTGGTAGGATTTTAAAAACAAAAAAAGGTGGTAGAAATACCACTTAAGTGGTAGAAGTCCCATCACTGGCTTCGTAGATGGAAGGACCATTTTTGTGCCCTGCTAAATGAGGATTCAGTTGAGCAGAGTGCTGAAGTGCCCCAACTAAACGAGATGCGCAGGTCCTATAGGGGTATTGACATCGAACCCCCGTCAGAATCGGAAATTCGTACATCAATAAATCTCCTCAAAAACAACAAGGCAGCTGGACTGGACGGAATACCAGCTGAATTCCTGAAAGCCGATCCCGTAGCAGCGGCTAGTATTTTACATCCGCTGATACAAAACATTTGGGAAAACGAAAGCTATCCCAGGGACTGGAAGGATGGTGTGATTGTTAAGTTGCCAAAGAAAGGTGACTTAAAGAATTGCAACAATTGGCGTGGTATCACCGTTTTGTCCGTTTTCCCAAAACTAATGGCAACAATCATACTCGAGCGAATAAAGGATAGAATCGAGTCTACACTCAAGAGGCATCAAGCTGGCTTCCGCAGTGGTCGATCGTGTGTCGACCATATCAACACCCTGCGTATCGTCCTCGAGCAGTCGATGGAATATCAATCACCGCTTTACCTCATGTTCGTGGATTTTGAAAAGGCCTTTGATCGAGTTAACCGAGAATGTATATGGAGATCGTTGCTTGGTAGAGGAATTCCACCAAAAATTGTTGCCATTATTAAAGAGTCCTACAACAACGCGAGGTGTTTTGTTTTGCACAATGGGCAGCTATCCGACTCCTTCGTAGTGCAACAGGGTGTGAGACAAGGGGATGTTCTATTGCCAATTCTCTTCCTGCTGGCGATGGACGACGTATTGACGGCCAGTGTTGGTACAGCTGAGCGACAGGGCATTCAATGGAGACCGTTCGAAAGGCTCAGTCATTTAGACTATGCCGATGACATATGTCTACTGGCAAATAACATCAGTGGGCTGAACGGGATGTGCCAAGCACTGCAAGTGAAGGGAGAGTCGAGTGGTCTAAGAATTAACAGCAAAAAGACAAAAATAATGCTCACACAGCAGCGTATTATTTTACAGGAGACGCCAGTTGAAGTAGTGGAACAATTTAACAACCTTGGCAGTATTGTTTCTGCAAACGGTGCACAGTGGTCTCAAAAGCGAATCTAGCGGGTCAAAAGTCCAAAAAATATGCATTTTATATCAGGGCAGGTAGTACATAGGTTGATTGTACACATGTCAGAGACAATGTATAGAGTCAAATTAACTGACAGAAGACTTTAGTTTTCAAGCAATAATACCGTTAATTGCAGACACATCATTCAGTCATTGTTCGTTCAATATTTAATGATGGTAGGACTTTGTTTACCTCTTATTTGTTTGAAAAGTCATGAACTTTTTTGTTATTATTCCCAAATATACTATATTTAAAAAGGTTAATAATTTTGTTTATTTATGATTTAGGCTAGGACCGCACTTGCGATTTTCAGTCGGTGCGATTAAAAAATCGGTCTCGCAACAAATAATTGCCATGCACTCACTTGCGACTATCTATCGCGCGATTTTTTAGTCGCAAGAAATAGAACAAAAGGCTTTTAATATGAATGCACGCACATTCGTCTATTTAATTTTCCGACAGAAAAAACGCTCAAAAAAATAGATCTGGTTCCATTTTTGTAATCGCTGCGATTTTAAAGTCGCGTATGTGTGCACTCACATTTAAAACCATGTGTCTCATTTCTTGCGGCTAAATAATCGTACGATTAAAAATCACAAGTGCGTGTATAATTTTTTCTACTTGCGACTACGATTTTTTAGTCGCGCTTTCTTAAATCGCAAGTGTGAGCACAACCATCTAAGTCCGTTTGTTTCATTTTAACTTTCGACAATCGCATCGCCAGAAAAATGGAACAAATTTTCGACTTTTAATCGTCGCGATTTCTAGATCGCATGTGCGTTCATTCTTATTCAAATTCATGCGTTCTATTTCTGGCGACTAAACAGTCGCGCGATTGAAATCGCAAGTGCGGTCCTAGCCTTATGGTGTTTTAACTAAACGAACCATGGCATTTACTTTATTAGTAAGAAAAAATTGACAAAGCATTTATTCTGTAGGCTGCAACTTTTTCTGTACAAACCTGTACAAAAAGATTGAACTTAAACTAAGTTCCAGGATTAATATATATAACATATTTTAATATTTCATCTGCCCGTTTTTGCCCGTTTTCGAAAAAGTATAACATAACATCTTACAGGTTATTTGACGACAGTGGTCCAAATTCTTCGGCTAAAAATGAAAAACTATCAGTGGAAAATATCTCAGAGATCAATATAATATTAGCTTATATAGTTTTACCTATGTTCAAACCATAATTTAGTACAAAAACTGGCATTGAGACATCATTTCATCATTATTTCTGTGTCTTTCTTGTCTCTTAAAAATATTTAATTGTTCACATAACCATGAAAAAACGATTCTCTCTATTAGGCACCTGCAAGGCTATTTAGGTGTTTAAATAAGATACGGACACACACACCACTCGTTTACAAAGATTTGGATTTTTGACCCGCTAGATTTGCTTTTCAGCCCACTGTGCGGTGGTACGGATCTGGACGTTAAAAGTAGAATAAATAAAGCTCGTGCTGCCTTCGGTACTCTGTCCCCAGAGTCTACACTCAAGAGGCATCAAGCTGGCTTCTGCAGTGGTCGATCGTGTGTCGACCATATCAACACCCTGCGTATCGTCCTCGAGCAGTCGATGGAATATCAATCACCGCTTTACCTCATGTTCGTGGATTTTGAAAAGGCCTTTGATCGAGTTAACCGAGAATGTATATGGAGATCGTTGCTTGGTAGAGGAATTCCACCAAAAATTGTTGCCATTATTAAAGAGTCCTACAACAACGCGAGGTGTTTTGTTTTGCACAATGGGCAGCTATCCGACTCCTTCGTAGTGCAACAGGGTGTGAGACAAGGGGATGTTCTATTGCCAATTCTCTTCCTGCTGGCGATGGACGACGTATTGACGGCCAGTGTTGGTACAGCTGAGCAACAGGGCATTCAATGGAGACCGTTCGAAAGGCTCAGTCATTTAGACTATGCCGATGACATATGTCTACTGGCAAATAACATCAGTGGGCTGAACGGGATGTGCCAAGCACTGCAAGTGAAGGGAGAGTCGAGTGGTCTAAGAATTAACAGCAAAAAGACAAAACTAATGCTCACAGGCCGCTCCACACAGCAGCGTATTATTTTACAGGAGACGCCAGTTGAAGTAGTGGAACAATTTAACAACCTTGGCAGTATTGTTTCTGCAAACGGTGGTACGGATCTGGACGTTAAAAGTAGAATAAATAAAGCTCGTGCTGCCTTCGGTACTCTGTCCCCAATTTGGAAATCCAGTCAAATCTCCTTACGCACTAAGTTGAGATTCTTCGAATCCAATGTCAAATCCGTGCTGTTATATGCTTGTGAAACCTGGAAAGTCACGTCTACCATTTCGAAGAAATTGCAGGCTTTTGTGAATCGCTGTCTTCGCCACATCCTAAAGATTCGCTGGCCACAAATAATATCAAATGAGGAATTGTGGCGCAGGACAAGTCAAGAGCGGCTGGACGTCGACATAAGAAAGCGTAAATGGCGTTGGATTGGTCACACACTGAGGAAACCAAACGATGAAATTGCAAAGCAGTCCTTTGAATGGAATCCTCAGGGTGCACGGCGGGTTGGAAGACCAAGAACAACATGGAAATCAACTGTCTTAGCGGAAGCAGAATTCCAGAGAAAGACGTGGCCACAGCTTAAGTACCTTGCAGCAGACCGTGAAGGATGGAGACGTTTTGTTGACGCCCTATGCCCCAGCCGGGGATACAGGACACGATGATGATGACAATTATACAAACTTTTTGTATTTTTCTCGTATGAGGTTGTGGGTAAGGCTAGTAATAAATATAATTGTGAAAAATTTATAAAATATGATATTTATTTTCTTGATTCCATATTCGTTCCTTATAATCGCTCTATGCCATGAATATCGTTTCTTTGGGTTTCGTACTTTCTGCCGTTCGTTTCGTAATTCATAAAAGGGTCCCTGACGAAAGTTTTTACTATGACAAAGTGCTTAGAATTTTAAGATGATACTTTTATCTATTTTATATATCTTATTTCTTTTTCATTCAAAAATCTTGTGGGGATGAACTAGTCTAGGATCCCGCCCTAGGACGACCTACCCTCATAAAGGTACCAGATGAGCGGTATACAGTTTTGTAGACAGTGTCTTAAAAAACAATTTGCGCATGGGTTGCCTGTCGAAAAATGGTCAAGGCATAGGGCTGCCAAGCAATTACTCTCAATTTTTGAGGTTTTCAATTATCTGCCCCAGCTTAGATGGTAAGCCTTAAGGATATACAAAAAATATCATATAGTGAAAATTTTATTTCAAAATTTTAAACTACGTGATTTTTTGAGATTCGAAATTTCATTAGGGTAAATGAGGGTAAGCAAAGAGAAAAGTCTAGAATCTATTTTCCAAACGAAAAATGATGGGAAGTTTTTTTCTTTTTCGATCGTTAGATTATTTCTTTATATGATATTTTTTGTACATCCTTAAGGCTTACCATCTAAGCTGGGGCAGATAATTGAAAAACCTCAAAAATTGAGAGTAATTGCTTGGCAGCCCTATGCCCTGACCATTTTTCGACAGGCGACCCATGCGCATGTTGTTTTTTAAGACACTGTCTACAAAACTGTATACCGCTCATCTGGTACCTTTATGAGGGTACCTACCGTCCTATGGCGGGATCTTCTATTAAACAGAATGCAAAAACTATCAATATGGTATATATATATTGTAATAACTTTCCATATTTGAACTATAACGACTCCGAAATGCAAACAAACGGACACAATAAAGCTTACGGTCGCAGTGCAAACATACCCTTATTAGCAATAAGTATAGCAACTCTCAAACGAAGGAAGCGCCATCTGCCAGATTATAGCAGATTTACCAGCTGTCAAATAAAAGCTTTTGGAAGGGAAATTATTGGGAAATTTCCCCTATGGAAAGCTCTGGAAGCAGAGACTAGAACGTTCTCCTTATTTCCAGAGTTTGGAAAACAAGTATAAAAGGCACATGTTTGAACGGCAGCGATACAGTTTGTTTTTAATCGTGAATGAATAAAGTTGGTTGTAATAAAAGTGAAAAGTAAAGTTTGTGAATTAATTCAGTGTTGAATAATAAATCGTTTTGTTTGTAGTAAGAAAAGTAAAGTGTTTTATTTTGCGAAATTAATAAGTGGACGTTTTGAATAAAGTAAATAAATTTTATTAACGAACCTGAGAAAATATTACATTGGTGTCAGAAGTGGGATAAAACTTAATTTATCTGTGCACTCAGTAAATTTATTGTGTGAAAAGTAAAAAAAAAAAAAAAGACAATGGGTAAATCTTTGAATGATTTAAATGTAGTGGAACTCAAGGCAGAACTGAATAAGCGAGATCTTCCTACTGCTGGAACAAAGAATGATCTTATAATTCGTCTGCAAGAAGATTTAAGAAGATGTGGAAAAAACCCGGACACGTTTATATTCGATATTGAAATGGAAGAACAGCAAGAACAAGTAAGTACATCGGGCATGACCAATATGCTGTCTCAGCTGCTCGCAAAATTTGAAGAACAAAAGAATCTTCTATTAGAACAGCAAAGCCAAGAACAACATAATGAACAAAAGAATCTTCTCGACCGTTTCGAACAACAAAGTCAAGAGCAGAAGAATCTTCTAGAACAACAGAGCCAAGAACAACGGAATGAACAAAAGAATCTTCTCGAACGATTTGAACAACAAGGCCAAGAGCAACGTAGTGAACAAAAGAATCTTCTCGAACGATTCGAGCAACAAAGCCAAGAACAAAAGTGTCTACTGGAAAAACAGACAAATATGCTAGAATGTAAGTTAGATGCCTTTGACAATAGAATTATTGCTCTTGACGAGCGTGTCGATAAACAATTTTCTTCTATCGATAAACAATTGTTAACTGTCGATCAACAATTTTCTAATGTCGATAAGCAATTGTTGACAGTAGAATCAAAGTTCGAAAAAGTGGAAGATAAAATCGAATCCATTACTAAGGAATTGGACAAAGTAAGGAAAATGAAGGTTCGAGAAAGATCTGGTGACTGTCCTAGGAGAAAGGAGATGCATCCACCAACCTTCGATGGACAAACTTCTTGGTCAATCTACAAGAAGCAGTTTGAAGCAGCCGCAGCACCAAATGGCTGGGATGAGGAGGACAAATACGCTGACGCTTGCCCTCAGAGGAACTGCTGCTGAACTGCTGCAAACCATACCAGCAGATAAGAGTGGCAACTTCCGTGCTCTTGTTCAGGCCATTGACAAACGCTTTGGAGATGGCCATATGCAAGAAGTCTTCCGTGTTCAACTCAATACTAGAATCCAGAAAAGGGGAGAAACTCTGCAACAGCTTCAAGCAGACATCGAACGATTGGCACATCTGGCATATCCAGCTGCAGGAGATGAAATCATCAACCAACTCGCAACAGAAGCCTTTGTTCGTGCTGTATCTGACATCAACGCACACTCCCTGAAGCATTGGCGTTCGCCCTGACTATGGACGCAGCAGAACAGGCTTCTCAAGGAGTTCATCGGGTAAGAGAAATAGAAATTGAGGAGTGTTCTTGCCAGAGAACTGCATTCCAAAGGAACCAGCGAGATGGGCCTGCTCGATGCTGGAACTGTAACAAGACCGGACATCTTCAACGCCAGTGCAGATTGCCACCTAGAAGACCTGCATGTCAACATTGTGGAAGCAGAAACTTTAACAACAACAATGTCAATACTCCTACTCGCCCCGTTTCGCAACCGGGAAACGAGTAAGAACCAACTTCGAGGGGCAGAAGCTGGTTTCTGGTATCAATGGCCCCAGAACCACCATCCAGGTCTCACAGACGAAACGAAACAACAAAAGTCTGACTGTGGAGGCAACACTAAACGGCAAGAAGCAAGTGGCTACGATTGACACCGGTGCCACTGCCTCCATTGTTCGAAAGGACTTGGTGAAGATGACGTGGCTGCATAACACCAACGCCTACCGTCTGAAAACAGCAACAGGAGAGGCAGCCAGAGTGTACGGGGAGGTTCGTCTAACGATCCGTTTGGCAGAACTAGAGTTTTCACATCTGTTTCTGGTAGCAGATATATGTGACGAGTGCATCGTTGGAATCGACTTCATGAAAGAGCATGGAGTAATTCTTGATATCGGGAAGCAAGTTCTTAAGTACCAAAATGTGGAAATTCCTATGGTTTATGGCAACGAAAACTCATCAACACTAAGGACCGTCATTAAGGAAGATATTTGCCTGCCACCTTCTTCAGAAGTGTTCGTTTGGACGAAAATAAAGGGTGATTTGGGTAGCCATCGATATCTAATGGTGGAACCAGACTCTGAGCAGTCTTCCCAAAACATCATCCTTGAGAAGACACTTGTGGAACCAAAGAACAACATGGTGCCTGTACGCATACTCAACATCAAACCGTACGAAGTCAAGCTTAGAAAAGGAGAAGTTGTTGGAAGGTGTGAATCCGTATCCGCAATAACTAAAATCATAGAAGCTGACACACACAAATCTGTGGACCCTGGGAAAGTGAACTCTATGAAGGCAAAAATTCTGAAGTCATCCAAATTAAATGAACGTCAGCTTAGTGTTGCTGGAAGCCTCCTTCACGAGTACGCTGATATACTATCGTCACCCAGTGGGCAGTATGGTCGAACAAAACTGGTGCAGCATCGAATCGACACAGGAGACGCGAGACCTATTCGACAACCAGCAAGACGTCTCCCATAAGCCAAACAAACCGAAGTTGCAGAGATGATATCGACAATGAAGAGAGATGGGCTAATCGAAAACTCTAAAAGTCCTTGGGCATCCCCAGTTGTTCTTGTCAAAAAGAAGGACGGAAGTACTCGATTTTGTGTGGACTATCGGAGGCTGAACGATGTGACAAAGAAAGACAGCTACCCTCTGCCAAGAATAAGCGATACTCTGGATGCGATGGAAGGAGCTGAATGGTTCTCAACATTGGACTTAAAGAGTGGCTACTGGCAGGTAGAAATCCATCCAGAAGATCGAGAAAAGACGGCTTTCTCCACAGGAAATGGTCTGTGGCAATTTAAAGTGATGCCTTTCGGACTATGCAACGCTCCGGCAACATTTGAGCGTTTGATGGAGTGCGTTTTCCAAGGACTTACTTGGAAATCTTGCCTAGTCTATTTGGACGATGTCATCGTTTATGGTAAGACATTTGATGAGCATTGTGGAAACCTTAAGGCCGTGTTCCAGAGGCTTCGAGAAGCAAACTTGAAATTGAATCCAGACAAGTGCGAATTTTTTAAGTCTGAGGTAAAATACTTGGGACATATCATCTCTTCCCAAGGAGTGAAGACTGATCCTGAAAAAGTTGACACTGTAAAGAATTGGCCAACACCACAGGATAAACATCAACTCCGAAGCTTTCTTGGTCTAGCCACGTACTATCGACGATTTGTGAAGGATTTTGCTGGAATCGCGAAAAGTTTGCACCAGCTAACAGAGAAAGGCAAACCATTCAAATGGTCAAGCGAGTGCGAGAAAAGCTTCCGGGAACTTAAACAGCGCCTATGCAATACACCAGTTTTGGCCTATCCGACACCAGGGAAACCTTTCATCATTGACGCTGACGCGAGTAACGTGGGAATTGGAGCCGTACTCTCACAAGTTCACCAAGGAGAAGAGAAGGTTGTCGCCTACTACAGCAAGGTACTCTCAAAAGCCAGAAAGAAATTACTGTGTGACCAGAAGAGAACTTCTAGCTTTAGTATCGGCAACAAAACACTTCCATAAGTACATCTATGGACAGAAGTTCCTTCTTCGAACAGATCATGGCGCACTTAATTGGCTGTTGAACTTCAAAATTCCAGAAGGTCAAGTGGCAAGATGGATTGAGAGATTGCAGACATACGACTACCAGATCCAACATCGAAGAGGAAGGTTGCACTCAAATGCAGATGCCTTATCTCGGAGACCATGCAAACCGGACTGCAAGCACTGCACACGTCAGGAAGAGAAGGAAGCTGCTGCTATCCAGCGATTAAGAGCTGATCCCATTTACGGTTGGAGTAACGGAGAACTGAGGACTGCCCAACATGAAGACTCGGATGTCGAGCCTATTCTTGCGTGGAAGGAACACCAAGAGAAACCAGAATGGGGTGACATCTCCGATAGAAGTCCAACTCTTAAAGCGTATTGGGCACAATGGGACTCACTTCATGTACAAGAAGGAGTACTAAGACGAAAGTGGGAATCCACAGACGGCAAATCTTATGTGATGCAGCTAGTCGTACCTCGTTCCAAGGTTAATGATGTTCTTAAAGAGATGCATAAGGGAGCTTCCGGAGGACATTTGGGGGTGAATAAGACACTGGAAAAGGTAAGGCAGCGATTCTACTGGCTACATGCAAGAGAAGATGTCGAAAAATGGTGCCGAAAATGTGATACTTGTGCTGCAAGCAAGGGACCAGGCAGAAAAGTCCAGAGTAGAATGCAGCAGTATAATGTGGGCACGCCTTTTGAGAGGATTGCAATAGACGTTGCAGGCCCTTTTCCAGAAACCGAAAACGGAAACCGATACATTCTGGTAGTAATGGACTACTTCAGCAAGTGACCTGAGGCATTTGCCATCCCAAACCAGGAAACCAAAACAGTCGCGGATCAGATTGTTTTCAACTTGGTAAGCAGGTTTGGTGTACCTATGGAACTCCATTCAGATCAAGGGAGGAACTTCGAGTCCAAAATTTTTCAGGAAGTTTGTACACTCCTTGGCATTAAAAAGACGAGGACAACACCGCTTCACCCACAATCTGATGGGATGGTTGAACGATTCAACCGGACCCTTAAAGAACACCTTTCCAAAGTTGTAAGCGACAACCAACGAGACTGGGATCGGCATATTCCGTTATTCTTGATGGCCTATCGAAGTGCGGTACATAGCTCAACAGGACATACACCATCAGAAATCCTGCTCGGGAGCTCAATACGACTACCAAGCGAAATCAAATTTGGATGTTATACAAGTGAGCCACAAGGAATAGATGACTACGTGGACAACCTCAAAGAAAAGCTAGTTGACATTCACGAAAGGACGAGGGCAAATATAAAGCTGTCGAGTGATCGGATGAAAACAAGATACGACGCAAAAGCCACAACGACAGGATTCCAAGTGGGAGATCTTGTGTGGTTTTATAATCCCCACCGTCGGAAGGGACTCTCACCGAAGCTTCAAAAAAATTGGGAAGGCCCTTATGCTGTTGTAACACGAATAAACGATGTCGTCTACCGCATTCAGAGAGGATTAAGAGGCAAACTAAAAGTAGTTCACAGCGACCGTTTGCATCATTATAATGGTGATGGAAGTGATGGATTTGCTCGGGACGATCAATCCTAAGAGGGGGGCTGTGTAATTACTTTCCATATTTGAACTATAACGACTCCGAAATGCAAACAAACGGACACAATAAAGCTTACGGTCGCAGTGCAAACATACCCTTATTAGCAATAATTATAGCAACTCTCAAACGAAGGAAGCGCCATCTGCCGGATTATAGCAGATTTACCAGCTGTCAAATAAAAGCTTTTGGAAGGGAAATTATTGGGAAATTTCCCCTATGGAAAGCTCTGGAAGCAGAGACTAGAACGTTCTCCTTATTTCCAGAGTTTGGAAAACAAGTATAAAAGGCACATGTTTCAACGGCAGCGATACAGTTTGTTTTTTAATCGTGAATGAATAAAGTTGGTTGTAATAAAAGTGAAAAGTAAAGTTTGTGAATTAATTCAGTGGTGAATAATAAATCGTTTTGTTTGTAGTAAGAAAAGTAAAGTGTTTTATTTTGCGAAATTAATAAGTGGACGTTTTGAATAAAGTAAATAAGTTTTATTAACGAACCTGAGAAAATATTACAATATATATAAATTTTATAAATAAAATAAAACAAAATAAAATAAAATAAAATAAAATAAAATAAAATAAAATAAAATGAAATAAAATAATGGCGAAAAATGAAGAAGAGATGCAAAGCATGATAAGAAGACTGGAGAAGTACTTCGAGAGGAAAAGATTGGAGGTAAATGTGGGAAAGACGAAAGTGATGAGGTTCAGGAAAGGAGGAGGGAGGAACACAACAGTAGACTGGAAATGGAGGGGAAAGAAGATCGAAGAGGTAAAAGAATTTAAATACCTGGGGTATGTGTTCAAAAAGAATGGAGGGCAGGAAGCACATATAAAGGACAGAATAAAAAAGGCAGCAGCGGCCATGAAGGAAGCATGGGGGATTGCAAGGAGGAAATTCGAGAAGGATTGGGAGAGAAAGATGTGGCTTTTCGACACTCTGGTGTGGACGGTGATGGGATATGGGGCGGAAGTATGGGGATGGGAGGAGAGACAAGAAATGGAAAGGGTGCAAGAAAGGTACCTCAAGTGGACGCTAGGGGTAGGATGGCAAACTCCAGGGTACATGGTAAGAGAGGAAACAAAACCAGATAAGATAATGATTAGAGCACGAAAAAGGGCATGGAATTATGAACAGAAATTAACAGATGGAAGAGGAAGCGAAATAGCAAGGGAATGTTTAGAGGAGATGAAAAAGAGACAGAGAGATGGTCGGGGAAGAGAGTCACTATGGGAACAAGGGAGAGAAAAAATTAAGGGAAGAGAAGACAGTGTGAATGGATACGAGGGTGTAGATAGAGAAGACAGGAGAGAGCAAGAAATGGAAAGAAGTGAACGAATAAGAGAATCCAGTTACAATAGGTGGTATAAAGAAATAATGACAGAAGGGATTCCACAATATTTAAAAGTGGGTTGGAAGACAGAAAGAACAAGGAGAATTGCAAGAGTCAGGCTAGGGAATGAGGTGAGAGAAAGATGGTACTGGAAACGGGAAGAGGAGAGAATGTGCAGAATATGTGAGGGTGAACAAGAGACATGGCAACATGTATAGGAAAGATGCAGATCTGGCGGAGATGAAGGAAAATCAATAGGGGAAAGGATGAGGGAAATAATGGACGAAACAGGGAAGGGGGAAGAGTGGATAAAGGAACTAGAGGCAGTGAGAAAAGGTAAGGTGATAGAGAGAGAGAGGGGAGGAGAGGGAGCAGAGTAGGGAAGCGGGAGCCTTGTAACCCTTAGGGGAGTCAATACAAATCTATGTTTGTATGTATGTAATAAAATAAAATAAAATAAAATAAAATAAAATAAAATAAAATAAAATAAAATAAAATAAAATAAAATAAAATAAAATAAAATAAAATAAAATAAAATAAAATAAAATAAAATAAAATAAAATAAAATAAAATAAAATAAAATAAAATAAAATAAAATAAAATAAAATAAAATAAAATAAAATTCAATAAAATAAAATAAAATAAAATAAAATAAAATAAAATAAAATAAAATAAAATAAAATAAAATAAAATGAAATAAAATAAAATAAAATAAAATAAAATAAAATAAAATAAAATAAAATAAAATAAAATAAAATAAAATAAAATAAAATAAAATAAAATAAAATAAAATAAAATAAAATAAAATAAAATAAAATAAAATAAAATAAAATAAAATAAAATAAAATAAAATAAAATAAAATAAAATAAAATAGAATTTGGTATTGGACGTGAACGGACGTGTTTGTTGGTTTGCTCTTGGAAAATAAATAAAATAAAATAAATAAACAAATAAAATAAATAAAATATATAAAATTAATTAAATAAATAAATAAAATTAATAAATTAATACATATTATTGGATAAATATAAATAAAAACAAATTAAACAAATAAAATAGATAAAATAAATAAAATAAAATAATTAAAATAAATAAAACAATAATAAAAAAATATGTATACAAAAAAAGAGAGCAAAAGGGCGGACAAAAGAGGAGAATGTAGCGAGGAAGAATTGAAGAGGAGAGGAAGGCCGACAAACCTCGAAAGATTGTCGAAGAATATGAACACGGGATCGATGGGAGATATTAGTGAGTTATGGAAGAGGAAGAGAGAGCAGGCTAACGGTGTCGAGCAAGAGAATGAGGAAGGAATCGAGGTATTCCAAGCCAGCAAGAAAATCCCACGGTCGCCACAGAAGAAAGATCAAGAGGAGTCGAAAGTAGAAAGGATGTTGAAGGAGATGAGGTATGAATTCAAACAGGAGATGCAAGAGGTGAAGCAAGAGGTGAAAGAGTTGAGAATAGAGATGAAGGAAGAACTGGGAAAGATGAGAGAAGAGATAAGAAGAGGGGAAAAGGAGAGAGAAGAAATGAAAGCTGAAGTAAGAGGGCTAGCGAGAAGGATAGAAGAATTAGAGATGAAAGAACAGGGCGTTCGGGAGATAGACGAGAGAATAAAGAATAATAGAGCGGAAATTGAAGAAGGAACAAGCACAATGAGTGGTGGAGATGGGAAAGAAAACCTAGCGGAGAGGATGAAAGAGATGGAAGCAAAGAAAGAAAGACAAGAAAAAGAAAAACGAAGGAGGAATATAATGATTAAAAACGTGCAGATACGAGGCACAGTAAAAGAAACGGTAGAAAGAATATTCGAAAGGATAGGAGTCCAAGCAAGGATCGTGGAAGCAAGGGAGGTCGGAAGGAGAGGTGCAGACAGGAAAGAAGGTATGATAGAAGTAAAGATGGAAACACTAAACGGTAAAACAGAGGTGATGAGAAAGAAAGCCAACTTAAGAGGTAGGAGGGAAAGAATTGAAGAGGACCTAACGTGGAAAGAACGAAGAATGCAGTGGCTAATAAGGGATCGAGCAGAAGAAGAAAAGAAAAAAGGGAAGCAGGTCATAACAAGTTTTGGGAAACTGATAGTAAATGGGGAGACATGGGTTTGGGATGAAAAAAGGGAGGTCATAAGGAAAATAATAGATAAAGAGGGAGAACAGGAGAAACAAATGCAGAGTGAGAGTAGGAATATCGAAAGACAAGAAGGGGAAGGAGGAATAGAAGAGAAACCAGAATCAAAAAACGGATAAGGGAAGAAGAAGAAGGAGATAAAACAAGTAGAAAAGAGTCAGAGGATAGATGGAAGATAGGCTTCTGGAATGTTGCGGGGATAGCGAATAAAGAAAAAGAGTTCTGGGAAGGGATCAAAGAATGGGAAGTTGTAGTGATGATAGAAACGTGGGTAGTGGAAAAGAATTGGGAAAAATGGAAAACAAAACTGCCAAAGGGGTATTAATGGACCAGACAGGGAGCAAAAAAGAAGAACAAGAAGGGAAGAGCTATGGGGGGGATGATAATGGGAGTTAGAGAAGAAATGGCAATAGAGGGTGATGAGATTCAGGAACAGGAAGAAGGATTAATGAGCAGGAGAGTTAAAGCAGGTACGGACGAATGGGTTATAGTAGCAACGTACGTAAATGGTGACATTGATAAGAAGTTGGAAAGCTTAAGAAGATGGATGGAGAGGCAGTCAGAGGAAGAAAGAGTGATAATAGGGGGAGACTTCAACGCAAGAACAGGACTGGAGGGTGGGAGAGTGAGGGATACGGAAGACGAAGAGAGTGGGAGGAGATCGAAAGATAAAAAAGTGAACGCCGAAGGAAAGAAACTAACGCAGATGATAGGAGAATTAGGGTGGAAAATTTTCAACGGGAATATAGAGGGGGATGAGGAGGGAGAGTTCACATATACAGGAGGCAGAGGGGAGACAGTAATAGATTATGTACTAGGTGACGAAAGGACGAGAAGAGGAGTAGAAAGGATGGAAGTAACAGATAGAATAGAATCGGATCATCACCCAATGGTGATCACAATAAAAAGAGGAAGAAGGAGAAAGAGGGATAAAGCAAATGAAGTAAAACGAACAAAAACGGGAAGGTGGTCGGAGGAGATGAAACGGGAATTCGAGAGAAGAATGCGGAGAGTGAGCTTGGAGGAAGGAGCAGAGGATTCAGAAAAGCAGATAGGGGAGAGGATTAAGAGAGAGATTGAACGTAGTGAGGAGGTAGGGGGAAGGGAAAGGAAACAGAAAAGGAGAGGATGGTGGGATGAAGAATGTAGGGAGAAGAAAGAAGAAGTAAGAAAGGAGTTAAGGAGGTGGAGGAAGAGTATCGGGACGAAGGAAAAATACAGGGAGCGAAAAAGAGAATATCAAGCGATGATTGAGAGAAAGAAAAGAGAGGAGCAGGATGAGATAATAAGAGATATTGCAGAGGCCAATACCGAAAACAAAGTGTGGGAAATTATAAATAGAGGCAGAAAGAAGAGAAATACGAGGGGGGAAGGGATTGAAGAAGAGGAATGGAAAAAATACTTTATGAGTCTAATTGGAGGGGTGGAAGAAAGAGTGAGAATGGGAGAACAGGTAACAAGAAGAGCGGAAGACGCGACCGAAATTAGTAAAGAGGAGATCAGAAGGATGGTAAGAAAACTCAAAGAAGGAAAAGCAATGGGAATAGAGAGAATAGAAAGTGAGAGGAAAAAGAATTTGCTCGCTGGCATATGCAGACGATGTGGTGTTAATGGCGAAAAATGAAGAAGAAATGCAAAGCATGATAAGAAGACTGGAGAAGTACTTCGAGAGGAAAAGATTGGAAGTAAATGTGGGAAAGACGAAAGTGATGAGGTTCAGGAAAGGAGGAGGGAGGAACACAACAGTAGACTGGAGATGGAGGGGAAAGAAGATCGAAGAGGTAAAAGAATTTAAATACCTGGGGTATGTGTTCAAAAAGAATGGAGGGCAGGAAGCACATATAAAGGACAGAATAAAAAAGGCAGCAGCGGCCATGAAGGAAGCATGGGGGATTGCAAGGAGGAAATTCGAGAAGGATTGGGAGAGAAAGATGTGGCTTTTCGACACTCTGGTGTGGACGGTGATGGGATATGGGGCGGAAGTATGGGGATGGGAGGAGTGACAAGAAATGGAAAGGGTGCAAGAAAGGTACCTCAAGTGGACGCTAGGGGTAGGATGGCAAACTCCAGGGTACATGGTAAGAGAGGAAACAAAACCAGATAAGATAATGATAAGAGCACGAAAAAGGGCATGGAATTATGAACAGAAATTAACAGATGGAAGAGGAAGCGAAATAGCAAGGGAATGTTTAGAGGAGATGAAAAAGAGACAGAGAGATGGTCGGGGAAAAGAGTCACTATGGGAACAAGGGAGAGAAAAAATTAAGGGAAGAGAAGACAGTGTGAATGGATACGAGGGTGTAGATAGAGAACTAGAGGCAGTGAGAAAAGATAAGGTGATAGAGAGGGGAGGAGATGGAGCAGAGTAGGGAAGTGGGAGCCTTGTAACCCTTAGGGGAGTCAATACAAAAATATAAAATAAAATAAAATAAAATAAAATAAAATAAAATAAAATAAAATAAAATAAAAAAAAATAAAATAAAATAAAATAAAATAAAATAAAATAAAATAAAATAAAATAAAATAAAATAAAATAAAATAAAATAAAATAAAATAAAATAAAATAAAATAAAATAAAATAAAATAAAAAAAAATAAAATAAAATAAAATAAAATAAAATAAAATAAAATAAAATAAAATAAAATAAAATAAAATAATATAAAATAAAATAAAATAAAATAAAATAAAATAAAATAAAATAAAATAAAATAAAATAAAATAAAATAAAATAAAATAAAATAAAATAAAATAAAATAAAATAAAATAAAATAAAATAAAATAAAATAAAATAAAATAAAATAAAATAAAATAAAATAAAATAAAATAAAATAAAATAAAATAAAATAAAATAAAATAAAATAAAATAAAATAAAATAAAATAAAATAAAATAAAATAAAATAAAATAAAATAAAATAAAATAAAATAAAATAAAATAAAATAAAATAAAATAAAATAAAATAAAATAAAATAAAATAAAATAAAATAAAATAAAATAAAATAAAATAAAATAAAATAAAATAAAATAAAATAAAATAAAATAAAATAAAATAAAATAAAATAAAATAAAATAAAATAAAATAAAATAAAATAAAATAAAATAAAATAAAATAAATTAAAATAAAATAAAATAAAATGAAATAAAATAAAATAAAATAAAATAAAATAAAATAAAATAAAATAAAATAAAATAAAATAAAATAAAATAAAATAAAATAAAATAAAATAAAATAAAATAAAATAAAATAAAATAAAATAAAATAAAATAAAATAAAATAAAATAAAATAAAATAAAATAAAATAAAATAAAATAAAATAAAATAAAATAAAATAAAATAAAATAAAATAAAATAAAATAAAATAAAATAAAATAAAATAAAATAAAATAAAATAAAATAAAATAAAATAAAATAAAATAAAATAAAATAAAATAAAATAAAATAAAATAAAATAAAATAAAAATTAAATTAAATTAATTTTTAATTTCCCTTTCTCTGAGAAGTGATCATACGCCATCTGGTTTGTGAAGGAGTCGGGAAAAAATTTCGTCTGATGATAATACTATTAGATTTATATACAATGGTAATACTTATGATTTCATAGAACGAGTTAAAAACTTAGAAATGAATGAAAATGAGGTTTTAATATCATTTGATGTGGTAGCATTATTTCCGAGTATTCCGATTAAAGAAACCTTAGATTTGCTGAAAAACTGGCTTCATGAATACGAAGATAACCAAGAAAAGAAAAAGATCTACTTTGACGCAGCCAAGTTATGTATGGACTACAACTGTTGCCAATTTCTTGACAAGTTTTACAAAATTACTGAGGGCACAACAATGGGAAATTCGCTTTCTCCATTTTTAGCAAACTTGTTTATGTCAAATTTTGAAAAACAAATTGAAGCAGAAGGAAATTTACCAGATGTATGGTTTCGATATGTAGATGACATTTTCACCTGCATAAATCCAAACAATCTGGATCTCTCATGAACATGTTGAACTCAAAATGGCCTTCTTTGAAATTTACATTTGAAATGGAGAAAGATAAGACGCTCCCATTTTTAGATGTGTTAATAAGGAGAAACCCTGAAAACAAACTGAGTTTTTCAATATATGGAAAACCAACCAACATTCCCGATATATCCCAAGTGATTCCTTCTGTCCTATACAGCATAAAAAGGCTGCTTTTAATAGCATGGTATGTAGGACCAAAGTGTAGCCGACAAGTAAAGTTCCAGAATATCATGCCCGTTAGTCCGCAGTCTTATTCGCATATTCCATATTCCAATCTAACTAAATAACATGTCATTCTCAATCGTTAAGTCTAACCGAAAAGTCGAGCTAAGTTTATTTTAAGTTTTGCAAATCTCTTTTGTTTTTTTTAATTATTAAATTATTTAACTTAAATTATAACTTTTTGAATTATATCAAATAAAAATGAATTTAAACGATCACTGATCGAATATAACGTGTTATAATTTAAACTACATGGTATTTCGTTCATGTTTGGTTCCAATGAGTGCAAGGAATTATATGGAGGAGTTGGATTACATTAAATATTCCGCCATGCTCAACGGATATGACAAGGAAATGATAACAAAAAGGGTTCACAAACAATCTAAAATACTTAAAAGAACAAACTTAACAATACTTAAAACTGTTAAAGAGATCGAAGAAAAGAAACGCTTGAAAATACATTTTGCACCTTCAATAACAAATAAACTCACAAAAGTGTTTAAACAACAAAATATACAATTAGTTTTTCATCAGACTCTAAACTCAATACAAAACTGGGATCAACAAAAGACAGGACAGAAAATATTAAAAAGCCAGGTATCTACGAAATTGCATGTTATAATTGTGAACAAAAATACTATGGACAAACCAAGAGAAACATTGAAACAAGGTTCAACGAGCATCTAGCCACCAAAAGCTCAGCAGACCTAACAAATCTGCGGTTGCATTGCACATGCTGGAAAACAAACATGATGTGACGAAGGAAAGCTTAAAACTTATCAAGCATGTGAGCGATGACAGGTACTTGGACGCATATGAAAGCATTTACATGCATAAAAACAACAACATTTTGATGAACACGATGGATGCACCGATCAAGTCTTCTCTTTTCAACACCATTAGAAAAAACTAATCAAATGCTTTGGGTTATTGTTTTTTCTTTCAAACTGTTTGTTTAAATGCAGATCAAAAGCTTTATTATTATTTATTTTATAAAAAGAAGTGCTGAAGATGGCATGTAAAATGCCGAAATGCATCCTAAATTGACGTTTGTTATTTTGTTTCTTGTTTTAATTCTGTGTAATTGTAAAGAACGAAAGATAAACGCATAATAAAAGTGAAGTCAGTAAGGCGTTTGACTATGTACTTATTTTGTTTTTAAATGATATTAGACTTCACGGTTGTTGTGTATGAGATCGATATTTTAATATTTGATTTTATTTAAAGTAACTGAAATCGTTTAACAATCTTTGCTGGTATTTGGTGTTTTATTAATCTTATAAACTTTTTTAATCAAATTGAATTCTTAACATTAAACCTATAATATGATGACCATCTTCTTCTTTTATTACAAAAAATTCAATGAGTACTCCTTTTTGGTTATTTAAATCACAATTAATATTACATATTTCGATTGAATTAATTTTTTCACCAGTATATGATACTTTATTTGACACGCATGGCTTTAATTTAATATTTTGTAAATTTAATTTTTCTAATGTTTTTATAGATAACACATTAACTTCTGCACCACTATCTTGTAAACAACTTATTTATTTTTTGTTGACAGTTATATCCACTGTCCATAATTTGTTGTCTTCTTTCCCATTTTTGTGTTGACGTATAGTTGCTAAAAATAACTCTTCCGGTTCTTGTTCTTCGTATTGATCTGCTTCATATTGGTATTCGTCTTGCTCTTGCAAATAGTTTATGTGCATTTTACTTGGGCACATTAAATTTTAGCAAAATGATTTGTTTTACCGCAATTTTTACAAATTACATCGATTGCTGGGCATCTGAACCTGTTCTGCTGTCCGCATCGATTACAGCAATTTGATGAGCTTGGTATGTATTTTCCGAGTTCAGGAAAATGAGATCTTAGAGCCTTCAGCAATCTCAGTCTCGTGAACAAGATTTCTCAGAAATTTTGCTGTCAAATTACTGAGGAAGCAAAATATTGGATTCGCTTGCTCAGTTTTTGACACTGAGCCGTCTGAGATCTCGTTATCCTGAACACGCCTATTGGTTGCTTTTTTTTCCTCCAATTGATGACGTCTTCATTTGCTTATTCTTTTACGAAATTGCTTTGTTTAGTTTTGATGTTAGATTTACCGTTTGACTTTGATGAATATGCGCCTATGCGGGACCTGTGCCTAATTTGCCTATGACCGATGTACTATTTGCGTTTTCAAGCTGTATTGTCTGAGTTTCCGTTTGTTCCATCAAACGTGCGATTTCGATGGCTTAAGTAAGCGATGCCTTTCTTTCTTGCAACAGTTTTTCTCTAATGGCATGGTTTTCTTTGCTTAAACCACAGATGAAAATGTCTTTGAAGATGTCGTCTTGTAATGTCCCAAGTTCACACGATATACTCAAATTTTTCAAATTTGTGACAAATTCCGTTATTGATTCGTCCGGCATTTGCTTACGTGTGAAAAAATTGTGCCTTTCCACCGCTTTATTCTTTTTTGGTGTACAAAACTTGAATTGGGCTATCACCTCATCATATTTTATTTCGTCTATGCTCACACCAAACGATTTAAAGATTGTGTTAGAGCTTCAGGACCAAGATAATGAAGGAATATAGCAACTTTTGGCAAGGGTACGATAACTTAGGCGCCAAGAAATGATAACGGTTTTTTGTAGAACATTTCAATGCAAGCATTTTTTACTATTGGAGGGGGGTCTATCTCACCCCGTTTGGGCGGGAGGGGCAATATTATAAAAAAAGTACCAAAAATGTAAAAAAAAATATTAAAAAATAACGGTAATACTTACAACTAAGTATTATACCTTTTTTTAAAGCCAATACTCTGTTTTATTAGCTAATTTTTGAATCAAGTGAAATCTGTACATGGCTTTTGAAAAAAAACTAGTTTTAAACTCAAAGTTTGCGAAAAAAGACACAAACAAAGGGTTTAAAGTGTAATTTATCAAAACTGTAAAATTATATAGCATTTTTTCTGAAATTCGTTGCTGTAATTAATTTTTAATCAAAATTTGAAAACTAGATGATTCTATGTCTTTTAGTTTGAGAAAATCGATAATTACTATAGCTTCTTTTGTATGGAATGTTTGTTTTTTGCTTGCTTACATATTACGGCAGGCGCACAGTGGACCGTTTCATACATGCTAGACGCCAAAAAGTCAACTCCGAATTTTCGTTGTTGGTGCAATTCTAAAATGTAACGATAACCCACTGATCACAAAAGTACAACTAAATAAGATTCAACTTGAATAAGTTTGAAGTAATCGTACAACAAAGACAACCTCCAATTTTCTGTAATGGGTAACTATCTAGAAGTGAATTTTTAGCTTCATATAATTCATATAATTTAAAATTATTCGTAAAACTCAACAAAAAAATACGAAAATCTTTAAAAACGTATGTAGTTTATTAATAAATTGTTTGAAAACCCATAGCATATTCTATAGATATTAAAAAATACAAAGAAAAATTACCTTTTTTAGTGTACGCAAAGTGTTGTTTAAAGTTATTTTGGATAATCTAAATAGGAGTTTATCATTATGTCATGATGAAATATGTGTTTTGTAAAGCTTGTCATGTCTGTTTAAAGGAAATACCTTCCTTTCATTTCGCACGAATTTGCATGGTATATTTTTTGCACTAAAATTATTTTCTTAACTATTTTTACGTATACTGTCATAAATCGGTAACCGTTAAGCTAATTAACAAAAACTGTATATTTTTAGAATGGTGTGATTTGTCTCGTTCTGACAATGTTCCATTTGTGTTAATAGGATTGATATTAAGTAAGTTACCGGAGGTCAAAGCTACAAAAACTAGAATTTTTGAAAAATTTCTAGATTTTGGTTGCTCTTTACGGGGAGATAAATAATGACGAGACATATCGTAAGAAAGATTTTTTTTATGAACTACAATAGTAACTATAAGAGCTCATTTCAAATCACGATGTGAAAAAAGTTATTTTCTAGTCAAGACTTTTTTTCATACCTAAATGTACTGAAACATAAAAATTGCCTAGCGAATAACTTTTTTCACACAGTGATTTGAAATGTGCTCCTAAGGTAATGCTGTCAGAAGGAGACACATCGACATTAAAAAATATACACTTTATGTTAATAAGCTAAGCCGTTAACGAGATTTTTGACAGTATCTAAAAAAAATAGCTAGGAAAATTCTTTTTGCGCTTATCTCGCAAACGCGTCTTTGGAGAAAAAAATCTGTATTTTCGTATTCAGCGACCCACTACGATGGCTTAAAATTATATAAGCTGTGTAATATGCACAAAAATTAATAGTTTTGAGAAACTGAAATGTTGGCGGCTTAGTAAAAGAAATTTTTTTGATTTATTTTTAATTTTAAAGAACCCCGCACTAAATGTATGAAAAAATTTTCCCGGTCAAATTGGCTGAAATTTTAGTATATTATACTTGATACTATTCTGAATAAACAAATATAGGGACAAACCGCTCAGAAACAAATAGTTTTTTTTTTTTTTTGTTTTGTGTCCAAAAATAGATGTACGAAAAATAATAACTGGATTTTATATTTTCTTAGGCTGTTGAATAAGAATTATTATTATTTTGGCCTTATTTCGACCCCGTTATAAAATATTTACCGCTTTTTGGCATATTTTGAGCGTTTTAAATAATGATTTGTTTATTTTTGCTCGTTTTTTTGTAAGTCAAATGGAATTATTTATACACAACTTACTTTATACATCAAGGGGACCACCGAAAGAGGTGGAGAGGGGGAAAGACAAGTATTTGTCAATCAAAAGTCCATTATAAAAACCTTAAAATATGTTTAAAGCGTGGAATATAAAAAGCCTTTGCTCCCCTCTGATCACCTGTGAATATATTATATTAGGTATACTATACCTAAACGGGCTTATAGAGCTCCACTATCTCAGTAAGCTCGATCAACTGTAACGATATCATTTTCTTCAATTATTTTAATTTGACCAAGTTGAAATATTTTGTGGGTGAAAAATCTGGTTCTTCTTCGGCTATTTTGGTCACTTTGGTATATGCAATGAAACAAGTTATTCCATTTACTTTCCCGACGTTTCGACAGGGGTTGCTGTCTTCCTCAGGGGATCTTTATTGAAACAATAAATCACAAAACACAGTTGAACAAATTAGTATAAATAGTTTGAAGAAATTAAATGAATTGATCAGATTTCTTATACATAAAAAAGAAAAAAAAAAAAAAAACTTACATTAATAAAGTTAATGAGATGGATTTATATAAATTAATAAATAAATTAATTACAAAAAAAAAAAAAAAAAAAAAGAGTTAAAACAAAAATTAAGCACTTCTTCTCACGAAGTTCAGTCTTGTATTACTTTGATTTGCTGTATTTAGTAACAAAATTTAAAATTTCTTTGCCGTTACAAGAGAGCAATATATTGCAGAAATGTTTTGTATGTCTTGTTTCCTGTTCATGTTGTTGTTGTTTTTGAGAATGTGGAGGGTTTCCAAGGTGTACCTTTTGTTAAAATGTCTCTCCGTTTGAAGGATTTCGACCTCGTCAAAATCTGGCTGATGTTCGGTTTGAACACAATGGTTCGCCAGTGCTGTCTTGGCGGAACTTTTACTGTGAATGTCCGATTTGTGGCCAGCCATTCTCTGTCGCAGGAACTGCTTTGTTGTACCTACATAGCAAAGGTTGCAGCTTTCGTCATCTTTGCCTTTGCAGTTGATTTTATAGACAACATCGGTTTTATTTTCCTTCTCGGTTTTCGGTTTCAATTTTGTAAAAACCGATGCAAGTGTACAATGTGACTTGAATGCTAATTTCACATTTTTACAACGACTGGTGACAAATTCTTTGAAATTTGTAGCTAACGTTGGGACATAAACAATGCTTTTATAAACGCAGTCTGTAGCAATTTTTTCCGGAGTTTCAGAATTAACTTTATTTTTGAATCTTTGTATTAAACTCCTTATGAGTTCATAAGGGTAGCCATTGATGTATATAAAGTTAGCAGGACACTTTTGGAAATTCATGTTAAAAACTATCCTATCATTAGTTGCTACTTAATTGCGAATTAGTTACGCAAAAAAAAAATTAATTGCTTTTTTGGTTTGCGAGAAAATGGGTGTCCTGCCAACTTCATATGAAGTTAGCAGGACAACTTTCTCAAAAATGTGTATAAACGATTAAAAAAAAATGATTTTGAGAACTAATTAATTGCGAATTAGTTACGCAAAAAAAAAAATTAATTGCTTTTTTGGTTTAGGAAAAAATGGGTGTCCTGCTAACTTCATATGAACTTAGCAGGACAACTTTCTCAAAAATAAAGATAATTGAGCTGAGAAAATTTGATTATTGAGAGCTAATTAATTGCGAATTAGTTACGTAACAAAAAATTAATTTTTTGTTCGTTTGTGAAAAATAGGCGTATTGCGACCTTCACGTGAACTTAGCAGGACAACTTTCCCAAAAATGAAGATTAATGATTTGAAGAAAGTTGGTTTTTGAGAACTAATTAATTGCGAATTAGTTACGCAACAAAAAAATTTATTGCATTTTTGGTTTGCGAAAAAATGGGTGTCCTGCTAACTTCATATGAACTTAGCAGGACAACTTTCTCAAAAATAAAGATAATCGAGCTAAAAAAATTAGATTGTTGAGAGCTAATTAATTGCGAATTAGTTACGCAAAAAAGAATTTATTGCATTTTTGGTTTGCGAAAAAATGGGTGTCCTGTTAACTTCATATGAACTTAGCAGGACACCCATTTTTTCGCAAACCAAAAATGCAATAAAATTTTTGTTTGCGTAACTAATTCGCAATTAATAAGTTCTCAATAATAAACTTTTTTCAGCTCAATTATCTTTATTTTTGAGAAAGTTGTCCTGCTAAGTTCATATGAAGTTAGCAGGACACCCATTTTTTCGCAAACCAAAAATGCAATTAAATTTTTTTTTGCGTAACTAATTCGCAATTAATTAGTTCTCAATGATAAACTTTTTTTTGGCTCGATTATCTTTATTTTTGAGAAAGTTGTCCTGCTAAGTTCATATGAAGTTAGCAGGACACCCATTTTTTCGCAAACCAAAAATGCAATAAATTTTTTTGTTGCGTAACTAATTCGCAATTAATTAGTTCTCAATAATAAACCTTTTTTCAGCTCGATTATCTTTATTTTTGAGAAAGTTGTCCTGCTAAGTTCATATGAAGTTAGCAGGACACCCATTTTTTTGCAAACCAAAAATGCAATTAAATTTTTTTTTGCGTAACTAATTCGCAATTAATTAGTCCTCAATAATAAACTTTTTTCACCTCGATTATCTCTATTTTTGAGAAAGTTGTCCTGCTAAGTTCATATGAAGTTAGCAGGACACCCATTTTTTCCTAAACCAAAAAAGCAATTAATTTTTTTTTTGCGTAACTAATTCGCAATTAATTAGCAACTAATGATAGGATAGTTTTTAACATGAATTTCCAAAAGTGTCCTGCTAACTTTATATACATTAGCCATTGTTAGCTAAAATTTCAGTGACTATCTTTTCATTTTTTGGGTGGTATTTTTTGTCACTTAACGTTAACGTAAATACTTTTTGTACCAAGTTAGACGCGGTGTTTATCACAATGTGTTTCGCCTGGTTTGATCGAAAATTCACTAGTCTTCCTGATGCTGTTTCTTTTTGATACCAATCGAAGGATAGGTGGTCTTCTTCACGATGGATTTTAACATCCAAAAAAGCTAACTCGTTTTGTTTTTCTTTTTCCACGGTGAACTTTATTTTATGGTTAAAACCATTGAGAACGACCAACAAATCATCAATTTTACGGTGATCAATAACCGCGAATATGTCATCAACATATTTGAAAATTGCTTTTGGTCTCTCAATTTGTTTAAAACATTCATTAAGAAGATGATCCAATACCAAATCAGCAATAGTGGGCGACAGTGGGTTACCCATTGGCATGCCATGTATTTGCTTATAGATTTTGTCTTTATATTGAAGGTAATTGTTTTCTTTTAAGCAGAACTCTAAAATTTCTAAGAATTTTCTTTGGCTTAGCATTGTGCTTTGGCTTATTGTTTCCCATTGATTTTTAACTACACTGATTGCCAGATGTGTAGGGATATTGGTGAAAAGAGACACAGCATCGTATGAAACTAAAACTTCATGCTCCTCTGGTGTGATGTTTCTGGCCTTCGCTACAAACTCAAATGAATTTTTAACCATAAAAACTGAATTATTGGTTACATTATGCAGTATTCTCCCAACGTACTTCGATAGTTCATAACAAGGCAGCTTCATAGAGGATGTTATGGGTCGAAGAGGCATATCTCGCTTATGTATTTTTGGCAAACCGTAAATACATGGAATTTGTGCTGTGTATGTCGTCATTCTCGCCTTCTCCTTGTCATCAATAAATTTGTTGTTGTTGAGCCATTTAACAAATTCGTTGTTCTTCCACTGGAGTGTTGTTGTTGGGTTTGTTCTATTGATTCTGTATGTAGAACAATCGGCTAAAATGTCATTCATTTTCGTTTCATACGCGCTCTTATCCATGGCCACAGTAACATTGCCCTTGTCAGCTGGTACAACGACGATGTTTTTGTTTTTCTTTAAAAAAGCTTTCGTGTCTTTGTATACCTTAGCTACATATTTGGCAAATTGATCATTTTGATGGTTACGTTGGAAAGAGTGCAACATATTGCAGTATTGAGCGCGTAATATCTCTTGCTCTCTTTCATCTTGCACACTCCTTATGATCTCTTCTCCGTCGGCAATAAGCTGTAGCAAGTAGTGTTGCTTAAACATCGATAGTTTCCATTTCCGATAGTATCGATATTTTTACAAAAAACTATCGATAGTATCGATACTATCGATAGTTTTACCAAATGAATTACACACATTTTTAATATGCTTTAAAAAGACTTCTATTGCAAAATCCATTGAATTATAAAATGAGTTATGATTTTTGAAAAAAAAAGATATTTTGCTATAAAAAGGTCTCAAAATTTATTTTTAAAAATTGAATTTAAATTATAGTAATTATTTAGTTTTAGCTCATTCAAAACTACAGTAGACACTCGATATAGTGAAGTAATAAAAACCAAGGCTGTTCACTCTTTCGAGATTGTTCCCTTTTCGAGCGGGAGCTTTAAAGGGCTTTCTAAAGATGAATTCGATCAAAAGTGCACATTTTGTTCGATGTGAATTTTAAATTTATTTTAGCGTTTACCAAAGTTGTCAACGAGGTTTAAACGAAAAAATGAAAACAAATCCTCAGTGATATTAAGCAATGTTTAATGTTTGCGAGAAATTTGTATACAAAATACATTTTTATATAAAATTTTGTGTGCTCATTATTGTGGATAGTTCACTATTTCGAGTTTCACAACTAAAGCGTCTACTGTATTTTTGCTTAATGTTTTTTTGCCATTTTAAGAGTTTCAAGTACCAATGTAACCTATCTTTGGTTTCAACTATTCACATCTTTGATATCTTGTAGCTTTTAACCAAAGGAACCATAGTCTTATGTCGTTTTCGATTGGACTTTCGGAGTACGCCTTTTCTACTCCATTTTCACTCCATCTACTCCAAAAGCCTTCGATTGGCTGTTTGGAGTACTGTTTTCAGAGTAATTTTCTATTCCCGATTTGAAGAAGGAGTAGATTTGGAACACACGCATACACATACAGTTTTTCGTCGCACTACTTGTCAAAAGTGATGAATGCTTGAAGAAAGTGTGTGTGTATGTGTTTTCATATTCTATTGGACTCAAAAAGGAGTAGAACAGTCAGAAAATCCAATCGAAAACGACATTAATGTCAGGATTTCAGTATAAAAATAAATAATGATGGATACAATAGACAGCCTTAAAATATCATACCATATTAAATTTTTATGGTCACAAGCCTTTCATTACACAATTTGGAATTTTTTAAACTATCGATAGTTTTTCAAAACTATCGATGCACGCGATAGTTTTTTACTATCGATAATATCGATAGACTATCGATGTTTAAGCAACACTAGTAGCAAGGGAAAGCTTTCCTTTTCAATCGGCAGCGAGAATTTTTTTCCTAATGAAAGAAGCCATTTGATTTCAAATGGAAATTCAATATTTGTTTTGTTGACAAACCATTTGTCATTAAATTGGATATTGAAATTATTCCAAAGTTTTGTCTTCAGTTGGTCTATTTTATGCGTGTTTGTGGTTTGTTTCTTTAAAAGAGTATCTCTATAGACCTGCTTCTGTTTACCTGTAAATTGTGTATATTCCTCAGTTGATAGATGTTCTTTGATGCGTTTGTCTTGTAGTCGTATTACGTTGGTTGTGCGTTTTATCTTATGAACTCATAAGGAGTTTAATACAAAGATTCAAAAATAAAGTTAATTCAGAAACTCCGGAAAAAATTGCTACAGACTGCGTTTATAAAAGCATTGTTTATGTCCCAACGTTAGCTACAAATTTCAAAGAAGTTGTCACCAGTCGTTGTAAAATTGTGAAATTAGCATTCAAGTCACATTGTACACTTGCATCGGTTTTTACAAAATTGAAACCGAAAACCGAGAAGGAAAATAAAACCGATGTTGTCTATAAAATCAACTGCAAAGGCAAAGATGACGAAAGCTGCAACCTTTGCTATGTAGGTACAACAAAGCAGTTCCTGCGACAGAGAATGGCTGGCCACAAATCGGACATTCACAGTAAAAGTTCCGCCAAGACAGCACTGGCGAACCATTGTGTTCAAACCGAACATCAGCCAGATTTTGACGAGGTCGAAATCCTTCAAACGGAGAGACATTTTAACAAAAGGTACACCTTGGAAACCCTCCACATTCTCAAAAACAACAACAACATGAACAGGAAACAAGACATACAAAACATTTCTGCAATATATTGCTCTCTTGTAACGGCTAAGAAATTTTAAATTTTGTTACTAAATACAGCAAATCAAAGTAATACAAGACTGAACTTCGTGAGAAGAAGTGCTTAATTTTTGTTTTAACTCTTTTTTTTTTTTTTTTTTTTTGTAATTAATTTATTTATTAATTTATATAAATCCATCTCATTAAATTTATTAATGTAAGTTTTTTTTTTTTTTTTTTTTTATGTATAAGAAATCTGATCAATTCATTTAATTTCTTCAAACTATTTATACTAATTTGTTCAACTGTGTTTTGTGATTTATTGTTTCAATAAAGATCCCCTGAGGAAGACAGCAACCCCTGTCGAAACGTCGGGAAAGTAAATGGAATAACTTGTTTCATTGCATATACCAAAGTGACCAAAATAGCCGAAGAAGAACGAGATTTTTCACCCACAAAAGATATCATTTTCTTGAAACCATCTTCGCATTCTTTCACCATCTCTTTCGAATTCGGCTTCGAGTATCATTGTTATTATAGGGGAGAGTGGGTATGTATGGGACATTTTTCAGTAAAATTTCAATTACTGGCAAATTTTAAATCATATCTGCACAAAACAGTTTTCTTAAGATAAGACAATATTGTAGCACCATATCCAAAACACTAAAGCAACCAAAAGTTTACCAGAATAAAAGCTAAAATTCATTTTATGCACCACCTTTATTTGTCCCATTCCTCCTGCTTTCAGGAGGATTGGGACAGCTATGTGGTGGAATGGGACATCAAAATACAAATGGAGGGCTCACAGCTGTACCGAACCAAATCACAAAAAGTGAATTCGAAGATAATAAGAGGTTTAGTAAATAAACTGTCATTAATTACTAAAATGAATATTTTACTAGTAATAAGGGAAATTCTAAAGTTTATTCTCTAAATTATCTTCTTATTTAAAAATGGAAAAGCTAGAGTTAAATAATGTTTACAAAAATTTGCAAAGAAAAAAAAATTGTGACTTGGTTCATTTTTGCCTCGAAAAATTTGGAAAAAATGTCATTCAACATAATAGAAACAGGAATAGTTTTTGAAAAAAGTCACAAAACAATAAATTCATTTACAGTCGGCTCTCTATAAGTCCAATTTTAACGGGATATCGAAATTAGTTCGAGTTAGAGAGAGTTTTGGAGAAATTTGTTTTTGAGAGAATGAACCGTCTTGCTTCTTGTAGAAAGCATTATCTACAAGCCTAGCAATGAAGCTCTAAGTTAAATTTAATGTTAGATTCCTCCAAGCAAATTAGTTTAAATAAAATTTAAAAATTGCTGATAACAGCGTTAACTTTGTGTTTAGTATCTATCATGTAACATAAATTCGTCTTAGGGGGACTTCGACTTATAGGGATCGAGTCGACTGTATTTCAAAAGAAGTATTATAAAATTATTGAAATTTGTTTGGAAAAAAAAAACATTTATCAGACATACAAAATTTCGTCATTTTCATCGTCTTCTCTACTTTTTGTTGGTTTTTGACATTAGCTTCAGTGGCTATCCAACAATTATAGTCAGTGGCGTAACTACGGGGTGGGAAAAGGGGGCAATAACCCACCAGACCATAAAAAAACAAATTAAAATGTTTGAAATAAAGTTTATTTTTACAAAATGTTCCGAATACACATTTTAAAAGAATAAGCTTGAAAAAAACTCCTCCACATTGTACCTAATAGCTAGCCTCTAGCTTGTACTCATTAACCGCACTGTTTCTCTTTGCTCCTTAAATTTTTTTTTGTTGGTACATTATAAATAGGTTGATTAAGTCAGTGTGAGTAACAATCGTATATCAGATGTCAATAAGATCGTCGATATTCTTGCTGAGAGAAGAATTGTCAAATTATAATAATAGAATTTACGATTTTTTTCCCAGAATATACCCAAGAATCATGCCCTAAAATAAATTACTTTCCACCTAAGAAAGAAACATAGTTTGCCCCTCCCCCCCAGAACAAAATCCTAGTAACGCCACTGGTTAAAGCTCTACCTTAAAACTTAGAAACATTTCATAAATCACTGACACGTTCCCGAAAAAATTGGTAGGTATTAGCTAAAACATTGCACAAAAAAAAACAAATAGCTACTGCATATCATTGACTTGGTTCGTTTTTGCTTCGAAAGAAATCGAAAATGTAAGTTAGTGACTTGGTTTTTTTACCGTTAACTAAGGAACTAAACACTTTCTGACTATGTTCATTACAGACATAAAAAGAGTTAAGGTTTGTGCAGAGCATAGCAGTAATTTTGGAAAAAAAATTTTATGACTTGGTTCGGTACAGCTGTGAGCCCTCCAAATGGGACTGAATAATCGCCGGACAAAAATCGCAAGTGCGTTTCTTGACTAATGCTTGCTAAATTGGGCCCATAGTCTCTTTTTTGTTCTTAAAAAATAGCGTTCACATTTGGCACTAGCTTTAATTTATTTTTCGGAGTGACCCTTTAACATCCTTAGTATGGTAAAATTTCGACCGGGCTCATTTCAAAATTAAACGAGTTGGAAAACTTGACTATTTTATCTCCTCCGTATTCATTTAATTTCGATATCTTAAAAGGGTCTAATGCATGTGAATGTAAAATGTCTCGCCTTTAAATTAGAATCTTCCTCTGTGGGACGTGGGCCCCACGTTCGGAAACACTGGTGTATAGATGCTCCATTGGGCACTTTTTTTTATGACTGCATGAATTTGAGTTTCAGTGGCTCTTTACTTGATAGTATTCCGCTTTAAAACCTTTGGAAAAATTTGATCTAGGAGGAGTGGGATAATGTCCCATTCCTCCCGCATAAGAGTGTCCCAATCATCCTGTAGGGCACCTCAAAGAGATAAAACATAATATCACTTAAAAAATGGCACGTACTTAACAAAATTAGAAATAATTACTTCGTAACAAATGTGAATTGCTATATAATTCACTCTTTTAACAATAAGTTCTCTTATTAACTATTATTTTTTCACTCAAAGTTTATCCAATGATTTTACTTTTTATGGTCAAATTAGTTTTTTTTGCTCTCCAGTGCGTAAATTCGACCGCGCGCAAGATCTGCTTCGTCGACGGGTAGATACAGGCTTAAGAACAAATTTGCGATCAACAGAAACGTAAAAAAGGATACCATGTTGAGGAAAATGCTTGTGTCCCATTCCTCCTGTGTCCCATACATACCCACTCTCCTAATCGGAGAAATAAGAACCTTGGATATCAAGTAGGTAACCGTCAGGAGCAACAATAAATACGGGCTGTATCAAGTGACGCCCTTTATGAGTCGAATACGATTTCCGAAGAGTTTGAAAGTTGCTGCTTTTGTGGATGAAGCTGTATCAATGCAGGCAATCACTCGGCGAACTTCAGGCTCCTGATTATATAACTGATTTGCAAATTCTGTAACATGGCTTTCTATATAAGTTTCTCGACCAATTGCATCGAACCCAATATGAGCAGGAACAAAACGTTGCATCAAAGATTGTCTAACAATACAATCGGTTGTTTGCAGCCGACTTGAATGTTGGAACATGGCACATAACAATTCATCGGAAAATCTTCGACGCATTTTGCACAAGAGCAAAAGTAAATCTTTTTTACTTACGTACCTGTAACCATTTTCTTGAGATAATCTGTCAAAATGTATATAGATATAGATCTTGAAACTGCTGTTTCGTTATGGGACAAAAACTTTCAAATTCTTCATCAGTAAGACTATTTTCGTCATCAATTCTCGACCTACTTCTTGCCACCTCTCGAAGCCTTTGCAAGAATGTTTGAAGATGTGATCCTTTCATGGCATATGGCCTATTGATTGAGCACAGTTCAAGACATAAGGGTGGCTACATAAATCCTCTATTATCATTGTTTGTTCTACAAGCTCTGATATTTTCCTATTTATGAAAATGTAAGTAATGTATGTATCGATGGATAAACCATGTAGATTATCAGTTGATTGATTGACAAATACTTGTCTCCCCCCTCCCCCCTATTTCTGTGGCGCCTATGATGTATTATGTGAGTTGTGTATGAATAATCCAACTTACAAAAAAAAACGAGCTAAAATAAACAAATCATTATTTAAAACGCTCAAAATATGCCAAAAAGCGGTAAATATTTTATAACTGGGTCGAAATAAGGCCAAAATAATAATAATTCTTATTCAACAGCCTAAGGAAATATGAAAACCAATTATTATTTTTCGTAAAACCATTTTTAGACACAATAAAACCATAAAGTATACCAAAATAGCTCTGAATTTCACCTATTTGTTGTTATACTTTGGGACCCTGTTTCTCCGAAACTATTTGTTTCTGAGTGGTTTGCACGTATATTTTTTTATTCGGAATAGTATCAAGTATAACATACATACTAAAATTTCAGCCAATTTGACCGGGAAGAATTTTTCATACATTTAGTGCGGGGTTGTTTGGAAATTTTCCAAAAACTATTTACAAAACCAACTTTATTTAAAAAGGAAATTGAAGAATGGATTTTTGGCTTTTAAAAAAGCTATTGCACGACATTGTGATTCATGCCGTTGTTTTTTAATAATTTTTTTCTATTTTAGGTAAATGTTTTAGAAAATTACCCCTCCCGCTTAAAGGGGGGACATGGACCCCCTCTCCGTACGATTTTGTTTTGTCTTCGTCCAATCTAAAAGGCTCTATTCTTTTGTCACATCTCATATTTAACATCCTGTATATCAATTTAATGGGAAATTAAAAAAAATTGTCATTTAACTTTAATTTTCAAAAAATCAGCAAAATTTAGTCATTTTTTCAGAAAAAAAAATACATGACTTGAGTATTTTATGCTTAAATTAGAAAAAACATTCATTTGGAAAAAAATTATAATTTTTGACGTCTAGTATGTATGAAACGGTCCACTGTGCGGCGCGGCGTATAAGCTTGGGCACATTATAGGATTTTGGGTAGGTGCAAGGTTGGGTGTATGTAAAGTTTCTTTTGCATTTAAAGAATCTGGATTTAAAGAAACTTTGAGTTTATCCTATACATCTAATTTAAACAGGAGTTTTCTAAATGTACATATACGCGGCCCAATGTTGCACATTTGAAATTTTCAGACATGAAAATGTAATGCATTATAAAAAATTCACATTACCTAGGTACTACCATTGAGTTTATATACATAGAGGAACCAGTTCGATTAAATGAAAATACTACGTTAAAGCAACCTTTGTATATGAAAACCATAGTATTCTCATGAAAATTTTTTTTTAGTTGAACGTGGACCTTGTGGGGGCGCCACATTCGACCGCATTCGATTGCGTGGAGAATTGTGGATGCGGGGTACATAAAGAATCGAAGACAAGTAGTAAGAGCAAGATGAAAGTATTATTTTCATGCTCATAAGAAATAAAGGGAGTAAGAGAGATAAGCAAATCAGCTGTTTTCAAAATGTCAAAGAATAGAAAAACGTGAAGAAAATAAGAAAAAAATTGTCGTCTCCTCTTTGAATAGAAGAATATTTGTGTTGGTTTATTTAGGAATGTATTTTGTTTGCAGGCAGAAAGAAATTATATGAAGTGGTGAACGAGTTGATCGTGCCCAGCAAACATTTTTGTGAACGTTCATAGAACATTCAGTGAAAATGAAGAACATATATTCGAGAAACACTCACTTCTGTGAATAAAATGTGAATATACTCAAATATTCCATCACTGTTACCTCATACGCGGGGAAAAGGGATTTGTGTTGATTTTTTTTTTTAATAAAAAAATATCGAGATTCTTATTTCCTTCACATAATATGAATAAAAGTGAACGCGCACAAGCGATCCTCAAAAGAGGTATATCTTGGGTGCGTCCATTTTTATTCTCATAAACTGAATGTCCCTTTCATTTTGTTTTGAAAAGCCATAACGGGACCTAGTCGTGCCAAAACTGCAAAAAGTTATGTAAAGAGGAAATTTGTCACTTTCATTAAATTTTGCGTATTGTTATTTGTTATTGTACGGACGGAACTATATTCTCTGTGGCAGTGAAAAAAAAATAAAAAAAGAAATTGAATAAATTAACTTTTGTTTTAACTTTTTCAATTGGAGTATCTTTTTGATTTTCATTTTCATTCCCTACGGAATTAATTCGACCGAATATCAGAATAGCCGCGAATATTCCATTATACTTTGCAAAATTTATCATGTTTCATTCGATAAATCTAGGGAAATCAAACTGTTTATGCAGATAATTTTACCATTTTAAAATAGCATTTTGTATAACCACACTGAAATAATATTTACATTCAGTTCTATGGTATACATTCCTATTATTAAAGAATCATTATAATGAATTAAATATAATTCAATTTATATTCACTAAACTGAATGAGGAAACCCCAATTTATATTCATATAAATGAATCAAATCTGTCTCATTTAAATGATTCAAAAAAGATTCATGAATTGTTCAGTGAAATGAATACATAAGCGTCCTATTTACATTCACTAAAGTGAAGAATTACTCTATTATTAATGAAACATAAAAACGATTCGAATTCGAGGTAATGCTACCCAGTAAATTTGATCCAAACCGGTTTATAAATGAATTCATAAATGAGGGTTTCTTTCACTCCTGTGAATTATTAATAAATCATTTCTGAAGGGAAATGTTTGCTGGGTGTCGCTTCTGCTTGCGTGTCGTCGTCACCCGTCGTTGGTGTCTAGTTCGTAGCAACGAGTAGAAAAATTTATTATTTGCAGAGATTTTCTTGTATGTGAGTGTGAAAAGACAAACGTGTGTAGGTCGTTGCTATATTTTCTTATTGAGGGTAGGTTTTGTTTTTGCTTCTTTTTTAATTGGCTTGAAACTTTCTTGCAAAGTTTCGAGGATAGGCTAGGCATATATCTTTTGGTAGATATTTTGATTGAAATTTTCTTGCATGATTTCGGTGGTAGGTATTTTGGTGTGTAGGTATTTGAATTTTTAGATGCAATCTTTTTTGCGAGGGTTGGTCTTTTGGTATGTAGGTAGGTAGGTACATATTTGAATTAAAGTTTTTGTGCACTTACTATTAATTTTTTGCTAGATAGTTTTTTTATTAATAGTTTTTATTATCTACATAGGTAGGTACCTCCATATTATAAATAATTTCGAGTAGTTATGTTTAATAGGTATTTGTAGGTATTTTAATTAAATTTTGTATGCAAAATTCGGGGGTGGGTTAAGGCAAAGATATTTTTGATAGATAGGTATAGGTACCTACATGTATTTTAATTAAAGTTTTTATTGCTAAATTCGGGGGTAGGTTTAGGTATAGGTACCTTCATACCTAGGTAGGTTTATCTTTTAATAGGTACCTAGGTAGGTATTTGTTTTTTTTTTTTTTTGCAAAATTCGAGGGTAGGTATGTATTTCTTTGAGTAGGTATTAATATTATTCACTAGTCTGTAAGTGGGAACTCCCTATGCCAGTTCCAAATACTGTCAAAACAAATTTAATTTCAAATTTCTTACCAGTGATTTTCAAAAAATTCATTATCCTAGCTTTATTGGCTCCAACGTCGAAGTTCATTTCGACTCATCGGTAGGTATTTTATTTAAAGGTTTTTGTTGCAAAATTCAAGGGTAGGTAGGTACGTAGGTACCTATTTCTTTGAGTACCTATTTGACCTTGAATTTAAAACTAATTTTATGTATATTAGGTAAGCATAGGTAGGTAGGTATGTATGTACCTAGGTACCTAATAAACTTTTTATCTAATGAACTTTTTACAGATTTATTTTGTATAAGTTGGTAGGTATGTACCTAGGTAGGTATATAGCAACCATTTTTCTGCCTAATAATTTAAAATAAACAATTTAAATATGCATTAATTTTAAGGCGCGTTGAAATATTTCGAGGTAAAATATACAAATTAGTAGATAAAATTTCAATCGCAGTAAGATTTTAGTTCTGTATGTGAAATACAATAAATATAATAGTGCCACTATTAATTGAAGATAAATACTCTTACAAAAAATGTCTTTCATTACTATTATTTTGTAATATATTTTGTATTAATTTTCATGAAAAGAATCTACAAATTAAATTTTAAGCAGGTAATTAAGTATTATATTATAATACCTTTGTATTATTATAAAAACTAATACAGATCTCGTATTCCTTTGTAATATCTGATATTATTAAGTTTTAATATACCTATTTTGAATTAACTTCCAAATTTTAATATTTGCCAAGTATTAAATTTCAACTCATTTTTGGTGTTGTCATATATGTAAGCCAGAAAATATTAAAAAGTACCTACCCCAAAATTTTTAACCGTGCTTAAAGTTCTTCTTTGTAAATTGTGCCAAATAAAATTGTGAATTTTTGTACCTATCAAGTTGATTTTTTTTCAAAATTTTTGGCAATTAGGTGATATTTTTTGTATGTAAAATTCAATGCCTTTATTATTTTTTAGTCAAGTTCTGAAACCCGGATGTGAATAAATTTCTTATAGATTTTAAGCTATTTATAAAAAATTAAAGGAACTTTTTTCCATTGCTTGTTTGTTTTATGCTCATGAAGCAAAAAAATTACTAATCATAATTATAACCCTTTTTCGGGTTTTTTAGGAAAGTACCTTTAATTTATTAATTTCTCAAAAATTAAGAAAGATTTTTGCATTTGGTTGTTGATTTTTAACTGAAAATTGATAAAAGCATTGGATATCAAGAACAACATGGCACTTAACTACGCAAAATTTGAAATAAATTAACTTAAAAAATATACATTTTTTTTTCAAAAACTTTGACTTTGAAATTTAATTTCTAAAAACCATTCTTTTAAACATCTCCATTACAAAAAAAAAAAAGAAATAGAATATTGACTTTCAAAATAGCTATAACAGGTTATTGTATGTTTTTTCGTTGACATATTAAAATATTTTTGTTTGCATTTAAAGTCAATTAAATAATTAAGTCAAGAATAAAATGAAGAAAACTACAAAAATTCCGCACTTTAAGATATATTTTCTGATTTTCATTTTTTCTATTTGAAATTTGTCGCAAGAAAAATTGATTATAATGAATTTTTCCTGTGACAGCGATGAATTTTTAGCGAATGAATTCATTCGCTAACCCTAACGTACATAACATTCGCCAAATCGTTCGACTTCAAGTGAACGTTCGATTCGCGAACCGTAATAAGGCCCTAAATCTTTTTTCAAAGAGCTTTCGACTATTTACGTAAGTCGTCCAAAACTTTAAACGGCCGTATTTGAAAACTAGGTTTTTCGTTTAGTGCCACTTTTGTTTTCAATGCGCGATATATTAATATTTTTTAAAACAAAAACAATAGTAAAATGTATAAATTTAAAAAAATCTATAAACATTTTTGTATACTTATATGTCTGTTTGCGTACTTCCCAAAACTACGAATTTCTATTATTTTTTTCATATGAGCTTTGACATACATAACTTTGGGCTAAATTTGTAGAAATTCGTAGTTTTGGGAGGTACGCGAACAGACATATTATTTTAAACAAAATTCTCATCAAACTATTGTATGTCTATTCGCATACCTACTTAAACTACGAATTTCTACGAATTTTTCCCAAAATTGTTTCAAAGCTCATATGAAAAAAATAAAATTCGTAGAAATTCGTAGTTTTGGGAAGTACGCGAACAGGTCTTTTAATTCCTTTAAAAGTTTTACTAAACATCAAAGAAAACAAAAAGCAATTTTGATTAAGTGGATCAATGGAAGATTTAATTGTTATTTTAAATACATAAATTGATTATAATTTTGTAAATTTATTTTGTCAGAACGAAATATGGAGATTCGACTATATTATAATTTTCATAAATTATTGATTCGTTTTCAAACTCATTTTCTGATTTCTTTTTTATATAATAAAACAGGTACCTACCTACCCAAAGTGCATATAATTTTTATCCGTGAACTTTTCTAATATTTTAATAGTTATTCTCCTATTTGAGGCTGTAGGCGGAGACAAATCCAACAAACCATAGATAATTAAAATTCGTTCAGCCGTTCTTCAGTTATAACTTATAAATGATGTAACTAACCCGACTCTGTTGTATATATTAAGATATCCAACTTTATCATTTTGAGATCTTTAAATAGAAGAGTATTTAAAAGCAGAGTATAGATTATACTTTAAGTGTGGGCTTAAATGCCAAATCCAAAAAGCAATAGCACCCGCGGTTCTTATTTCTTTTCTTTCGTGGGTTATTGCCATTTTAAAATGGAAAATAAACCCGTGGGTATTTTTTCCTTTTATTTTGGGAAATAACGCCCACGGCCCAAGGGCTTTATTACCGCGGGTGTTATTGCACTGCACCTTAATAACCATTTTTTTGAAAATGGTATTCCACCCCAATGTAGCCTTTACTAAAATATATGTATATATATTAAGGAAAGAAGCGAAAGAAAAGTTTGAAAAGTGCGAAAAGTTTGCATGTAGGTACATTATTTGTAAAAAATCCTGCACACAAAACACCTACATTTGAGTAGATGAAAACGAAAACTCATCATACCTATCCACTTTTATCAAAAATTGAGATTTTGATCCAGATTTGTTAAGCTGGGCATATTGAATAGTTTTTAAAGAAAATTTGACACCCTTACCCCTCTAAGCCCCTTTAATATTGATGTCGAACTTCGTTATTGTTTCCAAAACTCTCGATATCCACAGTGCAATTTACATCAAAGCTTTCCATATCCATTGTAAGCAGTGGGTTTGCTTTCAAAACTCTTCTTATCCATCATAGGCTATTAATTATGTTATATAAGAAGGAACTTAAACGTACACAGGTTTTTATTGTAAACAATTTTAAATGGGTCATTAAAGATTGGAAAGTAGGGGAGTGGTTTTATATTAGAGGGTGCAATTGTGAGAGGGGCCATATCCAATCATTTGCAACAAAACTCTTCATAACCAAATTTAATTGTTAAATATCTTTTAAACGGAACTTCCAATATTTGTTTGCTCTCAATCATAACATAGATTTAAAAATCTTCTATTATAGCTTTGTATATGAAAAATGTTCATATAAAAAGATTATAAGTAGGTATAAAATAAAATCTTTTATAACATCTACCATTTCACCTTAATTAGTTTTTTTTTTTTCATTTGCATTCATTTCATTTTTCATTTGTTTTCATATACAAAGAAGCAACTTCAGTGCCGAGATTCAGCTAATTCGAAGCCGCAGGGAGTGAGTGAGATGAGTCACTTTTCGTCGAAAAGCGATTCAGTTAGCAAAAGGGAGTGAGTGAGCGAGTGAAATGAAATGTCAGATTACTCGCCAGATATATCCGCAGTGACTTGGTGTATGTGTTGGTAAATTTCTAGTTTTGGATAAGTATATGTGCTTTTCTCAAGAATTCCTATTCATGGATAGGAAACGAAATATTTATATTAAATAAATTTATATTCTATTCACTTTCAACACTTTTAAACTTTTTATTTCTCAAGGGTGAAACTCACATTAAACTTTAGTTATGACAAAAAAAAAATAATTGAAACGAAATATACTCCAAACTCCATTATTAAAGATTCCAATGTTTACATTGTTGTATTTGTTGGTTTCATTTTATTTTGCGTAACGAGTGTGACAAGGAGGTAGAATTTAATTCTTTTATATTTGTTCTTTGTCTCATGTTCGAAACTAAATTCGAACTTACTCATTTCACTTAAATAGCTGAATCACTTTTGCGAGTGAAGTGAGATGAGTCGGCGAGTAAGGCGAGTCATCTCATCTCACTCGCTGAAATAGCTGAATCTCGGTACAGATGTCGCCTTGTGCATCCAAAGACTACAACAATTTTACTCATAAAAGAAAACTGTCACCTTATTTGTCCTTATACTTGAACCCTTTCATTATAAAAACAAAAACAAAAATTGTGGATCTCATGAAATGTGGGAAGCAAAAACCTACATACCTACACCAACACAACATGAACAATGAATAGAGCAGTGAGCATGAGCAGTGTCGAGATTCAGCTAGTTCGAAACCGCAGGGAGTGAGTGAGATGAGTCACTTTTCGTCGAAAATCGATTCAGTTAGCAAAAGTGAGTGAGTGAGCGAGTGAAATGAAATGTCAGATTACTCGCCAGATATTTCCGCAGTGACTTGGTGTATGTGTTGGTAAATTTCCATTTTTGGATAGGTATGTGTGCTTTTCTCAAGAATTCCTATTCATGGATAGGAATCGAAAAAAAAAAACAAGAACGTAGATAAAAACAACTATCCTTTAATGATTCTTAAATCGTATTTTACTTGCACATATGTATATTAAATAAAATAATATTCTATTCACTTTCGATCCTATTAAACTTTTTTTTTTCTCAAGGGTGAAAACTCACATTAAACTTTAATTACGACAAAAAAAATTATTGAAGCAAAAGATACTCCATTTTTAAATATTCCAATGTTTACATTGTTGTATTTGTTATTTCATTTCATTTGCGTAACGAGTGTGACAAGGAGGTAGAATTTAGCTCTTTTATATTTATTCTTTGTCTCATGTTCGAAACTCAATTCGAACTTACTCATTTCACTTGAATAGCTGAATCGCTTTGGCGAGTGAGATGAGATGAGTCGGCGAGTAAGGCGAGTCATCTCATCTCACTCGCTGAAATAGCTGAATCTCGGCACAGGTTGCAGGTAGAAATTCAATTTTCTTTCTTTTGTGGAATGGGAATGTACTTTTTGTTGTTTTTCTTTGTTGTAACCATCAATGTATCTACCTATATCCTATACGCATAAAGGGCTAGCTTTGGTATTTGGTGGACATGGCAAGGTTCAAACCTCAGCAGCAAAATTTCGGAGCAGATTTGTTGAAAATGCGGAGTAGGTAGGTAGGTTTATAAAAAATTTTGAAAACGAAGGAAAAACTCAAGTTGTCAAAACTATATTTTCAAAAAAAATATATAGGTATTTTTAACAACAAAAAATATCATAAATCACGATATGATCGAGATCGAGAAACGACGAAAAAGATGAGAAACAAAAATGATTCCGTTTAAAATTATACTTTCACATGTACCTAAACATTCAGATTTCAGAGTCGGAGATAGTTGGAAAATTTAATAAAACGGTGTTGTGATTTAATTTCATGTTGTTTGACAAAAGAATTTTTTAGTGTGGAAAAAAGAAGTAGATTTCAAATTAGTGGAGTGGCGGAGTAGTTTTTGTTATTCCTCAAAATTGGAGTAAGGTCCGAACGCTGGACACGAGCCATGCATGAGCATTTAACAGGCAGACCATAATTTTTTTGTTTTTGGATAAGAGAAAATAAAATGTACCTTTTTTTGTTGTTTTTTTCTTTTCGGCAAATGAAGAATTTTTTGGCTCTCAAAATATTAAAATTTTACAAAGAAAATTATAAATGTATTTGTGCTGTGTTTGGATTTTCAACTATTTTCTTATTGCTTTTTTTAATTGAAAAATAGAAACTTGGTAATAAGGTAATCCATATTATATTGCCAATTTTGTTGTTAGTGGGTATGTAATGTACCTAACCTAACTAACTTATCTTAGAATAAATAAAATGCAACAGGGTGTTTCAAAAAATGTTAACATTTTGCAACTTCGTTGTTCCTTGAGCAATTTCAGTGAAAATGAAGCAGTTGATAGCTGAGACAGAATAAAAAAGAAAACAAAAAATTTAAAACAGGTTGCTTCAAAAATGGCAGAAGGCTAAGTGAAAGACATAGGGGTGCTAGAAGCTGCTAAAGTTGGAAAAAATTTCCGAAAATTTACCTGATTCGGTGACTTCTGCCGATTTGTCAGTGTATTCGTGTACGTAGGAAGTATCAAATTCTAAAAGGCAGAAGACAGACTGGAAGACTTGTAGGTATTTTTTTTAATTTTTTTCTTTAACATATAACATTACAGACCAAAAAATGCAAACAAAAATATTAAAAATCAACGAAAGAACGTAAGATAATGTGCTATAGCTTTTTTGAAAGCTAATACTCCACTCTTTTATTTGTTTTTTAAATCAAGTTGTTTAAATGAATATTTTTTTAGAAATTAATATTCAAAATCAAAATAATTGAAAAAAAATGCTATAGTTGTGTTCAATATTCAATGCCCTTATTAATTTGTAATCAAATACCGAAACCCAAATGTAAAAATCTTGCATAGTTGTTGAGGAATTATCAAACTTTTTTTTTATTAAATTTTTATCTATCGAAAGTATCGAATAATTTTGAATGAACAACAACAACTTGTGTGTGTTACCACCAAGTATATAGGCTGGAGTTATAGCTATTTCATGAGTGCCACCTCGATCATCAGACTCCTTTAGTGGTGCTGAACAGAATAGAGTGCTGCAACTGGAGCTGCAGCTGCAACTGGAATAGCTGTCAAAAAGTGTCGTACGTGATTTTTTTTACGCGCCCACAATGCAGCTGTACAGCTTTAATTCATTTTAGTATCGAAAATAAAAATGAAAACAAAAATAAAAATGAATAATGATGAAAAAGAAGTTAAAATTGCTTCACGTCTTCATGAGTGATTGAAAAGAGTTTAAAAATCACTTTAACCCACATGTAAACACTTCGTTTTGTTCGCAATTTTGAAACGTCAAAAAAGCTGCAAGCAAAAGTTAAAAGTTGGCCAACTTATCCAGCTGCGTCTGCAGCTCCGTCTACAGTTGCGTCGTGTTCTGTTCGCATCATTGAATTTGTGTGTATTCAATATTTTGACAGGTATTCCAGTTGCAGCTCCAGTTGCAGCTTCGTCTCCATTCTGTTTAGCCAGTTAGTCTGGTTATGCTCGTCTTAATTGAAAAACTCTTTGCCGTCATATGGGAGCGAACCATGAACCTTGCGATTCAGAGCAGCGTTGCCGCCAAAAAAAAATGTTCGTGCCACATTTTTGGAAAAAAACGTGCCATTTATGAAATTTTCGTGCCATATGAAAAAAAAACTCAATTTGTTCTTTAAAAATAAATTTTAATTCAATACTATTACAAAAACAAAAATCACTTCCTCTATTCGTGTAGGCATTGCCCAGAAACAGGAGTTCTTGGCAAGTTCATAACTACCTATTTCACATCACATTATGAGTATTATTATTATTATTTAAAAATATGAAGAGTTTAATAAAGCATTGTATGACAACTTAATATTGAAAGATCTACGCTCTACTAGGTACATTGTAATGAAATAAGTGTGTTCATACTAGCCGTTTTCCTTTGGAGGTGGCAAAGTACTTATGAGTAGATGAAAACCCTAATCTAGTACCACCAACTGCACATGCTCTCATGTTCGAGTATATACATTTGCCATGGGAAAGCAATTTGATGTGTTCCATTGAAAAAAGCTAGCAAAGTACTTGCAAGTATTTCGCCACCTCCAAAGGAAAACACCTACTATGAGTTAGAATTGATACATCCAGTTCTGTTGAGGTGATAAAGTAGACACGTCCAGTTCTTTTGATGAATATTGACGCTGTGTTTATACTATGAGTTTAAATTTATGTAAGATAATGAAAATAAAAAAATCGTGCCATATTGAAACTTTTCGTGCCACCGTGCCACGAGAAAATTTCCGTGTCAAAATGGCACGATCGTGCCACATCGGCAACGCTGATTCAGAGGCCGATGCACTACACACCGCGCCACTGAAACCACATGGTTAGCTCTATCCCAATGCAGGTTTCGTTGTTTATCAATCCTCGCGTTCCAATGTTTATTCGCTATGCTATCTAGCTATCCCAAAAATTTTGAGATAACTTGAGTTGTTGTTGCGTCAGCTGTTATCAGCTGTTTTTTAACAAGGGATTACAACAACACAAAGCTATCCGGATAACTGAGAATAGCCAGCGGAACGTGCCCAATTGCAACAGTGACTAGCATTTTTTATTAACACACACAAGCTTGCTATTGTTCAGTCGGTTTCTTTCTTTTTTCCCATGCACCGATTCGTATGCCAACAATTTGTTTGGTCATACAAGGGGGGGGGATGAGTTGAAAGAGTTGACACCGATCAAGAATTAATTTACAATTTAAGTTGGGCTTGTGTATGAATGTGAATTGTTGGCATACGAATCGGTGCATGGGGAAAAAAGAAAGAAACCGACTGAACAATAGCAAGTTTGTGTGTGTTAATAAAAAATGCTAGTCGCTGTTGCAATTGATAAACAACGAAACCTGCATTGGGATAGAGCTAACCATGTGGTTTCAGTGGTGCGGTGGGTAGTGCATCGGCTTCTGAATCGCAAGGCTCCCTGAAATTACCCCACATACGGCCGGTGCGCCCTCCGCGGCAACGGCGAACGGTAGCGCGTGCGCTGCGCCCCGGCCGGCGCGCGATTGCAACGGCGAACGGTAGCGCGAACGCGCTCCCCCCCCCCCCCCCCCGCCGTTGATTATATCATACTTGTGCACTTGATTTGTAGAACACATTTAAAACAACACATCTTCTTATAGCTTTGTTTATTTCAATTTGACAATTTATGTTAACAGAGCATACATTTTGTAATATTTAGAAGAAAAAAGCCTAAGGGCAAGTTTTTGGAGTTTTTTCCAAAATACAATATTTTGGTCTTTTTTCAATATTCTTAAAGGAAAAAAGGCCAAGAAATTTTTGGAAAAAATAACCTAAAATTCCGGAATTTACGCCAAACTTTTCGAGTTCCTTTTCCTAGGAAAAAAAGCCATAACATTGTATGGAGAATTTTGGGCCTTTTTTCCATTTTTATTATTTGGCGTAATTTCCTATGGCGTAATTTCAGGGAGCCGAATCGCAAGGTTCATGGTTCGCTCCCATATGACGGCAAAGAGTTTTTCAATTAATACGAGCATAACCAGACTAAGCACCACTAAAGGAGTCTGATGATCGAGGTGGCACTCGTGAAAAAGCTATAACTACAGCCTATATACTTGGTGGTAACACACACAAGTTGTTGTTGTTCATTCAAAATTATTCAATATAAATTGATGTTTAACTTGCAGCATACTGCACTTGTGTGGATTTCCATTCACACACAAACCCAACTTATATCGACAATATCGCTATCGACTGTGTCAATTTCATTGAAATCGCCCAAAGAACAACGAAGTTGCAAAATGTTGTAAATTTTTTTTAAATACCCTGTTTTGAAAATATATTTTTTTCTGTTAAAAATCTATCTCAGCTATCACAGTTTCATTGAGATTGCTCAATGAACAACGAAGTTGCAAAATGTTGACATATTTTTGAAACACCCTGTTTTGAAAATATTTGTTTCTATTGAAATTCTATCTCAGCTATCCCTGTGTCAACTTCATTGAAATCACTTAAAGAACAACGAAGTTGCAAATTATGTTGACATATTTCTGATAGTTTTCGAGAAAGAAAAAACTGAAATGTATCCCCTTTTATCCTCTAAAAAATGTTCACCCTGTCTAAATTTAGGCGACTTTAAATTTTTAAGACGTCAAAACAAAGCTCATGATTTTTTTCGTAGTTTTGCAATTTTTTTCTGATTCTCCTGGACCAGGCTACAGTTCATCAAATTGCATACAAAAAAAAAAACTTTCTATCCAGGTAGGTATGTACCTATGTACCTAGATAGGCACAGTACAAATTTAAAATTTTCGTTTAGAAAACAGATCTTCGACCTCTGTGCACAGTAAATATTTATTTACAACATAGAATCACAGTCTTGTAACTACCAAAAAGTTTTTGATTCCCAATAAATAGAAAGAACATAAAAAATATCTTTAAAGTATAAAATCAAGACCTAAACTATTTATGTATGAATGCACATGTATGTATGTAAATTTCCCTGACGCGACAGTCACCGATCGACATACAAACCCACAAATTACAAACATAACTCGTCCCTCTACCTCTACGCTTTGAAACAGATAAAAAATAATATAAAAAAGCTGAAAAGGGATATTGTATAAGTCTGCGTACATAAGCCACAATATAACAAAAACAGACAACCCTCGTACACCTTAGTCCTGGCACTCCTTGGTGAGCTGCCATTTGCTTCCCTTGATTTTTTTTTACAAACAATGCGTTCCACAAAATTTAAAATTCTCAATTTAGTGTATGTGGCGACATCTTCGGGGGCTTTCACGCAAGATTTCGTGATTCCTCTATGTATATAAACTCAATGGTACTACCAACTGTAGGATAGCAGCAAATTTATATAATTTCTTAATATGTATGTTTGTGTCTAACATACCTATTTATATAAAGCAGTTGGATTGTTCAAAGTATGAATACCCACTTAGATTATAAAAAAACGAGCAATTTTCAATTTTCTCAAAAACTGGAAGACATAGAATCATCTAGTTTTCAGTTTTTGACTAAGAGTTAATTAGAGCAACGAATGTCGATTTTCAATTTTGAGAAATTACACTTTTAACCCTTTTTTATTCTTCTTTTCGCAAATTTTGAGTTTAAAATTCGTTTTTTTCAAAAACCATGTATAGATTTTACTTGATTCAAAAACTTACTAATAGAACAGAGTATTGGCTTTGAAAAAAGGTGTAATACTTAATTGTAGGTATTACCGTTGTTTTTTAATATTGTTTTTACATTTTCGGTACTTAATTTATGAAATTGCCCCTCCCAACCCAACGGGGTGCGATAGACCCCCCTTCCATAGTTAAACATGCTTGTATTAAATAAAAAACCGTTATCATTTTTTGGCGCCTAAGTTATCGTACTCTCCCCCCAACTTTTCTTTCTTTAGGCTGATTTTCCATATTTGACGCTGTCATGAAAATTTTGAACTGTAAAATCCAGTTTTCCCACAGATCAGATAGATTTTGTCGACCACATGTGAAATCTAATGCGATGGCGCTCTAATTGGTGATATGGCGATTTTTGATTCGGAGTCTGCCATATTCTTTAAATTAGTGATGGCCTTATCAGTTATTTTTGAATAACGGTTATAACAGTAACTGTTATTTTGTAATAACAGTTATTCAGTAACAGTTATTCTGAATTAGCCAGATGCAAAAACTGAGAATGGATTTACAACCTTCTAGAGTTTGTGACCTTCCAATGTTTCATAGTGTTTTTGGTGCATTCTGCTTGTGAAAACCTAGCATTTTACTTCTTTTTAGACTGAATATTATCATTCTGAAGTGGTCAGAACTCAGAAGGCTTCTCGATGACCAATTATTGAAAAAAATCTGTCATTAATGTTCTTTTGACATAAAAATACTATAGCCATCGAAGACTTACTGAAAAGTCAACGTATTCAAAAAATAAAACTTAAAAATCCAAAATTTTAATTTCTGCTCCAAAAAAATTTATTCTGTCGTCAAGGTAACATTAAGGCCAAACTAGTCACGACATATCAGAAAGAAAGAAGAAGAGATGTTATTTTAGCGACGTTTCGAGCATGATTATGCTCATCATCAGGCCTTTATTCACAAAAATAAATAAATAAAATACATAAATATTAATACACACTGTTTAAAAGTGGTGTCAAAGTAACTTACAGAAAAATTACAAAAATCTAGTGTAAATTAACAAACATTCTTATACACTTGTTATGAACAAACTAAAAGAAATTTTTTTAATTATTAATTACATGAATTTGAATAAATTATGAATTTAAATTACTGGCAATAACTGGCATTTGAACCTGGCACATCAAATACTTTCACCTAAACTTTATTTTACTTTTTACGCTTGGTCTTTTTATAAGCTGGCTGTAAATGTTGCTAAGACCGTCGCAGTCAGATCGTCGGTTGATGGCGTTTTTGTTGTCAATTATGTGCAACATTTCCAACAACATTCTTTTTGAATAGTGTTGCTCCGTTTGCAAAACTTCGGCATTCTCCAAATCCGGTTTGTGCTCTTCTTGTAAACAATGGAGAGAGCAAGAGCAGTTTTTTGTGCAGCCCCATTGTTCAAATCGGATTTTGTGTCCAGAGAGACGATTTTTTAATTTTTGTTTAGAGGTGCCTATGTATACAGAAGAGCATGCCACTTCTTTCCCTCCCAAACAATTGATTTTATACACAATATTAGCTTTATCTAACGTCTCCACTTTACCTTTGGTATTGTTAAAGATTTTGTTTCTCAGAGAATTAACAGGTCTAAAATCAATTCTAGTTTTTGTTTTTTCTCTGATAGGTGCGGTGTTGATGCGATTGGAGAGGCGGGGAATGAACAACATGCTCTTATATACCAATATTTGTTTCTCCTCATCAATTTTGTTTTGTGTTCGTGTATGCGGGTGGTTTTTGATGAGCTTCTCGATAACTGAAGGGAGGAAAGAATTGGAGTACAGGGTGTCTCGAATAATGTTTTTATTTTTGTGGTGAAAAGAAATGTCACTCGTATCAAGAACGCGGTTAACAAAATTCTGGGCCGTATTTATTATTATTTGTTTGGGTTGCTTTGAGTGAAAATTGATAAGACGCCCCGATGAGCTGGGTTTCTTTTACCAATCAAATACTATTTTATTATTATGTCTCATAACTTTTACATCCAAATACGGAAGCTCCCCATCTTTCTCGATCTCGACCGTAAATTTTATTTTGTGATTGAAACCATTCAGGGCATTAAGCGTTTTTTCTATCTCTTGTGATTTAATCACGACGAAGAGGTCATCAACATATTTAGTAACCATTTTTTTTTTTGGTTTGTGAACAAGCTTAGCCAAAACACCATCTAGGAGAGTTTCCATAACTAGGTCCGCCAGGATAGGGGATGCCATTATCTCCCACAAACAAACGCAAAAGAGATACGCATCCAATAAAATTAAAAAACTGGAAAATCTATTAACTAACCAACTAACTCAAAGGAAATATTGTACTTTTTTCAACACTCAGGAGGATAAGCACAATACTGCCAATGAGAAAATAAAAACAACACACAAAAGGAAACTAGAATGTTTGAAAGAAAATCTAAAGCTTAAGATGGGAATAGAATTTAATGAAAAGTGGTTTGTAAATAACACTTCAGTTGTGTTTCCACCTGATGTCAAATGGTTACTGTCACTGGGTCCAAAGTTTGCTCTGCCAGTGATGAAAGAAGATTTACCTCTTTCAAAGTTATTGCAGATGGAGAAAAACTAGTTAAGACTTTGGAACAGGGTGACCAGGAAATAGCTAGATCAAATTTTACGGAAATCCTACAAAGCCATTTAAGGTCATCAAACATTAAACCTTTTGATAAATACTTAAACAAAGTTTGTAATGAAACAAAGAGATTTCTCAGACAACATAAAGATTTGAACATAGTCCCAGCCGACAAGGGGAATGTTACAGTGGCCATGTATAAGACAGCTTACATCGCAAAAATGCAACAACTCATGACGGACTGAAATATATATAGAGTGCTTAGGAACAATCCTACCACTACGCTACAAAGTAAGAACAACGACTTTGTTAAGGATTTATTTCTGCAGAACCATATATCACAATATGAAAAACAACGTATGACAACATACACAGCGAGTGCCCCGAAAATCTACGGCCTGCCTAAAATTCACAAGGAAACGGTTCCCTTGAGACCAATTTGTGCATCAACACATGTAGTCCAGTCATTTGACCTTGCGCGCAGAGGCACTGTCTGATTTTTTTTCATGGATCGATAGAGGCTCATTTAAAAAACTTAAATCCAAATTTGCACCACCTGACAACTTTTTTTACCAAAGTTATTGGTAAAAATGTGTTTTTTGCCATTTTTTCGTCTTTTGTGAATATCTCGGCTGCAGTATGTCGCACAGAAAAAAATAAAACATGGATTTATTTATAATAAGATTAGCTATTATATTATAAAAAAATTAATTTGTTTAAACAAATAAAAAAAAAGTTATAGTTAGTTGAAGTAAGTTTTTATTGTTTGAAAATCACTCTTTCGTGATTATTAAGAAAAAAGCTCATCTAACGATGAAGTTTTTATTTTTTGCTTTTAAAGTCTTTGTAATTACCTACAATAAAAAAAAAATCAGCCCTTAACTACTAACACAAGCCGAGAAATAAATTTATGAACATAGGTAAGTCAGCGCACCCACGCAATTTTATAATTTTAGGTTTTGTTTTATATCTCAGCCCCAGTATGTCGCAAAGTTAAAATAAAAAAGTTTTATTATTTATAATAATTCTTTCTATCAACTTGCGTTAAATTCAATTTGTTTAAACAAATAGAAAAAAGTTACAGTTCATTAAAGGTTTTTTTTGTCTTGATTTTATACCTTTTTTCATAACTATTGAAAAAAAACTGTATTTAACGGTACTTTTTTTCAGGTTTACTTTTTTTGTTGTAGTCCTATAAATTTTCTATAAATTAAAAAAAAAAGTTAGTCCATTACAACAAACAGGAGCCAAGTTATTCATGAATTAAAAATGACGCGTCAGTTTACCAACGCATAACAATATTCTTTCTTTTTTTTGTGAATAGGCTATTGATTATGTCCTAAAAAACAGGTCAATAAGGAAGTAAGACGTAATTGTAACAATCTTCAAAGGGGTCTTTGAAGATGAGAAAACCGCGGAGTGCTATTAAATTAGAGGGTGCATTTTGGAGAAAGGGGCACAAAAGCACCCTTTTTGGTTTTTTGCATATAACTCGAAAACGAAGCAAAATTTCGAGATAATTCTCTAAACTTTTTTGTAGAGAATACAATTTACTATCAAAATGGATTTTTGAAAAAAAAATTTTGCAAAATTTTTAAAAATTCATTGCCAAAAAATGTGAAAATCGCATTTTATTTTTTTTTTTTTTTTTTTTTACGTATTTGCTTATAATTTTCTTACCAGCAGAAATTTCTATAAAAGAAAGATAGTTAAATTTCCTTTAAATAAATTAAAAAAAGGAACGGTTTGGATAAAAATCGACCGAGAAATAGTCGTTCAAACTGGGCTGATTTTAAGTTTTAAAGCTTTATGAATGACATTATTGGCAATTTTGATGGACTTGTTAGATTATACACAAACTGGGTGTAGTAAGGAGTCATGGCCAGTTTAGTCAAAAATAAAAGTCAAGTTTCAAATTTTTCGCAGTTTTAGGATTGCCATCTAATTTTTTCAAAATTTAAAATAATTGTCAAAATCAACACACTTGCTTTTACAAAGCCGGGCTTTGAGCACATGTTAGCAGTTAGTATATCTTCTCAAACGTGAAAAAAATAGTGTTTGTTAGATAATCTAATCGTAAAATAAAATAAAATAAAATAAAATAAAATAAAATATCAACCCGACCAATGTTTTATCACACGGCTTTGAATTAAAAGCTGACGCGATGGGAAATGATTTCACTCACTTCACTTCCCACGAAATCGCCAAATATATTTTTTGTAAATTTAATTACTCCAATTCCCATTTTCTACCTTTCCCACAACCGAATCTCCACCCAACTCCCACAGCGCGTGAGACCAGACGAAATATGATATTAACTAAAGTTCAAGGTTTTGCCTCACGCGCTGCACATTCATTTTACCGACTACCACTTTTTGGCTTTGCCTTATGCAAAGCTTCTGATAGTTTAATATAATTTTGTTAGTTGCATTTCAAACGCCGTCATCACCTCTTGTTATTTAAATAAATAATAAAAAACTAAAAAACAAACTTTGTGTCTTAATAATTAATTTTCCTTAATATATTTGTGTAAACAAATTGGCGACCGTGACAGGACGCATACTAAAAAAGTTTAGTGGCCTGCAGATAAAATAAACATAAAAAGGAAAATAATTAAAAGATAAATAACAAATTTTGAAAAAGTGTGTGTGATTTTTTTGTGACTCAAAATCTTTTCAATATACATATAAAAAAAAAAAAAACTTTAAGTGATTTAAAACGATGAGTTCAATGGAACAATTAACCGACCATCAGGAGGAAGTAGGCACAGCTATCTGCAAGCTTGCCCGCAACTACGGAAAGGATGGTCGTGGGAGAAAAACCCTCGAATATCTACAGCATCGTTGGTCCAGTCTCAACGAATTATGGGAAATATTCCATAGCACTGACGCCGATATTAAGGCAAAGCACCCACTGGAAACTGATCACGAGTATCATACAAAGGGATACTTCAACGAGATCAAAGGGGTGTATGAAAGCATGAAGGAAGACATTATGAGGCGTTTTTCAGAGGCAGAAAAATCCGATGATGTAGATAGAACACCAGAAGAGAGGCCGAAAGAGACCACAGCAGTCAAGCAGCTACAAGAGCAGCCAAAGGAGCCCCTCGGAAAGCCCCCAGCAGGGCTCTCAATAATGCCCGCTCCAGCAGGCACTACTGAAGATAAAACATACAAAAGATTCACCATTGATCCCTTACCAGAAACCAGCAAATTGACAAGTGAGAGCAAATTCCGCCTTCTTGGAAAAATTTTCCAAGGATTTCTCAACAACTGTCCGGTCAATTTGAGGGAAACTTTACCTCAACAATTCCAGCAAAAAACAACCACACTCATGCGCAACTGGGACGAATTAACCACTGCGTATGAACGACTTGGGGACGATGCAGCTGCAGCCGACATAGAGCTGTATTTTAAGCTCCAAGAAGAATTGGACGTGAGGATTGCATGGCTACCGAATCGAATTCCACCAAATCAGTCAAGCCAAATGAATCAAATCGGAGCAACTTCAATTAAGCTACCAAAAATTGAGATTCCAAAATTTGATGGAAGCTATCTCAATTGGCCACAGTTCTACGACCTATACAAGCAAATGGTGCACAACCAACCAATTGCCGCAGCGCAAAAATTATATTTCCTGAAAACTAATGTCACCGGCGATGCACATACCTTAATTCAACATTTCCATGCCACCGATAGCAATTATGAGTTGGCATGGAACACATTGGTAGACAGGTTCAACAACAAGAGGCTGTTATTAACTGCACAGTTAAACCGACTATTTCAAAATTCCGTCGTCGTTGACAATGCCAAAAGTCTAAAAAAGCTTCATGACACAACAAAGGAAGTTATGCAAGCCATCCAGAACCTCGACTATGATACCAGTGGATGGGATCCTGTTGTTGTTCATCTATTGCTAGACAGGATGGATAAGGACACGCGAATGATGTTTGAAGAATCGCTGCAGTCACCAAGAATCAGCCCAACTCTAACACAACTACTCGAGTTCGTGGAAGCCAGGTTCCAAGCCCTAGAAGCTGTTAATCGCGATGAAAGGAAGAAAGTGGTAACAACCGCTTCTGAAAATTTAAGGGGAGTTTCTTATTGTAGTTTTTGCAAATCAAATAATCATAAGATTTTTAATTGTAAAAAATTTATTTGTCTTTCAGTGGAAGAACGTAACCAGAAGGTGCGGAAGCTTCAACTATGCACCAACTGTTTGCAGGGAGGACATCATTTTTCATCGTGTCAGCAGGTTGGAAAATGTAAAACGTGCAACGGGAGGCATAACTCTTTGCTGCATTATCCGTCCAAAAAGGATCCACACATAAAAACTTCAACATCCGGTAAGTCGTGTGATAATAATATTGGTCGGGTGGGTGAACTTCCTTCAGGGTCATCAACTAATACTTCATTAGGAGTTGTGTTAAAAGGTCGTGAGGTATATCTTGCCACAGCAATAGTTAATGTTCTCTGTTCAAATGGTATGCGAATTCCTTGTCGAGCTATGTTAGACTCAGGATCGCAATTAAATTTTATAACTACCTCTTTAGCTCAGCAACTAGGGTATAAAAAACAAAGAAGGGATATTCCCATCAGCGGAATAGGAGGCAAAGAAACTCAGTCCAGTTTTATTATAAATGTGTCCATAGAATCAAGAACATCCACTTACAAAACAAAATTTGAGGCCAGTATAATGCCAAAAATAAGTGATTATCAGGCAACTGCACCTGTGGACATGCAAACTTGGAAATTGCCTTCCAACATTATTCTTGCCGATCCTTATTCAATTAATTCTCGCCGCATCGACTTATTAATCGGAGCAGAGATATTTTTCGAACTATTCTTGCCAGGAGAGTTCAAAATCTCAAATAATCTTCCTTTATTACGAAATACTAAATTAGGTTGGCTTCTAGCTGGTAGCGTTTTAGATCCTACTAGTAGTTTATATTGTCATTCAGTCTCAAAACCTAGTCTGAGTTCTTTAGATAAATTAGTCCGATCCTTTTGGGAAAGTGAAACCTTTGAAGGTGAATCAAAAATGTATACTGAAGAAGAATTTAAATGTGAAGAATATTTTAAGAAGCATGTGAAAACCACAGACCATGGTCAATATATAGTACGTCTTCCTTTTAAACAGGAACCAAATAAAATTTTGGGTAATTCAATGGCAATCGCTAAAAAGGGTTTCTTTTCATTAGAAAGAAAACTAGAAAATAATACAGAATTAAAAACAAGTTATGTTAATTTCATGGCTGAATACGAACGTCTAGGTCATATGACACCGATTGCTGAGGAAACAGTACCTAAACATCATTATGTCCTTCCACATCATTGTGTACTAAAACCAGAGAGTTCATCAACAAAACTGGGAGTCGTCTTCGATGCTTCCGCGAAAACATCGTCCGGTTTTTCTCTTAATGACACCCTCATGGTTGGCCCAACAGTCCAATCAGACTTATTCTCAATTATTGCTAATTTCAGGCTATACAAATATGTATTCACTGGCGATATAAGTAAAATGTATAGACAAATTCTAGTCCATCCAATAGATAGAGCATATCAGCTCATTTTGTGGAGGGCAGATACTAAAAGCCCTTTAAAAACATATCAGTTAAACACAGTTACATATGGAATGGCTCCAGCTTCCTATTTATCCACAAGATGTCTAGTTAAATTGGCAAATGATTTTCAACATATATATCCTAATGCATCAAACATAATTACAAAAAATTTATATGTAGACGACTGCCTCACCGGCGCAAACACTCTTAAAGAAGCCAAGCAGCTTCTCGATGAAACTATAACACTATTGCGACAGGGAAATTTCGAGCTAACGAAATTCTGTTCAAATGATCCACGCATTCTTGAAAATATTCCTTTGGAAAATCGAGAAAAAATGTTGACTATTTATCAATCCGAGGTGATAAAGACACTTGGCTTAGTTTGGGAGCCAACTCAAGACAAATTCAAATTTTGCTACGATTATAAAGCACCCTGTAATGAACAAGTAACAAAACGAAGCGTTCTTGCTGACTTGGCTAAATTCTTTGATCCTCTGGGTCTAATTGGACCAGTGATATTACTGGGTAAAATATTTCTTCAAGAACTTTGGAAAACCAAGATTTCTTGGGATGAAAATTTGCCTCTAGAGCAAGCATCTAAGTGGCTAAACTATTTGTCCGAATTTTCTTCTTTGCAGGAAATTAATATACCCCGCTTTGTTTTAATAGATTCGGCAGTGAAATTAGAACTACATGCATTCTCTGACAGCAGTGAAAGTGCCTTTGGCGCATGCATTTATTTAAAATCTATTGACAAAGAAGGGAAAGCCTTTGTTCAGTTGTTGTGTTCAAAATCTCGTGTAGTTCCCTTGAAAGCAACAAGCATAGCCCGATTAGAACTTCAGGCGGCAGTATTATTGGTAGATTTGGTACAAAAAATTCTCCCAATAGTTCGTAGGACAATTGCATCTATTAGCTATTACACTGATTCAACAACAGTTTTAACATGGATAAAAGCACCTTCCTACACCTGGGAGACATACATTGCAAATCGTGTAGGTAAAATTCAATCGAATTCTAACTTGAATCATTGGAATTATGTTAGAGGAGAATTAAACCCTGCAGATCTTATATCGCGTGGGCTGGGAATGCGTGATCTTATAAAATCAACCATTTGGTTCGATGGTCCTGAGTTTTTGAGACGAAATGGTTTGTCAAACATCCAAATAGATTATTTAATACCAGAACAAATCCCTGGGCGTCGAAAGCTCAAGACGGTGTTGAATATGTCCATCCAAGGTGATTTATTAACTTCGGTAAATCATAAAAATTCGTTTTACACGCTGCAAAAAATTTTTGCATTCTGCTCTAGATTTTTAATGAGTTTTAAGTCCCGTTGCGAAGAACGCAAAAACACTGGTTTCTTAACCATGGAAGATATCCAGAAAGGAACGATATTGTTGTGGAGGAGCGTTCAAATAAGTGTTTTCCCGGAAGAGTACAAGGCACTTCAGGTAGGAAAACCTCTCCACAATAATTCCAAAATACTATCATTAAGTCCATATTTTGATAAAACAACAATGTTGATACACGTGGGAGGAAGGCTTAAAAACGCTGAAATTCCTTCCCAAGCTAAAAACCAAATATTACTTCCAAAAAATAATATAGTCACAACATTACTTCTAGATTACTTGCATAAAAAACATCTACACGCTTCACATAGAACACTTATATCTATATCTAGGCAACAATTTTGGATTCTAAGTGTAGGAAGAGAAACACGCAAGGTGCTATCTAAATGTATCCAATGTTTCCGTGCCAAACCCAGATCTATCGATCAATTAATGGGTAACCTACCAAAAGAAAGAATCGTACCTGCTCGACCATTCCATTTTTCAGGAGTGGATTTTTGTGGCCCAATACGGACACATTATAAGGTTCGAGGAAAAACTCCAACAAAATCTTATCTTGCAGTATTTGTATGCTTCTCCACAAAAGCTGTTCATCTTGAAGTAGTAAGCAACCTTACGACTGAATCGTTTATTAATTGCTTAAAACGATTTGTTGGGAGACGAGGTGTATGCCACACAATATTCTGTGACAATGCTACAAATTTTGTTGGTGCAAGAAATCAATTAAAAGACTTTCAAGAGTTTCTTGATTCATCTGAAACTCAATCATCAATCAATTCGAATTGCCTAAAAATGGGAATCAACTGGAAACACATTCCGCCTCGCTCTCCTCATTTCGGAGGCCTTTGGGAGGCCGCTGTTAAATCAGCAAAAACTCTCCTAATAAAATATCTAGGAGAAGCTTCTTTAACCTATGAAGAGCTTTCTACAGTCGTTGTTCAAATTGAATCGATCTTAAATTCACGCCCACTTACACCAATCTCCTCAGATCCTAATGACTTGCAGGCATTGACTCCAGGTCATTTTCTAATTGGGGCTCCGTTAACTGCACTACCTGAGCCTAACATTACTGATCATAAAATCTCAAGATTAGACAAATTTCGTCAGATTCAGCATATTCAACAACATTTTTGGCAAAGATGGTCAAACGAATACCTCCACCTTCTTCAACAGAAATTAAAGTGGAAGGTGCAATCCCAAAATCTAGAACCTGGAACAATGGTTGTTTTAAAAGATACACACCAGCCTCCAATGAAATGGAAGCTTGGGCGTGTAGTCGAAGTCGTTAAGGGATCTGATGGATTAGTGCGAGTGGCACATGTTAGAACGGAAACAGGAACATATCAACGAGCAATTCAAAATCTATGCCCTTTACCAATTGATCATGAAGAACAGCGAGAAGAAAATGCACAACCCCCAATACAAAATCAACCCTCAATGAGATTAAGAAGCGGAAGATTGCTTGGTAGTTCTATGACAGCATTATTATGTTTCATGTTGCTATTGTTTCCTTTAGCAGCCTCCTTAGAAAGCGAACCAATAAGGATTACAAAATTCGACGATTCCACAGGCATTTATTTTGAGGACATAGGTAGTGCTAGCACTGTAAACAGTTTTTGGAACATTTATATCTTTTATAATTTGTCATCATATTGGTTAGAGCTAGGAGAAGTGAAAACATACATAGAGAGAATGGATAAAATCTGTTTAGATGATTTGAAAACTACGCCTACGCTGACCACACTCAAACATAGGGTATTTATTATCGAATCTAATTATGATCTCATTCATAGCTATCATACTTCTTACAGCAAACGGATAAGAATTGCTAGATCTCCTTTCGATTTTATCGGAAACGTAGCACAAAGTTTATTTGGAGTATTGGATCAAGATGATGCTAAATACATACATCATCAATTTTCATTGGTCAACCAAGATGAACAAAATCTCGTGTACCTATTTAAAAAAACAAAGCTCAATTGCAGAAGCAACAGTAAATCTACTTAAACGAAGCAATTTGCAGCTAAGTCAGGAGTATCAAGGTCTAAAAACTATCTTCGAAAAATCTTTAAATAGCATTGAAAAGCATCAAGATATAATTGATGTTTATCAGCGATTTTCTGCGTTAACATCGTATTTGATCTTATCAATTACAAATCTCGATATGGTGCAAGACACATTACTTGAAATTCTCCTAAGCCTTAACAATGCCAAAATGAATCCTCATTTTATTTCACCTTCACAATTTACCCAATTTTAGAATTTTTGAGAGATTAGATCCCTCAAAGGGGGGGAGTATGTTAGATAATCTAATCGTAAAATAAAATAAAATAAAATAAAATAAAATAAAATAAAATAAAATAAAATAAAATAAAATATCAACCCGACCAATGTTTTATCACACGGCTTTGAATTAAAAGCTGACGCGATGGGAAATGATTTCACTCACTTCACTTCCCACGAAATCGCCAAATATATTTTTTGTAAATTTAATTACTCCAATTCCCATTTTCTACCTTTCCCACAACCGAATCTCCACCCAACTCCCACAGCGCGTGAGACCAGACGAAATATGATATTAACTAAAGTTCAAGGTTTTGCCTCACGCGCTGCACATTCATTTTACCGACTACCACTTTTTGGCTTTGCCTTATGCAAAGCTTCTGATAGTTTAATATAATTTTGTTAGTTGCATTTCAAACGCCGTCATCACCTCTTGTTATTTAAATAAATAATAAAAAACTAAAAAACAAACTTTGTGTCTTAATAATTAATTTTCCTTAATATATTTGTGTAAACAGTGTTGGACCAGTTTTTCGGTTGAAGGTAATTGCCAGAGCAGCTCAACATTTTCTAAATATGTAGGTATTAAAGAAATAACTTTTTTTATTTTGGAATACCTAACTCGTCTGGCACTTTTTTGTCCATATAACGAAAGGCATAAACTACTTAATACCCCGGTTTGTGAAAGTAGATTTGTTAGTTTTGATAATTATTCAAAAAATTAGACAGCAAAAGGAAAAAAATCACCAACTTTATACCATTAAGGGCCGTCTGGGATGCATTTTTGACAGCCAAACTCGTCTGTCACAATTTTGTCTCTATAAAAGGAGACATTAGTTAACATATATTGAAAATCCGGCTTTGTTAAACAAGATTTGATAGTTATTTAAAATTAAAAAAAAAAGTAAATTCTTATAATATCTACTTTAAAAATGTTGAGCTTGTCTGGCAAGGACTTTCAACCGTAAAACTTGTCTGGAACTATTTTTTTTTCATGTTCGAGAAGGTATAAGCTAACATGTATTCAAAACCCGACTTTTTAAGAGCAAATGTGTTGATTTTGGCAATTATTCTTAATTTTGAAAAAATTAGATGGGAACCCGAAAACTGTAAAAAAATTGAAATTTGATTTTATTTTTGACTTAACTGGGTATGGCTCACTAATACACCCAGTTTGAGTGTATTATCTAACAAGTCCATCATCAAAATAGCCAAAAATGTAATTCATAAAGCTTTAAAACTTAAAATCAGCCCAGTTTGAACGACTATTTCTCGGTCGATTTTTATCCAAACCGTTCCTTTTTTTTTATTTATTTAAAGGAAATTTAACTATCTTTCTTTTATAGAAATTTCTGCTGGCAAGAAAATTATAAGCAAATACGTAAAAAAAAAAATGCGATTTTCACATTTTTTGGCAATGAATTTTTAAAAATTTTGCCAACTAAAAATTTAAATTTTTTTTTCAAAAATCCATTTTGATAGTAAATTGTATTCCATACAAAAAAGTTTAGAGAATTATCTCGAAATTTTGCTTCGTTTTCGAGTTATATGCAAAAAACCAAAAAGGGTGCTTTTGTGCCCCTTTCTCCAAAATGCACCCTCTAATTTAATAGCACTCCGCGGTTTTCTCATCTTCAAAGACCCCTTTGAAGATTGTTACAATTACGTCTTACTTCCTTATTGACCTGTTTTTTAGGACATAATCAATAGCCTATTCACAAAAAAAAGAAAGAATATTGTTATGCGTTGGTAAACTGACGCGTCATTTTTAATTCATGAATAACTTGGCTCCTGTTTGTTGTAATGGACTAACTTTTTTTTTTAATTTATAGAAAATTTATAGGACTACAACAAAAAAAGTAAACCTGAAAAAAAGTACCGTTAAATACAGTTTTTTTTCAATAGTTATGAAAAAAGGTATAAAATCAAGACAAAAAAAACCTTTAATGAACTGTAACTTTTTTCTATTTGTTTAAACAAATTGAATTTAACGCAAGTTGATAGAAAGAATTATTATAAATAATAAAACTTTTTTATTTTAACTTTGCGACATACTGGGGCTGAGATATAAAACAAAACCTAAAATTATAAAATTGCGTGGGTGCGCTGACTTACCTATGTTCATAAATTTATTTCTCGGCTTGTGTTAGTAGTTAAGGGCTGATTTTTTTTTAATTGTAGGTAATTACAAAGACTTTAAAAGCAAAAAATAAAAACTTCATCGGTAGATGAGCTTTTTTCTTAATAATCACGAAAGAGTGATTTTCAAACAATAAAAACTTACTTCAACTAACTATAACTTTTTTTTTATTTGTTTAAACAAATTAATTTTTTTATAATATAATAGCTAATCTTATTATAAATAAATCCATGTTTTATTTTTTTCTGTGCGACATACTGCAGCCGAGATATTCACAAAAGACGAAAAAATGGCAAAAAACACATTTTTACCAATAACTTTGGTAAAAAAAGTTGTCAGGTGGTGCAAATTTGGATTTAAGTTTTTTAAATGAGCCTCTATCGATCCATGAAAAAAAATCAGACAGTGCCTCTGCGCGCAAGGTCAGGCCCTTTTTCACGACGTGATGACTGGACTAATGTTCCCTGCGATGGACTTTCGAAGTTTATAGTAAAAATTCTTCAAAACCTTACACAGAACTTGCAATACAATGTCAAAAATGGCAAAGATTTAATTGAAAGAGTTTCTCATCTTCAATTGGATAGCAATGAGGTCTTGGTGTCATTTGATGTGGTATCTCTGTTCACTAGTATACCTATTGGCTTAATTCTTGAGGTCATCAAGAAGAAATGGAACATTATTAAGGAGTTTACAGCTATTAAAAAATCAAAATTTATAGACATACTACGATTTTGCGTAATAGACAATAATTACTTAGAATCCGAAGGAATTATCTACCAACCAAAACAAAGAGTTACTATGGGTAGCCCGGCATCCCCTATCCTGGCGGACCTAGTTATGGAAACTCTCCTAGATGATGTTTTGGCTAAGCTTGTTCAAAAACCAAAAATGGTTACTAAATATGTTGATGACCTCTTCGTCGTGATTAAATCACAAGAGATAGAAAAAACGCTTAATGCCCTGAATGGTTTCAATCACAAAATAAAATTTACGGTCGAGATCAAGAAAGATGGGGAGCTTCCGTATTTGGATGTAAGAGTTATGAGACATAATAATAAAATAGTATTTGATTGGTATAAGAAACCCAGTTCATCGGGGCGTCTTATCAATTTTCACTCAAAGCAACCCAAACAAATAATAATAAATACGGCCCAGAATTTTGTTAACCGCGTTCTTGATACGAGTGACATTTCTTTTCACCACAAAAATAAAAACATTATTCGAGACACCCTGTACTCCAATTCTTTCCCCCCTTCAGTTATCGAGAAGCTCATCAAAAACCACCCGCATACACGAACACAAAACAAAATTGATGAAGAGAAACAAATATTGGTATATAAGAGCATGTTGTTCATTCCCTGCCTCTCCAATCGCATCAACACCGCACCTATCAGAGAAAAAACAAAAACTAGAATTGCTTTTAGACTCGTTAATTCTCTGAGAAATAAAATCTTTACCAATACCAAAGGTAAAGTGGAGACGTTAGATAAAGCTAATATTGTGTATAAAATCAATTGTTTGGGAGGGAAAGAAGTGGCATGCTCTTCGGTATACATTGGCATCTCTAATCAAAAATTAAAAAATCGTCTCTCTGGACACAAATCCGATTTGAACAATGGGGCTGCACAAAAAACTGCTCTTGCTCTAAATTGTTTACAAAAAGAGCACAAACCGGATTTGTAGAATGCCGAAGTTTTGCAAACGGAGCAACACTATTCAAAAAGAATGTTGTTGGAAATGTTGCACATAATTGACAACAAAAACGCCATCAACCGACGATCTGACTGCGACGGTCTTAGCAACATTTACAGCCAGCTTATTAAAAGACCAAGCGTAAAAAGTAAAATAAAGTTTAGGTGAAAGTATTTGATGTGCCAGGTTCAAATGCCAGTTATTGCCAGTAACTTAAATTCATAATTTATTCAAATTCATGTAATTGATAATTCAAAAAATTTCTTTTAGTTTGTTCATAACAAGTGTATAAGAATGTTTGTTAATTTACACTAGATTTTTGTAATTTTTCTGTAAGTTACTTTGACACCACTTTTAAACAGTGTGTATTAATATTTATGTATTTTATTTATTTATTTTTGTGAATAAAGGCCTGATGAAGAGCAAAATCATGCTCGAAACGTCGCTAAAATAAGCTAAAATAACATCTCTTCTTTGACCTAAAGCCCACTAAGCAAGTCCACAGTTTATTAAAGTACAAAGGTCACTCAAATAACTATTTATGTATATATACATGGATAGTCATCAATCTATCAGACCATGAACTGTTGAATTCCACCGATAGATGGCTGGAAAATCAATCGATTAAAAAACTTCTGAAAAATACGAAAACTTTGGGATTTATTTTTTGCTCCAGAGAAAGGGAATTTTTGATCCTGAAAAGGATAAATCTGGGTGCTTTTCAATGAAGTTTGGAACAATATACTATTAGCATGTCAAAGCACAGTCACCTATCTCACAAACCATAAATCGTCAAATTCCACCGATGTATGGCTACGGTATCGATGAACTAAACATAAACCACAATTTTGAAATTAATTGTTCGCTTCAGAAAATACAGATCTAGGTGCTTTAGAATGAAATTTGGAATAAAATACTATATAGATGTCAAAAAATATCTTGTTATGCTACCTATCTGACAAGCTATAAATTGTCAAATTACATGCAGGGATGGCTACAATGTCAATGGATTAAAAACCCTCTGAAAATTCCGAAAATGTTTACATTTAATTTTTGCTCTGATAAAAGGTAAATTTAGAGGCTTTTGGATGAGTTTCGAACAAAATACTATTAGCACGTCAAAAAATAGTTTGTTTCCACTGACGGATCGCTATGCTGTCAATGGATTAGAAAATATCTGAAAAATTCAAAAAATTGGATTATCGCAAATACTCGGAACGAACGAAGTATTGGGTCATATGCAAAAAGATGAGTTCAAGCTGTTTTCTCACTTTTTTGAGAACTTTCTTAGCTTCGTATGCAGAAAAAAATTACTGACAGAGTTACATCTCATGTGGTGAGTTCAATCTCACAGTGATGAAATCGATCTCATTTTGAAAGCTCTTATGAGATAGAACTTGGTTCGCTATGCAAAATGATGGGAAAACAGTTGATTCCATGAGATCGATCTCACAAGTTATTGAGCATGGGTTTTCTCTTACTCAGCTCATATACAACCGTCAAGATACCAGAATTTCAGCTTAATTTTGTTACAAATTAAGCGTATACAAATTGGAGCGAAGAACTTTATTTCCAATTTTGTTTTGCATCTGCCTACTCTTGTCCAAAAAAAAAGGGAACAAGATATTTTTCAATTTTGTTTAGTGATATTTGAAGAGCTGTACTTTGTGGTTGGTGGCCGTATTGCGATAAAAGAACATTCATTTTGCGGTTTTATGTTTTCTGTACGGAGGATTGTTGGCAAATATTTTTTTTTTATAAAGTATGTAGGTACCGTTATTGCTAACCGTATGAAATGATACGAGACAAACATTTTCTATTTCTTGATTTTTTTTATATTTGATCACTAATAAACCAGCAAATAATGACAACATAGAAAACTCAAACTTAAAACACAAATTAAAAAAAACTTTTAAAATTGTATAGGATTATGTTTTTACATTTTACCGTAAACAAATAAAAGTAAAAAAATTGAAAACCAGTTCAATAAATTAACATCAAAACTTACAGGAATATTTAAGATATATTAATATGAATCTGCAAACAAACACCAGGTAATAATTCCATATATATTTGCAAAGAGGCAAACAAATAACCAAGAGACAATTACAAAAATTGTTTTTTTTGTGATTTTCTTGACTTCGAAAGAAAATCCATAAAATCTTTAAAGATTCCCTTAGAATATATATTCCAGTTTTTAGAACCGCCCTTCAATTTTGTATTTGGGCAGTATTTGCTTAAATATTAGTGACCAAAGTCTAAGGTATCTCCTTCAGTTTAAGGCAGATATCTCAGGCAAAACAAAATTGTACACCAACACAAAATAAAGTGAAGTGAAGCTGAAGCTGAAGTTGAAAAAACATGTTACATGACTTATACATTCAATTGACTCAAAAATTTAAATTCTAAAGAAATTCACACCTTTAAGAAAATAAAAAATAGAAAATATTTGTCTTGCGCAAAAAAATTATTTGCAAACAAAACTAAAAACTAGAAAAATTAAGCAGTATGATGTTTTTTGTTTCATCTCAAAAAGCACTCAAAAATTTTTATTTAAATCTTGTTTTCTTAAGTTTTTTGATTATCGCATTTACCCTTTTAAACGCAATTCCATAGACCACTTTTTCAATTATTTTTTTCCGTTCGTATATACACCAAATCGGTTATTATAAACATACATGTAGCCTTAAACCCTAGTACTCGTTAAAGTTTACGAACATAAACCGACTGATTTTTAAACACTAATTTTTCGTTTCCGCGTTCAGAGAAATGTATGTTTTTTCGTCTTCTACGCACTGCACAGAAATAACAGTCACAACTATTTAAGACGAAGAGCTTTGAGATCGATCTCCGAGTTCGGTTCTGCTCGATCAGTCTCACATGTGAGTTCAAGCTCGTTAACTCGGACTCAGAGATCTTGCTCATCTTTTAGCATACGACCCATTATGTTAATTAACGTCAAAATATAGTTTCTTGCCCCTCTGCCAAGCCAAAAACTGTCGAATCGCATTAAGGGATGCCTGCGATTTCGATGGACGGAAAAACCTTTGAAAATCCAATTTTTTCCTCTGAAAAATTGAAATTTTTCAAATTTGCTCCATAATCATGCGATTTTATGGCTTTTGGATGACATTTGGAACGAAATATTATGTTTACGTCAAAATATAGATTCCATTGAAGGATGGCTGCGATCTCGATGGATTAAAAACCTTCTTAATATCAAAAATTTTCCTCTGAAGAATCGAAATTTTTCTATGCAATTTTTCTGCTCCAGAATCAAGCGATTTTATAGCTTTTGGATGACATGTGGAACGAAATATTATGTTTACGTCAGAATATAGTTTATTGTCCATCTGTCAAGCTATCAACTGTCAGACTCCATTGAAGGATGGCTATGATCTCGATGGATTAAAATCCCTCTGTAAAACCCAATAGCCGCATTTTATTATCCACGTGATCTGATCCTGATCAATTTCTAACACGTGATTACAAAAACAACATGGAATCCTGCTTTTTATCTGGATCTGTTTCAATGATCCAAAAATGATTATTGTGAATGTGTCTTAATAGTGCCAAGAAAAGAGGCAACAGACACGTGAAAAATAAACAAACATAAGCCGAAAAGAGATGGGTATATAACTAAGATCCTGTCTGTTTTATTTATCATGATCTGATCCGCATCAGATCGTGAGGATAATAAAATGCGGCTAATATTTTCCTCTGAAAAATCAAAATTTTTCAGATTTATTTTCTGTTCCAGAATCATGCGATTTAATGGCTTTTGGATGACATTTGGAACGAAATATTATGTTTACGTCAAAATATAGTTTATTGTCCATCTGTCAAGCCATCAACTGTCAGATTCATTGAAGGATGGCTGCGATCTCGATGGATTAAAAACCTTCTGAAAAATCCAAAATTTTCCTCTAGAAAATCGAAATTTGTCAGAGTTATTTTCTGCTCCAGAATCACGCGATTTTATGGCTTTTGGATGACATTTGGAACGAAATATTATGACAACGTCAAAATATAGTTTGTTGTCCATCTGTCAAGCCAACAATAGTCAAATTCCATTGAAGGATGGCTGCGATCTCGTACATAATATTTCGTTGCAAATGTGATCCAAAAGCAATAAAATCGCGTGATTCTGGAGCAGAAAATAAATCTGAAAAATTTAGATTTTTCAGAGGAAAATTTTGGATTTTTCAGAAGTTTTTTAATCCATCGAGATTGCATCCATCCTTCAATGGAATTTGACAGTTGTTGGCATGACAGATGGACAACAAACTATGTTTTGACGTAAACATAATATTTCGTTCCAAATGTCATCCAAAAACCATAAAATCGCATGATTCTGGAACAGAAAATAAATCAGAAAAATTTCGATTTTGAATTTTTCAGAGGGTTTTTAATACATCGAGATCGTAGCCATCCTTCAATGGAATTTGACAGTCAATGGCATGACATATGGGTAAAAAACTACGTATTGACGTTTACATAATATTTCGTTCCAAGTGTCACCCTGAAATCATATTATAATGGAGCAGAATATTAAATTTTAGAATTTCGATTTATCAGAGGAAAAATCCGCATTTTTCAGAGATTTTTTAATCCATCAAGATCGGAGCCATCTTGTAATGGAACTCGACAGTTTTTGGCTTGGCAGAACGGCAAGAAACTATGTTTTGACGTTAAGATAATATTTTGTTCCAAATATCACCCAAGAGCCCTAAAATCACGTGATTCCCGAGTATAAAATTAAAACTGATAAATTTCCATTTTTCAGAGTAAAAATGCGAATTTTTCAGAAGTTTTTTAGTCCATCGAGATTGTAGCCATCCTTCAATGGAATTTGATAGTTAATGGCTTGACAGATGGGTAAGAAACTAATATTTCGTTCCAAATGCAACAAGTTTTGCATAGGTTTGCATAGAGATTGTAGCCATTTTTCAAAAAAATTTACTAGTGTCTGTCTAATCTTCAAAGACTTTTTTTTGGCTTTGAAAAATTAAACGCTTTTATGTGCATTCTCTGCTATTCAATAATATTTATTGGTTATTGTAACTGTAAGCAATTATATGCAGTAACCTGAAGAACAAAGTATTTGTTGTGTGGGTTATTCTAATAACTGGTAACATTGATATTGAATAACTGGTTATAACAGTTATCAGTGAATAACCGGTTACTGGTAACGGTTATCGATATATCGCCCATCACTACTATAAATGTTGAGTTTTTGTTTCACTTTCGGATTGTTTTAGGTTTTTACTGTTATTATCTGAACTATCACTTGAATCACTCATTTTATTTAATATTGGTTCACTTCTGACACCATGTTAACTTTAGATGAAAGACGATGTTTGTTAGAAGACGTTTCAGATAATACTGCCTCTTTATTATATTTCTATATATGTATACATAATGCATAGCTTACGATAATACGTTTATATATAAATATATATATGTATAGTAAAATAATATGTGTAATAATACATTAGTATGTTATTGTGTAGTTATAATATATTATAACAGGTATAATATTAACTCATTTAAGACATCAATTATGCAAATTCAAAAGCAAAACTTACTTTGACACTAAAGGTTGAAGACTTCGCTACGTTGAAGAAGTTTCCACTGTTAAATGTTCAGGTTTAGGTTTAACGGCTATAGGAAGAGGTCTACTCCTAGGCCTAGGTGGCGGCTCCGGTGTTGGAGGTCGAGTTGTCGCTGTACTGCATATTTGCGAATAATAGAATCCATTTCCTCCTAAATATATAGGAGAAAATGGCAAAAAAGTTGTCGCCGTCGGTGCAAATGGCACGGCCTGGGGGTAGTAATCCAGATTTCGAAAAGGATAGACAAGTCTTATAAACTGCTTCGCTGCAAGAATACAAAATTACACTTATTGTTAATATAATTATACAACAACTCCTAAGAAAAAAAAATTAATATTTATTAATAATATGTCATTACAATAGTATAGAGTTTCCATTGCAGTAACCAAACTATAGGTACTTTCGCGATATACTTATAGTCCAGTATATTAAGTCATAGCTCCTATGGAATATTCATAAAACGTGGAGGAAGACATTTTTTCTTGTTATAGTTAGAGTAGGGTTGGATATAGCCGTCCCCAGCGCATCTGGTGCCAAGACAGCTGAACCCGCGCAGTTGGTCCCACGCCTGAGTTGGTCCCAAGAAAACTTATATACCCGAGCAACTGGCTCCAAAAATGAAACTGAGTCCAAAAATAAATAATACCGAAATAAAGCTATGTGAAAGTTGTATGGTGTGTTTATTAAATATTTTCGTTAAAATTATTTATATGAGGGATCTTTTTCGAAAGTAAAAGTGTAAGAGTCAGCTTTGGTAGATTTATCATATTTATTGAGAGGAAGCAGTAAGGAAGTAGGTATAGTTGTAGGTACCTACATATTTTGGTTTTGCAGGGAAATCTTATACAAACAACACTACTCAACAAAATACAAAAATTATTTTTGTGTCTGGGTTTATTTCATGATTTTTTAATTTGTCACGCTCCAAAATGATGGAAAAATACCCACATCCCCCTAAGGTTTGCTTTTGTAGAGTTGGTAGTCAAAATACAGTTACCATAGTTTTCATAGAAATAATAAATGATTGCTTTAATATTTTCCTTAAAAGAGGAGAGGGAGGGGGAATTATTACGCCCATTTGGCACTGATCTCTATAATACACTGGATAGTGTATCGATACAAAAATATTGCTTCCATTTGAAGAATTGTAATATTATGAAGCTGACCACTTTTTTGTATACCAGTATAACTGTATAACATGTAATACAAAGATAATCCATTAAACAGACATCAAATCTCCGTTCGTTTCACCCCCCGAGATCTGTTTGCTAACATTTGTTGTGTTCGTAATTTAAATTCATTCACTAATAAGTAAATGAAACGGAATAACAAACATAAAGAGTGTGACAAGGAGGTAAAATCATTTAAAAAAAACGCAGAATATGCAATCGCACCCTCCTCATCATAATTATTCTTTAGCTGTTTTGCTCAACTTGCTCGCAAACTGCAATGATTTATCCCATTCCACTATGTAATTATACTAAAAAAAAATATACCAAATGCACACAGTGAATAACTTAAAGATAATAAATAATAAAACACACTTTCACAAAAGTTTATATTTTCATATCATGGTCTGTTTCCCTTTCTTCAAATAGACATCTGGAAATAGGGATGAGCGATTTTAATCGATATTGACAAATCGATAATAAAGATTTCGATGTTTTGCAACATCGATATTAACATCCAAAACATCGGCTTAAAAAACAAACAAAAAGTTAGTACGAAAATGATTGATTGTGCTAGTAAAATCTAGATGGAGTGACTTTCATAGTTTTTAAGTCATCTGTAACATTTGGAATTTTTTGAAAAAGGAAATTATCAAAGGATCTTTCAAACCAAATTTAAAAATTCAGAACCACAACGAAACTTCCGATGTGCAAAAAGGCACAGATATAATTTTACACATGAAGTGCCTATCAATTTTGCTTCCATCAAATTTTTTTTGTGTTTATTTGTGCAAAAGAAATATTTTTACATCGATATTCAAGCATTAATATCATCGATGCTCAGCAAGACGCATTTTAAACCATACAAGTTTTTGTACACACTTTTGTAAGTAAAAATAACTTGCAATATCGTTAGATAACAGTGTACACATGAAATACTTGCAATATTGCTTCTATGAAATCTGTGGACGATATATTTAGCAAAATACAAATTTTAGCATCGATTTCCACGCATTGAAATAATAGATGCTCAGAAAGACCCAATTTACACCAATGCATGTTTTTGCACACAACTTCGTGTCTTGCAATATCGATATATTCCAAAAAGCCACAGAAAACAGTTTACACAAAATTTCTTGAAATATTACTGCAAAATACATATTTAATATCGATTTTCACGAATTTAAATTATCGATGGTCAGCAACACGCAGTTTACACCATGCAAGTTCTTGCGCACACGCTCGTATGAAATAAGATTTTGAAATATCGGATTTAAAAAAGGGCACACATGACAGCATGAATTGCCTTGCAATATTGATTTTATTAAATTTGTTGATATTCATTAGTGCAAAATACATATTTTAACATCGATTTTCACATTTCATCCATTAAAATCATTGATACCTAGAAAGATACCGCTTACACGCGGTTTTAGCACACAAGCTTCTGTGCATCATTATTTTGCAATATCGATGTTTAAAGTTGAAATACCTTGCTTATGACTTCATATTTTTCATTTGTATAAAAACTTAAATCGATTTTAAAAAACTTAAGAAAAAATAGCCAGCACCAGAAATTTTGAAAGCAAAAATACATTAGAGCATAGCATGATGCATTTTTTGCTTTGGGCAAACAAAAAACTTAAACACAAACACCTGAAAAAAACATCGATGTTAAGTAGCATCGATGTTTTCGGTTCGATATTAATTGACATCGATGTTTGGTCTTCGATGTTGAAATCGATGTTGTTTCAATATCGCACATCCCTATCTGGAAAATACTTTTTTTTGTGTAATTCAGACGTCAAATTATGAAGCCGACCACCTAATTGTCATCTTCAAATGGAAGCAAAGAAACTGCTATACATACATTATAAGGAATACACTATCCAGTGTATTATAGAGATCAGTGCCATTTGGTGTGGTGTCTCTAGAGTATATTTGTGTCACAAACTACACACATTTTTATTTCGAAATTTAAGGACGTTAAAATGTTATTAAGAATGTGTTAAAGTGATGCTAATGCATTTGACTATATATTTTATCAAAACTCACATTATTATAACTTTTCAAAATATGTTAAGAAACTTAAGGGACATGAAGGATGTCTCTAAGATTAAATATTCTGCACGGTTATTTAGAAAAAAAAAATAATAACTTCATTTGGAGCATACTCAGAAGAAAAAGGAAAACGTTTTGACTAGAACTTTATGGACTTCGAGAGTAATCGTCATTACCAAGGTCAACAAAATTAAACAATGATGGGAAATTATTCTATAGGTTTAATTTTAGAATAGCACATTCCAAGATCAGTGTGTTTGTTGATAAATATTACCGTTTTAATGTTGGTACCAAACATTAAACAAAAAAATTAAGAAAAAAGAAGTTTTTAATATTTTCAATTTATCAAATTTTAGAATACATACAACCATCTAGTTCTTAAACTTCCACTTAAAATTGGTAAAAGCATTGAATATTGAAAACAAAAAACTTACTTTTTTCACGTAAAAGGTAGAAAACTTTAATATAAAAAAAATAATAACACTGATTTTTTTTAAATTCAGAGTTTTAAAATTAATTTAAAAAGAACAGTTCATGGAAATGACTTAATTTGAAAACTAAATTAAATGATGGAGTCCTAACTTTAAAAAAAAAAAATACCATGATCTTTTTGGTGTTGCCGTTGTTTTTTAATATTTTTTTTTCTAGTGAAAGTAACTTTTTAAAGAAAATTACCCCTCCTGCCTAAACAGGGGAGTAAAGACAACCCCTCTCATATATTTTTTTTTGTTTTAAACCAGCCTACATGCTCTAGCGTTTTGGTGTATCTTAGTCTTATATCTTAAAATATTTATTATAATTGATTCTAACATAGCACATTTTCATGAATTTTCAAATAATGTGCTCCTCCTGACTACAAAAGCAAACTTTTTCAAACAAGACTATTTTTTATTTAATAAGTAATATGTAAGGAATTAGAAAATCATATGCAGAACCCAGGCACAAAATTTGTGTTGACCAGTGAATTAATGCCTATCTCGCTTATTGGGTGTATACTTTTTCTTAATTGAGTTTCGTAAGAAAAGAAAACATGATAAGAACTTGTTTAATTAGGTACTTTCACAGATTTTTTTTTAATGGAGTATGATTATGTTCTGACAGACGAGGTTCTGGAGATGGGAATAAAATTGGAACAGATGAACATTTTTTTTATTTTTAACTTTTTGATAGATTTTTTTAATGGTACCTATGTCTGATGGACTAATGGAGTGGAGGTGGGTCTAGAACCCGGACAAAAAATATTTTTTTTTTTAACTTTTTCAAACCTAGATTTTTCCTTTGGTACCTATGTCTGACGGACTAATAAAAATAATAATAAAATAATAATAATAAAAATAGCCCGGGAGCTCGTGACAGATTTTAGTCAATCATTTCGCCAAAGCTAATTTTTTGTAAAATGGTTAATTTGGCCTTGCAATGAGGAATGGTGGTAATCAGCTGCGTCGCGAGCGGTACCTTGGGCTACAGCAGCCTCTCGAAGATGTAAAAAAAATGAAAAATTTAATGAAACCGCCAAAGCTGAAACTTTGCATACTGTTTGCCCTTATTATAAGCAATCGAAAAAAAATAATCAGCTGGCTGAAGCGCGGTACTACATACGTCAGCTGCTTACGTCAACATGTAAAAAAAGTGTAAAATTCAATGATTCCGCCAAAGCTGAAATTTGGCTATCTGATAGCTAATACATTAATTTACGCAAAAAGACAAATCAGCTGGCTGCATTGCGGTACTAAGACCGTCAGCTGACGTGGTGAATAGTACAAGTACAAAAATACGGTTTCACATCCCACGCACAAAACACTATGTCAAACGAGGTTTTCCATCCGGTTTACAATCCTCTAATTATTATCATTCTACACTAGTCAACAATATTAAAGGAACACATTTTTTTTCAATTTTTGTTAGCGTTTTTTGAAGAGCTGTATCTTTGTGACGAGTGGTCGTATTGAGTTGAAATAAAAAGCATTTTACAGCTTTATGTTTTTTGTTTCGAGATTTGTTTGCAACAAATTTTTTTGAAATACCGTTATTGCGTTATTGCAAAAAATGAGATGAGACAACAAAATTATTTTGTTTTTATTTTTTTTGAAGGTCCTCATTTCTATGGATAAATTTTTTTGAGTCAATTAAATGTCATGATCAGGTACCTTGTTTATTCAGCTTCAATTCAGTTTTTTTGTTGTTTTCGTACGATTTTTTTTGACATGGTTTATCTGACTTTGAATGGAAAAAGATACTTTTAGCTTTGATTACCAATATCTCAGCAAATAATGACGTTATAAAAAATTCAAAGACAGTTTTGGAAATTTGAAAAAGCGTTTGACAAGATTTTTTTATGATTTTGTAGAAATTACTTTTTTTTTACCGTTCATCGTTAGTTTAAAAAAAGTACTAAAAACCGACGTTTTGTGGTCTTTTCGTAAATCTTTTTTTTTCGTTGCAAATATTGATTGCATGGCTTGCGTTGGTATGCAAATTTATAGACTTTTAAATCATCAATATTCTTGTAAATTTTCAAATTGATTCATCGAACCGTTTTTCCTCACCAAAACTTCAAAGTCTTACAAACCAGGTAAAGGAACAAATTGTGGTGTTCCTAAACAATGCGAAGTTGTCATCAAAATGACAAGAAAACCGCAATTCCAGTGGATTTTTTTCACAGTTTTGCATTAGTTAGATACTTTTTTGAATTGAAATGAATTGAAAATGAATTCTCCCCGATTCACTTTCAGAATCTTCAATAATGTCTTCTTCATTTTTATCATCTATAAATACATAAACACACACATAAATACATTATAAACACAATAACTTAAATATAATTTCAACCGTTCATAAATTTTAATAATAAATGTACATATATGCCTATCGAAAGAATCAACTAGGAAAGTTTAATAATATGAAAAAAATGCAATCAATAAAAATTTTGTGAAAGCCAATTTTGAAATAATTAAAAAAAAATATGTTTAAGTACCAATATATACGTTCAAAAATATAATTATTGTATCTGTTTATATGATATTCTAATTTTCTTCAAAAGTGGATAGTGATATTGAATTTGGGTAATTAATAAAATTGTAATATAAGCAATGTATATTCTTAACACAAAAGTATTTTTTACCTGTATCCGACTGAACTGCTATATCGTCAACAGATGCAGGCAACTGATCGTTAAAAAACCATTTGAATACATATCTATCACCTTCCAGTTCCCAGCCAAAATTAAGTGGAGATTCTTCACTGGGTACTTTTAAGTGGGCATGAGTCCAAACTTTCGAAATATAGCAGGCCCGTAGAAAATGTGGGTGCAACTCTGCCCTTGATGGTGGTAATGCTGAGCCATCGATGTTTATTTTTGGCAAGCGAAATACGTCATCGTTCTCCAGAACCTTGTATGTTTTTAAGAACATTTGCACTCTTGCTTTATCTACATTTCTCATCAATTTGAATCCATACAACCGACATATAAATTCTTCCACCTTTTCTAAAATTTCATCGTTTCTCCCCAAACTGGCCATATCCACAAAACTTCGCATATATGAGTCTGAAGACCGTAACACTTCAAAAGGACGTTTTTCCCTTTTCGGAAAAATGCAGGATTGTAATCACAGCCTGTTATGGCGTGAAAGGCTGGCAGCGCTGCACTTAGATCACAACCCAGGGTTTCATACAGTTTATTTACATTGATAAATCGCCGTTGGTGGTTTCCTACCCCAACCTCCATCGAAATTTTTAAGTTTTGTTGAACTGCGTTCATATTACCCAACAGTATTATCAGAACGTCCGTGTCACAGCTTCGGATTATTACGTTAGCATCAGAATAAAGTTTACAAGTATGAAAAATTATTTTTGTATCTGCTTCCTCGTGTGCTGGATAAGATAATTCTTGATCAAGTGTTCTTAAAACCTTAGTGTTATTAACAATGTACTTCACCGAGAAAAAAAACAACGTAAAATCAACGGAAACAACTTTGATTTAAATATTTTTCGGAACGATTTGGCTTCAAGTTCAAAGACGAACATTTTTAATTTAAAGCAGCAATGACATCAATTCAAAGTGTTTCCCTCTTTTAAAACAAATATGATTTAATCATTTTTTCTCTTCATTTGAGATGTCATCATCGTTGATTTGAATTCATCCATCTTTAAAACAATATGTATCAACTTCGATTAAACTACAAGCATCGTTGATTGAAATACATACAAATTTTAAAATACTTTTTTAAAACTTTAATTCAACTTCGTCCAGTTATTGATTTAAAATAAAATGGAAACTAATTCATTAACCAAATGACAAAAATAAATATGAGAAAAGTAATAATTTTTTTTTTTCTGATTAAATGTAACTGAATTTTGAGTGCGCGTTAATTTTGTTCACAAATGTTTTTTAGATACTTCATGAAATTACGAAGCGCTCTCGAAATTCTATATAGGTATTAAGCTAAAATAAAAATTAAAAAGTGATTGAAAAATCTAAAAAATCTGACTTTTACGTTGGCCTAACTATGCAACACTTTAAAAGAACGTTAATGGAAATTTGAAACTCGATTTCAAAAAAAATTTAGCATGTTGCACTTTGAAACTACGTTGAGTGTACTTTAAATGTTTGAAAAGTTGATTTCAATGAAAAATTGAATACATTTCGCTTTGAAATTAAGTAAGCTTTGTTAAATCTACGTTGCATATTTAAATCAACAGGTTTTCAACGTAAAATTAAATGTGATTCAATGAATATTATTCAACTTTAAATCAAATATTTTCTATTAGATTGTAAATTGCATTTTTTCCCTCAGTGTTAAAGCACTCACTAAAGTTAATGTAAACCTTTTTATTATTTATATAAGGTGCCATGCAGTCTTTTCCCCAATAGTCTATGATAAACCGCACAAACTCTTCTTTGAAGTTGGTTTTTTTGAGCGCACTTGCAAAATCAACTGCACGAACTTGATCGGGCCCTTTTATTTGAAAATAAGCTTGACCCATACCTCTAATTTGATGCTCTGTATCTTTAATCGAGGGAACAAAATACTGATCGAACATAACTATTATTACTTTGGCTTTATTCCTGCACAACATTTGCAAAAATTTGGTTGCTATTTTTCCAAATGAAAGTGGTAAATCTTTTATCAAATGGAGCATAAAAAATCCATCAAAAATCATTACATCAGTATCTTGGGGTGGATCAGATATACAATTTGGGCTTCAAGTAATTTTAAAAGTGCTGATTTATCCGTTTTACATATTGTTCCGTCAAAGTGGCACATTGAAAGTGGAACTGGTGTTAAAGGATAGCACAAAACCTTATCAACATCTAGTTCTTTTTTTAATGAAATGCTTAAAAGTTGACCAAATATATCGATAACAGCAAAAACGATTGCGATTTAAATATGCGAATAATTTGAGTGTTTTGATGAATATCTTCAAATAGGCAATATATTTTCTGTCCAATCTAAAATTTGGTTATACAAAAAGTTAATGAATCATTTTATAATAGAATGATAATAATCAGAGGATTGTAAACCGGATGGAAAACCTCGTTTGACATAGTGTTTTGTGCGTGGGATGTGAAACCATATTTTTGTACTTTACTATTCACCACGTCAGCTGACGGTCTTAGTACCGCAATGCAGCCAGCTGATTTGTCTTTTTGCGTAAATTAATGTATTAGCTATCAGATAACCAAATTTCAGCTTTGGCGGAATCATTGAACCTTACACGTTTTTTTACATGTTGACGTAAGCAGCTGACGTATGTAGTACCGCGCTTCAGCCAGCTGATTATTTTTTTTTCGATTGCTTATAATAAGGGCAAACAGTATGCAAAGTTTCAGCTTTGGCGGTTTGATTACATTTTTCATTTTTTTTTACATCTTTGAGAGGCTGCTGTAGCCCAAGGTACCGCTCGCGCCGCAGCTGATTACCACCATTCTTCATTGCAAAGCCAAATTAACCAATTTACAAAAATCTAGCTTTGGCGCTATTGGTCACCAAAATCTGTCGCGAGCTCCCGGGCTATAATGGAGTGGAGGTGAGTCTAGAACCTGGACAAAAGAATAATTTTTTTAACTTTTTCAAACCTAGATTTTTTTTTGTGGTGTGTCTGATGGATTAATGCCTGACAAAGGACGTTCTGGAGGTGGGTCTGGAACCTGGACAAAGGACAGAAATTAGTTTTTACTTTTTCACAGTTTTTTTGGTAGTGTTTCTGATGGAGTTAGGTCTAACGGAGGAGGTTCTGGAGGTGGGTGTGGAACCTGGACAAAACAACAATTTTTTTTTTTACTTTTTCATAGATTTTCATAGCGATGTCTCGGATGGAGTAAGGTCTAACGGAGGAGGTTTAGGAGGTGAGTCTGGAACCTGGACAATTACACAATTACAATTTTTTTTTAATTTTTCATAGATTTTTTTAGTGATGTTTCTGACGGAGTAAGGTCTAACAGAGGATGTTCTGTAGGTGGGTCTGGAACCTGAATAAAAGAACAATTTTTTTTAACTTTTTCATAGTGTACATATTATTTGAGTTCCATAAAAAAAATCTTATTACTATCCGTGTACAGTGTACCTACATGTACATACGGGGTATGTTAGTACATAATATGTAGGTAATTCTTTTTGTCTGAAGTTTAGAACTTCTTTTGAACTATGAATTATGAATGATATGAGCTAAGAAGCCACATTTTTCGTAGAAGTAACTCTTCCCTGGAGCTTAGTAGGTACCTATCGTCAGCGGAATGCAAAATTGGTCTAAGCCACAAAAATATAATTTTACAGGTGACCATTTTTTGATTTGAATTGAATTATAGCTGGAATTTTCGGCACGTAGGTATACTGTTCATATAATTCTTTTATTATTTTTGTTTTCAAAAATTAAAAAAAAATTAGAAAATACCTACGATAGCTCCTACATAATAATTAATAATTCTTTTATTATTTTTGTTTTCAAAAATTAAAAAAAAATTAGAAAATACCTACGATAGCTCCTATTTTATGAATATAAAGCACAAAAATTGAGATAGTATAATGTCCATACAACTATGCATCTTCTAGTGCAGTGATATTGAGAACTGGGTTAAGACCCTTCTTTTAATTTATGGACACAAAATATATGTATGAAAAAGTGCTCTATCGCATTAAAAGATGACTCTTCAAAAATTTTGCAAATAATTTAATAATTTAATTTTGGCTGTTAGAACAAAAAAGTTGTATAATATCTGCCAAAAGAAAAGAGATAGTTTAAAACGGTTTCCAAATTCAGAAAGAGCATACAAAAATTGGTAGGACTACATCATTACCTTGTTTTCGCAAAAAAGTGGACATCGAACAATATTGCTTCCCTCTGACGCTATGTACATTAGACTGTTAATTTTTCATGATTGGTCTCAAAATTTCGGTAGAGGCTGCAAAAATATTAATACTCCTAAAATTTGAGCTATTTATATTGATGTTTAGAGGTGGTTTTTTTTTTTTAATGAACAACAATAACTTGTGTGTGTTACCACCAATTATATAGGCTGGAGTTATAGCTATTTCACGAGTGCCACCTCGATCATCAGACTCCTTTAGTGGTGCGTAGTCTGGTTATGCTCGTATTAATTGAAAAACTCTTTGCCGTCATATGGGAGCGAACCATGAACCTTGCGATTCAGAGGCCGATGCACTACACACCGCGCCACTGAAACCACATGGTTAGCTCTATCCCAATGCAGGTTTCGTTGTTTATCAATCCTCGCGTTCCAATGTTTATTCGCTATGCTATCTAGCTATCCCAAAAATTTTGAGATAACTTGAGTTGTTGTTGCGTCAGCTGTTATCAGCTGTTTTTTAACAAGGGATTACAACAACACAAAGCTATCCGGATAACTGAGAATAACCAGCGGAACGTGCCCAATTGCAACAGCGACTAGCATTTTTTATTAACACACACAAGCTTGCTATTGTTCAGTCGGTTTCTTTCTTTTTTCCCCATGCACCGATTCGTATGCCAACAATTCGTTGGTCATACAAGGGGGGGGGGGGGGGGGGATGAGTTGAAAGAGTTGACACTGGTCAAGAATTAATTTACAATTTAAGTTGGGTTTGTGTGTAAATATCCACACAAGTGCAGTATGCTGCAAGTTATACATCAATTTATATTGAATAATTTTGAATGAACAACAACAACTTGTGTGTGTTACCACCAAGTATATAGGCTTTTTGAAAAATTTTTCGTATTTACGGATTTCAATACCTTCCTTAATCTTAATTCAGATGCTAAAAACAGGGGGAAATAGACCCCCGCTCTAAATGATTTTTTTCTTGTCTGAGTTTAACTTACACGTACTTTCCTTTCGTTCGAACTTGTGCAAAACACCTTCACCGGTATTCATAAACGCAAATGAAACACAAATTATCTTTGATCAGTGAGTTAAGTGTCAAATCATATCAATAAATCAAAATTCATGGCATTAAACTAACTCACCAAAGTAGGTACATTAAACCAGTAATTAAGTTAAAAATACTTCTGTAATTGTTGCTAAAAACAAGAGATAAAAAGAAACAGACGCTTGTGACACACATGTTATCTACAGCCTCAAATGAGAGAGCGTATGTGCAAAAGTTCACATTTAGTGAGAAAGTGTATGTGCAGATCCACAAATAATCTTTGGAAAGAGCAGAGTTCTTGTCGATTGTAGTAGATTTTCGTTGAGTTTTTGAACTTAACGTGGATTAATAGTTTATATTTTTATTGATATGAAATTTTAATTCGTGAACTAACTTCTGATTGACGTTTTAGTTAATTTGTGAATTAGAAGATATCTGAGCAGTTTTTATTGATAGGGCTGCTTGTATTTAAGCTGATTTTTTCAACTCGGAATCCAAAAAAAACTTTGAAATTCACCATGAATATTTTGACCTTGAATAACTTTGGAAGGAGTACATTAATTAGATAAGAAGACGGAATCTTTTGTAAAGAACATCAAATCACAAATAATCATATACAGATGTCTCAGCCCCATAGAAGAAAATTTCTTAAGAAATTGCCTTACCTGACATCGTTTTACCTGACAAAGATCATTGTATATACTCTCTATAGTATTCTCATGCAACACGATTTTGTAGGTTGACATTTGATCGATAGGTTCGCTGTGATCGAGTTACCGAGATCGCTCAATGAACATTAGGATTACATTTGGACACTAGATGGCCACGAGCTTTTTGGCTTCATGAGAATACTATAGAGTTTATATACAATGCAGGGATGCAAAATCCAACAGCCTTAACAAACAAAGATACAAAAGCCAACAGCGGTAGGTGACAAAGGAACAAAATCTAGAAAAAAATCGTTTCTCATTCTCATTAACACAAGTATGTAAGGTACACGCATCTCTTTTTCTCTGTTGTCATTTTTGTTCGTGAACTCTATTTCCCCTCGATTTACTTTATTTTTATTTGTTGGGTTTCGTGGACTACCTCAATTCTCATGTTGTGTGTCTGTTGTTTTTTTTTTATTGCTGGCTGCTGTTTCTGTATGCATTGTTTTGGCAGGCGTCTATGTGGCTGGTGGTTGTTTTGTTTTTGTATTTCATTTTGTATTAGGAGTTTGCGGGTTGTGAATTGTGATTTCGTAAAGATCTTTTTGTTTTGAATTGGAACTTTCTTTGGTAAGGAAAATGTGATTTGATGAATGATTTTCTTGTAGGGAAATTTTGATTCGCTGATAGCTTTGGATCTACTGATCGGATCTTGATGGCTAATCACTTTAAATAAAGGAAAAATAACAAACAATATTTAGGAAGGTATATTATGTATTTATATGGATTTTTATACATACATATAAACAGTTATTATGTATACAATTAGAAAATGAACTAAGGGTGAGATGGACATATTATCTACTTTATTTAAAATATAAAAGCTTATAAAAAACGTCAATATTTTGATAAGCTAGTTATTTAGGAAGATACTTTAATAATGGGTGGTATCGACAAGCATATTAATGCAACATGACAGTTCGCAGATTTCCTTTTATTAAAATTAAGATATTTAAATAATAAGATAATTAAGTAATTCAGAAAAGGTTAAACAAAAAAAAACAGATTTATCTATGGTTTTATAACAATAAGCAAGCAGTATCAAAACAGTAGAGAAAAACTTATTCAAATTTGAATCAACTTTTTAGGCCGTGTGCCAATTGCGTTAAAATTCTGGTTAAGTTTGATCCCAGTTAAATGCTATCCCTTTTTATAGGGGTGAGTAAAATTAAAGGTTTTTGCTGTGTCAATTGGATTAAATGGGATTGTTTTTTAACCTTCACTTCCCATTAGTTTTGTTGTTGCATTTTTTTCAGTAATGAAAGTTCGCAAACAATTCAGTTTGCAAAATGAATGAATCATCTGAAAAACTATTTTCAATAAATTTTATTGATTCTTTTGCATTATCAAGGATTTATCACAAGTTATTCAAACTTCTTCTTGAGTGCATACTTACATTTATTATAAGGTCTTTGTCTATATTTCTTAATCCTTTCATTTAATTTTAGTTTTTTTCCGTTTTTCGTCTTTCCCGATAGGATTCATGACTTCATGATAGCAAAATAAAATATTTATCTACATTCATCTCCCTCACTTCTTCATGAGCATAGACATGTCAAAAATTAACCACCGGCTAAAATTTTAACGAGCTCCTGAGCAGGTTAAATTTTGACGTCTATATTCACCTCAGTAATGTTAAAATTTAGCCATGGGATCAAATTTAACCAGGATTTTAACGCAATTGGCGCCTTAGATATAAACATACATATACATATATTTTCTTTAAACGGCGTTTACAGAAGGTGTTGCGAGGCAATAGGAGGTGTAGGAAAGGTTGGTAGGTAGGTAGGGTAGGTAAAAGGAAAGGTCAGGAAAATAGGTAAGGGAGAGTTTGGAATGGGGAAAGGATTGTCAAGTTCCGAGGACGTGGCCTGCTTGCGGTGCGCGGCATTAGCTCGCCGGAATGGGGGGGAGATCTTGCCCTCAAAACTTGACCTCACCTGCAAACAAAACATAAATCAGGCCAGAAGGGAAAAACATACAAAAAAGACCACGGACGGACAATCACCACTTCGAGGGCACTGCTGGTTTTGATGCAGTGAAGCCAACCCACCCGACCAAGAAATCCATGGGCGATTCTCGGATTTCCCCAAAAAGGTTGATGACCAGCTTCCGGTCATACCATCTTCACCGAAAGGATTGGGCTACCATTCACACCCCTGTAAATCTACTTCAAAAAATCATGATTTCCTTCACAGAAATCAAGAAAAACACAATTTTCACCTCAATAGGAGCGGGTAACGAAGTTTTATTAGAGAATTTATCTTACAAATAATAAATCTAATTTCATTTAGCCAGAAGGGCATAAATGATCAGGAAATTGCGCTCAAATGTTCTAATCTTTTGTTTGAAATCAATATTTAATCAAATGAAATTAATTGAAAAACAACTTGAACAATATAACAAGACAAAAAAACAAATGTGACTTCGTTATATTCCCAAACTAGGCTATCAGCAGAAAAGCTGAACGATGAAAAGGTACCCTCTAATGGTACTTCAAACCTTTTTCAGAATTTTCAGTTTCCTACCTCGATAGAGCTCTGTAGAGGGGGGGTTATCACACTAAAAGAATGGTAAATATCTATGCCAAAACAGGCTTGGAAATGTAACTTTTTCACTTACAAAAAGTATCGTTAATTTAAAGAAAATTAAATATAAATAATAGTGAGGAATTTACTTATTATAATGTATAAAAAATGAAAAAAGGAACTTCGAAGCCGCTCAAAAATAACAAAAAATAACATAAATGAATGGACAAAACAAAATATTGTGGATAATCTTGAATATATTACCGAGTATCTGCAACGTCTTCCGGGGATATCTTTTATATATATTTGTAGGTATCTTTTATGTATATACGTATTCAAAAAAAAACTGATTTTTTTTCTTTCTTCTTGTTAATAAATCTTCTGTCGATTCTGGTTTCTAATTATCTTAATTATTTGTTTTCTTCACTAGGACTTACTGCGCTACTGAAGGAATCTTATTTGTTGTTGGTACCTCTGAGATGAGACTTTTATCCGCATGAGGTCGATTCATCAAAACGTACCCAGTTTAGGGGCTTCAGTGGAGACATAAATTCTTGACTTGCAGACGATGGCAGCATTCCAGTCAACGATAAGGAACTCAAGACTCCAGGCAAAAGCGTGAGAGTGTCACCTTGGACTGGAAATGGTATCTGACCACTAGTCCACAAAAATGCGCTCACAGACAAATGGGATTCGAGATAAAACTGTAGTCCAGTGAACCAGAAATCACAGCCAAGAGAGGAGAAAAAAATGATGTGGCGGCCCAGTCTGTAGTAGTAACCTGGGACCGCCAAAAATTCCAAACTTGGGTAGTCTAATAAACCTTGTTAAACTTGTTATTCAGTGTATATATATTAGAAAAGTTCTTCTTTTGGAACTCGTATAGCTTGTCGGCACACGTAAGTTTTCTTGATTCTGACCGTTAGCGAACACAAGTACTCTGATAAATAAATAAATAAATTGGGTGGCGCAACAGCTCATGGAGAACCAGGGCCTAGTGACTTACAACTCACAACCATTCCTGTGCGCGTGTTTGTTGGCAGGAATGGAGGGGACCTACAGTTTTTTGCCGAGTCCGAACGGCTAAATGAGAAGCACTTTTTCATGACAAGTATACTCTTGGAGGATTTGTCAGTTCCTCGCAAGAGGCAGTACCTCGAATAAAACATTTCTGTTTTTAGGTGGCACGGCTGGGAATCGAACCCACACCTTCGGCATGACAGTCCTACGCACTAACCATCAAGTACTCTGATAATAAATCAGGAAATATTTCCGAGGAAAAGCTTAATTTGATGAGAATTTATCAGCAATAAAAATGGCTATATCTTTAACAATAGTTTCTTTTATTCTCTGCTCGTTTTAAATTAAACGGCCGTGTGCCAGTTGTTCCTGCTACTAGAAGTGGTTTCTCTTCTTTTCTCCGTCTCAGTAGAGTTATTCGTATCTTTCATCAGATGATTTGACGTTACGGTGTTTCAGCCAGCTATTCTTCCTCCCGCACGATTTACAACATCCGATCTCATATATTAACCAATTAGAATTTTTCCCTTCTTTAACTATCTAAGTATTAGTTACTTTTACTTTTCTTTCTCCACTTCATTTTGACTTTTCAAAAAAAAAACGATACCTTCTTATTCCTCTTGTCCTCTAAGTCAAAAGTATTGTTTCTATTGCCTAACAGAGGGCGCTAGACCCGCCACAAAGCAATTACTCGTTTTCACGAAGAAACCATACACCTTTTTCGAAGCTAGTCTCCACGTGTAAACAAGCATCAACACGAATTTATCCGAACATTCAAAGCATGTAGGATACAAATAATGGAAGATTGATTTTTATAACATCATCAGGATGGCCAGAAAGTAAACCTTCAGCTATTTTTTTCCTTTTTGGGGCCACACAAAAACGACGGGATTTATTAGAATCTTGATTTAAGAATTTCATGCAACTGAAGTTTGGACTAAAGCGTGATTGAGGTGGTTTCATTCGTGAAATCAATATACGGGCGCATCCACACCTGGGTTTGGGTTTAGACAGTCACTTATTCCTATAATACTTCCTCACAACGCCTGACTACTACTTCACAACTCGTTCAACCCCAAAAGTGACAGCTATATTTTTGTGAAAACTGACAGACGAACCTTTGCAAGGTGAGTATAACAGTAGTTCTGTTATATTTAGGGCTTTCGGGTCTAATTCGAAACTTAGAAGAAAGAAACTAGAAATTGCCTATTAACGAAATTGTGCAAGTATTTGTTTTCCAAAACCTAGTTAAACAAAAGTCAATTTCCACAAAGTAAGAGTTTCTACAAAGTAAGAAATTCGAATAAACGAGAGTGAGAGAGAGGTAAGTATCGTTATTTTTTTTTTTCTAGTCGGTGGTTTAAGCATTCATATAACGCGCGTTTTCAGTCCCAACCTCGATATCTTATATAGTTGATATCTGGTTTTTGCATTTCCTCATCTCTTATTTCATAAATTTGTTACTCATATTATTTCAACACAGACAGGCAGCGGCAGCAGTAATCCACAGAGGTCTTGGTAAGTATTTAATTTTCAAATTTTTTTTTTCCATTTTAACTATTTTAATTCCTTTTCCCTACAGACGATCACCATTTGGATTGCTGCGTACCTAGTTGGTACTCGTCGTGGTGGTTACCCTCCAAGTCACCCACAACAAAATTCCGTGCTTGAAGGATTAATTCCACCTTAAAGGACGGAAAAAAGGGTTGCCTTTATCGGTTGCAACGTGGTGAGCTACCCACGCTATCCAGCCGGGCATCGTTTTTGTGTGCTGTACTACGCATTGAGGTTATGGCGGAACGCATCCCTACGCCGTTACTTTGACCTAGTGAACAATCAATCCTGTAAGAGAAATAAAATACGTCCCTATCTGAATAGTGTTAACGTTGGCTATTTTTCTTTTTCAGAAGTCTATCTGCAGCTAACGACATTTCCTAGTTTCCTTCTCACTTCTCAGCCTGTAACTACACACCGGTAAACACTGCTATTTCATCTCCTCCAAACTACGACAATCGGTACTAAAATTTTATTTGATCTACCTACTTTTCAACTTTCTTTTTATCTACGGAATCCTCATTGATTCTCTTTTTATTTTATCGTAGATATCGTCCATCACCGAGGCCACGACACCCAAACTGTCGGATACAATCCATGTTATTATTCATTTTATGGATTTTTCTCGGATTTATCAAATCTCTTGATCCGGCTGTGTAGGTGATACTATGAGAGCGGGATTTTCGATTGCTCATCATAAGTATGGAGGTCATTGACCCCCGACGCGACGTCCAGCTGATACTCGGATACTTCACCGACTTAAGAAATTTCGGTTGTGAACGGTGAGTCGTAAAGTTATTAAAGCTCTTATAAGAATAGTGTTACTCGAATAATGTGCAGATAAAACAAATAAAATAATAAATATATAAGTGCCGGATTCTAAGCAAAACTTAGGGTGGAATGAACAATCAATTTTATCAGTGGAATTACAGATTATAAATTTCAACCTACATATATATCACAGAGTAAGCAGCGTAAATTTATTAGATACTAAGTAGATCTAAGAATACAAATTTTTAAGGACCGATACAAGCAATAAATAAATAAATGAATAAATAAATAAATAATTACAACAAATAAAAAAACATATGTGGACTGTCTAGTGGATCCCAGATGTTTCAGGTACCATTTGCTTCAAATATAAGGTGTTTTCGGTACAAGGAGACTTCAATTCCATACATTTTTCATTTTGGATTGCGAATCGAGAATTTGTTGTTCTTATATTATATCAGGTACTACGTGGAGAAAGTATATTTGGTTTTCCTTGGACTTTTATGGAATAAGAAAGAGTATGCTTAGATCAGGTACAAGGTGAAAAGGAACTACAATTATTTATTTACTACGTCGGCAGTTGGCCTTTCCATAACTATTTTAAAACCTTTAAATGATCAAAGAATTTCTTGGATGGGAATTTGATTCTTTTTTTTTTTGTGTGTGGGAGAAATAATACTCTTTATTTAAACATAATTATTACTATTCCTGGGTAATCCCATATCAGGTACCATGTCAAGTGTTTTTAAAACTAATTAATTCAGCTTTGTTTTTTTTTGTTTATTATTTGCTCTGGCCGCATGACATGTGAAAGAAATGATTCTTTTTTTTTTTTTTTTTTAGCCTGGGATAGTTTGGGGATGCGAGTGATGTGAGATTTAGTAAGAAACAAGTGCTTTTAGTGATGAAGGCTAGCAGTTAGTGCTTCAAATCTTTGGCGTGGAATACGCCGATTTTCTTTCCGTTGAGGTTCTCCAGTTCGTACATGTGACTACCTATTTGTTTAGTTATACGACATTTAACATACTTCGGGCATAACTTCGCGGACAGGTTCTTCGAAGAATCACTCAGAATAAAATTTCTTCTATAGACTTCTTGTCCGGGAAGGTACCTAACTTTTCTAGTGCGGGTGTTGTACGTTTTTGCGGATCTCTCATAGTTTTTTAAAATGTTTTCGCGGACTTTTTTGCGTATACACTCCAGTCGATCTTTGCGGGGAAGGATCAACAGTTCGTTGTCATCAACTGCGTTTAGCTTTCGGGCTAGTTCATAACCGCTACCGTGGGTTATCATGTTCATACCGAACAGTGTATGATACGGAGATACCCCGGTAGAGGTATGAACTGAACTTCTCAGTGCACAAGCGATCTCGCTGAGATAATGATCCCAATCTCTTTGATCAGTTTTGAGGTACGTGCGGATCGCAGCAAGCAAAGTACGGTTGACCCTTTCGGATGCGTTCGACTGGGGTGCATAATTCGCCGTTCTCATGTGCTCGATTCCGTATTTTTGCAAGAGGTTTTGAAATTCCTTTGCCAGGAATTGCTTTCCATTATCCGAATGGATAATGCGAGGAACACCGAACATATGGAACACATCGTTGTGCAAGAACTTTATGACACTCGTAGTGTTCGCGTTTTTCAACGCTTTCAAAAGAACAAATTTGGACATATGGTCTAACACCACTAACACGTACGCATTCCCTAGTTTTGATCGGGGATATGGCCCCAAAAAATCAATATACAATTTTTCAAACGGACGATCTGAACAATACGACGAGACGATAGGAGGACGAGATACTTGACTAGACGCCTTACACTGTTTGCACAAAGAACAGTTAGACACATATTCGCGAACTTGAACCGTCATATTTGGCCAGTGAAAATTTTGACGGATTCGGTGAAGTGTTTTAGAAATGCCTCCGTGAGCCACTTGAGGAGGATTGTGGGCCCTTTTAATGACTTCTTCAGTTAATCCCGACGGAACCCAAAGAAGCCAAGAATGCTCTAGCATTGCTTCTTCTCCGGTACTTCTGAATGCGCGTTTATACACATAACCGTCTTCAACTCTGAGATCCGGTAGCTCATCGTTACGTTCTTTGATTGTTTGAATCAGACTCGTGTATTCATCTGATTTGAACTCTACCGAGCTCAAATCTATTAAAGGTGCCACTTCCTCTATGTCCAGAGAATCTACGTGTACCCGAGAAAGAGTGTCTGGGACGACATTCAGGCTTCCCTTTCGGTGCTGTATGTCGAAGGCATACGACTGTAGCAGCAAGCTCCATCGGGCTAATTTGCCGCTGAGATCTTTCATACTCATTAGCCAACGAAGACTAGAGTGATCTGTTATAACCGTAAAGTCCATGCCCTCGACATACGGCCTGAACTTTTGCACTGCCATCACCGCGGCCATGCACTCCTTCTCGGTCACACTGTAGTTTCTCTGGCTTTTGTTAAATATTTGGGAAAAATATGCTATCGGAACTTCTTCCTCTTCATTGTTCTTTTGAAAGAGTACGGCTCCGATTCCCGCATCTGATGCATCGCACTGAATGAAAAATCATTTCTTAAAGTCAGGATGCGTAAGAACCGGTGCTGTAGTCAACGATTTCTTTAGTCTCTCGAACGCCACCAGTGCCTCTTCCGTCATCTTAAACTTCTCATTCCTCTTTTTAAACAGGTCAGTCAAAGGTGCAGTCAGACTCGAAAAATCTTTGATGAATTTCCGATACCACCCTGCTAAACCAAGCAACCTCCGAACCTGCCTTTGGGTTTTGGGAACAGGGAAGTCCACAATTGCCTCCACCTTGGTAGGGTCGGTCTTAAGCCTCCCACCACCAACTATGAAGCCCAAATACTTCAGCTCTTTGAAGCAAAACTTTGATTTCTTCATGTTGATGGTGAGATTAGCTCTGCGTAAGCAGTCAGCTACTTCGCTTACCAGGGCGATATGCGTCTCGAAATCCGGCGCCATGATAAGGAGATCGTCAAGATATACGAAAACACGATCCCTAAGTCGTGCAGGTATCACCTTGTCCATTAACTGGCACAACCTTTGGGCTGCATTACACAACCCAAAAGGCATGACAGTGAATTGGTACAAGGGTCTTCCCGGTACCGCAAAGGCAGTCTTTTCCCTACTCTGTTTCTCTAGGGGTATTTGCCAAAATGCTTCCTTTAGATCAATACTACTAATGTAGTATGTATCCGGTAGTCGGCTGAGGAGCCCCTCGATATGGGGGAGAGGACTAGCATTTTTCTTAGTCAGTGCATTCACCTTGCGAGAATCCAGGCAAAGTCTATTTTTGCCTGGTTTCCGCAAGAGCACTACTGGTGAACACCAGGGACTTTCACTCTCCTCGATAACGCCGAGGCTCAACATCCGATCTAACTCTTCATACAAGAAATTTCTGCCTGACTGCATCCAGTCTGGCCTGTTGAGCTGAGGTCAACGGGTGGGCGTTCAAAAGATCTACTTCATCCGTTAACGAAATAGAACTTAACAGGTTTGGGGCTAGTTGAAATACCTTCCAAAAGTCTACTCCGAGGTAGATTTCTTGGTCTAGGTTTGGAACAAGGTAGAACGTAAAACTTTCTTCTCGGTTTTTGTAAGTAACTTTTACCTGAACTTTACCAACGATCGATTGCCTCTTTCCGTCTGCGGTTTTGACCCCCGAGTGAAAAGTTATAATTGGAAGTTTTAATCCTATCATGAAGAGGTTTAATGTAATATTGTGGTCCAGTCTTTTGTTCTTGAGTTTTCTCTCTTTTTAAAATTTTAATTTGACTCCGGCCCTCTACAGTAGGAGGGCTATCCAACTCTTCTGTTTGAGTGTAGGTTTCAGATTCTGTAATTACTGGGGATTTTTGATTTGAGTAGAACGCGAATCCCCCGACGTCTTCGCGTCCGACGATCGGTTTCCCGGATTGCATCGCTTGCAGTGTGGAGTCTTAACACCTTCAAGACCACACTTGTAGCAAAATAGATTCAGGACCTCGGACTCGCACTCAAAGTAGGTATGACCCTGCTTTTTGCAGTTCCAGCACACCAAACTAGGAGTATCTGCATATTTCCGAGGAGGAATTTTTGCACGCGCACCACCGAACTGTAAGGCAGCCAGTTGTTCGTCGGAATAAGGCTCGTATTGGTCTTGGAAATCTATCTCGTTGGCCATATATTTTCCTGTTGGCCTTTGAGCTTTCGGAAATTCTCGCTCCCTCCTCGGAAACGCCGCTTCTACATCCTTACAGGCATTCCTCAGCTGATCCAATGAAAAGATCGGCATAGGATACACCAAACCCACGAACCGCTCATTCAGGTTCTTTTTGAGAATTTTTACCAACTCCATTTCCGGAATGGGTATCCTTAACTGAGACTTAATTTTATTAACAGCCGCTAAGAAATCATCTACGCTCTCCGAAAAACCTTGTCTGCGGTCCATAATATCTCGCATTATGTCGTAATCTGATCGATGATTTTTGAATTGCCGCAACAGAGCGTCTCTCAACATGGGCCAATCTAGCCGATAATTGTTTCGCTGGAACTGCCAAAACCAGTCATGTGCGTTTCCAGAAAGTAAGAGGTGAAAGTCTCTCAATATTTCGACCCATGGACAGTCGTATTGGCTCTGAAGGGTTTCGAGTCGGAAAATGAAATCCTCGACTGTTAAAGTCGATGGTTGACCTTCGAATTTAAGACCCCACTTGTTGATCTTAATCGGAGCCTTAAATCCAGTGGTCAGCAATTGAGGCGTGAAAGGGAGTTGATAAGCGTACTGCGTTTGCGGATGTGGTATATTTCTTGCGAGACCAGGGTGAGCATCGCGGAAATCATTAGGTTGGTATATCCTATCCTGACTCCTCCGGAATGCCTGCTGGGGTCTATTGCGCTGCTGTCCAGTAGGAACGAACGCACTTCGGCTTGGATCAGACTGAGGAACCTGCGTTGGTGGCTGGACTGGTGGTGGAAAGTTATACGAAGAAGCTTGGGGGCCTTGTGTTTGATCGAAATTCAATGGAGTCAGTCGCCCCAGGTTTAATTCTCTGAGGAATCCCCCAAGCTGGTGCTGGATCTCATCCTTCAGAGAGTTGGTTACTTCGTTTTGTATGGAATTTTTGCAAGAGGAAAAAGCATCCACAATAGCCAAATTAATGTATGCCTTTAAGTCTTCAGAAACGGTTTTCTTTTCTGGTCTTTTGACTGTTGAAGGCCTATGTGCCAAGCTCTCTAAACCCGCCCCGGTTGAGCCGATTTGCACTAGATGCGGGTACTCTGCCTATATTTGGTATAATGGTTTCGTTTTGAGCCCCTAAGCTTTCACGATGAGGAGGTAAGCCTTCTGCTCCTATACCACTGAGGTTGCTAAAAGAAGGGGTCGAAACTGACTCAATATTATTGTAGGCTTGATCGTTATCGATTGGAAAGCCTGAACTAGCTGGTAAATTGGATGTAGATCGGATGTGTCTATCAGTTATGAGAGGAGAATACATGACTCTACGACGCTCGTTAGGATCTAAGTTCTGACTAGCTGACCTAGTCAAACGCGTACCTTCCTCTATTGTGGATTCTCGAATAATCCTATTTACGCGATCGTCTTCGTCTTTACCCGTGGGATACATTTTTATTTTCGTAAATATGAACGGGATAAATAATTACTCAAAATCAAATGATGACGAAAGTTAAACCAACAAATAATCGATTCTAAACGAAAACGGTTGACTACAAATAAGGTCGAGTTTTCTGACAAGATTTGTTCTCAAACTATTAATAAATAACGTTTATTTAACTAACTTCCAAAAGTGAGTAGCTATTAACTCGTTTAAAAAAAAAACAAGAAGATTTAAATAACTTGCCTTAAAATATAACAAGAAGAAATGTTGTTTAAAGAAAATATGGAAATCCTAATAAATTTTAAACAAAAAACAACTAAACTAAATAAGAATAAGTGATAATGATTGGTATTTTTTTGAAAAATCTTAATGCTTAATCTAGGGAAATTTATATCAAAAAAAATCTTTTTTTTTTCTTAAAAAAAAAGGTATTTCAAAAAAATTTCAATTTTTCACTTAGAAAAAAGGTTTTTTGTTTATTTTGTTTTGTTTTAAGGTGTCTCATAAGCATACGGGGTGCTTCAGGCAGCGTCTTCAGTGGTTTGTTAGCGACATGGTATGACCGTACTAGTGGCATCTTTCGAAAGTAAGACTGCAGACGGACGAACAATTAAACCCTCGAAGTGGTGAGGTAGAAAAGGATTGAAAAAAAGAAGAAAAACGACAAAAGAAGGTTGTTTCCCTCACCGTTCCCGCAATTCTAGTCTGTCCCTAAGACTTAGCTAGAAGACTTGAAACGGCAAGGAAACGAAACACAAAAATAAGAAAAACTTCAAAAAAAGAAATAAGTTGGACGGTGCATCGATGTTCGACGGTTCTTCAAACACGGTCACTGCGTCCAAATCAAAAATTGACCAGACAAGACATGATAAAGAAATTGAAAATTATGATAGAAAAGTAAAAAAACTTGGGAAGGGAATAAGGAAAAACGAGACAAAAGACATTATCTGTGGCTACTGTAAGTTCCCGAAAATTCGTCGCAATACACCTGGTATATCAGAGACTTTCCAGGTGCAGACTTACGAATTTTGAAAACCTTACAGCAACCCCAGAAAAACGCCAAAACACAAACTAACCGCAGTCGCTGTCAATTTCCAAGAAATCGTCGCAGTTCACCTAAGTGCGTCCAAGACCTTCTTGGTGAAGACTTACGATTCTTGAAAATCCACAGCAAGTTTGGTTGAGGACTTTCACAAAAACGTAGACAACAAAAATCTTCGCTAAAAAGCTCCGACGTTGGGCGCCATTTGTTGCGAGGCAATAGGAGGTGTAGGAAAGGTTGGTAGGTAGGTAGGGTAGGTAAAAGGAAAGGTCAGGAAAATAGGTAAGGGAGAGTTTGGAATGGGGAAAGGATTGTCAAGTTCCGAGGACGTGGCCTGCTTGCGGTGCGCGGCATTAGCTCGCCGGAATGGGGGGGGATCTTGCCCTCAAAACTTGACCTCACCTGCAAACAAAACATAAATCAGGCCAGAAGGGAAAAACATACAAAAAAGACCACGGACGGACAATCACCACTTCGAGGGCACTGCTGGTTTTGATGCAGTGAAGCCAACCCACCCGACCAAGAAATCCATGGGCGATTCTCGGATTTCCCCAAAAAGGTTGATGACCAGCTTCCGGTCATACCATCTTCACCGAAAGGATTGGGCTACCATTCACACCCCTGTAAATCTACTTCAAAAAATCATGATTTCCTTCACAGAAATCAAGAGAAACACAATTTTCATCTCAATAGGAGCGGGTAACGAAGTTTTATTAGAGAATTTATCTTACAAATAATAAATCTAATTTCATTTAGCCAGAAGGGCATAAATGATCAGGAAATTGCGCTCAAATGTTCTAATCTTTTGTTTGAAATCAATATTTAATCAAATGAAATTAATTGAAAAACAACTTGAACAATATAACAAGACAAAAAAACAAATGTGACTTCGTTATATTCCCAAACTAGGCTATCAGCAGAAAAGCTGAACGATGAAATGGTACCCTCTAATGGTACTTCAAACCTTTTTCAGAATTTTCAGTTTCCTACCTCGATAGAGCTCTGTAGAGGGGGGGTTATCACACTAAAAGAATGGTAAATATCTATGCCAAAACAGGCTTGGAAATGTAACTTTTTCACTTACAAAAAGTATCGTTAATTTAAAGAAAATTAAATATAAATAATAGTGAGGAATTTACTTATTATAATGTATAAAAAAATGAAAAAAGGAACTTCGAAGCCGCTCAAAAATAACAAAAAATAACATAAATGAATGGACAAAACAAAATATGGTGGATAATCTTGAATAGATTACCGAGTATCTGCAACGTCTTCCGGGGATATCTTTTATATATATTTGTAGGTATCTTTTATGTATATACGTATTCAAAAAAAAAACTGATTTTTTTCTTTCTTCTTGTTAATAAATCTTCTGTCGATTCTGGTTTCTAATTATCTTAATTATTTGTTTTCTTCACTAGGACTTACTGCGCTACTGAAGGAATCTTATTTGTTGTTGGTACCTCTGAGATGAGACTTTTATCCGCATGAGGTCGATTCATCAAAACGTACCCAGTTTAGGGGCTTCAGTGGAGACATAAATTCTTGACTTGCAGACGATGGCAGCATTCCAGTCAACGATAAGGAACTCCAGACTCCAGGCAAAAGCGTGAGAGTGTCACCTTGGACTGGAAATGGTATCTGACCACTAGTCCACAAAAATGCGCTCACAGACAAATGGGATTCGAGATAAAACTGTAGTCCAGTGAACCAAAAATCACAGCCAAGAGAGGAGAAAAAAATGATGTGGCGGCCCAGTCTGTAGTAGTAACCTGGGACCGCCAAAAATTCCAAACTTGGGTAGTCTAATAAACCTTGTTAAACTTGTTATTCAGTGTATATATATTAGAAAAGTTCTTCTTTTGGAACTCGTATAGCTTGTCGGCACACGTAAGTTTTCTTGATTCTGACCGTTAGCGAACACAAGTACTCTGATAATAAATCAGGAAATATTTCCGAGGAAAAGCTTAATTTGATGAGAATTTATCAGCAATAAAAATGGCTATATCTTTAACAATAGTTTCTTTTATTCTCTGCTCGTTTTAAATTAAACGGCCGTGTGCCAGTTGTTCCTGCTACTAGAAGTGGTTTCTCTTCTTTTCTCCGTCTCAGTAGAGTTATTCGTATCTTTCATCGGATGATTTGACGTTACGGTGTTTCAGCCAGCTATTCTTCCTCCCGCACGATTTACAACATCCGATCTCATATATTAACCAATTAGAATTTTTCCCTTCTTTAACTATCTAAGTATTAGTTACTTTTACTTTTCTTTCTCCACTTCATTTTGACTTTTCAAAAAAAAAACGATACCTTCTTATTCCTCTTGTCCTCTAAGTCAAAAGTATTGTTTCTATTGCCTAACAGAGGGCGCTAGACCCGCCACAAAGCAATTACTCGTTTTCACGAAGAAACCATACACCTTTTTCGAAGCTAGTCTCCACGTGTAAACAAGCATCAACACGAATTTATCCGAACATTCAAAGCATGTAGGATACAAATAATGGAAGATTGATTTTTATAACATCATCAGGATGGCCAGAAAGTAAACCCTCAGCTATTTTTTTCCTTTTTGGGGCCACACAAAAACGACGGGATTTATTAGAATCTTGATTTAAGAATTTCATGCAACTGAAGTTTGGACTAAAGCGTGATTGAGGTGGTTTCATTCGTGAAATCAATATACGGGCGCATCCACACCTGGGTTTGGGTTTAGACAGTCACTTATTCCTATAATACTTCCTCACAACGCCTGACTACTACTTCACAACTCGTTCAACCCCAAAAGTGACAGCTATATTTTTGTGAAAACTGACAGACGAACCTTTGCAAGGTGAGTATAACAGTAGTTCTGTTATATTTAGGGCTTTCGGGTCTAATTCGAAACTTAGAAGAAAGAAACTAGAAATTGCCTATTAACGAAATTGTGCAAGTATTTGTTTTCCAAAACCTAGTTAAACAAAAGTCAATTTCCACAAAGTAAGAGTTTCTACAAAGTAAGAAATTCGAATAAACGAGAGTGAGAGAGAGGTAAGTATCGTTATTTTTTTTTTTTCTAGTCGGTGGTTTAAGCATTCATATAACGCGCGTTTTCAGTCCCAACCTCGATATCTTAGTCCCCTTTCACACGAAGAAACAAGTTGCTGGAGATTTTTTTGACGTTTTCTTTTAATCTCCTTAAAAATCTCTTGTACCTTTCATACGAGGAAACAAATCTCCAGGCAATTTTTGAAATTTTCTTTGAAAGTCTATTGGTTGAACACACCTAAACATAGATGTAAAAGGAAATGTCAAAAAATCTCCTCAAATCCTCGACCGGGGAGATTCTGTTCGCCCCTCTTTCCTCCTGCCCTTCTCACCCAGGAACTAAAAGTTGCTGGCAACTCAGTTTCCTCGTGTGAAAGGGCACTTATATAGTTGATATCTGGTTTTTGCATTTCCTCATCTCTTATTTCATAAATTTGTTATTCATATTATTTCAACACAGACAGGCAGCGGCAGCATTAATCCACAGAGGTCTTGGTAAGTATTTAATTTTCAAATTTTTTTTTTTCCATTTTAACTATTTTAATTCCTTTTCCCTACAGACGATCACCATTTGGATTGCTGCGTACCTAGTTGGTACTCGTCGTGGTGGTTACCCTCCAAGGCACCCACAACCAAGGTAGCGTTTACAAAGATAGCAAAATAAAATATTTATCTACATTCATCTCCCTCACTTCTTCATGAGCATAGACATGTCAAAAATTAACCACCGGCTAAAACTTTAACGAGCTCCTGAGCAGGTTAAATTTTGACGTCTATATTCACCTCAGTAATGTTAAAATTTAGCCATGGAGTCAAATTTAACCAGGATTTTAACGCAATTGGCGCCTTAGATATAAACATACATATACATATATTTTCTTTAAACGGCGTTTACAGAAGGGGGTCACAGGGTTGTGAACTCATGTCATGTCACAAGCTGAGATCGTATTCCATTCGCTACGAAAAAAAAAAATAATTTTACTCGTAGATTGAAATCTAAATTTATAAAAAAAACTATTTTTTGAGTTTTTAATTTTTTGAAAAATATAGTCCTACATACATACCTATGTACCTACCGGTTTTTGAGAAAAACCTGTATTTTTTTCGTAAAAATGAATCAAAATATAAAATTGATATCGATTTTAACGTTTATTTACAGTAAAATAAATTAAACGCATGATAACCCTCAAAACCACCCCTAAATATAATTACTATAAAGTTTTCTACTCGATTTTCACAGTTGAAGCAGCAGTTCGCATTTTGAGAAATTATTTTGTATCTAAACCAATACAAAAAATGTGGAAGCAATGGATTTTCGTGTACCTTTAGGCTGAGAGCAGAAACTGAGCAGTGTTTTTTTTCAATAAACGAATAAAAAATCTTTATTGAGAAAATTTCATTGTGACCGATAGATCACAGCTCACAAAATGCTCAGATTGGTATTGATTTTGTTAAAACTAAATCTTAAAGTAAAATCGTAAGAAATGTGTGAAAATAATAATTATTCCAAGATTTTTGGTTTCTCCTGCTTGTGACCTTATCTAGGTACTTTAGTCAACGAAATTAAAGGGAGCAATTTGTTTTCAATTTTTGTTAGTGTTTTTTGAAAAGCTGTATCTCTGTTAACGAGTGGTCGTATTGAGTTGGAGCAAAAAGCATTTAACAGTATTATATCATTTTTGTTTCGAGATTTCTTTTTGAAGTTATTGCAAGAAAGGACAAGGCAAACATTTTTTTTTTAATTTTTTTGAAGGTTCTCATTTATATGGATAGTTTTTTTTTTGAGTCAATCAAATGTAATGGTACCTTGTTTCCCTTGTTTATTCAGCTTTTTTTTTGTACAATTTTTTTTGCATGGTCTATCTTTCTTTGAATGAAAAAAGATACTTTTAGCTTTGATTACCAATATCTCAGCAAAACATGACGTTATAAAAATTCAAAGGCAGTTTTGGAAATCTGAGAAAGCGTTTTATAAGAATTTTTTAGGTTTTGTAAAATTATTTTTTTGACCCTTCGCCATTAGTCTAAAAAATGACTTTTTTGTGGTCTTTTCGTAAATCTTTTTTTTGTTGTAAATATTGACTGCATGGCTTGCTTTTGTATGCAGATTTGTAAACTTTTAAAGCATCAATATTCCTGTTAATATTGAAATTGATTCATCGAACCGTTTTTCCTCACCAAAACTTCAGTCTTATAAACCAGTTTAAGGAACAAATAGTGTTGTTCCTTAACAATGCGTAGCCTTCATGAAAATCACAATTCAAGTAGACTTTTTCCACAGTTTTACATTGGTTTGATATTTTTTTGAATTCAAATGAAAAAACGGGTACATTTTTCCAAAACAATAAAAAAAAATAAGCGAACAAAAACTCTTTATCACGAAATTTCATTTTGATCGAAAGGTCACAGAACACAAAATGCACTAATTGGGCATGATTTTGTTAAAATTTAATTTTAAAATAAAATCGTTAGAAATGTGTTAAAATAATAATTCCAAAGATTTTTGGTCTCTCCAGCTTGTGGCTTTATCTTTTTATTTTTCAACTTTTAAGTAAAAAAAACATAATTCTTTTAATAAATTGTGAGACCATTTTCTGAATCTTAAAATTCTTACGTAGCACTGAACAAAAATTGAATAAAAATATGTGAGCTCCATTTTTTGCTTATAATTGGTTATAGATAGCTCTTTAAATACACAAAACATGAACAAATGTGGCATTTTTTACAAATTCATTAAACTTATTCTTCTTGTCAGGACTTCATTTGTATTTTGTCGATAAAATTAAAAATACGGATTTTATTTGTGAAAAACAAGTTCACTCCTTAATTGAAGATAGCGGCAACCCTGAACGGAGTTGATGGTCGAAATTTTGGATTTGAGCTAGTCCTTCAACGAACTCAAAAATAAAAAATGTCTTTCCCGTTTCCATATTGAAAAAACCCCCACTCACACTTTTGAAACACTTATAATTATAATGATGTGCGGATACCTTTCAGGCTATACAGTTGGTAAGCAATTGCATGTAAAAAGAAAATGTTAAGAACAAAACTGTAGGACATAGTGATTACTAGAACTTTTGAAAGAAATTTTCGGTTAATAGGTACTGAAAGAAAAAAAATTGACTAAAAAAGTGTGAACTCCATTTTTATTGCTTATAATTGGTTATAACTCGTTAAATGCACAAAATTTGAAAAAATACCATATATTGAAATTTTTAGAAATGCATTTGTTAGGAATGCATTTTTCGTTAAAAACGAATTCACTCTGTAAATCAATATAGCGGCAACCCTCCAAGGCGTTGATGGTCGAAAATTTGGACTTAAGAGGCCTCCGGACGAATTTTTGAGAAATATGGAAAATTGGCCTAATGGATTCCAAAGGATCTCAGCCACGGAACCATGTATTGCCAAAATCTAAATTGCATATGAAAGAATAATATTTTGGGTTCAAAATGGGTGGACTTAAATTATTGATTTTGGGTTTTGATTTTGTTTTTTTTTTTTCAAAAATTCAGGGAGAGGTTTTGTAAAAATCCCGTAAGACTGCCAAATGGATTCAAAAGGATTTTCAAATAGGAGAGGTGTACATATATAATAAATATATCATTGTAACGTTAAGCGTGGTACACATTATCAAACCTGAGTGTCAAGCGTGTTGGATATCAAACCTGCGTGAAAAGTTTCGCGGACACACTTATCAGTTATGTTGGGCGTCAGGCAAAGAAATTCCACTACTCGCAGAAAAATTTTTCTTTTTATTTTGAGGCTATTTCCGCCACGAATCGTGTTGATTTTTTTTTTACATGACACACACGAGCTTTTTCTTATTTTGTTTGCACTTTTTCCACTAATTCGCTATAAAAATTCTTGTTTTGTACCGTGAATGACGGCTCATGAATGAAATTGTGTACACATCATCGAAAAACCACCCAACAAACCGAGGGTTGTCACGCAGTATCAAACAATTTTGTGAGCAGGCAGTTCTGAGTGTCAAACCATCATTCAGCGTGTACACATTGTCAGTTCGGTTTGATATCCAACATGGCTGACACTCAGGTTTAATAATGTGTACCACGCTTTAATGATTGGGGCTTCCATATGGCTAAAAAGATTTTTTAGTTTCGTCCTTATTTTTTGAAATATTTGCTTTTGAAAATGGACAAATTTTCTATTTTTCAATTGTGTTTTTTAGTAACAAGAAATGAACAAAATATCTTGAAACTTTCTCATAATGATGTAAAAAATGTATAAACTAATTCACTAAAAAAATTAGCGCAAAAACTTAAATTTTGTTAGAAATGACCTTTTTAGTACAGGTCTCTTTTACAACAAAAAGTCGTTATTTTCAAATATTTCGAATTTTTAGTACATCTTTTTTTTTTTTTAATTCAATTTTTATTTTTCCATTTTCTTAAAACTATCTTAAAGCTTGACAAAAATTCATAAAAACTAGCCTACTTATCAATATCTTACAACTAACTTACTGGCCCCATTCGGGCGGTCTAAGTTAAACTAATAACTTAATGCTAATGCCTTTCGGCCTATTAACTATCTTAAAACTAGAATTCATATTGGTTTTATTTTTCACCAAGAAGAATTGAAAAAAAAACTTGGTATCTATATCTTTCATTTTTTGGTATTATATAAAACTTACAAACTAAAGAAAACTAAATTAAAACTAATTAAAACTAATTGAAACTAATTAAAACTCATTAAAACTACCATAAAACTACTTAAAACTACTTACAAGCTACTTATAAACTACTTACAAATTAGAACAGCCACAGCAAGCATTTTCGGGTTTTTGTAATTTTTTTGTGTTTTATAATTTTTTTGGTGTTTTTGTTGGTTTTATAAATTTTTTTTTATTTTGTGGTGCCACCCTGACTGTCCCTGCTTAACTAAATACCTAAACCTATGTAAGTCGGCCATGGCATAGAAAAATGCATACAACTTTTAAATATCCGAAGAAACTTCGTGTTCAGGTTTCAACCACCAGAACTGGTTCTCCTGCTTTACCCTATCTCTTCGCTCCCGATCGGACACAGTCCTACTGAACCGAAGGTGCTCGGCTCCGTCTTGTGCGAGGACGTCTCCACTGTAAAGGAGCCGCCGATCCACAGTTCTACGACGTGGTAGATTAGCGGAACCGCCGCTCTATCCTGGATCAGCCCTTGACTGTCTAAATAGAGGAATGCATCGGCCGGGATAAAACCGCTTAGACGCACACTCTCGTAATAATTGTTTTCAGGGTAATAAGCCCCAAAAATTAAGCTGTTGGTCGAGGACATTGCTCTTGCAATGTGACCTCGAATAAGTTTCAGCAAGAAATTATCCATCCTGTTTGTGTTAGCGCCGTTGTATAGAACCAGGTTGGAATAATAATGTTTGTACTCCGACTCTAGTGTTCTGTAAAATCCAAGGCAGCGTCTAAGACACTGCCTCTCAAACACCCGAATCTTTTCCATTTGAGATGGGGCAACGTTGAACCAAACCGGGCACCCATAGGCAATCATCGGCCGGATGAGGGCCATGTAGCAAATCACCTTAACCCTGCTATCAAGCCGGCTGCAATAAAACAACCGTTTCGTCAGGGCAGAAGCTCCCCTAGCCCTGGACAGGGCAGCATTTATATGTCTGTAGAAATACAAATACTGATCCATCCAGATGCCAAGGTACTTTACCACACTTTTACTCGCCAGTGGCTGTCCATTTGGCCCTACGATCACCAGCTTACGCCAATTCTTTCTCGTATCCCTTGTGGCTCCACGCAACGGAGTCCTAAACAAGATAGTTTCTGATTTCTGAAAGTTGATTTTAAACTTCCAGTCATCGCAATATCGCTGAATCTTCTTGAAGTCACGCTGCAAAAGAATTCTGATGACCTCGACTTTTGGAGCTGTTCTGTACGCAATTAGATCGTCAGCATACGCAATTGCCTAGTTAGACTGCTTATCGGATCGCTGGTGTAAATGCTGAATAGAATCGGCGAGTTGACCGCTCCCTGCTGAAGACCATTTTTGATATTAAAGGTTGTGGCAGAAGTCACATTGCCACTCTTGACAACAAACTTTCTACCATTGAGCATATCATAAAGCATAATATATAATAGTGGTTTACTAATGCCAAGTCTGGTCAGCTTTAGATAAAGACCCTCTAGCCATACGGTGTCGAAGGCCTTCTCCAAATCAACCAGACAGGCACCCGTACACTGCTTTTTAGATTTGTTCCATTGGACATCAGAAACGAGCTTAGACGCGGCATGAATGGTGTCATGTCCTGCCTTAAAACCGAACTGATTATCCGGTATGATATTATTGTCCTCTGCCCACTTAGACAGAGCTCTATTGATAACTTTTTCGAATACGTCTCTGTTATCTGTCGTTCTCTGGAGCTTAAGACACGGGAGGTCGTTCTGATCGTTCCTTCCAAATATCTTGTTAATTTGGGGAAACATATTCGGGTCGCTAGAATTAACGGCCCGGATTTTGTTATCCCAGTACAAATCAATCGACAACCGATAGCTTTCCTTTATTAGTTGGTTGATGTTCTTGATCGATGACTTCAGTGTCCTAATCTTCAGATTGTGTGGGTCAGTAAACCGTCGGTACAAGAGTTTGAGTCTTGTCAGCAGTCCACTTTTTTGTCTCTGTAATGTGTCAATGGTCGCATTCCGGTACATGTCTGTTGCGTCCCGTTGTTTGTACTTTGGTATCGTTTTGTCCATTGTTCGTTTGATTGTCTCGTCCATTTGTTCAAGGTATTGGTCTATTTCGTTGTTTGTTAAATTCCTGTCATTTGGTGGGGATATATTGTTCGAACTGATTTCGTTCGATAAGGCGTAAGTAAAGCGTGGCCAGCGCACCTTACTGTAATTGTAAGTATGCACAGGTACATACTCATCCAACTCGTTCGGAAGCTGTATTACGGCGGCAAGTCCGCAGTGGTCACTGTCGTACTCGATCGTTCGTAAACAGTTTCTTGGTCTTTCACCCACAGTGTCAGTAATTGTCAGTCTTGCATCTATTAGCAATATATCCAGATAGGCACCGCTCCTTGGAAACGATGGCCGATCTGTAGCCAGCAGGTCGATACGATATTCAGCGTTATACTGACTCATCCAGTTAAAAAGATGAATACCTCTCGGATTCTGTATTTGATTTCCCCATTCTGAGGGTTTGGCATTCAAATCGCCGGCCATAAGAAAGTAATTTTCTTCCACGCTCAAGCGTAGACATTCAAAAGTTTTTCAAGCTCTGTCATAAAATCAGTTGGCTGAGGTGCTTCCGGTGCATAAGCTGCGATCACATACATTCGCTTCCCATGTTGGAGAGGAATGCATACGATGCACCCCTCCAACAGCCGAAATCTGCGCAGATCACACTATTATATGTAACTTTATGATTAATGCCTTTTCGTGTGCAGATTGCGGCGTCCCCCCCCCCCTGAGTGGAGTTGGGTCAATCTCTTCTAACGATATTGAAATTGCTATTAGTCAAATTATGTTTCTGGTTCAGCTTAGTTTCGCTGGCCATAAACACATCTGAACTTTGGTCTTTCAACAATTGGAAAAGATTAGCTCTACGTTCGGTCCAATCAGTGAATTTACATTCACAGCAAGGATCTTTAGAGGCCTCTCCGACAGCGCGCCTTGAACCTCTAATTTGCGTTGAGCTAGGCAAAACAGAGTAGATATAGTCCACCCTATTCGTCTGCTCCCTGATCTCTTTTTGAAGCCCATACTTCTTATTTCGGCCTGAGCATCCGGTGTCCTAGGCACTAGGGCCGGTTGGGCTAACTTAGCTGCAGGCTGTACCGTGTTTCCCCTACCTGCCGCCATTTGGGCGTAGGAAATTTGGGGATTGACGGGCGTTGTTATAGGAGCATGCGCTGATGGACGTACCACCACTGCTGTTTGCCTAACCGCTTTGTTGGTACGAATTTGCTGAAAAGCTGAGCAACCCCGAGAACACTGGTCTGCAACGAAAATCGCCTTTAAACCAAAATATACTTTTCTAAAGGATTTTGGCATGCTGAATCCGATTCCGAAGTCAAAATTACTCTAGCACTTCACGTTTTTGAGTTATTCCAATTCAAACATGTCAAAAACCCGTTTTTTGGGTACTTTTGACGTCGAATTTTTTTAAAACTAATAACAGGACCTGAAAGAACTATATTGCATCTTTCTTGTTGAAATATGTTAACTGTAGCGTTCACACTGTACATATAATTCTGTTATCATATACTTTTTATGTTTGTTATCAATTAAATGTTTCAATAAAATTTATTCTTAAATATTGTTTCAACAGAATAAGTTGATTATTTATTTAACTCTCTTGTTTTTATTTGCGCAGAAGATTCTAAATTATTCTTCAGAATTCTACATTTCTTAATCATTTTAAATCTTTTTAAAATTCGTTTTCCTCCCAAAGATATTGTAATTTCAAGGAAATCATCCAAGAACTACTTAGCTCTTATAAAGCTCTTAATTGCAACATGTCACTGAAAATTAATTTTTTGGACTCCCACTTACATTTTTCCCCCGGTTAACCTTGGTGTAGTTTCAGATGAACATGGTGAAACGTTCCATCAAGACATGATGCTACAAAATAATTATGTTTAAAGAAAAAAAGTTATAGTAAAATGTTTATTTGGATTTTTGAGCTTATTTTATTTTTTAAAAGTACTTTTTTAGGTGAAGTTTGGTAGAATCGGTGTGTTTTTTATATTTTAAAATATTTTACCAGTTTTTATACAGAGCACTCAGTGAAATATACTAATGGGAAAAAAGTGTTTGGGATTTTAAAATCCCTTTCTTTTTTAAAGGTCTTTGATTAAAATTTATTTAATATACTTGAGTTTATGAATATCAAATGTAGGGAAATTCTATTATTTTCCAAAAAAAAATATGTTTTTTACAGCGTAAATCATAAAAACTACGAAATTTCGAAATTTCTGTTGTTTTTTTTTTTAAATAACGGTTTAAAATATGGTTGAACATTAATGGATGATGACAAATCTAGTTTCATGTGAAAGCTAATATTATGTGGAGTAAGTCCTTCAAATTTGAGCAGAATAGGCACAATAGTTTTTTTGTTTTTACCAGGTAAACCAAGTCTAAGAGGGATCTTTTTTACAAATCAATCATATTTTTCAAAAATCAATTTAAAAAAAAACTGGACGTGATAGATTTTTTCTGAAACCAGATTTAGATTAAAAAAGTCAAATCTGTTATAATTTCAAAGAATATCTTGAATGCGAAAAAAAAGTTGATTTTTGTAGACCAGTGTAATTAGCAGGGTGCCCCTCCTTTCCGCAAAGTGCACATTTAAGCTGGGTCATATCATCGACCCGTTCCTCTCCGAGCTTGCACTCTCCCTTTATATGGTTCTCACCACACTTTACGCAGCGTGACTGCATTTCGCAGTTTGCTGCAGTGTGGCCGAACCTTTGGCAGCGCATACATTGAAGCATGTCACCGCGTCTCTTTAATCTATCCCATGTTACAACCTGGTAGTTGAGGACGAAGATACTCCTCAAACTATCCAGTTTGCTGCTGGGCGAAAGCTGAACTAAGAACAATGGCAAAGACCACTTCTCTCGTCTGGCTTTGACTGTCGTGAACGGTTTGAGCCCGATAAACTCGAGATCGCCGCTCGCTTTTTTACAGAGCTCCTCATAGAGCATTCTTGGTTCCGTGCAGGAATCTATGCCCTTCAGCAGGACCGATTGATTTTATCACCTTGGGGGTAAAACTGAAAAACTCAGTTGTTGATTGTTTCAAAAAATTTTTAATAATTTTATGTTGCGCCACTGTGGAGCAGTGAATCGTATGTCTATCTTTACTTAAACGTTTATTAATAAAGGTTTGGCCAATGGCCGACTTACATAGGTCAATAGTCCCTTGAAGATCCATTTTGTACGTATTTATTGGTGGCACCTTTTCTATTTTGCTTTGGGGCGGCTGTGGCTGCTGCTGGTGTTCTCCTTGCTGAATCCGCACCTGCTGCTTTTGTTGCTGCTGTTGAGTCTGCTGCTGTTGGTTCTGCTGCTGTTTTTGTTGTATCTGCTTGTTGGGCTCCTGCTGGGGCTGTTTTACTGGCAGCTTTTCTTTGGGCTGCTGTTTGGCTTGTTGCTGTGGAAGCTGTTTTTGTTGCTGCTGTGGCTGCACATTTTGCTTTGGCTTCTGCTGGCGGTTGCCTTTCTTGTTGAGGCACCCCTTTCTGTGGCGCCTGTGCTGCTTTTTTTTAGCTCGCGCTCCTTTTTTTCTCTTTCGTGGCGAGCTTCTTGTTTTAGTTTTAAGTTTTCTATCAATGGCGTTAGGATGGCATTAAGTCGTTTCATCTCTCCTTGTATGGCACCTATCTTCTCGCTGATGGCCTGCTCTTCGTCATCGTTTTGCTTCTGGTTTTGCATTTGCGCCTCATCGTCGTCTTCTGAGGACGCCGTGGTGTATAGTCCCTCACCCTCTTCGGACATGTACTCTATTTGATCCTCATCAGAAGGCGAAGTATTTAGCTGCCGTTGTAAGTTTACTACTGCTTGTATTTTGGCTGGTCGCGACGCCCCTCTCCCCCCAGCTGGCAGCTCTGCTGGAGTGGTGGTAGAGCGCCGCTTTACCACGTTCGGTGCACATTGGATTTTTTTCCTCTTCTTTACGGAGATATCGGCTGATGTCACCGCTGCTGTTGATGTACTTGCTGCTGTTGCCGTTGCTGATACATCTTTCGATGTACCCGCTGCTGGTGACATTGCAGCTTTAGAAATAATTGCTGGGCCACCTTTCGGTGCACCCGCACTTTTTTCCCTCTCCATCTGCTGGTTCTCCCAGACAATAAAATTTTCCACCAATCTGTTGTGAAAAAAAGCTTGAAGAATTTCTATGCCCGGCTGGGACTCGAACCTGTGACCCTCCGATTGACGGTCCGCCACCTTTTTTTTTTGTTTTTTTTTTTTTGAAATTCATTTTTATTTTCCATTCATCTTAAAACTATCTTAAAGCTAGACAAAAATTCATAAAAGCTAGCCTACTTATCAATATCTTACAACTAAGTTACTGGCCCCATTCAGGCGCTCTAAGTTAAACTAATAACATAATGCTAATGCCTTTCGGCCTAAGAACTATCTTAAAACTAGAATTCATGTCGGTTTTTATTTTCCACCAAGAAGAATTTATAAAAAACTCGGTATCGATGACTTTATTTTTTTGTTTTATATAAAACTTACAAACTAAATAAAACTAAATTAAAACTACTTAAAACTAATTAAAACTACTATAAAACTACTTAAAACTACTTACAAGCTACTTATGAACTACTTACAAACTAGAACAGCCACAGCAAGCATTTTATGGTTTTTGTAATTTGTTTTGTGTTTTTATTGGTTTTATAATTTTTTTTGGTGTTTTTTTTTGGTGCCACCCTGACTGTCCCTGCTCAAAACTAAATACCTTAACCTATGTAAGTCGGCCATGGCATACAAAATGCAGTCAACTTTTAAATATCCGAAGGAACTTCGTGTTCAGGTTTCAACCACCAGAACTGGTTCTCCTGCTTTACCCTATCTCTTCGGTCCCGATCGGACACAGTCCTACTGAACCGAAGGTGCTCGGACTACTTATCAGATCGCTGGTGTAAATGCTGAATAGAATCGGCGAGTTGACCGCTCCCTGCTGAAGACCATTTTTGATATTAAAGGTTGTGGCAGAAGTCACATTGCCACTCTTGACAACAAACTTTCTACCATTGAGCATATCATAAAGCATATATAATAGTGGTTTACTAATGCCAAGTCTGGTCAGCTTTAGATAAAGACCCTCTAGCCATAGACGCTGTTTAGATTGGGAAGGCTGAGACCGGTCTCACGGTGGTTTCTGGACAAGAGAAGTGGGGGGTCAGGGATGTCGTGAGGCATGAAGAAAACATAAACATCCGACTCATGAGTCTCATTTTGTTGTTGTTTCAATGCGCAAAACATTGTAGTTGTTGTTGTTTCTATGTGTTTTGAGGCACCTCAAATTTTCTAATGTAGACACGATGAGACTCACGAGTCCGGACTCAATTTTCCCAATCTAAACAGGCTCATACGGTGTCGAAGGCCTTCTCCAAATCAACCAGACAGGCACCCGTACACTGCTTTTTAGATTTGTTCCATTGGACATCAGAAACGAGTTTAGACGCGGCATGAATGGTGTAATGTCCCGCCTTACAGCCGAATTGAATATCCGGTATGATATTATTGTCCTCTGCCCACTTAGACAGAGCTCTATTAATAAATTTTTCGAATACCTTGCTGATACTTGGAAGAAGACTTATCGACCGGAGATTCGCCGGATTGGAGTTGTCCTTTCCCTTTTTCGGGAGAGGATGCACCAAAGCTGTCTTCCACCGCACTGGATAATATGCATTATTCAGAGCGTTGTTAAACAGTGTGGTATAAATGTCTACTGCTTCTTGGGGTAAATGTCGAAGTACAACGTTGGATATGCCATCGACTCCTGCTGACTTCTTTTTCTTTAATGAATCGAAGATAAGCTGAAGCTCCACCTTGGTAATTAACAGGGAACTTGGCCCATTTCACTCGGCGATTATGGCGTTTGCCAAATGATCTTCATTGAACCCGGTGAAACCGAGGTTCTCTGATCGCCATTGCGTTATGTCATTCCGAAGGTAGAAGTGGTGGAGCAAGGCTCTGTTTTCCAGGTCATGGTTCGGGCGAATGCATGCATTCACCTTGTACACTTGCTGGAAAGCAGCCCCCACAGCCTGCGGTCCGCCACCTCTTCCTTTGTGCTATTGCACTGTTGAATAATAGCTTGGCTGGTGTTTAATTAAACTCAAACACTCCGAATTTATTTGGAAACACTGTGGAAGCCGAAAACGTGTGCACACCTTCACAGATCGAGATCGACTGATTAGTACATCTATTTGCCACATGATGGCTTTTCTTCGAAAACGAACGTCATATTGGATTTCGAATCAAACACGAACCAGATGCAACATTTTACCACTGTCGCAAGTGTACCTGTTTTTGTTGTTAGTTTTTGGGTATTTGGTCTGTTTTTTTTTTGCAATTAATGAAGGTTGTAAAGCAGTGGTGTTAGTTTTTTTGTCTTCATAGTTTGCTCGAACTTAAATTTTGCTTGTGTGTGTGTACACTTCAGATATATTTATTTCATTATTGTCGATCTAGGCAATAAATTTCGTTTTTAATTTTTGCACCACAAAATATATGTGAAGGTAGGTTTGAGGGAAAAATTTGATCTTTGGAGGATTTCTCTGTTTTCACGTTTGGAGGTGGATGTGGAGAATATATGACTGTTCTGAAGCAATGGTAGACTTGGTGGCGGTTGTTTTTTGTCCCCTTTTTTGCTCTCATTTATCCTTTTTGGTGCGCTTGCTTGTGTACTCTTGCATATACATTCATAAATATAATCTCGATCTTCTAGTAATGACATACGAGTTTTGGTTTTTGGTGGTTTCGAGGATTTCTATACAATATAAAAATAATATGTAGTTGTATGAGGAATATTTTGTTTATTTTATGTATTTATTTATTCAGTACCGAAATAAAAAATATGTAAATAAATACAGGTGAATAACATACCTAATGTGTTTAGTTGCAAAAATAAAATTACCGAGTCGAGGAGTATGCTCGCAAATTATGTTGGTATTTTAGTAGGGACGTTAGCGCATGAAATGAGGGCATTCCTTTCATTTCGACCTGACGGGTTGAGCTTTAGTACACTAATAGTTCATGTCCTAACTTTACTTTTAAGAAGTGTTGCCAAGGTGGCAACACTGTCAGAAGGACAGGAGAAGGGTTGCCACAATTCCGAAAGGTTGCTTATAGATCGACAACCAAGGGGCGCACGATGACCCGAGAACTCCCGTTGGATTAAGCACCCTTGAAAACATAGGACCACATTATTGTTTTCTCCCACCCCTCCCCTTGCACGAAGGGGGTGGAAAAAAGTCGTTTTGGAAACAAAATTTGAAAAGCCAAGAAAAGTTAGAAAAATATTTTTTTTAATACAATTTAAAGATGGTGTCGACGCAGAATTTCACAATCTACTGTATTACATCCAAAGTTGATTGAAAACCTACTTTGTTTTTTTTAAAGCCACTTTTAAAGTGCTGGGGAGGGGGGATATGAAAGATTAACAAACTTAAATATTTACCTTGTGTAACAGTCATCCTACAGAAACCTTAACATTAAAAACATAACTATATATATATTTCCATTTTTTTCATTTATAAATTCTTTAATTTTAATATTTTAATTCATTGACTTATGTTTATATAAAATCATTTATTTTTAATAAGCACATTTTCTTGACCAGAACTAAATTTAAAAGTGCTAACAAAAACATAAACACATAAAGAACAACACATTTTGTTAAACTTAAATATTGAAAGGTGCTGCTGGCTTCTAGAGTATAAAAGGCCGCAGCAAATCATTAAGAATTGGCATTCTGTCGAATAAAGTTAAGCAGTTAACATACAACTTATCGTTGGAGTAACTTGTCTTTTTATTTTTTTCTGACCGATTGATTTCCACTCGTCTTCGTTGTCGCACAGTAGACAGGCTGAACACTTGTTTGGTCGCCTGGCTCTGCATCCCGCTCATTGGTAATCCTCGTCGTAAAGCTTTAAGCGTGGTACACATTATCAAACCTGAGTGTCAGCCATGTTGGATATCAAACCGAACTGACAATGTGTACACGCTGAATGATGGTTTGACACTCAGAACTGCCTGCTCACAAATTTTTTTGATACTGCGTGACAACCCTCGGTTTGTTGGGTGGTTGCTCGATGATGTGTTCACAATTTCATTCACGAGCCGTCATTCACGGAACAAAACACGAATTTTTAAAATGAATTAGCGGAAAAAGTGCAAACAAAATAGGAAAAAGCTCGTGGGTGTCATGTAAAAAAAAGAATTAACACGATTCGTGGCGGAAATAGCCTCAAAATAAAAAGAAACAATTTTCTGAGAGTAGTGGAATTTCTTTGCCTGACGCCCAACATAACTGATAAGTGTGTACGCGAAGCTTTTCACGCAGGTTTGATATCCAACATGGCTGACACTCAGGTTTGATAATGTGTACCACGCTTTAAGGAAGAAGCCGACTGTAGACAGGCTAAACATCACATGACGGTTGCCTGGCTCTGTCTTGTCGCCAGTACTCTCGTTCAAAATACACACACACACACGCACAACTGATTTTGCACTCACACACACACACAAGCATAACACCCCCGCTTCACTTGGAATAATATAAGCATATGACACATATTTTAAGGGTATTTTTTAATGCCCAATCTAACTTAATCAGAATGAACCCGATACAACTTCCTTCAAAAAAGTTATAGCCTTCTTCATAAATGATAACCGAATTATTGGTGAAACAAGTAAAATATAACCAAATTTCAACAGCATTGACATGAAACTTGGTCCACATATTTCATTTGTCATTAGCAACAAGAATCAAAGGAGTCTACAAAAATATTTGTAGTTAAAGGGTGTTTTTTTGATTGAAATGGAAAAATTTTGAACTACTACCATGAACCCCCTCCCGAAACTGGAACGTTAATGAAAATTGGTGAAAACATTTGACTTTTCATCAAAACCAAGAAACAAAACAGACCAAACAAATATAAACTACCTGAGGGTGTTTTTCAATGGGGAATGAGAAGCAGAGTTTTTGACGGATCATTTTTATGTTTTTAAAACCGAGATACATAAATGTGATATGATGCATGATTTTAAGGTATTTTTTAATGCTGAATCCAAAAATATTAAAATAAAGTAGATACAAGTTCCCATGAAAAAGTTATCTCACTTTTAACGAGTAAATGTATGAAACTGATTCTATTTTTTGACTAGAATAGGTACGACATGACCTCTCAAAAATGACCCTCAGACCATGGATATTTGAACGGTCTTTTTTGATTCTTGGTTCCGATGATTAATCAAACATTTTCACCAACTTTCATCAATGTACCAGTTTTGGGAGAGGTTTGTTGCGGGCTCCTTTCTTGCCGTCGGGGTCAGTGCTGGCATGCTTGACCGGCCTCACGCTCGTCGGAGGGTGTTGGTTCTTGACCCCTATCGGAACCGCGCAGACAAAAATCATGCCAGGCTCAACGTCGAGGTGATATGACGTTGCGAGAAACACTAGTCATTACCCACCCTGCCATGGTCACTTATCTCGCCTAAGCAACCCCTTAATTCGCCATCTTTTATCCCCTCATTCCACCCTTACCATCATTGTTGATCCTCATCCTTTATCCTATCAAATTAAACACCCATTTTTATACTATGTTTCCATGATCAAACGTTATAAATTATATTTTTATTGCCCATTTAAAAAATATTTAATAAATTAAACAAAAAAATCATAAAAAAACAATTACGCAAATTTTTACCGAATAAAAGTTAAAAATGGTCCACTATCTTTTGACCAAAATTAAATAAAAACTAAAAAAAACAAAACAATTAATTTAAACGTATTGGCAAAGTTAGCTCTTAAGTACACCGCGTATTTATATCTATACATACATCTATCTGCGAAGAATAAGTGCGTTTGAATGCACCAGCACTTATTATTACCGATATGCTACAATAGTCCCCCTCCCTTTGAATCCTGTCCTTTATTTACAAGTTAAAGTTAATAAGAGCAGGTAAAATGGTGACTCACCCTTTTTGGTGTTTTAGCATCTAGCTGACGATGATGTGGCCACAGCATCCAGGTTGATGAGTTACCTGTAAAATCTTCTCAAAACTGCCTTTGTAAATATTCAAAACAATTCAATTAATTTTACCCTTTCAAAAGCGCTAAAACAAGTGCATTCAAGTAGCTAGGCATATAAATGTATAAATATATATACATATGTGCACTACCAGATGCTAACTTCTTTTTTCTTTATAATTTACGTTAAGACTTAGTTTACTTTTACTCTATAGGGCAAAATCAATTAAAATCTACTAAATTTATATAAACCAAAAAAAATAACATACAAAAAAAAAATGATGTTGACGGCCGGAATCGAACCTAGGACTCTTGGTTTGACGGGCAGTCACCTAGCTGGCTGAGCCACGGAGGTCCTTGCTTTACGCTTGGTGTAAAATGTTCTTATCTTTGATATTTTGGATAAAGCTGGTGATCGCAATTAAGATTAAGAGGAGTTGGTTGCAACACTTTTCTTTTACAATAGACTCTTTGCACCAACCCGAGCTCTTTTGCCGATCGCCGACTAAGATATTCGGCCACCCACTTTGTGGGGGCCGTGATCACAACTTTGGACAGCAGGTACAATTCCTGTTGTTCTCGTGACTTGCTTTTAGAGATTTTATTAGGCTTAAGTTTCCTCCTTTCTTTCACCTTCACTTGTTTTTTTTTTTTTTCTTTCTTATTGTTTACATATAATTAAAACTTTTAAATCAAATTCGATTAGGCACTTATGAGGGAAAACTTTCGCACTCTTAGCTATGGAGTAAGGATTTTGTCTTTGGACATCTCCATCTATGTTCCCCTGTATGTTGCCGGGAAAAGTGCCACCGCCTTTTCAACGGTGACGATTCACAGCCTCACACATATACACTTTTCTCCTACTTTCACCAAATTGTAGGGGAGTAGTGGCTTATGCATTTTACGAAAAATAAAATTAAACAATTTAAAATGCATTTCGTTACAGGTTTCATGGTAATAGTTCAAAATTTTTCTAATTCATCAAAGGAAACACCCTTTCGCTACAAATATTTTTGTATACTCCTTTGATTCTTGTTGCTAATGACAAATGAAATATGTGGACCAAGTTTCATGTCAATGCTGTTGAAATTTGGTAATATTTTACTTGTTTCACCAATAATTCGGTCATCATTTATGAAGAAGGCTATAACTTTTTTGATGGAAGTTGTATCGGGTTCATTCTGATTAAGTTAGATTGGGCATTAAAAAATACCCTTAAAATATGTGTCATATGCTTATATTATTCCAAGGTAAATCGTCGGCTGGATGCTATCTTGTTCAATGTCCATTTTTCAAAATGTTGGGAAATCGATTTTTAAAGTTCGAATTGAAAATTTGTGTTTATTTCAAAAATTTTTAATTAGTTTTGTTTTTTCTTCTGAAAGCCTTGACAATTTTGTTTATAAAACAAGTCACAGAAATTGATTTTCTTTTATTTTGAATTAGTTATAAATTAAAATCAATGAGGAAGTCATTTTGGATATTGAACAATGTTATATGGAGTGACAACAAGTTAATAAAATTTTTGGATATTGAACAAAAAAGTCAATATTGAACAACATAGAAAAAATACAAAAAGAGCGGAAACATAAAGTTGATTATGTTATATTGAACAAAAAATAGTTTTATTGGTTCGAGCTGATTTAATAAGAAATTTTTAACGAAATAAGAAAAACACATAATGGTGGCTGTTCTGATAATCGGTCGAATGGAATCCGTACTGATTGAAAACGGCTAAATAAAAGACACCGGAATTGAAAACGTCAAAAAAATGGCGGACAGACTATCAGAACAGCTGTGAATGTAGCAATATTGGCATGGCATTGCACCGTAAATCCGCAGTGCGGTGTCACGTAGTAACGTGATGCGGCGCGATGGACTCGCCGTGCCACGCTCACCACCTCACCTGTGTTGCGCCATGTCACTCCACCGCCAACGCTACACGCGCCCGCACCGTGTCAATCCAATACACAGCGCTATGCCACACCATACCACAGCGCGACGACGGTGACGCACCGCACCGCACTTCACCAACACCCAACGCCACACCGCGCCGCCGCATAGAAAATATGTCCAAATGAACGTTATGTCTTTTTCAAATGGAAACATTGTCAAAATGGACGGTATGTCTTTTTCAAGCAGTCATAAGGTCTACCTGCACTTGGATCCGGTCATAATGTCAATGCACCGAATGACCTTCTGATATTGGGGATTATTTTTTGACATAATTACCACAATACCTTTATTATTGAATTTATTAGAATTATTATTGATGGTTTTAACCATTAACAATTTTTATTTATGTTTTCTTTAAAATAATTCTTCATAATTACCATGGACCTTATGTCCATTTGTACAGAGTATAGACTTAAGATCCATGAACATTATGGCGGCGGACACTATGTCATCCCACCTTTCTGAGCCCCCACTTTGAATCAAATTCCACAGTAAGTTGTTTTGTTATTTTGACAAAATCCGGTCAAGTTTTCGACAGAATACTTACGCTTATAAGTGTAACTTCAGACGTTTGCCTTAAAGAGAAAAAACGTTTTGAAGGTCATAAACAATAACTTCCGTATCTTAACAATTATTCTTTCGATCGATATCGTGCTCAACCTTCGCTTCATTATGATAACTGTGATGTGTATTATAAGTTCGTGTTTCAGTTGCATTCGAATTTTTCGTAGCTTTAAACTTAGCACATTTATCGCAAATGTATTTTTTAGGCTTGAAAAAAGAGAAGTTGAATGTATAATATATTTTTTCCAGACTTTTTCTGTTAAGATATAAAGAAATATGCGAATTTTTTTGTTTGTCAAAATACTTTTTCCGACTATTGTATGTTGAGAAAGTTAAAAAGCCTGACGGTTATTTTTTTTACCGTGAAGTTTTTAATGAGTTATTCAACTTCTCTTAAAGCTACGAAAAATTCGAATGCATCTGAAAAACGAGATTACAATACACATCACAGCTATCAAAATGAAGCGAAGATTGAGCACGATATAAATCGAAAGAATAATTGTGAAGATACGGAAGTTATTGTTACAATACATGTGTATATACATACTATAAAACAAACATATTTTTCTTTTAAACGAATAAAAAAAAATAATGTTTGCTTAAAATAATACCTTAAAAGTGTTATGCGATACTGCATCAATTCTGCAATTTGCCCTGAACTTTCAGGAGTTTCTGGTTCAATATCACCAGGCATTTTTTTTAAATGTTGTTAAATCAATACCAAAAATATGGGGCAAAATTTTTCCACACATACCTTAAGACTGTTCCGAACTGAACAAAACCAGTCATTTGCTAACTTTTTTTTTTGCATATATAAGACCATTTTTTTCACATTCATCAGATACTTTGTTTTATAAAACTTTGCATTTTTTCTAATTGGTCACTAGTAGACGTATTATTGTACTAAAAAATTTTTTTTCTAAAAGTAACTGATTTTAACTTCAAAATTTACATACATTTTCTGTGAAAAAGTGCATTTTAAGAATTAAAAATTTCAATATCAAATGATGCAATTATGATTACATAATTAATGAAAATCATGAAAAATATATTGAATTTATATCCACTGCCTAAAAATTTGTCCAAAAAGTACCGTTAGGTATAAAAAATTTACTGTAAAAAATGGGTTTTTTCAAAATTCACAAGCGTTTTTATTTTGCATTATTAAAATTTTTATTAGGTACAAAATTAAAAATTTTCTCCAATAGTGGCATAATAAAAATAAGGAATTTTATGTTGTTAAACATTTTTTTGCAAAAATGCTATAGTGTAGGCTACATTTGCTTTGAAAAACAGCCATTTTAGCCATTTTCTCGATTTCTTAGAGGCTTTTACCAACATCTAGGGCACAAAATTAAATTTTTTTCCAATGATGGCATAGAAAATAAGTTTATCTGTACATAGACACCTTAATCGCTTTAATCGGATAAGTACACGCTTCGCAATCTTTTACATGAAATAACCATTTCAGTCCGGAACACTCTTAAGGAATCGATTATAGCCCTATCTGGGATAGATAAATCAATAGGAAATCAATATCATTCAAAATCCTGAATGAGAATATAGGGAAATCAAATGCAACAACGGTGATCTCGTTTGATATTGAACAAAAGAGAATGAAAGTATACGGTTGGATATTGACCAAAAACTTAAAGTAATTGGATATTGAACAAAATAGAAATGAAGGAAGTACATACGCATGTTGAACAAAACATCCAAAATTGTGGATATTGGACAAGATAGAAATTATGAAATAGTTTTTTTTTGATTATGCTAACAATTGTTCAATATAATACAAAAAAGATGAAAAGTAGTTTATTGAACAAAAATGACATTACAAATCGTTAAAAAAGTGTCTTATTGAACAAAATAGTTCTCTGTAACTTGAAAACTAAAAGAGATAGAACAAAATGGTTTGCGCCAAACGAAAGAGCGTCCCAAAATTATGAAGACTGCATACCTAACTCAATTTCGTAAAAAATGGCCTTTAGAACAAGATAGCATCCAGCCGACGAAATATTTAAGTTTGTTAATCTTTCATATCCCCCCTCCCAAGCACTTTAAAAGTGGCTTTTAAAAAAAAAACAAAGTATGTTTTCAATCAACTTTGGATGTAATACAGTAGATTGTGAAATTCTGCGTCGACACCATCTTTAAATTGTATTAAAAAAAAATATTTTTCTAGCTTTTCTTGGCTTTTCAAATTTGGTTTCCAAAACGACTTTTTTCCACCCCCTTCGTGCAAGGGGAGGGGTGGGAGAAAATCAATAATGTGGTCCTATGTTTTCAAGGGTGCTGAATCCAACGAGAGTTTTTGGGTCATCGTCCGACCCTTGGTTTTCTATCTATAAGCAACATTTCGGGACTGTGGCAACCCTTCTCCTGTCCTTCTGACAGTGTTGCCACCTTGGCAACACTTCTTAAAAGTAAAGTTAGGACATGGACTAATTGTATACTAAAGCTCAACCCGTCAGGTCAAAATGAAAGGTTGGTCTCACTAACAGCCCCACTATTTATAGTACAGGTAAAATAGGATCAATAAAACAAAAAAATTAGTACCTTCATGAAACTTGGTGAAAACGTTTCATGTATTATAAGGATGAAAAATCAAGAGTCTATACAAATATTTCACATGGAAGGGAGTTTTTTTGAGGGGGAGAGGGGGGGGGGGGGGAATTATGGTGTATCAAACAGAAAAATTATCTTTGGTGCAACCTAAGCATATGACACATCTTTTTGAGGTAGTTTTGAATGCTGAATCAAATTACACTAAAACCAAGTCGATACGGCCTCCGTGAAAAAAGTTATTGTAATCATAGATAAACAAATAAAGATGGGAAACTTTCGTACGTTTCACCCCCCAAAACCCATTTGTTTACATTGTTGTTTTTGTAATTTCACTCGTGTCGATGAATAGATGTGAATTGCAACAATAATTTAACGCGGTGAGTTTGTTTTGTTTTGACAGTTCGATTTTTTTTCTTCCAAACTCGGTGATATTTTTCTTCAGTGCGTCTAAAAAAAACAAATAATATGTTAAAATAATAAATAAAATGTCTAATTATCCTTCGTCTACTGGTGTCCTGATTGCCAATGATTTATTCGGCGTATAATTTGAATTCAGCCTATGGAAACTGGTTCCCTGGATGCAAGACGCTCATCCAACAGGCAATGGCTAAGATCAGGCAAATCCAGCATTGTTTGTGTTGAAGGAGCGCATCAGGAAAGGAAGGGCTGGACAGAAACGTTTGGGGTAGCTGGCCAAGAGGAAAACTGCTGAAGAAGGATCCATTGGAAGTTTATTTGTTGGATTTCCCCAACATTGAAATCAAATGTTCTGAAATACAATTGCCTTTCCAGGCGTGTAAAGAAGTTAAGTGATCTTATTTTGAAGGCAACCGAACCTCCAATGATGTTGTTCAATCTTAACGATGATTAACTGAAAACCATTTCGTCCTACACAGCTTTCAGTCGATTTATTTTGATCACCAGAGCCTCGCACACGTAAAACACCGAACGAACAAAGATCATTCTGAAGCCAGATAAAACAACAACCACAGAAGTTCATCACATTTGGCCAACGTTGCAATAAATTTATATGAAATTCTTGCAAGTGCTGGATACAAAGCGTTGTCATTTCAAAACTACATGCTGGATTTTGATAGTTGAAGCGGTTTTTAGCCTTAATTTAATCCTTCTAAGTTATTTTAAGAAAATATTTCCAATTTAAACAAAAATTTCGAAAAATTTGCCCATAGAACTAGTATCATCATATTCTTATTGAAATTCGAAAAAAGACGAAAATAGTTTTTTGAGACAATTTTTTGAAATCTTTGCTCGAATTGGAAATGGTTTTTGAGATAAGTTAGAATACCTTAATTAAGACTAAGAACCGTTTCAATAATCAAAATCCGGCGTGTAGTTTTGAAATTGCAACGTTTTGTATTTTTTTTTTGCAAGTGTTAAATACAAAGCGTTGTCATTTCAAAACTACTTGGTGGATTTTGATGGTTGAAGCGGTTTTTAGTCTTAATTTAAACCTCCTAAGTTATTTTAAAAAACATTTCCAATTTAAACAAAAATTTCGAAAAATTTGCCCATAGAACTAGTATCATCATATTCTTATTGAAATTCGAAAAAAGACGAAAATAGTTTTTTGAGACAATTCTTTGAAATCTTTGCTCGAATTGGAAATGGTTTTTGAGATAAGTTAGAATACCTTAATTAAGACTAAGAACCGCGTCAATAATCAAAATCCGGCAAGTAGTTTTGAAATGGCAACGTTTTGTATCCAGCACTTGCAAGAATTTCATATAAATTTCTTGCAAGTGTTAAATACAAAGCGTTGTCATTTCAAAACTACTTGGTGGATTTTGATGGTTGAAGCGGTTTTTAGCCTTAATTTAAACCTTCTAAGTTATTTTAAAAAACATTTCCAATTTAAACAAAAATTTCGAAAAATTTGCCCATAGAACTAGTATCATCATATTCTTATTGAAATTTGAAAAAAGACGAAAATAGTTTTTTGAGACAATTTTTTGAAATCTTTGCTCGAATTAAAAATGGTTTTTGAGATAAGTTAGAATACCTTAATTAAGACTAAGAACCGTTTCAATAATCAAAATCCGGCAAGTAGTTTTGAAATGGCAACGTTTTGTATCCAGCACTTGCAAGAATTTCATATAAATTTCTTGCAAGTGTTAAATACAAAGCTTTGTCATTTCAAAACTACTTGCCGGATTTTAATTATTAAAACGGTCCTTAGTCTTAATTAAGGTCTTCTAAGTTATTTCAAAAACCATTTCCAATTCGAGCAAAGATTTCAAAAAATTGTCTCAAAAAACTATTTTCGTCTTTTTTCGAATTTCAAGAATATGATGATACTAGTTCTATGGGCAAATTTTTCGAAATTTTTGTTTAAATTGGAAGTTTTTTTTTTAAATAAGTTAGAAGGTTTAAATTTTGTCATTGAATCATCGTGTTGAACGAAGATGCGGATGCAGGAGATGAAGAAGCTGTTGGAGCCTGTGAACTTCTTTTAACATATAATGAATTTACACATACGTTGGGAGTCCTGTGAAGTTAGCAAAAAAATTGTTTAAAATTAAATAAAAAATGAGAGTTCCCGGTAGCAAACAAAGAGTTCTAGAGTTCCTCATACTTTTTTTTAATAGTTCTGGCGAATGGAGTGTTAAAATTAAAAAAAAAAGTTTTTTTTGCTAACTTCACGCAGCAAGGACTTTTTTGAGAAAAAGAGTTCTGAGCATGTTTTTCACCTTAAAATCAAGAGTTCTGGAGTTCCTGATGGGTTTTAGAAAGAGTTCTACAAAATTGAAAAAGTTAGGGCAATTTAAGGTGCCCATTGACTTAGAACCAAAAATTTTCAAAATCCACAAAAATCGAAAAAAAGGAGTTCTGATTAGAGTTCCCGATAGCGAACAAAGAGTTCTGAACATTTTGTTAATAACTTTTTTTTCTAAAACTAATTTTTCAAAAGTTATTCGCAAATTTAGGTGCCCATTGACTTAGAACCAAAAATTTTCAAAATCCACAAAAATCGAAAAAAAGGAGTTCTGATTAGAGTTCCCGATAGCAAACAAAGAGTTCTGAACATTTTGTTAATAACTTTTTTTTCTAAAACTAATTTTTCAAAAGTTATTCGCAAATTTAGGTGCCCATTGACTTAGAACCAAAAATTTTCAAAATCCACAAAAATCGAAAAAAAGGAGTTCTGATTAGAGTTCCCGATAGCAAACAAAGAGTTCTGAACATTTTGTTAATAACTTTTATTTCTAAAACTAATTTTTCAAAAGTTATTCGCAAAAGGTGCCCATTGACTTAGAACCAAAAATTTTCAAAATCCACAAAAATCGAAAAAAAGGAGTTCTGATTAGAGTTCCCGATAGCAAACAAAGAGTTCTGAACATTTTGTTAATAACTTTTTTTTCTAAAACTAATTTTTCAAAAGTTATTCGCAAATTTAGGTGCCCATTGACTTAGAACCAAAAATTTTCAAAATCCACAAAAATCGAAAAAAAGGAGTTCTGATTAGAGTTCCGATAGCAAACAAAGAGTTCTGAACATTTTGTTAATAACTTTTTTTTCTAAAACTAATTTTTCAAAAGTTATTCGCAAATTTAGGTGCCCATTGACTTAGAACCAAAAATTTTCAAAATCCACAAAAATCGAAAAAAAGGAGTTCTGATTAGAGTTCCCGATAGCAAACAAAGAGTTCTGAACATTTTGTTAATAACTTTTTTTTTCTAAAACTAAGTTTTCAAAAGTTATTCGCAAATTTAGGTGCCCATTGACTTAGAACCAAAAATTTTCAAAATCCACAAAAATCGAAAAAAAGGAGTTCTGATTAGAGTTCCCGATAGCAAACAAAGAGTTCTGAACATTTTGTTAATAACTTTTTTTTCTAAAACTAATTTTTCAAAAGTTATTCGCAAATTTAGGTGCCCATTGACTTAGAACCAAAAATTTTCAAAATCCACAAAAATCGAAAAAAAGGAGTTCTGATTAGAGTTCCCGATAGCAAACAAAGAGTTCTGAACATTTTGTTAACAACTTTTTTTTCTAAAACTAATTTTTCAAAAGTTATTCGCAAACTTAGGTGCCCATCGACTTAGAACCAAAAATTTTCAAAATCCACAAAAATCGAAAAAAAGGAGTTCTGATTAGAGTTCCCGATAGCAAACAAAGAGTTCTGAACATTTTGTTAATAAATTTTTTTTCTAAAACTAATTTTTCAAAAGTTATTCGCAAACTTAGGTGCCCATTGACTTAGAACCAAAAATTTTCAAAATCCACAAAAATCGAAAAAAAGGAGTTCTGATTAGAGTTCCCGATAGCAAACAAAGAGTTCTGAACATTTTGTTAATAACTTTTTTTTCTAAAACTAATTTTTCAAAAGTTATTCGCAAATTTAGGTGCCCATAAGACTATCTGCAATGGAAGAGTGTGTTTTTTAGAAGGAGAAAATGGCGTGGAACTGTCCCCAAAAAACCCGTTTCAAAAATCGAATTTGGTAAAAGTATTTCAAAAGTTTTCAAAACCAGGAATCAAAAGCGTTTTCGAAAAAATTTATTCTCCAAGTTATTTTCTTTTTATTGTTATGAAATTATAACGCTGAATCAAAATTAAAACGATACAAGCACTGAAAACAGTTATCGTGCTTTTAAAGTAAAAAAAAAACGAACTTAAATTACATAAAACTAAAAAGAAAGGTCAAATCAAAAAAATATTAGTTTTTCAAAATTTTAAAAATAAATTTTGTTTTCAAAAAGTATTTACAGAATTGCTTTGGGTTTTAAACTATCTATAGCATGGCATTGCAAGTGTGCCGTTGTTTTTAATTTCTTTTTTTAGATTAACAAAATGTTCAGAACTCTTTGTTTGCTATCGGGAACTCTAATCAGAACTCCTTTTTTTCGATTTTTGTGGATTTTGAAAATTTTTGGTTCTAAGTCAATGGGCACCTAAATTTGCGAATAACTTTTGAAAAATTAGTTTTAGAAAAAAAAGTTTTTAACAAAATGTTCAGAACTCTTTGTTTGCTATCGGGAACTCTAATCAGAACTCCTTTTTTTCGATTTTTGTGGATTTTGAAAATTTTTGGTTCTAAGTCAATGGGCACCTAAATTTGCGAATAACTTTTTAAAATTAGTTTTAGAAAAAAAAGTTATTAACAAAATGTTCAGAACTCTTTGTTTGCTATCGGGAACTCTAATCAGAACTCCTCTTTCGATTTTTGTGGATTTTGAAAATTTTTGGTTCTAAGTCAATGGGCACCTAAATTTGCGAATAACTTTTGAAAAATTAGTTTTAGAAAAAAAAGTTATTTGGAAAATGTTCAGAACTCTTTGTTTGCTATCGGGAACTCTAATCAGAACTCCTTTTTTTCGATTTTTGTGGATTTTGAAAATTTTTGGTTCTAAGTCAATGGGCACCTAAATTTGCGAATAACTTTTTAAAAATTAGTTTTAGAAAAAAAAGTTATTAACAAAATGTTCAGAACTCTTTGTTTGCTATCGGGAACTCTAATCAGAACTCCTCTTTCGATTTTTGTGGATTTTGAAAATTTTTGGTTCTAAGTCAATGGGCACCTAAATTTGCGAATAACTTTTGAAAAATTAGTTTTAGAAAAAAAAAGTTATTAACAAAATGTTCAGAACTCTTTGTTTGCTATCGGGAACTCTAATCAGAACTCCTTTTTTTCGATTTTTGTGGATTTTGAAAATTTTTGGTTCTAAGTCAATGGGCACCTAAATTTGCGAATAACTTTTGAAAAATTAGTTTTAGAAAAAAAAGTTATTAACAAAATGTTCAGAACTCTTTGTTTGCTATCGGGAACTCTAATCAGAACTCCTTTTTTTCGATTTTTGTGGATTTTGAAAATTTTTGGTTCTAAGTCAATGGGCACCTAAATTTGCGAATAACTTTTGAAAAATTAGTTTTAGAAAAAAAAAGTTATTAACAAAATGTTCAGAACTCTTTGTTTGCTATCGGGAACTCTAATCAGAACTCCTTTTTTTCGATTTTTGTGGATTTTGAAAATTTTTGGTTCTAAGTCAATGGGCACCTAAATTTGCGAATAACTTTTGAAAAATTCATCATCATCGTGTCCTGTAACCCCGGCTGGGGCATAGGGCGTCAACAAAACGTCTCCATCCTTCACGGTCTGCTGCAAGGTACTTTAGCTGTGGCCACGTCTTTCTCTGGGATTCTGCTTCCGCTAAGACAGTTGATTTCCATGTTGTTCTTGGTCTTCCAACCCGCCGTGCACCCTGAGGATTCCATTCAAAGGACTGCTTTGCAATTTCATTGTTTGGTTTCCTCAGTGTGTGACCAATCCAACGCCATTTACGCTTTCTTATGTCGACGTCCAGCCGCTCTTGACTTGTCCTGCGCCACAATTCCTCATTTGATATTATTTGTGGCCAGCGAATCTTTAGGATGTGGCGAAGACAGCGATTCACAAAAGCCTGCAATTTCTTCGAAATGATAGACGTGACTTTCCAGGTTTCACAAGCATATAACAGCACGGATTTGACATTGGATTCGAAGAATCTCAACTTAGTGCGTAAGGAGATTTGACTTGATTTCCAGATTGGGGACAGAGTACCGAAGGCAGCACGAGCTTTATTTATTCTACTTTTAACGTCCAGATCCGTACCACCGTTTGCAGAGACAATACTGCCAAGGTAGTTGAACTGTTCCACTACTTCAACTGGCGTCTCCTGTAGAATAATACGCTGCTGTGTGGAGCGGCCTGTGAGCATTATTTTTGTCTTTTTGCTGTTTATTCTTAGACCACTCGACTCTCCCTTCACTTGCAGTGTTTGGCACATCCCGTTCAGCCCACTGATGTTATTTGCCAGTAGACATATGTCATCGGCATAGTCTAAATGACTGAGCCTTTCGAACGGTCTCCATTGAATGCCCTGTCGCTCTGCTGTACCTACACTGGCCGTCAATACGTCGTCCATCGCCAGCAGGAAGAGAATTGGCGATAGAACATCCCCTTGTCTCACACCCTGTTGCACTACAAAGGAGTCGGATAGCTGCCCGTTGTGCAAAACAAAACACCTTGCGTTGTTGTAGGACTCTTTAATAATGGCAACTATTTTTGGTGGAATTCCTCTACCAAGCAACGATCTCCATATACATTCTCGGTTAACTCGATCAAAGGCTTTCTCAAAATCCACGAACATGAGGTAAAGCGGTGATTGAAATTCCATCGACTGCTCGAGGACGATACGCATGGTGTTGATATGGTCGACACACGATCGACCACTGCGGAAACCAGCTTGATGCCTCTTGAGTGTAGACTCGATTCTCTCCTTTATTCGCTCGAGAATGATGGTTGCCATTAGTTTTGGGAAAACGGACAAAACGGTTATACCACGCCAATTGTTGCAATTCTTTAAGTCACCTTTCTTTGGCAACTTAACAATCACACCATCCTTCCAATCCCTGGGATAGCTTTCGTTTTCCCAAATGTTTTTTATCAACGGATGTAAAATACTAGCCGCTGTTACGGGATCGGCTTTCAGGAATTCAGCTGGTATTCCGTCCAGTCCAGCTGCCTTGTTGTTTTTGAGGAGATTTATTGATGTCTGGATTTCCGATTCTGACGGGGGTTCGATGTCAATACCCCTATAGGACCTGCGCATCTCGTTTAGTTGGGGCACTTCAGCACTCTGCTCAACTGAATCCTCATTTAGCAGGGCACAAAAATGGTCCTTCCATCTACGAAGCTGATCCTCAATTGATACCAAAAGTGTGCCATCCACATCCATTACAGGATGATTGGTGTTGCTTTTTTTCCCGATAACATCTTTGGCTATTTGGTACAATTCCCGGATATCTCCTCTTCTGGCAGCGATTTCCGCATTATCTGCGAGTCCATCTACCTTCACCCTCTTGTCACGTCTCACACAGCGATAGACCATCTTATGTGCAATGCGGTACTCTCTTCGCAAGTCAGCCTTTCGTTGAACATCTGCTTCAGCATTTATTTGGATTTTCAACGATTTGCGAAGTTCGATCTTATCCCAGGTGTCTTGGGATATCCAAGAGTCTCTACGTCTCGTTCGCTTGGGTACAGTTTCGGATCCAGCATCCATAAAAACACTTTTAATTTCACCCCACATCTCATCAATTGTTGAATTCTGGATTCCGTTTAATGACGAGGCTCTGTCGTTAAGGGTGGTGACATAGTTTCGACATATGTTGGGGTCATTTAAAGCATTAGTAATGAATTTTGAGCTCCTTGCTGCATCCTGCGCTGGTTTTTGTACGGCAGCGGTTCGTAGTTTGAGACTCATCAGAACCAAATGGTGGTCGCTTCCCACATCGGCATTTCTTATACTCCGGACATCACACATAGACTTCCTCCATCGCTGCTGAATCATGATATGATCAATTTGGTTTTCGGTTTGACCATCCGGATGCACCCAGGTAATTTTGTTGCACGTCTTATGCTTAAATACAGTCCCACCTATCACAAGACGATTCGCGTTACAAAAGTCGACAAGCAAGTCACCATTTTCATTCCGTGACCCCAAGCCATTTCTTCCCATCACGCGTTCCAGTCCGTAATTGTCTGAACCGACTTGGGCATTGAGGTCTCCCATAACGACTATGATGTCGGCTCTCGGAACACTACTGTAAACCGAGTTAAGATGAGTGTAGAACGCGGTTTTGTCTTCCTCGGTCGCTTCATTTGTGGGGGCGTAGCACTGAATAATTGTGACGTTACGAATTTTTGAACGAAACCTTGCTGTCATTAATCTCGCAGAAATGGGCGCCCAGGAGATCAAACTACGCCTCGCTTCTTCGTTCAACATAATTCCGACACCATGCAGTCTTTGGCCACCCTCTCTTTCATCTTCCCCGGAATACAGCATTCTCGTCTGTCCAGTGTCTGATCTGTATTCAGCTCTTCCTCTCCACTTAGTTTCGCTTATGCCCAGGATACTGATGTTTAGACGAAGCATTTCACGCTCAACCTGCTCGTATCTACCATCGCTGTACAAGGATCGAACGTTCCATGCTCCGATTTTCGTACGTATGCGGTAGCCAAAAGTAACATTTGCGCTTCTTGAAAGACTTCTTCTATTTGTCAACGATTCACTTATTATTATGGCGTCTTGATTGACGCTCGTACATGAAAGATGCCGCACCCCCAAATCCGATGTGCGGTTTACTGCAACCGAAGCTACAGAAGGATTTTCTATAAAAAGATTACCTCTTGGGGACTCATTTCCATTTGTTGTCATAATTCATGTATTTGCTTATATCCTTCCACCATGGTGTTTTCCGAGATATGATTAATAACATACATAAGCTCAGATTTGACAGGCACACCCGCCTTTTGTATGGTCAAACACATAACTGCTCGAGGCCGCCCACTATGGGAAAACAGACGCCTTTTGTAGCCGCCCAATATGGGTTACAGACGCTACCTGCTGCTGCCGTTGGCCTTTTACCAAAAAAGCTCCTCCGCCACCAGACTATCATGCCGTTGACCGCTACCTGCAGTTCATCCGTCTTAAGGGGGCTTTTAACCATCCCAAGGACAAGTTTGTGCCCTGACCAGCAACGCTGGGTTGTCTGCTTATCCCGGCATCCATTCGGTCCCCCTGCACGTTAGCGTTACCCGCCCTCTACCACGCGGAGGTGTGCATAGGGATTTTCCTATCATTGAGCCTAGGGCCATATGGCGTCCTAGCACTCTCAAGTACTTTTAGAGGGTTTTAGAAAAAAAAGTTATTAACAAAATGTTCAGAACTCTTTGTTTGCTATCGGGAACTCTAATCAGAACTCCTTTTTTTCGATTTTTGTGGATTTTGAAAATTTTTGGTTCTAAGTCAATGGGCACCTAAATTTGCGAATAACTTTTTAAAAATTAGTTTTAGAAAAAAAAGTTATTAACAAAATGTTCAGAACTCTTTGTTTGCTATCGGGAACTCTAATCAGAACTCCTTTTTTTCGATTTTTGTGGATTTTGAAAATTTTTGGTTCTAAGTCAATGGGCACCTAAATTTGCGAATAACTTTTGAAAAATTAGTTTTAGAAAAAAAAGTTATTAACAAAATGTTCAGAACTCTTTGTTTGCTATCGGGAACTCTAATCAGAACTCCTTTTTTTCGATTTTTGTGGATTTTGAAAATTGTTGGTTCTAAGTCAATGGGCACCTAAATTTGCGAATAACTTTTGAAAAATTAGTTTTAGAAAAAAAAGTTATTAACAAAATGTTCAGAACTCTTTGTTTGCTATCGGAACTCTAATCAGAACTCCTTTTTTTCGATTTTTGTGGATTTTGAAAATTTTTGGTTCTAAGTCAATGGGCACCTAAATTTGCGAATAACTTTTGAAAAATTAGTTTTAGAAAAAAAAGTTATTAACAAAATGTTCAGAACTCTTTGTTTGCTATCGGGAACTCTAATCAGAACTCCTTTTTTTCGATTTTTGTGGATTTTGAAAATTTTTGGTTCTAAGTCAATGGGCACCTAAATTTGCGAATAACTTTTTAAAAATTAGTTTTAGAAAAAAAAGTTATTAACAAAATGTTCAGAACTCTTTGTTTGCTATCGGGAACTCTAATCAGAACTCCTTTTTTTCGATTTTTGTGGATTTTGAAAATTTTTGGTTCTAAGTCAATGGGCACCTAAATTTGCGAATAACTTTTGAAAAATTAGTTTTAGAAAAAAAAGTTATTAACAAAATGTTCAGAACTCTTTGTTTGCTATCGGGAACTCTAATCAGAACTCCTTTTTTTCGATTTTTGTGGATTTTGAAAATTGTTGGTTCTAAGTCAATGGGCACCTAAATTTGCGAATAACTTTTGAAAAATTAGTTTTAGAAAAAAAAGTTATTAACAAAATGTTCAGAACTCTTTGTTTGCTATCGGAACTCTAATCAGAACTCCTTTTTTTCGATTTTTGTGGATTTTGAAAATTTTTGGTTCTAAGTCAATGGGCACCTAAATTTGCGAATAACTTTTGAAAAATTAGTTTTAGAAAAAAAAGTTATTAACAAAATGTTCAGAACTCTTTGTTTGCTATCGGAACTCTAATCAGAACTCCTTTTTTTCGATTTTTGTGGATTTTGAAAATTTTTGGTTCTAAGTCAATGGGCACCTAAATTTGCGAATAACTTTTGAAAAATTAGTTTTAGAAAAAAAAGTTATTAACAAAATGTTCAGAACTCTTTGTTTGCTATCGGGAACTCTAATCAGAACTCCTTTTTTTCGATTTTTGTGGATTTTGAAAATTTTTGGTTCTAAGTCAATGGGCACCTAAATTTGCGAATAACTTTTGAAAAATTAGTTTTAGAAAAAAAAGTTATTAACAAAATGTTCAGAACTCTTTGTTTGCTATCGGGAACTCTAATCAGAACTCCTTTTTTTTCGATTTTTGTGGATTTTGAAAATTTTTGGTTCTAAGTCAATGGGCACCTAAATTTGCGAATAACTTTTGAAAAATTAGTTTTAGAAAAAAAGTTATTAACAAAATGTTCAGAACTCTTTGTTTGCTATAGGGAACTCTAATCAGAACTCCTTTTTTTCGATTTTTGTGGATTTTGAAAATTTTTGGTTCTAAGTCAATGGGCACCTAAATTTGCGAATAACTTTTGAAAAATTAGTTTTAGAAAAAAAAGTTATTAACAAAATGTTCAGAACTCTTTGTTCGCTATCGGGAACTCTAATCAGAACTCCTTTTTTTCGATTTTTGTGGATTTTGAAAATTTTTGGTTCTAAGTCAATGGGCACCTTAAATTGCCCTAACTTTTTCAATTTTGTAGAACTCTTTCTAAAACCCATCAGGAACTCCAGAACTCTTGATTTTAAGGTGAAAAACATGCTCAGAACTCTTTTTCTCAAAAAAGTCCTTGCTGCGTGAAGTTAGCAAAAAAAACTTTTTTTTTTAATTTTAACACTCCATTCGCCAGAACTATTAAAAAAAAGTATGAGGAACTCTAGAACTCTTTGTTTGCTACCGGGAACTCTCATTTTTTATTTAATTTTAAACAATTTTTTTGCTAACTTCACAGGACTTACGTTGGGAAGCTGTTGATTTTCGTTTATTTGGAGTTGAAGGTGGTCATTTATGTGGTTGCTTTTGATATCCTCCTGAATTATCTCAATACACGTGAGATAATCGCCGATAGTCAAATGCATATCGCTGATGGAGAGGGTATATCAGTCTCCTTATTGTTTTTTAAATGTTTAATCTTCGAAGAACTCTTCTGTTCTGGATCAATCCATTCATGCAAAAGTTTAATATGCATCAATGGGATAATTCGAATGGATGTCCCACCTGCTCGAGACACCTGCCGACGAATCTTCCAATCGTGTTTGGAATATATATTGCTTCACATTACTTTTTTTCAACTTCCTCTTTAGCTTTGCATAGTGAGCGATCACGTGATGCTTGTACACAGAACAACAAACTGGAGTTCATGAGCCAAAACCAAGTTTGCGAGCTGTTCCTGTTGTACGCAAATAAGCAGAAATACTGCCTTCTTCTTTCCCAGGAACTCCAACAATGGGAATGTGATTCCAATGAGGTGTGCAGTTCTACGCGAGCTGTGCTTTCAGTTTAATCTTATTGAACACCAAGCCCTTTTACAATTTTAGTAATTTTTCAAAAAGAATATCGCGATTAATTTATTAAAAATCTATTTATTTTAATTCTCAAAGTTCTCCTCTTTGTTGTTTGACGTTTGACAATAAGACTGAGGTGAAGTTTTTTTTGTTCGTGGTGAAAAATAAGTAGAAGGGACGTGTTCATTAAATAGAAAAAAACTATTGCCAAGTCCACATCTACAATTTTTTGGCGTATTTTGCATACTATAACTGCGTTTTTTTGCAAGTCCATATGTAGTTAGGCGAAAAAAACGAGATCGGGACATTTCACAATTGTTTACCTTAACAATAAAAGTGCCTCTACACTATCCCACATAGTATTAACACATGTCAGAATAAAGTGGGAAGAAATTTCATACGACTGCCAAATTTGTGTGATGAAACTGACTTTCATATTTTCCTTCCACACTTGCATCAAAAATTAGTTTCACCATAACCTCAAACGCCCAAGTGGGATAGAAAGTGTGATGGTTTTAGAACCGATCCTAAATATTTTCATGTATTAATACATGTCAAATCGTGTCGGATGCGCTGTCAAGTTGTGTATGATGAAATGAATGGCTATAATAGCCATTCCACACTATCCCACTGAGTATTAATACATGTCAAAAAAGTGTGAAGAAATCATGTATAATAGTGTGGAAACAAAATATGAAATTTCATCATACACAACTTGACAGCGCATCCGACACGATTTGACATGTGTTAATACAATGGAAATATTTAGGATCGGTTCTAAAACCATCACACTTTCTATCCCACTTGGGCGTTTGAGGTTATGGTGAAACTGATTTTTTGATGCAAGTGTGGAAGAAAAATATGAAAGTCAGATACTTCACACAAATTTGGCAGTCGTATGAAATTTCTTCCCACTTTATTTTGACATGTGTTAATACTTTGTGGGATAGTGTAGAGGCACTTTAAGTAAGTAGTATAAATTATCGATAACACAACGATAATCGTAGTTTGAAATTACCGATTTTATCGGGACAAAAGTTTACTCCTGTTAATTATCGGGACTCAGCTAATTCTATATGGACATATTTAACATGTAAATTGTTTTGCTTTGCTGTCGTTTTTTTCACACAATTTTATTTGGACATGCAAACAAACACAACTTTTGCCTGTTCTTGTAGGTAGGTACTTCCCGAAACTATGATTTTCTTCGAGTTTTATAATATGAACTTTTTGCTTTGAAATTAATGAAATAAAAATGAAAATTTTGAAATAACTCTGAACTAAAACTAAAAGAAATTCATAGTTTTGGAAAGTACACCAACAGATATTTTGTTTCCCTCTAAATACCACGTTTTTATTATAGCTATCACAGTTTAATTTCACCCAGGAAACAACAATAAACCCGAAAGTGCCGACAATATCCCTTCCATTGAGTACTAACACTCATGTCAAAAAAGTGTGAAAATCATGTATAATATAGTGTAGAAACAAAATATGAAATTCCATCACACACAGCGTATCCTACACGATTCGTGTTAGTACTTTTGCAAACAATATTCCTTCCTGGTTTTTAGTGTTATTTTAATTATTCTTTCGTTTTTGCTGTGGTAAATTTTATTCTGAAAACAAATAAATTCTTTCAAGGTGTCACAAGGACGGAATCTCTTCTTACAGTTCTCATTTTTGACTACCTGCGCAAGATAATACCTTAAATATGTTAATTGTGTGTGGGTGGAGCCACTTTTAAACAGACAGACATTTTAAAGCCGTCGTAATCGTAGTAATTTGTATGGAAAATTGGACAAATTTATGCAGTTAACAACTTTACTACGTTTAAGATGACTCTACGCCGTTGAATGAATACCCTTAGTAAGGTTTTCGGTGAGTTGTGGCTACAAATTTAATTCGTGCTTCAGAGCAATTTTAACTCACCGATTTAAATGAATTAACTGAGGTTCAACGATGCTTCAAGGTTCAAGTAAGCTATACTATATCCAGCAACATGCTTGAACCATCGTTGAACCTCAATTATTCCGCAAAAATTGGTGAGTTAAAATGTATGAACTAGGCTAGTTTAAGTCGACGACTCTAGTGAATTCAACGATGTTTCAAGCATTTAATTGGCTACAATTACATACTAGCGAGTTAAAATTGCTGAACTATGGATCAAAATCTGAGCCCCGTTTGTACAACTGGTTTAAATTTTGATCCGTGGTTCAGTAATTTTAACTCACTGATTTTGGTGGATTCACTCAAGTATGTTATGGTAGCCAATCAATTGCTCGAAACATCTTTGAATTTCAGTTAATTCGCCAAAGTAGGTGAGTTAAAATTGCTGAACAATGGATTAAATATTTGTTCAACTTGGCCTTTAGTGTTATTTAGAGGATATTTTCTTTCTTATACTGTTCCCACCAAAACGAAATCCAAGATTTTCGGTTGAAAACTTTTGATATTTTAAATTGATGGAACAATATTTCACGGTTATCCATAAAAAAAAATTGCACTTAGCTCTAAGCACGATAAACTAAAGAAGAAGTGTGAAAGAGAACGATAACATACTGAAATAAAATGCACGACTGGATGGCACGTACTTACTCTTATGTTCAATTTGTGTGGGACTTAAGAACTTTAAAAAATATTCAAGAAATTATAGAAAAAGTATAAAAAGCATTTAAATCGTTCTTTTAATGGTATAAACAGTCTGATAAGTAGCTAAGAGCTCAAAAAAAGTATGTCATTTGATAACTTGAAAAAATATGAATATATGTAAAAAAAAAATTAAATTAATTTTGTATATATAAAATTTCTTAACATTTTTCAAAAAAAAATTTGGTATGCCAATTTTGTGTATATATTAATATACATTTAAAACTGAAATTTCAAAACAATTCATCAACCCGTTTTTGAAATATTGAATTTTGAAAAAAAAATTTTGAATCTTTTTTTAAAAATCCAAAATTTATTTTTTCAAAAATTTTGGTATGCGGTATTATTTATATTCTAACAAAGCTTTTGTGCAAAAAAAATTATTGAAATCGGATGAGCGGTTAATGAGAAAACCAAAAATAAAAAAGCCGTTATATGACAGGTACCGTTAATAAATGTGTTTGATTATTTTTTTTACTAAAAGGTACATCATATTTACAATAATATACTGATTTTTTTTTTATCAAAATCGTTGGAGCCGTTTTTGAGATATATAAGCTGAGAACAAAAAGAACCTATGAAACTTCAGAAGGAAGTGGGTAATTTAGTTTTTGTATAAATATTTTTTGTATGAATTTGTATGAGCTATATCGCACTAAGCGACAGCTGAACTTCACGGCTAGGCACCATGCGGCAAAGCTGATAATCTGACCAACTATGCCGCGGTTTGAAGTTCCGTTTAATTCCTTTGTTACAAAAATATATTGCAGTTCAGTTCCGCTGAAGTGACACCTACATATGCTGGAATTACACGACTGATAAAGTTCCAATTATTTCTTGACTAAACACCCATTTTTTCATAAAATAGATTATGGCAATAAGGATCAGTTGTACAAACTTGGTTCAAATTTTGGTCCGTGGTTGAGCGATGTTTCATGTTATATGTATTATTTATGTTATAATAGCCAATTACAAGCTTGACCCATCGTTGAACCTCATTTAACTCACCGAAATCTGTGATTTAAAATCACTGAACTGCGGATTAGAATTTGAACCACGACTTTACAAGTGGCCCTTCATGATACTTAGGGCTAGTGTACATATTTAATCCGTATCATAGCAATTTTAACTCATCGACTTTGGTGAATTAACTGGTTCAATGATGGTTCAAGCATTTAATAGGATTCTATAGCATACTTGAGCCTTGAACACTTTTTTGACATTGTATTAATACTCAATAGGATAGTATAGAATGGCTATTAAAGGAAATTTTCTTTCTTATACTATGTTCAAACCAAAACGAAATCCGAAATTTCAGTTGAAAAATGTTGGTGTTTTAAATTGATGGAACAAGATTTCATGGAAATTTCTGAATTTCAATGAAATCCTGCTCCACCAATTTGAAATCTCAAAAATGTTCAGCTGAAAACTCAGATTTCAGTTTGGTGGGAATATATTAAAATATACATGCCGATTAGTCAATTCGCAATATTCTACTCCCCCAGAGTTGACCAGATTCGCACTGGATTCGCATTCGCGTTTTTTCTTAATAAATGAACTCTTCGAATGAACTATACTATCGATTCCTGAACTTCCTTACTATTTTCCGAACTATATTATCGCTTTTGTCATTTATTTGGCCAGTTTATATTTCTGAGATCTCAGAGGGCTCAGAGGACTCTGAAATATAAACACGATTCCTCACAAAAATTTCTCACTTTTCCCCTTAAAAACTGAGACTGAAATTTTTTGGATTCGCTTGCTCAGATATTTTTTGTCGCAGTAAATTACATAGGAAGAAAAGAAAAAGAGAGTTGTTTTGACTTCTATGTGAAGAATTGACTTCTATGTGAAGAATTGTGTTTATATTTTATCCTCCTGCTCTGTCATAAAGCGGAGAAAAATTACTGAGCGCTCAAGAAATATAAACTGGCTAATTGACATTTCAAACGTGAACGCAATCTCAAGTGGTGTTCAGACAGTCCTCACGTCAAAGTGAGTCGCCTCATATAAAGCCTGTCTAAACGTAATCCTAAAAATGTAAGGAATTTATTTCTTCAAAAAGAATGTTAAATAACTTACTTTAACTAAACTATACTTTTAAATTCAGAATTATGAGTCTAAATTTACATTTCTGTGTTATTCATTATGATTTTCTAGCAATTATCAATAGCAGATTCGCAACAAAATTGGCGCGGATATAAAATGGGAAAGTTTGTATGGAGAGCGAATCGTTTGCGGTTTCACTAATATCAAAGACCGTATAATACCAAGATACCGCATCTCAACCAACCACCAAAAATCAGCTCTAGATGCGGTCGGTCGGGGGAAGGGAAACATTCCCACGTATTGTATCACATCCTCATTCACATTCGAACTCACATAACACATACAGACATGCAAGCCTTTATTCGCCGCAGACCCACGACTCAGCGACCGCGCCACCGACGATTGTAAAACTTATACATAGACGGGGTTCTCACTCACACATCTATGGGGTCACCACTGGGGTCGTCACAGTACTAGCGCTTTGACTGCGAATTTTTACACTAGATGCAATATCTTGGTATTATACGGTCTTTGCTAATATCAAATTTGTTGAACAAAATGTCGGTGGTGCAGGTAATGTTACCGACTGTCGTTCTATTTTCTATCTCGAATTCACTAATAGCTAAAATCTCGAAAATGAGTTGAATCGTGGCAAAAGCTCATTCGCCGAATAGACTAATAGAGGTGATAATTTACTTGACAAACGAATTTTTTTTCTTCTTTACAATTTTGTATAGTAAAAAGACACAGATGTATGAAAGGAATTCCTTGATTTTACTAACTTTCTTATATCCGTCACCTACAGCCACCTTTTTATCTAAAATTGTTCCAAATCTTCATTATAATTTGTATTTAGATGATATATAAGGTGAAGTTAGCACTTTAAAGTTCGTTCTATCCGTTTTTATACTCTTTGAACATGTCCACGATTTTCAAAAATAACCGACAGTTTAATTCACCACCCTATCAGAACTGTGGTGAACGGAGCAGTTGGTTCTATGTGTGCGTTTTTCACTGTTTTTCACTAATACTTTGCAAATCTAATACATCAGCTGTTCGCTTCAGCTTGTAGGCAAATCAAATTGACAGCTCAGGATTGGCTTCTCTGATTGTAATTTTTATATAAAGATGACAAAATTTTCAGTATAAAAGTAAAATATTACCGGAAACCAGTAGAAAATACTAGTTCGTCGATGAAACTTAGCATCAATTGTTCATTTTTCATGAAAAACAATAGTAAGAAACCTATAAAAATATCGTATATTAAAGGGTGTTTTTTTTTTTTTTGGATGCGGTGAGGGTTGGGGTTATGGTGGGATTATTACCAAAAAACCTGTGACAAAAATGGTACCCTCATGAAACTTCATAAGAATGTGCTATAAACTACCAGAATGAAGAATCAAAAGAGTCTATAAAAATATGCTATGAACTACCAGAATGAAGAATCAAAAGAGTCTATAAAAATATGTATATGGCAGAAGGATGTTCTTAATAGGTGAAGGAAAGTATAATGCTTTTTCCAAAAACAAAATTGTTTCCAAAAACGAATAACAGCCTTTAACCAAACCCACAAAACCACCCTTTCTCTCTTGATATTTTTGTAAACTCCTTCGATTCTTCATTCTCGTAGTAAATGAAACAAATTAACCAAGTTTGTTGAGGGTACCATCCTTTCACATTTTTTTTTTAAATAACCACACACTTCTCCCTATCTTCAAAAAACACACCCTTCCCAGCGAAATATTTCTGCAGACTCCTTTGATTCTTCATTCTGTTAGTCCATAGCACATTTTAAGAATATCTCAGGGGGGTACCATTTTTGTCACAGATTTTATGGTAATAATCCCACCACTACCCTAACTCCCCAAAAAAAATACCCTTTAACAACAGATATTTTTATAGACTCTTCTTAATATTGATTTTCATGACAAATGAACCATTGATGTGGCAAATCTCGGACCATTATTTTCAACTGGTTTTCGGTAATATTTAACTTTTATACTGAAAATATAGTCATCGTTACATAAAAATGACAATAACTTTTTCACGGAGGCCGTATCGACTTGGTTTTAGTGTAATTTAATTCAGCATTCAAAACTACCTTAAAAAGATGTGTGATGTGCTTAGGTTGCACCAAAGATAATTTTTCTGTTTGATACACCATAATTTCCCCCTCAAAAAAACACCCTTCCGTGTGAAATATTTGTATAGACTCTTGATTTTTCATTCTCATAATACTTGAAACGTTTTCACCAAGTTTCATGATGGTACTAATTTTTTTTTATTCGAAAGACTTTTCGTACTATTTTACCTGTACTATTAACATTCCTCTAAATCGAGTAAGCTTATTGCTAAGCTAAAATTCTATTTATTAGATATTTAAAGCATAAATAAAGATTCATTATTTCTGTACATTCATTTTTTTCTTTTAATTTTCTAGGCAAATGCGCCCGAAAATAGCGATATTTTCACTCTAAACGAATTTGCACCTCTTAAAGTAATTTATCATGTTCACTTGAATCATTATAATTTTCTAAAAATATAATCATATTATCATTCATTTCATAGCTCAAAACAGAATTACTAGAGTTATAAACCATTTTCGGCGAGCTTATTCGTGATATTCCAAATCCTGTATTTGTACCTAGTTTGCAAAATTTTGGGTTGAGTAATGTACAAAAATCGATATAAGATCAGGTGCCGTGAAATAACGCCGAGCGAAATAAAGCCGAATGTCGAAATTCGGCTTTATTTCGCTTTACTAAAGTGAAATAACGCCGAATTTTAGCGTTCGGCTTTATTTCTCTGTCGCAAAGTGAAATAAAGCCGAATGCTAACTGAGAAATAAAGCCGAACCAAACAAATTCAAATTTCGATTTTATTTCTAAGTTTCAGTAATCCAAATTCTATAAAAATACAAAAGAAACTTTGCATACACCCAACCTCGCACCCACCCCAAATCTTATAGCGAGCCCAAGCAGGGGGGTTGCAGGGGGGCAGCATGCCCCCCCATACATACCTCACTGTTTATTCGCGAATTTTTAAATTTTACAAACCAAATAAAGAAGAGGATTTATTAGATTTGTGAAATTTTAAAATTCGTGAATAAACAGTGAGGTATGTTTGGGGGGGCATGCTGCCCCCCTGCAACCCCCCTGCTTGGGCTCAGTATAGGATTTGGGGTGGGTGCGAGGTTGGTGTATGTAAAGTTTCTTTTCCATTTAAAGTATCTGGAACCTATAAATTTGTTAACTAATTAAATATGTTAATCCTTTTGAAAAGTGAAATAACACCGAATCGGCCTTATTTCACTTTTCAAAGCGAAATAAGGCCGAACGATAAAATTCGGCGAAATAAAGCCGAATTTCGACATTCGGCTCTATTTCGCTCGGCGTTATTTCACGGCACCATAAGATCATGTGGTTAACCTAGAAATATGTCTGATACACGAAAATAACCTGTTCTGGTATGTGTTTACTTATGGCGTGTACGTATACGTTCTACGTTTACCTTGTGTATGAAGTATTGGGTTGTATTTTTGTTCACTCGTAGTGAGATCGGTGGAACATTTGAAAAACGAAAAATAAGGATTTTCTCAACATAAATGGAAATTTGGTGATGTTGACCTTGACTCAGATTTATCTAACGTTATTGTTGTAGTAGGTAGATCGTAGATGTATTATGCTTCCCAGCTTTTATTGAAGTTTCAAAGTTAGTTAGTAACACATTAAGGGTATTCATGCAACGTCGTAAGTTTACAAATTGTGTAAAATGATAAGTTTACGCAAAAGTTTGCATGAACGACCTTTTTATTAATTTGGTTAAATGCTGTGTAATTGAATCAGCTGTTCGTTAAACGTCAAATATTTGGGCGCGTTTAGCTCGGGTCGAGGAGTTGGTTTTACAGATAGTGCATTATGGTCTGTTTATTTGCATGTGTGTGTACAAATATATATTTGTTTTAATAGATACGTGTAGTAAGTACTCCTGTTAATTCAATTATATTTGTTTTGCATTGAAATAAATACATCAATGCCATTCATTTTGCTGGAATCTCAATACCATTTCAACTCAACTCAAGTGACAAAAAACCTGGAGCTCCTGGAGAAGTGAGGAAAAGTAAAATGAATCATCCCTCTCTTTTTTTTGTAACATCTTCCGACTATTTAGAATCTTCCAAACCAGTGCGAATCATTCGTTGACCAAAAAACTGTATTTGTGAATGCTTCTCTATAATTTCACGTTGGTTGGGCAGAGCCTTTAATCGTTGAGTAAATGTAGTTCTTCTAATTATTTTTTTTTTGTGTAAACTACGTTTTAATTCACAACTTTTATCACCAACTAATTGCAATGCAATAATTACAGAACACATTCAGAGCTTTTTTAGTCCTCCGAGATATCATTTGTATCATGTTCCTAAACATGCCTTATTCTAAAAGTCACAAACACGCCTAATTCAATCTCTTAAAGTCACAATGACGTTTGGATAAGTTTAACCAAATATTTGGCTAATTTTCCGCAGCTAAATCCTTGGATAAAATTAACCAAATTGCGTAAACCATTTCCCATACAAAATTTGACAGTTCATTAACCAAAAGATAAAATTAACCAAATCGTAAACTTATCTAGTGTTTTACGCAGTTGCATGAATACCCCTATTGTATTTTTTCTTGTTAGGTATTTCACATTTTGATAAAATTAAGAAAAAGAAAAGTCTTTTGCATGCAAAAAAATAAAGTTTTTGTTTAACTTAGTTTTTAATGCAATACACCTAATTCACTGCAATTTTGTATGACAAAATTTAACGAAGTTTTGGTTACTAGGTACCTACATAGTAACTTTGTGGTTGACAGTGTTTTTTTTGTAATCACGTGTTAGAAATTGATCCAGATCAGATCATATGGATAATAAAATGCGGCTAATGAAATGAATGTAAACACAATTTTCTTGATTGTAACGAGTAGGTTTCTTTTGTTCTCTTTACGGTAGGGTAGACACTGTCTAAAACGTCTTATTGACGCACCGTCACTGCATACCACATATATATATAGCAGACAATGCATGAAAAAAAAACAAGAAAATAAAAGAAAGTTATCTGTGTATGTGTACCTATCTATTCTATGACTCTGTGTATGTTTTGCCTTTTTTCTTGTCTGATGCGGAGTGACTTTTTTCATTTTTATTTTTATTCGAAGTTCCGATCTTCGAATCTGAGTTCGACATTTTGGGTAGAGGACTCTTAAGATTATCCCTAATACAGATTTATAAAAAAAAAATCATGTCAAGCTATTCCACTACAGTTTTTGAAAAGGCAATTCTTCTCTTTCTGAAGAAAGGAAAAAACATGATTTAGTTTTCATATCACACGGAAAGAATTCTTGGATCAGATCACGAAAAATGAGCTGCAAATTACGAAAAATGAATCCCGATTTATACCTTGGGTCGGTATTTCGTAATTAACGACTATTTATTTGCAATTTGCAAATCTGAGCAAAATGAAGATATTGATACTCAAAAATCGTAAATCAATACTCTTTAAAGATAAATTATTCTATCGAAAGAAAACAAAAATCGCGAACAACAAATTGCAATTTGATCCAAATATTCCTCAATTGCACAGTTTGTAAATTAGCAAAACATATCGCCACTCGAAAGATCAATCTTGCTCTACCCTTCATAGGTATACACATTTAATTTAATTTATTGAAATAAATACTTTAAGCTTGACCTCTTCTTGGATTTGAACTCGCAACCCTACAGTTGTGGAGCGAGAATGCAACCACTAGGCCAATTTGTATTACAGATCGTTTGTGTCACACATTAATGATTAGATACATGCCATGTTGTGGTGCTTTATCTGTTGAAGAAGTAAATTGCGACAAGAAAGTCGTGATTTAGGAATTTTTTGTTGGTGATTTGCATCTATTCTCATGGAGTTGAAAATTGCGACAGAAAAAACGTAAATCAGTGATTTTGCAATATAAATTACTAAATATTAATCGCAAATCAATATTTTTAAATGCTGTTTGTGAAATTATTCTTTTGGAGAGTAAATTACGCCAAAAAAAGTTGTTTTTTGCTATGAAAAGTACAAGCTTGAATCATGGATTTTAGGTGCAAATCACGAAGAAACAAATTTTGTAAATTGCTACGTTTTAAATGTTAAATTACCAGTTTTTGTATTAATTTGGGATCAAAATGCCTTGATTTACGAATAAAACATGCTTCGTAAATTGCAACTGCAAATTTTTCAATTGGTGATTTTTCAATTCTTTCCGTGCAATATCTCCAAAAAGGTTATTACTTACCAAAAATCTTTTTTAAGGATTGCAAGTTATCAAAAAAAAATTATTTTGAGTTTTGATACCTCATCTTCTCGAAGGAAAAATTTTTTCCAACAATGACGTTATCACAAGGGTAAACTTATGCCATTTTTCTTCGTTTGAGTTAAATTCAAACTGATTTGGGTTTAAATTTAAGATTTTGTTCAATATCTTTTCTTTTTTAAAATTTTCAGTGGGTTCATATTTGAAACATTTCATTGATTTTATGTTGAATACTTTCAAGCGAGAAAAATTAAACAGGCCTTTCAAAAATCAAAGTCACACTAGTTTGAATCACATAAGAAAAATATTTGAAGGTTCTATTGAAATATTCAAACATGTATTCAGTTTGACTTAAAAACAATTTAGTCTAAAATAATAGTCTTTTCAAAATTAAAACAGATTAGAATTAGATTTAAACCGAATTCTCTTTGTATAAGTTAAACATATAATCAAACATGCATCTTTTTAAATAACTCATAATTCAGTTTTCTCAGTGCAGGTTTATGATATAGTGCGCTTTTTTCTCATTGTAGCTAGGCCACAAATCATTTGTAGTTGTACACGTTGCGAGTGAGTTCCATTTGTCATTGGTAAGCTCGCTATCTTCTTAGCAATTGTTTGTTTAATGGCACAGGATGGAATTTTAACACCGGAGTCCCTTAGGCTTTGATCTAACCATGAACCAGTCCTTGCCAGCTCATCTGCTTTTTCATTTCCTAGAACTCCACAGTGCCCAGGAACCCAGCAGAGTCTGATGTTGTGCTGTGTGACAAGAACCTTTAGTTCTTCGCGACAGCATGAAACCAGCTTGGATTTTATTTCTGTTACAGAGATAGCTTTGATCACTGCCTGGCTGTCAATGTAAAAGTTGATATTAGCCCGTGGTATCACCAACATTGAGATCTGTTCAGCAGCCTTAATCACTGCCAGAACTTCCGCTTGGAAGACACTGCTATAGTCAGGGAGTCTATAAGAGTTGGCTAAACTGAGGGATTCTGAGAATAAGCCCGCACCTACTCCCGTATCCATCTTTGATCCGTCGGAGTAAATTTCTACCATCGGTGTATTTGATTGTTGTAAACCAGCTTCCCATTCTTCTCTTGCTCAGATGGAGACAGAAAACGGGTTTTCAAAATTTGTACGGGGTGTTGTGTAGTCTGTGCATACACACCTGTCGGAAAATTGGTTCATAATTTGTGCATGACCTACGGAGTTCCTTTTCCAGCTATCGGTCTGGCTTAGTGTAAGAGCACCGTAGACTGCAGTTTCTTGTACGAATAGATCTATGGTTTCCATTCCTGCCCCTGTGATTCCTATGCATGCTAGTCTTTGAACTTTATTGAGCGTTTTATAATTAAATTTTTATGCATCACGCTCCACAAAGTCAGGCTACCATATGTGAGGATCGGTCTTAAAATGGCCGTGTACATCCACATTATGATTTTAAGGTTTGGACCTTAGGTCTTACCAAAGATCCTGTTGCAGGAGTAAAAAGCGGTCATGACCTTCTTGGCTCTTTCTTTAATGTTCATACCCCAGTTTTGCTTTTTTCCAAGAATTACGCCTAAATATTTGCCATGATCTGATAGTCTAAGTCGGGTTCCTTCTATTGATGGTAGGACAAATTCTGAAATTTTCCTTTTGTTAGTAAAAAGAACCAGTTTGGTTTTTCGTGGGTTGACCGAAAGTCCACATTTCCTCGTCCAGATAAAGACTTTTAACAAAGCGTAATCAATCTTCACTGAACTTGAAACTCCACTTGAAACTCGACGTAGATTAATCATTTCTCTAATTGTTCCCCTTATATCCTACGCTGAGGTAGTATACAGTGATCTCGATTCATTATCTAAACATAAATTACAAGTTGCTTTCAATGACACCGTCCGTTATGTCTACGGGTTACGGAGACATGACCATGTTTCGGAATTCACAAAAGAATTGCTTGGTTGCACTTTGCAGCAATACATAAACGCAAGAAACTGTTTATTCTTACATACATTAATTCATATTAATGCTCCGCCATATCTTTTTAACAAACTATCTTTCAACCGATCTGCAAGAAGTATCAACATTATCCCTAAACTTAGCAATTACTTGAACTCCTCCCGTTTGTTTTTCATACGTGCTGTTTCTCTATGGAACTCGCTCCCGACTCAAATTAAATTAATAATCAACCACACAAGATTTAAAACTGCAATCTTCCTTTACTTCTCTTCTCTATCAACTCAACCTTAGCTCCCTTCTTTTCCCTCTTCTTTTTTTCCCCTCCTCCTTTCCACTCCTATCGCAAAGAATTGTATTATTAAGTATTAATTTAAATTATTTTCATGTACATATTCTATATAATATTAATTTTTATTTAATGTATATTTCTAAACATACCACCTAAGTACTATAAAAGATTTTATCTTATTGTACATACCATTTTGTCAAATAAATGAAATGAAAATGAAATCTGGGGCCTATAACACAGAACAACATTTGTTCAACAACTACTTGTTCAACTATGATTGTTCAACAAGTGAAAATGATTTCTGTAACTCAATAAAAACCGTAACAATTGTCAACTGAAAATATTTCCCTCGACTTGTTGATCCAGTTCAACAAGTAATTCTTACGCGATGAGTCGAAAAGTTTCCGAAAAAAAGAAAACATTTTATCTAAAATCAGCGCTTTGCTTGTTTGCTCTTACCTACTTTCAGTAAGATAAATCAATATTTTATTCACCGTACAATGACAACACCTGTGGTTCTTTTTAAATGTCAAGTTTTTCTTTGAGTATATTTTCCTATTTGTATGTCTGTTTGTGTACTTTCGAAAACTACGAATTGCTACGAATTTTGTTGCTTACATGAGCTTTGATAGAATTTTGGGCTAAATTCGTAGAAATTCGTAGTTTTGGTAGGTACGCGAACAGTCATTTTGATTCTCATTATCACTGCTCGATTTAGAATAAAAATTAAAACATTTTGTTTTTATAAACCAAATTCTTCACCAATAAATAAATGTGAGATAAATTAATAATGAGCAGCAACATACGACAAACACAGTATTTCTACATGACACGAATACAAGAACAGATTGACAAGATAAATACTAACGCACACATCACATGACTTAGTCCCCTTTCACACGAAGAAACAAGTTGCTGGAGATTTTTTTGACCTTTTCTTTTGATCTCCTTAAAAATCTCTTGTACCTTTCACACGAGGAAACAAATCTCCAGGCATTTTTTAATATTTCCTTTGAAAGTCTATTGGTTGAACACACGTAAACCTAGATGTGAAAGGAAATGTCAAAAAATCTCCTCAAATCCTCGACCGGGGAGATTCTGTTCGCCCCTCTTTCCTCCTGCCCTTCTCACCCAGGAACTAAAAGTTGCTGGCAACTCAGTTTCCTCGTGTGAAAGGGCACTTACAGCTATACGATGTATATAAGAAAAAAGATGTTAAGTGTGCGATCAAATAAACAAAACCAAACAATCACGTTCGCGATTACAATCAGACTCACCTCTGGTTCTGGCGACCTACCTGGAACTTCTTGGTTTAACTTCCAAAATGTATTACTCAGCTTTGACCTACTGAGTTGCATTCTGGAAGTTGACTTGTCCCACTAAGCCATTGCGTCACAATAAGTGTGAAACCAAAACTGTCACTATGCATAGTAGTTAATTGTTATGCATTCTGACTCAGTGGGTTACGTATGTATAACATCCCTCCCCCCTAAGGGAGTTCAAGCCAGGTCTCCAGAAATAGGTTCGTCTTTATTTATTAAATAAATACTAAATGTTAATACTAAATTTTACATAGGTTCATATATTTGAATTAGTTAAATTTGTATCATATTTTCATAAGTTTAATCTTTTTTTTTTTTTTTATTTCTATAATACTTTTTAATCTTTTTTACAGTTACAATTTACAAATGTCTTATTTCAAGATTTTTTTTCTTTTATGTCGCTTACATTTGATTTAACTTTTTTTTTTTACTAACATTTTTATTTTTTGTGTTTTATTTATTTGACTTTAATTAATTTCTTTTAACTACAAACTTTAATTTCAATAATATTATCTACATAATTATATTAAAATTAATTTGCTATTACAATTTTAAAGTTTCAATATTTTCTTATTTTTTTTATATTATTATATAAATATCAATTTATTAATTTACAATATACTTGTTTACACCCGGGCAGAGGTGACGCTGAAACTCGCTATGTCTGCTTTAGGCTGCGGCGGCGTTGATGGTGCACGTTTCCTTGGCGTTCGGTTGACTGTCAGCTCACGGAGTGGTAGAATAGTTGATGGTGCTTTGGGTCGGATGGAACGAATGGTTTGTGCTCTGGATCGGAGACATCGGACTAGACAAATGACAATAACCGCTACCGCTGCTAAGGTGACTAAGGTCAACATGGAGTAGCGATGTAGTGACAACTCCCATTCATGATCTGTCACTTTTCGCTCTGCATTCAGAAGGTTCCATTCTTGTTCAAGCTCATCCATACTTTTTTTCCCAACATTAAGTTCGTTGGCAAAATGCTTGTGGTTGCCAATAAGTATGGGAAGAAGTTTTGGTGTGGGTGCTTGTTTAACTGGGATGGAATTGGCTTGAAGTGCTTTCACAAGTTCTGAGTGGTCCACCATTGGTTGTTTGTATTCAGTAGAAACCTCAGAGTGAAATTCGTGCAGTAGCTTAAATCCCTTGGCACTGGCTTCGCAGGGCTGCTCCATCTTAAGGATTCCTGAACCGTTGAGGGTGGCTGTATATTGTTGGTCAGCACACTTCAAGTTCAAAACGAAGGAATCCTTTACTTTGAAAAGCCACTCGTTCGGTGCCGTCATCTTCAGGAATATTCCTTTGCTTGCTGGAACCGCAGTGTATTTACACGAATCTTTTGATGAAGCTGCGTGTTGTAAAAGTTCTACTAAGCATTCATTTGATCCAGATGTGAATACCGGGGTCTCGTATCGGCATACCGCAATGTCTTTTAGCATCTCTTATTGCAATATGTGAGCATCGGGAATACTGTTCCTCATTCAGCACTACGAAAAGGTCGTGGTTATCAGATTCTGCGATGTATTCATACTTTGTATCGATAACCAGATCCCATCGTTCCTCTAAGACTGTTGGTAAGGCGTACACTTTATGGATGTCAAAATGCAAGGAGTCTGGAAGTGGAAGCGTTACCTTAACAAACAGGTTTCCCTCATTTGCAAAGACTGCTGTTCTGGCCGCTGAATTAATGATGCCAAGGTTCTCGAATGAGAATCCTCCTTTGACCGATTTCTTAAGCAGGTCAGTAATGTTTCCTACGTCCAGGAAGAAAGGGTGGAGTTTATTTTGGTTAAGTTCATCAAGTATGGAAAGCTCCAGGGTTTGCCGGTTTTGGACCTCCATTATTTTTGCGGTGATCACTGATATCATTGCACTCGCTTCGCTTCTCATCTTAAGCATCCAAACTTCCTTGTTTGTGAATTGGCTGTAATTTAGGAAAGATTCACTTAGATTTCCCACACCTGCAGTCACGTTTTCCATTTCCTCCGCTATAGCCTATTGAATAGACCGGAAAATGAGAGGTATAAAGGAACAATTACGTGCAAGGGTTTTTATTATTGAATATGTTTGTTTGGCCCATAAGCATGCTTAAAACCAAAAATGCTACTAAATTCACCCATGCGTTTCTGAGAGAATGGTCACACTGGCCACTTTTCAGTATTTTTGGTATAACTCGAAAACTAAGCCGAATTTGACAGTTTTACATTTAATACTTTTTGTTCAAAATTAAATTTTCTATTGGAATGGATAGTTCAAAAAATTTTACGAAAAAATTTAAGCAGGAAAAGTTAACAAAAACCAACTTAAAAAAAATCAAAAAATTAAGGATATCTAAATTTTTTAAAACATTGTGCATAACTTTTTTTGAAGCAAAGATAGGGTCAAGACATGCACAGACAAAACAAAGTAGAGACTAAAGGCCTTAATATGGCATGTTCAAAAATTAATATTTGTTCAAAATTGACAGAGATATTCCCATTCAAACCTTATCATTTCTTATAATTTTTCGCAGTTTTGGCCCAAAAGTCCCTTTTTCGGTACAATATGGCAAATTTCACTTTCGTTCAAATTTTCGAAATAAAATTTTTGTTATAATATGACATTAGAACTATAAAAAATTTATGAAAAGGATGTAAGTTCGCAATTTCGTTTTTCGGCTGCTTTTAAATGCGTTCAGACCTACAGACCGAACGGCTGGTCCGATTAACATAAGATTTGGTATTAGGTGCTAGGAACGTTAAATTTGTCATAAAGTATCAAAAAATAGGCTTTCAGGCAAAAACTGCGGAAAATGATAAGAAATGGTAAAGTTTGAATGGCTATATCTCTGTCAATTTTTAAATAAAATGGCTTTTTTAACATGTCATATTAAAGCCGTAAGACTCCAGTTTACTTTGTTTGTGCATGTCTTGAGCGTATCTTTGCTCCGAAAAAAGTTATGCGCAATTTAGAAAAAAATTTAAAAATCTTTGATTTTTCGATTTTTGTATGTTGGTTTTTGTTTACTTTTCCTGCTTAAATTTTTTTAAGAAATTTTCCAAACTATCCATTTCGATAGAAAATTTAATTTTGAACAAAAAGTATTAAATGTAAAATTGTCAAATTCAGCTTAGTTTTCGAGTTATACCAAAAATACTGAAAAGTGGCCAGTGTGACCATTCTCTCATAAACGCACGGGTGAATTTAGTAGCATTTTCGGTTTTAAGCATGCCTATGGGCCAAACAAACATATTCAATAATAAAAACCCTTGCACGTAATTGTTCCTTTTTAAAAGGTCTATTCAATAGGCTACTAGTCGTGAAATTGGCTTAGTCAATGTATCGAAATTCGATTTCATGACAGATTGTTGTCGGCGCATTAATTGGAACGAATCCTCATCCCGTTTATGGAGGAATTCCAACTGATGGTAGACCTTTCTAGCATCTTCGCTGTCCATCGTTCCGAAGGCCAATTTGGAAAATCCTCCGATAAACTCTAGTGCACGCTTTTGACGCTTCGAGTGTATCAATTGCCTCATACGATTTGCTGTTTGTCGTAAGTTTACGATGTTTGTCTCTGTCTCCTGGGCGACCAAATGGCAATGGCGTTGAAAGTCATCGTCCTCAATGCTTCTGCACATGGTTTCTAGCCTATTGTCACATTTTTGCACCATCTGAACTACCATTTCGTAGCCCATTGGTGTGAACTTTGTTAAAATTGTCCACGTATCACTGTAGAATACGGCTTGTTCTACCGTTTCGAACACTACTGGTGATGTTTTTTGTAATGACTGGATCTTGTATGGTTTCTCATTTTGTGTCTGCCCGGGATAGAAGTTAATAACTATTTGTACAGTTAATGCAAAACACCGTAGGTTGAACATATTCTTTTCAACTCGATAATTAACTATGTATGTGTTTAAGAAATAGAAAAATTACTTATAAAGGCTCTATGTATTCTTAAAAGTTTTATATAATACTAGATTGATTATATATATTATGTAAATAATATGAATGTAATGTTCCAAATTATGGAAATAATATGAATGTAATATGTATAGTAGGGTGGATCGTTTTGGTATGAAAATTTTTTTTTTTTTGTCGAGAAGTAATGGGCCGCGGTCTAAAAGTTGTATCCATAGGTACATTTACCAAATCCAAAATATTTTTGAAATTGAACTATTTTTAATACTGCCCCAAGCCACTTGAAATTTGAACATTCATTGCATATACATTTTTTTTTTAATTAATTTTTAAGCGAATTTACCTAAATCTGCTTATTTATATTAAATTTGAATTCATTACTAAGCAACTTGCTACTTTTCCGTTACATATTCGTAATTTTCCACTAGTCGGGAATTTCCCGTTTGAAAAAATTCAAATTAATCAAAGTAGCCATAGTTTTTTTTTCGTTTAAATAGCTTTAAATCTATTTCTTTCATTCCTTGCAAATGTGTTGTTTTGAATTGTGCTTTTCTTTTGAGTTAAAAAAAAATGTCTGTGCCTACTCTGCGTAGTGATTTATTGTGTCCCGTTTTTGGTAATGGACAAAATTTCAGAGCCTATATGTTGCCGACTAAGGAAGATATAATACGATGTTATTTGTGGGTAAGTCGCAATAAGAAAACTCAGTTTAAAAATTTGGCTACGGATACTTGTGAGGAGATCGCCGAAAAATTATTGAAGCTCTGGCAGATATCATCGATTCCTACTATTGAATATCGTTCAATAATCAGAAAAATAAGGCAGTACCATGAAAGTTACAGGAATTTACTCAAACCTTATAAATCAAGGAAAAACGTGGAATCATATCAGAAGCGCCTTCAATTTTTTAATGACGAAGCAAAATCTTTATTCGATATAGCCGCCTGTAAATGTGATAATTTTGATAAATGTAAATGTGAGAAACAACTTAAAGTTGTTGGCCTTTTTTAATAGACCAACGAACTGAAAGGAAAATGGGCATTGGCAGCATAGACGTTAAAGCCTCCATTAAAAACGCAAACAAAATAAGCCGAAAAAGAAAGTATGAAACCGCACAACTAACACACCTCAATGAAAGTGAAACTGATCCGTCTAATGATATCCAGGTAGATTTTAATGAGTTTTCCTCTGAAGAAGAATTAGAACAAGTTGATGAGGAGATCTTTTTAGAAATCGAGCCGACAACGTCCTCGCCAGGACTGCCTGAAGAAAAGATCGAAAAGAAAATTTTAAAATCCTCGATGCCTACTGTCGCTCATGCTGTTGATAGATACGGCATTTCAGATAGGGCTGCAGCAGCAATAGTAACTGCAACGCTTCAAGATGCTGGTCTTATATCAAAGGAGGACACTGGTAATGTAGTAGGCCGAAATAAAATAAGACGAGTTCGAGAAAAAGAAAGGAGTATTCTTGTCAAGAAGCCCTTATCAATCGAAGAAACATTTGGACTGTACTTTGATGGGCGAAAGGATAGAACTCTTTCAATGATAGATTCTCTCAGAAGAAAAATTGTTTCCGAAGAGCACATAAGTCTAGTCAAGGAGCCAAACTCAGAGTATATGGGACACATTTCCTTATCAAGTGGGAAAGCAATCACAGTTAGCAAGGAAATAAAAGACTTTTTAAGTGAAAAGGGTGTGGACTTGGCAAAATTTGTTGTAGTTGGATGTGATGGAACCGCAGTCAATACAGGATTTAAAGGAGGTGTAATAAGATGCTTAGAACAACAGTGACAGAGACCTTTGCCGTGGTTCATCTGCCAACTTCATGCGAATGAACTAACATTGCGACACTTGTTTGAGTATCTTGATGGTGCAACGACTGGACCACGAAGCTTTATAGGACCAATAGGGAAAGATTTAAAAGACTGTGAGATTCTGCCCTTGGTAATCTTTAAATCCATAAGCTGTGCTCTACCAGATATATCGAATGCAAAAGATATAAGCACCGATCAATCATACCTCTTCCAGATTTGTGCCGCTATTAACTCTGGTCAATGCAACGAAAGACTTTCCAAAAACAACCCCGGGAAAATTGTGCATTCAAGGTGGCTTACCACGGCAAATAGAATTCTGAGATTGTATGTTTCAACAAACTCTCCGACTGAAAATCTGCTACATCTCGTTAATTTTATTTTGAAGGTATATGCTCCGATGTGGTTTTCCATAAAAACAAAGCCAAGTTGCATTTATGGATCGAAACACTTGCATAAAAGCATTTTTCTTTCAAGATATATGCCCGAACACTTGAAAGCTGTAATAGATCCTGCGATTCAAAGGAATGGTTTTTTTGGGCATCCAGAAAACATACTACTTACGATGCTGGGTGACGATCGAGAATCAATTAAGATGTTAGCTCTGCGAAGGATACTTAAATGTAGAGACTCGTCGGATTCTAATGTAAGAATTTTTAAAGTTCCAGAATTTAACTTCAATGCAAAGGACTACATCGACATCATCACTTGGAAGGAGGTTAATGTTACCGAATCACCACTGCTGAAAAAAATTGAAAGTGAGGTTATCAAAGAATGTATTAAAACGCCAGCAAAAGTTGATTCAGTGATGTTGCCACTTCTGACAGAATTTCCTTGTCACACTCAAGCTACGGAAAGATGTGTAAAAATTGTAACAGAGGCATCTGCTGCTGTATGCGGTCCTATCAGAAGCGATGGTTTTATAAGAACAAGACTTGAATCTCGCAAGATAATGCCTGTTTTCAATTCGAAAAAAGATTATAAAATTGTTTAATCTTCAATTTTCAATACTTTGTTCATGATCAAAATGATTAATAAAGTTTTTTAAAAGAAAATATTTCAGTATGAGTGTAACTTTTTTGATCTTCAAAGTGTAATAAAACCCGAATTAAAAAGGAAATTAATATTTTACTCAATTTTTTCCCATATGATTTAATGTCAAAAAAAAATGAGGTTTTTTCGAATTTTCAGAAGGCTTGGGGCAGTATAAAATGAAATTTTCCGAAAAATGTAATTATACCATTTTATTCGTTTTTGGTGAAAGCAACTTTCTATCAGTAGCCAAAAACGAAAATAAAAAAAAAAAAAATCGATCCACCCTAATGTATAGGCAATTAATGACCTTTCCTTTTGACTTCACTTTGTTTTTCCTTTGTAAATACTGAAAAGAGAAAAAAAAATAGGTAGGTGAACTAAATTAAGCATATTAGAACTTTTCCGTTCCCTTTTAAATTTCCTATATTTAAGGCAGTGGGTAAAGTTTAAGTAGTTTTAATTAATTAATATAAACAAAAAAATTCCGGTCCTATCTATACCTGTTAGCGTCGAAGGTTAGTGAGTGTAATTATTAGTGTGAAAAAGTTATAGTTTAGGATATTATTCATAGTACCTATGTGTTTAAATTTAACTATCATTAACTTGATTGTGATAAGCCTTAAGTTGGTTGTTGTGTACTCGTTTTATTTTTCCACCTACTCGGATATTAGTATTTACAGAATCATTCACGGACACCTCCTCATAGGGTCCCAACCAAATAGGTGAAAACTTATTCTTTCTAGTAGGATTTTTAAGCAAGACTTTTTCCCCAACCGCAAACGAGGCAGGATTGGTATGATGGTCATATTGTTGTTTTGATTTTTGTTTTGCCAGTTCCAAATTTTTTCTCGCTAGTTCGTGCGTCTTCTGTAGTTGATGCTGAAGGATTTTTGGATAATCTTCCGCATTATACAGAGGTGTAGCTGTTCTTTTTAAATTTGTTCGCATTTCGAGTTCAAAACCATACAAACTCTTCGTTGGTGTCAGTTTAGTAGCTGTATGCACGGTGTTATTGTGGACATGCATCGCCTGTCTCAACCATTGGTCCCAGCACCGATCGTCATTATCAACAAAACTCCTTAGGTATTCCGCTAAGGGTCTGTGACTGCGTTCGAGTTAACCATAAGCTTGTGGATGATATGCGGTAATGTGAACTTTTTTAACTCCTAGAAGCTTACAAGTTTCTGAAAAAAGTTTCGAAGTAAAATTAGTTCCATTATCTGTGACGAGTGTTTTAGGTATGCAGAACCTTGTAACAATCTCCTCGTAAAAGGCTCTTGCTACCGTAGATGCTTCAGCATCTGGAATGGCCACTCAAGTCATATACTTTGTCAGGTCGTCCTGGAATGTTAAAATATAGCGGTTACCGGAATACGTCAACGGAAGAACACCGACCATGTCCATGTATACCTTATCGAATGGGAGGCATGGGGTGTCTGTCAAAACCATTGGCATTTTGGTTAGTTTGCCTGAATTATTCTTTTGACATTTTTCACAGTTCCTGATATAATTTGCAATATCATTTGCATATTTTTCCATCTAAACTGACGACGAATTCGTGCATAGGTCTTCGCCATTCCCTGATGTCCTCCAAGTACGGATTTGTGGAAATCGCGAAGAACTGTTTGTATGTCTTCTGGATTTCTTAGAACCTGAAAGTAGTTTGTTTATTATTCTTTTCAGTATCCAAATTTTGCTTATTTTTTTGAGTTTTACTTCTTGTCTGTACAAATTTAATATTATCATTTTCTTTATAAATCCTACTTAACGCATCTGCATTGCAATTTGTTTTACCGGGCTTATAAATGATTTTATAATCGTATTCAGACAACTTGTGATGGAATCTAATAAGTCGTGTGGTTGGGTCCTTAACATTAAATACTCCTATGAGAGGACGGTGGTCCGTGTAGACTGAAAACGGTCGACCTAAAAGATATGTATATGCTTGCATGCCCAAACTATGGCAAGCAATTCCTTTTCTATAGTTAGCCCGATAAATCTAGGAATTCAATCAAAGTTAAATGAAGTACAAAATGTTTTGATGCAGTTTTGTTCCAATGATAGATAAGAATATAAAACCACAGTTTTACACCAAAATTTGTAATGGCGTCTAGGGTAAAATGGGGTAAAACTGAAGAAGGGCCAATTCTAAACGGGAGTTTCTAGAATTTTGTTTTGTTTTTTTGTCGATAGATGTTAAAAATATAAGTAAGTTATGTAAATATTTTAAAATTCTTAAAAATTTTTTGAAGGAGTTATGATTGTTTAAAAGTTGAAAACAAGAAAATAGTTATTTATAAAATAATTCACCAAAAATCAGAAGTTCAACCGATTTTGATTAAATTTCTATTTTTAGAAATATAATAAGAAAAAAAATTAACCATATTTAAGGATATTTTGATGCTCCTTTTTTACAATTTTTCTTGATTTTTTTTTAAAAACATGCTTTTTTAGTGTCAATTTTTTTTTTTTTTTTTTTTTTTTTTTGGAATGCTACTGCATTCCAGAGTTATGAGTTGTCTTCAAACTAACTGTTAAATGCAAATACCTAAGTTTTGGAAAGACAAAATTTTCACGAAAAATCAACCGATATAATCTTTTATTATTATTATTTTAGGTTATTACCCTTAAAAGACAGTAAAATAGGTGATATTTTTTTCGATTTTCGACTCGATTTGAGAAGCTTGTATAGCATGTACAGTTATGTATTATATATTTGGATAACAAAAAGATCTTAAACTTTTTAACTAAAAAAAAATCAAAATTTTGCTCAAAAATTTAAATCAAAATTATGTATGTGCTGTGAAAATTTGAAGTTTTTAGACCGCCCCCTTAGAAAGATATAGGCAAAAATGTGTCAAAAATTGACAATAAAAAAGCATGTTTTTTAAAAAAATAAAAAAAAATTGTAGAAAAGGAGCATCAAAATATCCTTAAATATGGTTAATTTTTTTTCTTATTATCTTTCTAAAAATAGAAATTTAATCAAAATCGGTTGAACTTCTGATTTTTGGTGAATTATTTTATAAATAACTATTTTCTTGCTTTCAACTTTTAAACAATCATAACTCCTTCAAAATTTTTTTTAGAATATTAAAATATATGCATGACTTTCTTATATTTTTAACATCTATCGACAAAAAACAAAACAAAATTCTAGAAACTCCCGTTTAGAATTGGCCCTTTTTCAGTTTTACCCCATTTTACCCTAGACGCCATTACAAATTTTGGTGTAAAACTGTGGTTTTATATTCTTATCTATCATTGGAACAAAACTGCATCAAAACATTTTGTACTTCATTTAACTTTGATATATAGTAAAATTTTGTCTAGGATGATCGGGCTAAGTCGAGTAATTTTGTTCTGATTTATTTAGTGAACGGCTAGCATAAGCTATAGGCTTGTCTTCACCCACATTACCCTGGGATAAAACAGCTCCTAAAGCTTCGTTGCTGGCATCGGTTGTTAAAATAAATTGTTTTGTAAAGTCTGGATAAATAAGTATAGGTGGTGAAGAAATCGCTTCCTTAAGGAGCTTAAATGATATTTCACAATCTGGGGACCATTTGAAACTATTTTCTTTTCTCAATAGCTTTGTTATTGGGGCAGCTATTTTAGAAAATTGTGGAATAAATTTCCTATAATAATTCGTAAGTCCCAAAAATGATTGCACCTGTTTTATTGTTTTAGGTATGGGAAAAGCTGAAACACATTGGGTTTTGGCTGGGTCAGGCGAAGCTCCGGCTTCAGAGCATAAATGTCCCAAATATGATACTTCACGGCATAGAAAATTACATTTCTCGGTATTTAATTTGAGATTATGCTGCCTAAGTTTAGTCAAAACTTTTGAAAGCTTTTCGTTGTGTTGCTCTAGATTTTTTAACATAGATAACAATATCATCCAAATATACAAAACAATCAATGCCATGCAACCCAGTCAGGATGTGATTCATTATCCTTTGAAACGTTGCTGGAGCACCGGTTAGACCAAAGGGCATTCTATTGAATTCGTAATGTCCTGTGCTGGTACTAAACGCAGTTTTCGCTCTATCAGCTGGATCGATCAACACCTGATGGTAGCCACTTGCTAAATCCAAGGTGGTGAAAAATTGGCAGTGTCCCAACTGATCAAGAATTTCTTCGATTATTGGTAGGGGGAATGCGTCTTTAATTGTTACTTCATTCAGCTTTCTAAAATCTACAACCACCCTCCACCGTTTTTTACCTTCAACCGAGTTTTTGGGTACAATAAGCAAAGGCGAATTCCAAGGAGATTTGCTTTCCGAAATTATGTTTTGATCAAGCATCTCTTTTACTTGCTTCTCAATTTCTTTTTTATGGATCTCTGGCGTTCTATATTGCTTTGTGTTGATCGGTGCTTGGTCAGATTTGGTGGGAATGCTGTGGGACAAAACGGGTGTATAACTTATATTATCACCTTCTAATAGAAAGACATCAGAAAACTGAATGCATAACTCCTCTACCGATTTTTTTTCCTCCTTGTTTAGGTTTTCATCTATTTTAATGGAGCTTAGAAGGCTCTTTATCCGTTCATTGCTGGATTCCTTTTTAAAATTTGTTAATATTTTACCTCCGTATTCATTGTTTTCAATAATTTTGTAGTTTTTGAAATTTGAATAGGTAGGCATGAAATTTGTGTCCATGACATAGTCCTCTGTTGTGCAGTTTAAAACAGGGACATGGACGTAATCGTTATTTGCCTTAACAATTGTTTTTCCCAAATAAATTCCATTATCAATTTCCTGCGAATGTATAAGCAGTTCATTTGATTTTGAATTTGGGATTTGGATCTTCACAATTGTTCGTGTCCGAGACCCAATTTTGCACTGCACAACTTTTTCGTTCAGTGAAGACATGGTAGCTAGACTCGAAGGCAAACATTTGAGAGGTAAATCAATTAAAACTTCCCTTTTCCCATCTAAAAACGTTATTCGTTTTGAAACTGCGTCGATGATCGTGTGATTCCATAGGATGTCACGACCTTATATACCATCCGCAGGTATATCATCGTCATCGACTATGTTCCATTTAGTCGAAAATTTTTTTGGGAAAAGTAAATTAGTCTTAATTGTACCCAATGTTGTGCCTACACCACCAAAAACACCACCCAGTTGCTTTGTTTCTCGGGTGTTTATATTGCTAGCATTTTCTAGAGAACTTCGTTTAAGTAAGCTCGAGTCTGCCCCTGTATCAACAAGAAGAAGTACTTTTCCGTACTTAGCTAATGATGTGGGCAACTCGACGAACACATCGTGCTTACGAATGTTCTTAAATGTATACAATATTTTCTTCTGTTTGGTTTTTTTTTTTCGTCATAGCGAACTGGTTCAAATACTTACAACAAATACTAAAAATAAAGTTCTTAAACGTATTCGCCAAAAAGACAAAAAATTTATTAAACATTACGCGACACTTAATCACAACCAAGCAAATATTCGCAATCAATAACCATAAATTTACTTGACCTAGGACAACTTTTGCCCCAGATACAGGTTCTATAGGTTTTTATTTTTTGTTGTTTTTTGTGCTGTAATGACTTTTTTTTTTCTTTTATTTTTAAAGTGTCTTCAAATTGCCTTTTTGATGTCATAGGTGGTGTTTGGCTGCCTAGCTCTGATGACATTATATTTTTATTTGAAGAGGAATTTTTTGGCGGTGTTTTGTTTGTGGAGAGTAAATTTGGTGGGGCACAGTTTATTTGAATTAGACTGGCCCCCGGGCCGTTTCCCGATTGTTCCTTCAGATAATTCCTTTTGGAGAAACAATCCTCCTCCACATGCCCCATCCTAGAACACCACTTGCATTTTATTCTGGTCTTTTGTGATGTTACTCGTGTAACACGTATTTGTGAACGTTGGCAACTGTTTTGATTATGCCCATAATCTTCGCAAGAATCACAGTATGGTGTTCTTTTCCGTATTTGACACTCGGCATAAGTGTGATTTTGTTTTCCACAAAATCCACATTTTGTAACAGGATTTGCCGTTCTATTTACGTGTCTAGTACATGGATGGGGGGAGTCTAGATTTACCAGGTTATTTGATTGATGTAATTGATTGTTGGGTGGTTGGAAGTGATTATGATATTGTGGTGTGTATGAGTTTTGAAGACTATGTATATTTGTATGTGGGTATGTTGGCTGCGGTGGAAGTTGCTGAGGCCAGGTGGGTGGGTACGCACATGGTGAGATAGCACTGAACACATTTGATTGAACTCCCCAGTTGTTTTGAGTTCCCATTAAAAGGGATGTTTTCTGTGCCAAATCAGCCAACTTCGATAAGTCAGTTTCAGCGGTTGTCAGCATAAACTGACGCAAAGCAGGATCATACAATCCCATTTTGTGTAAATTATTTTAAAGTCAATTATATGAAAAAAATGTTTAAATTATATTAAACTTAATTATATTTTTAAAAAAATCAACACAATATAAACATCAAAATTCTTACCAGACCTTCTATTAGTTTTGTTTTTACCTCACTTGATCGACTGCACTTTTTCATTTATGTATACTTGTAGTATGAACATATATGTTATGTTTTGTTAATTTTCCTTTTTTTTTTGTTCACTTTGGGAGAAAATTAATTTATTTCACTTTCAAACTGTTATTATTTTTTTTCGATTCACTTTTCTCGTATGTATTTTTGTATATTTTTTTTACTATAAATTCATTTATTTCACTTTACGAATTTTTTTTGTTAAAAGGTTCGCGTATCGGCTGCGCCAATGTTAAGTGTGCGATGAAATAAACAAAACCAAACAATCACGTTCGCGGTTACAATCAGACTCACCTCTGGTTCTGGCGACCTACCTGGAACTTCTTGGTTTAACTTCCAAAATGCATTACTCAGCTTTGACCTACTGAGTTGCATTCTGGAAGTTGACTTGTCCCACTAAGCCATTGCGTCACAATAAGTGTGAAACCAAAACTGTCACTATGCATAATAGTTAATTGTTATGCATTCTGACTCAGTGGGTTAGGAGGTGAGACATTTAAAGTTAGTAAATATACGTATGTATAACAAAGGAAAGAAGATCGTTCTTTCCAAAAATCCAGCTAGGTATTAAAGTAGAATAAAATTATTCGTTGTGCTGGCTGGTCGACGCGACGCTTAGAAGCCTAGAAAATATTCGTTAATAAAATATTTAATTACGTTTAATCTACATATCGTTTTTTTATTTAAACAGTTCTACATAAATTCTAAATCAGCCCTCCGTTCATGGATTCAAATATCTTAATTTTTCGACCTTCTGATAAAAATCTTGAAAATTCAGATGACTTTTAGCACGATTGCTTACGTTTTTTTCCGATAAAATTCAAACAGCTAAAAAACAAGACAAAAAAAATCCACACTCAGAAATTTTACTTTATAGTGGATACAGTTATTTTTGTGGTCTGTTGTCGGCTTGGTACGGTGGCGTGTTGGCTTTTTAATGTTTTTTTTTTCTAAGAACAAAATAAATTTATTGTAAAAAATTAGAGTTTTCCTCCAGGGTGCACAGTGGACCGTTTCATAAATGCTAGACGTCAAAGATTATAATTTCGTTCCAAATTAATGTTTTTATTAATTGAAGCATAAAATACAAATATTTTTTGCAGACAAAATAACTAAATTTTGCAGATTTTTTGGAAATTAAATTTAAATGACAAAAAATTCTTTCAATTTCCCTTTATTTTTATGTACAGGATGTTAAATATGAGATGTGACAAAAGGAGAGAGCCTTTCAGGTTGGACGAAGATAAGAAAAATCGAAACGGGAGAGGGGATTTATTTCCCCTCTTTGAGCGGGAGGGATAGTTTTCTAAAACATTTGCATAAAATAAAAAAAAAAAATAAAAACAACGGCATAATTCACAATGTTGGGCAATAGCTTTTTCAAAAGCCAAAAATTCATTGTTCAATTTCCTTTTTAAATAAAGCTGGTTTTGTTAATAGCTTTTGAAAAATAATTTTCAAACTTAAAATTAAAAAAAAAAAATTAAAAACTGTTTTTTTATTAACCCACCTACACTTCAGTTTCTCTTATTGAATTGCACTTTTGTGGTCAGAGGGTTATCGTTACATTTTAGAATTGCACCAACAACGAAAATTCGAAGTTGAATTTTTGGCGTCTAGCATGTATGAAACGGTCCACTGTGCGGTGTTTTGGCTTTTCTTTAACAAAAAAAAAATGTGTGAGTACCGGGACTCGCGTGGTAGATGTGTAAACATTCGTTTTCACCTGAAGGTAAGGGATCGGGTCATTACCACGTATGTCAAAAATTAGGAATCTGTAATACAAACGCTAACACAAAATGGTTGCACGGCACAAATTATAATGAATTTACCCATTTAAAAACTCCTTCCGAGAAAACTCCTCCGCAAATAAACCATCACAAATTAAGCTACTTCAACGAACTTTATGACGTCACAAAGTCGTTCCTGGATTCAAAGTTAAAGTGTCAAAAAATAACTTTGAGTACATTTTCCAACTCATCTCTTTGATACTGAGTTGAAATGGTTAATCCGTCAAAAGCAGCTGAAAACACGATGATTTCATTTTGAGTTATCTTTTGTTTGCTTCTCGATTGTTCGGTTTGGAATTGATCTCATTTTTGTAATATATAATAGTTTAATTTTATTATCCCCCAGATTTGATCCGGATTGGATTATCATAATAAAACAAACAGGATCCCAGTGCGACAAGAGTGTTATATACCTATCATCCCCGTTTATCCTTTTGTTTCTGTATTTTCTCTCTACTCTATTTTCTCCATATCTTCAACACAAAAAGCCATCTACCTGTGAGAGAAAAAACTCATTTTTGCAAAAAAGTACAAAGGGTGTATGGTCAGAATTAATTTGCAAATCGAAATCCAAAAGCAAAGTCGGATTTTGTGTTGTTTTTGTAATACATGTATGCATTTACAATCCAGATCAGATCTGGGGGAAAATATAAAGGTAATATATTTTTATTTTTATTGGTTTTACCGTCGATAGTGAGTTTGGACATTTTTTCCAGGTTTCGCGACATTTTTTATCTGATCTGATCGATTTGTAGTAAAGAAATTTGTGCAAGTAATGAATGATAAAAAAATTGGAAATATTTTTGCTTAAATATTCAATTTTGTGCTAGTAAGCAGTTAAATGAAATTTAATTTGAAAAATGTATGCATTTTCGAAGTGCTGATAAAAGTTCTTTTCAATAATGAAAAAAATTGATTTTTTTCGTCGCGAATGGTATACGATTTCAGATTGATTTTTCTTTTTTATTATATTGGTTGATAGTTTGTGTCTATGAAGCTATAGCGATCCAGACATGTCAAACTGATGGCTTTCAACTGTTCTGGTTTGTAATGGTGTTGGTAAAAGAGGGGTAAATCTGCCGAAAAATCCAGATCTGCAAAATTGATTTTCGATCAAAAAATAAATTGATTTTTTGCCCATTGGAAGGCTTTAATTGACAAAATCTGTGTTTTGACAGATCTGAAGGGAAAAAAAATCAATTTTTGTTACCAAAAGAAAGCCCCATTAATATCATAAACCAAAATTGCCACCCGCGATTGCAGAGATTAATACTACGTTTTCATCAGTGGCGTAGCAAGCACTTTAGGGGCCCCGTATCAAAAAAATTTTAGGGGCCCCTTCTTTCCTGACAGTGACACTATTTTTTTGTTTCATGCAAAATAAACTAACATCAGCTTATTTTAAAAGAATAACAATTTAGGAACCCTACATAAGTTAAGCTACGGTTAGACGGTCAACGCAAATGGTCAACGCGTTGACTCTCTGTCAAGGTGACTTCAAATTCTGTCTGAGAGTTGTCTTGTTGTGTGATCGTCAACGCAGAATAATGCCGAAGTTTTGACGGCTGCGTTGACACTCTCGTTGACAAAAATTTAAGGGTCAATGCGATGATTATTTCCGTTGGCCGTGTAATCACTCTGCTAACGAAGTAAGGGCATGTTCACCTAGCATTGACTGTATTCTTACGTTGACACAGCAGAATTTGCTGGCATGTCAACGTAGCTTGCGTTGACCTTCATATCGATCTAGAAAATTTAGCTTTATTTTTGAGGATTTGTAATACCTACATCAACAGTTAAAATAACTTGACAGATGAGGAACGAACTACGTCGAAAGTATATTGCGATCCAAATGTCACCCGATTGCCCTAAAATCACTTTTTTCCGAAGCCGTAAAGAAACTTCAAAAACATCGATCTTAAGAGGTTTTTTAATCCATCGACATCGTAGCCATCCTTTGATAGAATTGGACAGTTGACAGATGGAAAACAAACTATATTTTGACGGCAAAGGTATATTTCGATCCAAATGTCCCGCAATTTCCCTAAAATCACTTGTTTTCATTTTTTAGAGGTCTTTTCATCCATCTACAGTGTATTAATCGGTAACACTACCAGTACAGCCAATGTCATGTGGTCGTCAACGTTAAAAATGATTGAATTTTGTTCTCTTCAACTCCGCGTCAACGTGCATAATGTTTGGATGTCGTCAAGTAGTGTAATAGTCAACGTTTCACGTGTCAATTCGTTGACACCAAAGAGCACCAATCACGTTGACACATGTAACACGTCAACGCATTTTGGGACAACATTGATCGAGTGGTGTCATTCGTGTGATCGTCAACGTTTCATGCGTTAGCGCGGTCTACGTTGACAGTTCATTGACTATGTTTCTGGTGACGTCAAGGAGTCAATGCATTGACCGTCTAATCTAAGCCTTCGCCTTAAAGTTATGACGGTTCAATGATTGCTTTTTATTTGTACGGTAAAAATGAAAAACAACAGTTTGTTATAGATATTTTAAAAACCGTTTATTTCTTCAAAAGACTTAAATTTTAGCTCATAAAGTTGTACACAAAAAAGATAACACTTTTTTCGACAGAGCAACACATTTTTAGAAAAAAACACGGTAAAACACTCAGTGTGCTTAGTATTTAGATTTACACCGTTATGCCGCAGTCGTAGTGAGGCACGTTTCAGTTGCTCTAACGAAATTTCAATACATTTTCTCGATTGAACTGGTCAGGAAGTTCTTGCACGTTTTTCTCTAAATTATTGATTGATGATAAAAAGTTAGCTATTTTTTTAGTGCAAATTAAAATTTGATTATGTACCGCTTAAAATATTAGCCCCATTCCAAATTAAGAGTAGGAACTTTTTATTTAATGCTTAAGACGCTAAGACGAAGCTCAACATCTAAATTCAGTTTTGTAAGAATTTTTTACTAGTTTTGCCATTTTTGTCTAATTTTCCTGGGCTTCTGGCACGCATTCCAATAAAAACAAAGTGGTTGCACGTTACAGTCACGTTTAGTTGGTATTGGTAAGATGTAGATACATAGGATACATAGGAAAACTATCGAAAAGACAGATGCAAAAAAATAAGTACCTACATTTTAATATGTAATAGTGTGTCGTATTCATCTCAATGAAAAATTTCTTACACTTATCAAGTCCTCTGTATCGTGGGGGCCCCCTTATCTCGGGGGCCCCGTATCATTGATACGGCTGATACCGCGGTAGCTACGCTACTGGTTTTCATTAGGCCAAATGAGGTAATTTCGTTGAAAGTTTCTCAAATTCGATACCAAATCTTCTCATTTCCCATACAAATTCACATTTCGAAATGAGATAATTTCAACAAAATTTGGACGAAATTAGGTTGGAAATTAGGTCAAAACCTAATGGACACACCCAATTGGCCACAGTTTGAAGAGCTCTGAAAAGGTTTTGTATGAAAATGTCATAGCTCAATGGAAGCAGAAAGAAAAATACAACAACAAAAAGTGATTAACAGCCAGTTGAAATTCAAAAATGAAATGAGCTGTCAAACGAAACTACCAAATTACAAATGAAAACACTTTTTCTGTGATTTGCGAAATTATCTCATTTCGGCTCTAATGAAAACGTAATATAACATCAAAAGCAGCATAAGGATAAAAAATAATGAAATAAAAAATTAAATTTCTAGAAAAAAAAGCAACAAAATCTTCACCTGGCAAAATGTATGCCAAATATCTCTGTCAAGATATGATTGCATCTTGACATCCAATCAAGATATGAAACGGAGTGACTCCATTAGATATTTAATGTCAAGACGAACATTCTGAGAGAAATTATCTACTGTGGAGTCGGGGTGTAAGGAATTCACTCCACTTAGCAAATACCAAAACCATTAAGTATAAAATGAAAACAACAATTTTACCCATACCGAGCGCTAAGATGTTTACACATCAAAAAAGAAATGAGAATTTTCACAGTATTCGGTGGAAGAACCCGACGAAGACGTGTATTTTGGAGTAGTTAATACCTAAGTGTTAGTAATTTTTTGGTTGTAAGTAAACAGTGCGGCTTCAACTATTTTCGATAATATTAATCCAAATAAAAACAAAGAACAAGCGTTTTCCAGTCAATTTACATAAATAACTTCAGTCACTCACTTTTGATCTAAATTTAATTTAAATTTTTCATTTCTTCGTATTCACTTCCAGTAAATTCAGATTATAAACACAATATATTTTGATAAAAAAGGACGATTCGCTGAAATTTCAGATTTTTTGTACGTTCAACGTTACGATTACTGAGTTTTTAGATTTTTGCTGATGAACAATTTATTTCTAACGATTTCATCACTTGATAAACACTACTGCAAGCATTTACTTCTTACTTGTTGACCTCGAACAAGTCCAGAATCGTCGGTTGAAATTTATCAACTTTTCAGCAAATTTATTCTCAATTTTTCGAAATCTTGTTGTTTCCAGTTACAGAAACGGTGAATTTATGAAATTTCCCAATTGTTGAAAGAAGCCAAAGCGATTGTTCAAGTTCTCCTAGACTTGTTGTTCCGTGTTACACAAATTTTAAAAAGTTGTTGAATTTCACTTGTTCAACAAGCACTTTATGTATTGTGTTATAGGCCCCTGTTCGCTGGTTGTGGAAATAAATTTTCCGGTCGCTAGCAGAGCCAAGTCGTCTATGTAGGCTACTACCACAAATAATCATATACAGATGTCTCAGCCCCATAGAAAAAAATGTCTTAAGAAATTGCCTTACATCGTCATCGTCTTTCCTGACAAAGATACAAAACCCAACAGCTTTAACAATCAAAGATACAAAAGCCAGCAGCGGTAGGTGACAAAGATACAAAATCTAGAAAAAAAAAATCGTTTCTCATTCTCATTAGGTAAGGTACACGCATCTCTTTCTCTCTGTTGTCATTTTTGTTCGTGAACTCTATTTCCCCTTGATTTATTTTATTTTTATTTGTTGGGTTTCATGGACTACCTCAATTCTCATGTTGTGTGTTTGTTGTTTTTTTTATTGCTGGCTGCTGTTTCTGTGTGCATTGGTTTGGCTGGGCTGGCGTCTATGTGGCTGGTGGTTGTTTTGTTTTTGTATTAGGAGTTTGCGGGTTGTGAATTGTGATTTCGTAAAGATCTTTTTGTTTTGAGTTGGATTTTTCTTTGGTAAAGGAAATGTGATTTGATGAATGATTTTCTTGTAGGGAAATTTTGATTTGCTTATAACTTTGGATCTACTGATCGGATCTTTATGGTTAATCCCTTTAAATAAAGGAAAAGTAACAAACAATATTTAGGAAGGTATATTATGTATTTATATGGATTTTTATACATACATATAAACAGTTATTATGTATACAATAAGAAAATGAACTATAAGGGTGAGGTGGACACAAGGTAAATTATATTTTTTGTGAGAGTGAAACAAACACACCTTTCACCTAACATTTCATTGTCACATTTGACACATCACCGAACATTGTAAATCACTTGTAAGAATAAAGTCACACAGAACAGACAAGCCTCTTTCTTTATATTACATGAAGGAATAGGTAGATGTAGATAGGTACTCAGGTACATTGTAGGTATTTATTTACTTTATTTTAAATATAAAAGCTTATGAAAAATGTCAATATTTTGATAAGCTAGTTATTTAGGTAGATACTAAAATAATGGGTGGTATCGACAGGCAAATTAATGCAACATGACAGTTAGCGGATTTCCTTTTATAAAAATTAAGATATTTAAATAATAAGATAATTAAATAATTCTAAAAAGGTTAAAAAAACAGATTTATCTATGGTTTAAATACAATAAGTAAGCTGAGATCGTATTCCATTCGCTACGAAAAAAATCATTTTACTCGTAATTTATGAATGCACCTTCGAAGGTAATCGTGTTAGCCGAAATTGGTTTTCACCTCTCCCTAGATAAGAAGAAAATTACTAAAGTCGTGATTTCTTGAGCTATAGTTTAAGGCTTGTTGGTTAAATAAACACAGCTCTTATTCATAGTCAATTTCCCAGCTGAGTTTAGTAGAACCCCAGGTTAAGGTTGTGTTCCACTACAATTATACTTCAAATGATGGCAGGTCAAAGAAAAAAAAAATACACTTCTATTTCCAAAGTGTAAATTTTGTGTGGCCCTTCTGCATTTCGAAAAAAGTAAGAACGAACAAAGCTATTAAACAAAAAATCCAAAAAAGAAACCTGAACAAATATTCTATATTTTTAGATAAACAACAAAAAAATATGAAACACGAACGCCAGGAAAACTGGTCGCAACCAGAGAAGGAACTTTTTTCTTTTTCTATTCTTCTTTCTTTTCTATTTTTCTTTTTCTTGATGGCACATTTTTCAGTTCACTTAATAACTCAAACTCATCTAAAATATCTATGTATATCTTCTTGATAAGTTTATGTAGCATTTATTTGATATTAATTACTTTTTCAGCTTTTAAATTCCCAAAAATAAATCAAATTTGATATTTGGCTGTGATAATAACTACTAAAACACAGCATTTCCTATGTTTAAAGTTAGACCGCAGGTTTAGCTCTAGGCTTAGGTTTAAATTTATTTATGAATAGCCTAAACTCTGGACTTGCTTAGTAACAACTTAGCAAGAGTTAAGCAAACATCTATGAATATGCCCCAATATATGAAATATGTTCACTTCAGAAAATCTAGTTTTGGTATTAAATTTTTGTATAGGTACCTTTCCTACCTACATTCGAAGCATGGTAATTTAACTTGCCAAGCAAATGAATTTGAAGTTAATTTGAAAGTAATTTTAAATGGGAGTTCTAGAAACTAATTTTGGATATGTTTTTAGAACCACTCACCAGTGTTCTGAGCAATGATGGTACACATAGGAAAAAATCCCTACACGTAGGGATTTTTGATTGGAAAATAACACTGTAGGGGAAAAAGGACGGATTTTTGATATATTAGATTATTCTATGAAAGCGTAGGGACTTTCAGAATTGTATTCCTAAATAATTTTTTTATTTCACACCCAGCAGAAGTTCATTACCAAAATATATTTCTTTCTAAAAATTTTACCATACACCTTAAATTTACTAGCAAAAAAAGTGTATACATACATACGTTATTCGACATTTAAGAAAAAAGTCGATGAAAAGCGTAAATTCGATTAGCTCGGGTCCTATTGGCAGTAGAGTAATATTTTGATTTTTAGTTTCATAGGTTAAGATATTTTATAAAGCCTTTACCTACAAATATTTTCCACACTTCTTTCTTATTATAAAAGTTACTGTCGAAAAACTGTCAAAATTTAAAAGTTTAAAATGGTTTTAACGTTATTTACCTCGCCTCTTGTTCATCTGAGCAAAAATAGGGTAGGTATGTATTTAGACATTTTTTTGGAGAATAGATTTCTTACATTTTTGTATATTAAGATTTTGTATCAAACAAAACATGTTTAAAATGCAACATGAAAACTATACACAAATCCAGCGAAAAATTCTTTAGGGGATATAACAATTTGCACCATAAAAAAATACAAATAGAAAACAATTAAGTGATGTCACTCTTGACTTCACTTCAAAAATTAAAAAATTAAAATCATTTTAGGAACTAGACAAAATCTATTGTGAGTTGCGTTATTTAAAAACTAGATAAAAGTTGTGATATCTCAATTTTTTTTTATTTAGTGGGTTATTTTGTGCGCTTTGTTTGTGTAGGAAAAAAGTAGGGATTTTTTGCATATGTCGTAGGTAAATTTTTTCTTTCCGTGTACCATCACTGGTTCTGAGTCTATCCGCACGAAATTTTCTTTTGTTATAATTTGTTTGGGGCTAAACCATAGATTTACTTGACTAAAATAATAAGAATTTATTGATTTTTTATCCTGAACTTGTTTTAATCATACAGATACGAGTTTTTTTGTCGCACCTACATATCTTAAGTGAATCATCCTATATTAAACAATACAAAAAAAGAGGTGTAAAATTTAACGCTAACAAAACCAGTGGTATAAAATTAATCATAAAAACACCTAAAAAAAATGTCCTTAAAAGCTACCCACAACCCACCTATCGTAGGTATTTAGTTCTTTTTTATGTTTTGATTATAGGTACATTATAGGTACCTACATATGAACATATACATATTCCTTTCTTTTCTATTTATCTATTTGTTTACTTTTGCTAATCAACAAATTCAACTTCAAAATGTTTAAAGTTAAATTTATAATAATCGCAAATTTTTAACTTTTAGCACAAATAAACATATGATTATATGAGATAGACATAGATATTTTCCAACAGAGTCAAAGATACAAATTTCTGGGAAAGGTGCTTTCATTTTTACTACTATTTAAAACTCGCTTCTTAAAAGCTTTGAAAAATACAGCTTTTTCAATTTCATAGGTCATTTTGCTCCATAGGCGTGAGACATCTGGATATGATTATTTGTGCTACTACTTACACACCGCTATTTTTCAGTTCAATCAGGATTTTGTTCATAACTAGCATCCACAATAGTGGTGAGAGAACTCTTCCTTGTGGAGTCCTCCTAGATGTGGATACTTTGATCAGTGCGTCCCCTAGTTCTGAGTAAATACGTCTGTGTTTTAACATACAGATAATCCAGTTTACGAGGGAATTATCCACTTCAAGGTCTACAAGTGCTTTCTTTACCGCATCATTTTGTACATTGTTGATTGCGCCCTCAATGTCCAGAAAAGCTGCTAGATTGTACTCTTTGTCCTTGAGTGATTTTTCTACTATACTTACTAAGTTGTGAAGGGCTGTTTCAACACCTTTTCCATTCGTGTAAGACTAATAGGTCTATAGTTTTTAGCTTCCGTGTGGCTTGGTTTCCCAGCTTTCAGTATGAAGACTTCTTTTACTTCACGCCACACCAAAGGAATATATCCCCACTTAAGGCCGCTTGCAAAGAAGCTCTTGATGTGTTGGGTAACGTGTTTAGTGTTCTTCTGTAGCATCATGGGGAAGATGCTGTCTGTTCCTGGAGATTTGAAGGGTGAAAACGAGTTTATCACCCAGTTTATTTTATCCTCCGTTATAATATCTGGTGGCACCGTGTGCTCTGTTTGTACTGCATCCTCCAAGTTGTTAACGTCAAAGTTACAACCAGGAAAATGAGTTTTGACATGGAGATCCAGTCATTCTCCACATGATTCAGTCCATTGATCATTAGGATCTTTAAGAGACCCTAAGGGAACTGGTTCTTTTGCTAAAACTTTTCTAAGTCTCGCTGATTCATTAGTTCCTTCAATTTGGTTGTAGATGGTAAACTTTGGTATTGGTCAGGGAGTGTTTTTGTGAAGTTTGGTTGAATTCGGTTTTACTGTTTGATAAAAAATTGGCAGAAACGCAATCTGTGTGTACCTGTTTTATATATACAAAATAAATCAATTGAGTTTGAAAACTAAAATCAATTATGAAATTTGTTTCTCACAAAATAAAATAAAAAAAATAATACAGTCAAATATCCATTATCCATTACCTGAGATGAGCATCACCAGCAAAAGGGCAACCCCCAAATCCATATAGTATAGGAGCTATGACCCAACAAATACGGCTAGGTATACGAAAATCCCCTTCATACTGTTTTTTGTTTGTATAAAACAGCCATACTCAACTATTTTTTCATAAGGGCCACAAAGACGTTTTAGCTATGTTGCCTCGGGCCGCAACATGAATTATTTTTTGAACTTACATATAGGTGTCAATTAATTTAGATTGAATAATTTATTCATTTTAATATAAAAATTAATTTGACTTCTGAAATTAAGAATACTTTTTCAAGATTTGGCTTGTACCTGCATGCTGACCTAATTCGTTTTTTTTTTTCTGTACACACTTCTTGTAAGATTTAATATCTATTATCTGAAGTAGAAGGAGTCACTCATTTCACGTGTTATTGATTTTTTTAGTTTGTGTCTTCACTTTTGAGAGCAAAGCCGCTCAAACTCTCAAAATTACTTGAAAGTTGGAACTTTAGTTTAATCAGCTGCAACATTAGTGTCTTTCACACGTTAGCAAAATATTTGCTTTGTCATAGCGTTTTCGTTTGGTAATCCAGAAGAACCCTCCAGAGCTCTCCGATCCAGATTCCAGAATGCCAAACGAACAAGTTGCAACACTTTCCTTGATTCTGAAGTTTGGGTTTGGTTGTATTTGTGCACTTGGTTGTTGCATTTGGTTGATGGAACGCTCACACATCTGTTCTCTGAGTGTTGATATTCCCCAATAACAGCAATGAATGTCTCCACCTTGGGTTTTTTTTTTTGAGTAAACTCCTTAACTAAGCAAAAATTCTACAGCAAGATATGAAGATGGCGATAATGGAGAGTGAAATCCATTTATTTTTATTTGTTTCCTTTTAATTCAAAATTTTAGTATAATGAAAATGCACAATGGCAATTCCAAAATTAAATAACAAATAACATTTGACAATTTTGACATTTCAATTGGGCGCATGTATGCGTGCTTCTGGTTTCGATTCTTTCTTCAAGTCCAGAATCGTTGCTCTCTTCTTTTCAGAAGAAAAACTGTCATCTAGTGCCAAATTAACTTTTTCAGAAACATTTGAAGTGCTTCCGGGCTCTACGGGAGAACCAAACGAAAGCGCTATCAGTCATTCGTGAAAACGAAAAAACTAAGTGACATTTCGTTTGTCGATGGAGCTATTTCCACTTGTCTTTCAAATTTGATGTCTTTCACTGGCAGGCAACACTCTTTGTTTGGAAATGTCTTTTTGGCTTTATTTCCCATTTGATTTATTATTTCGGGCATTGTTTCATTTTATGAAAGAAATCAGGGAATATCATCAGTCTTTTTTTGGGTGTTATTTCCAAATTGATTTTGGCGCTTTTTCCAAACGGCTGCAAATTTTGATATAAGGTATTCAGTTTTTCTATGAAATCGCATATTTATGTAAGTATGCCAGGTGGGCCACTTAAAACGCTCAACGGGCCACATGCGGCCCGCGGGCCGCAGGTTGAGTATAGCTGGTATAAAAGGTAGCTAGTAAAATGATATAAAATAAGTTGTGTGTGAGATATCAACGATTTCTTTGTTTCACACAATGGTAATTTTAAGCCATTTAAACAAAAAAAGAAAATCAAAAATCAAAAAAAAATTGTGGCCAAGATGCAAAAACCGGAGGTCAAGTTAAAAAAATACAAAAAGCTTTTGATCACAGTGAAAAGAAACAAAAACGAAAATTAGAATAAATAACTCTAAAACTAATAAATAAATAACTTAAGACTGTAATTATTTGTTCCTCACTCACATAGCATAACTATACTAGTATCTAATATGCTATAATAACACTAGTCAACGAAATTAAAGGAACAATTTTGTTTTCAATTTTTGTTAGTATTTTTTGAAGAGCTGTATGTTTATGACGAGTGGTCGTATTGAGTTGAAACAAAGAGCATTTTACCAAAGATAATATAATACAAAGATGTCGTATCCAGTAGAACGAAAGTGAACCCAAAAAATAATCGGCCGTATCTGATATCAGACACGACAACATGTTGCTAAAAGTTGCATTGGTCAATTTTAAGAGCGAGAGCGGAAAGTCTCTGTGGATAGAATTTAAAATTTGAAATCTCTTCAAAATGTATATCTCAAGACAGGAATAGTATAAATGACGTATAGGTAGGTAGAGGGACATAAATTGAATTTTTTTATGAAGCGATTCCAGCTTTTTGTTGGCGTGTGGAGGAGACTTGCTGCGGTCGGTGGTTGTTTTTTTTTTTTTGTTTTTTGCTTATACTTTATTTGTGTGTTCATGAAGATGATGTGTATCTGTATAGATAGACATGCAGTAACATTATTGTTGTTGGTAGCGATCTTTGAATAAAAGGAAGGTAGTAAGGATTTCTTATTGTGTTTGTTTTTTGTGAGGTATGTATATCTATGTATAAACATCGAACATTGTTGGTTAGTTTGTATTCCTTGTGAAATTAAAGGAAATCCATTTTAATTAATTTATTTACAAGTGAATTCATATTTCATAACTTGTGAGGTAGGTAGGTAGGTACATAGGTACGTGTGAAATGTGTATGCTCCGATTTTTTTGATATATATACGTGATAACGCATAGCTTTTTAATTTAGGCAGGCATTTCTATTTTTTTGTCTTTCAATAGGTAGGTAGGTATCCCTACTTTGATATTAGTTATAAGCCAGATTGTATATATTATGTTCAATAAAAGAAATTGATTGATTCCCTACTTTGATAGAATTATGTATTAGGAAAAAAGTGATACGTACATAGGCACATATGTACATAGATAGTTAGATACGTATGTGCATGTAACTTGTTGTATTTTTAAGATTAGTAGGTAGGTAGGTATGTTAAGATTTCAGAAAAATAATATTGCTTTGCATCATACAGATTTTAAAAAATTATAATTTGTATGACATTTTTTAATACATAGTTTAAAAATGGAGCTTCAAAACTTCGTATTTGGAAGGTTCTAAAAAACACAACACAAAAAATTTAGGAAAAAAGCCAAAACAGGTCGCTAAGATAAGTTTAATTAACTTTTAAATTCACTATTTAGTTTATTTGAATTAAGTTCCAGGTGTCCAGAAGCTATAGATTTTTTAATTTTCAATTTTAAACTGTTCGATGCCTATAAACGATTATTGGTTTAGGTGATACCGTAAAAAACGAAATTCGGTAATCACATATTTGCACAACTTTCTCTCAATTTTTATTTTTAAGTAATTTATAATCATGAATGTGACGCTTTTATACCACGTAGGATAGTTAAAATAAGTATCAAAATAACCATAATTTTATTTATAACTAAGCGAAATTAATAAAAGCCAAAGTACCTAATCCATTCATGCACTCAACAGATATCAGTTCATATGTAATAGCGCTCAAATATTGCCGTTATCTCCGTTCAATAGAACAATATAATTTGAGGATTCTAATTTGGTAATCATATTCAAATCAATAATTTCTATCATATGTCAAAATTTCAATTAAATCTGAGGGTGCACGAAGGTTACCGAAATCAGAATTTTGTGCATAATTTCTGGAAAAAAAAAGATTTCTCAAACTCTTAAGTAAGTGAGGAAAAATAAAATACCACGAAAGATGGTTTTTCCGATTTTATATCCTAAGAATTTATAATAGTTCTTATTATTTGAACCCTGATCGTAAACAACACTCAACAAGTTAAGACCAATTTTACATATATCTGAAATATTTTTGTCTACAATTTATTTTAAAACAGATCCCTTGATACTTAAATACAGTTTACTAAAAGACCCCTTATCATAAAACGCATATATTTTTGCCTATATTTGAGGTCCTTAGAAAATTAGTATTTTCTAAACGATCAATATTACATCTTCCTGAGAATTAAATAAAAGTCTTTTCTAATACAAACTTCGTCCAGAATTAAAATGTTTTTTTCCTTAAATGTCATATAAGAAACCTTATTGTTTTAATGATTACAAAAGCAGAGTTTTCGAAGAAACAAGCGTTTGGTCCATAAAATATCTTTTGAAATATTAATTTTTCATCTTTTGCCCACTATGTATTTTAATGTTTTATTAATTTGTTGCTTTGTCTGAAATGATGAGTGAAGATATATTTCAGGGACATACAAAATTTTTCGAAAACTTTTGTATAGCATTTTTTGAGCCTGTATAGTTTCTTTTGCGTTTTTCACTAGTTTTTGCAAATAATTTTAAAAAGTTTGTACTTTTTATATTTTTTAAGAATTTAAACAAAATGTTTCATCATTACCTTTAGAACTTATTCCTCTGCGTTAAGAAGGATACTGATATGGAGAAATCCAAAAAAAAAAAAACAATCACACCAACAGTGAGAGGCACGGGGACTCACTCAAAATAAGCACCCCAAAAGTGAGAGGCGAGGGGACTCACTCTAAACAAGCACCCCAAAAGTGAGAGGCGAGGGGACTCACTCTAAACAAGCACCCCAAAAGTGAGGAAGGTTTGCTACACAACCGTTAAGGAAAAGCTTATTTATCTTACGAACGGCTATAACGATTTTGATTATAAAAATTAGTATATTAGTTCAGGTATGGTGTACCTACTGTTTGGTAATAAAAAATTTACCAAAAGCTATTATTAACTTATCTGAATTCAATCAAATTTTGCATGTCAAAATTTTGGAAAACCGCTCCAACGAAATTAAATTTTTGTTTGCATGTAATTATCTTTTTTCAAGTATTTAATCAAATTGCATACTTGTTTTTAAGCTCTAAGCTATTTTTCGAGTTGTTTATACAATAAAGAACAAAAGAACGATTTTAATGTTTTTTATTTTTTTTTTAATATTTTGTTCAAAATTACTAGAGCTGGATACCAGAAAAGTTGGTGATGGTTCTAAATAAACTCATTCCCTAAATTTCTTTCTGCTAAAGAGAGAAAAACTGAAAATTTCATTGAAATCGATAAAGTCCGTTTCCGTGAAATCAATTACAAGAACAATTGTTTGTTTATAATAAATAAAAGTCTCGGCAATTTTCGGTCCAAAAAGTATGGTATTGGTATGGGCTCGGTATAGTTTCGGATGCTTTGGAACTGGTATCGTCTCGGTATCGGCAACCGATGAATGAACTTATGTTAAGTATTTAATTTTTATCATTTTAAAGGGTGGGGCTGACATTTTGACAGATGATAGAAATTATTGATTTGAATATGATTACCAAATTAGAATCCTAAAATTCTATTGAACGGAGATAACGGCAATATTTGAGCGGTATTACATATGAACTGATATCTGTTGAGTGCATGAATGGATTAGGTACTTTGGCTTTTATTAATTTCGCTTAGGTAAGTTAATGACAAATATGCTGAAAAATAATAATTCATTAATCCCATGTTCCCACATCATCATGCTGACAACGCGTCTACACCACGAAGCGTCCAGTTGCATCATTCGCTACATTCCATCACGTACGAGTGTTGACCTGTGGGAACGTGTAGAAAGGTAAAGTGCTTATGTTTACAGTTATTTACTATTTAAGCTTTAGATTTTAAGAAAAAGTATGTATTCGTTTCGAAGGCAGAATCGCTGCCGGTTTACAAATTAATAAAGGAATAAATAAAAAAATAAAAAATATTCTAATGAATATTTTTTTTATAACAATATAATTAAAATTAATTTAATTGGTGCCCAACGTGCTTTAAAAGTTCATAAACATAAGTCGTCCTCAAGTAGCACGCCGCGAATGTAACTAATAAAAGCAACCCAACGTGTTTTAAAGTTCATAAACATAAGTCGTCATCAAGCAGCACGCCGCGAATGTAACTAATAAACGTGTTTTAAAGTTCAAAAACATAAGTCGTCCTCAAGCAGCACGCCGCGAATGTAACTAATAAAAGTGTTTTATAGTTGATAAACATAAGTCGTCCTCAAGCAGCACGCCGCGAATATAAAACAACCCAAAGTGTTCTAAAACTCATAAAAGTCGTCCTTAAGCAGCACGACACGAGTGTAATTTAGAAACAAAACCCAATAAGTGCAGTGAATCACGCTTGGATCGATCGATAAAGCGAACAACGAGGGAGTGCGAAAAGGGTACCGCAGTAGGAAGCGAAAAGGATATCTACCCTCTCGCCAGCGTTGGAACATGAACTCACTTACCACAATTATTCTGTAAGAAAATTATTAAAGTTAAAATTAAGAAAAAGTGATAACTATTTAGTTTAAATATTATTTTTATACAAGTTATTCAACAAGTAACTATTTAAACCTAAAATAATTGCAAAAAAAATTTTTTTTCTCATAATAATTTTTTTTTCTCTTGTTAATTTAATTTGAATTATTAGACCATATATTTTAGTTCATAAACTTAAATTAAAATATTTAAAATATAAATACAATAATATAAACCTTAATATCCCATTTTAATAAATATTTTCCAAAATTCCCAAAACTACGAAAGAAAGTAAATTTAGGAAAAGAAACATGCCAGAAACCGCAGTTCCTAATCCTCTACCAAACATCCAACTCCCAAATTTTAACCTACCCCCTCCCATCCCAAACGCAGCCACTTCAAACCAAGGTGCAGCAATGGCCACACCAGAATTAGAAGAACTTGTCACAAATATTGTTTCAAAAGTAATGGGTCCAATTGTCCAATCAATAATAAATCCACACGCGAACTTTTATAAAGGTAATGAACAAGGTATTGATGTTCAATTTTCCGGGAACTTAACCGATCTCGATAAAGTACCTGATGTGGTACGTACTCTAAGGGATTTCTCAGGAAACCCTGGCGAGTATAGCTCTTGGCGAAAGAGCGTTGAGAGGATTCTCAACATCTACAACAACCTTAAAGGCAAGCCTAAATATTTCGGTATTCTTAATACCATAAGAAATAAGATTGTTGGCGATGCAGACGCAGTGTTAGAATCTTATAACACACCCTTAAACTGGGAATGCATGTCTAAATGCCTAACTACCCACTATGCCGACAAACGTGATCTAGGTACACTTGAGTACCAGATTACAACTCTTACACAGAGTAATAACAGTTTCGAAGAATACTATCAAGTAGTATACAAACATTTATCATTGATACTTAACAAAATCTCTAGTATGAACATCTCTACAGATGCCATGCATTTGTTAACGGAAACCTATAGAGACAAAGCTCTGGACACTTTCATTAGAGGTCTTAGAGGTGATCTTCCGAGACTTCTAGGTATCAGAGAACCTGTAGACCTTCCACAAGCTTTATATTTATGCCAAAAACTAGAGAACCAAAGCTTTCGCTCACAGCATGCTAACATCCCTACCGGTCATAACAAAAAAGCAATCCATGTTTTGCCACCTCGCAAACCAGCTCATACTCCGCAACAACAACAATTTTTCCCAAATTTGGTACATTTTCCACAACACCCCCAACAACGGTCTCATTATCCGCAATATTCACAATACCCTCAATATCGACAGCAATTTCAACTACGTTACCAATACCCTCAACAAAACCCTTTTCAACAACAAAAACAGTACGTCCCACCACGACCAACTGCCCCAAAACCTTTTCCTACACCAGTGCCAATGGATATTGACCAAAGAATGCGGTCAAAAGGGGTCAATTATATAAATAGACCAAAACCTCATAGCCCATTATTCGGTAAAAGACCGAATGAGCAAAACACTCCATCCCCATCCATGCAAGCACAACCATCTAAAATGCAAAGAAATTTCCATGTCTCAACGACACCATCCTATCCTAAATCAATAAAAAATCCAAACTTTGAGCAAGCTGATGAACAAATTAACATTGTTTCAAATAATATGGAACAATATGACTATCCTTACCAATCTGATATCAACGCCTACAGTTCTTTAGTCAACGATATGAACGCAGTTCATGTTGGAGACGAACCATTAGACGAATATATTGCACATCAAAACAACTACGAAGAACAATTAAAAGACTATGCAGATATTCATTTTTTAGGTTGACAAGCTCGTCCTTACCATACTTCGAATGTAAGACGAGCGACGGTAGAATTTTAAAATTCCTAGTCGACACAGGCTCAAATAAGAACTATATTCAGTCAAGCTTAGTAAACAATCCAATCACTAATAATCAAAATTTTTACGCAAACTCAGTTGGCGGTAAAGTTGAAATAACCCAACATACCATGATAAATCTTTTCGGAATAAATAATATTCAAATACAATTTTTCATTCTTCCCACACTCAAATCATTCCACGGAATTCTAGGCAATGACAGTCTTAAGATCTGTCAGCTGTCATTTTTACAAAAGAAAGTTATATGCTTATCAAAAATAAACTTAAAATTCGACTCAAACAACAAATTTCTGAGTCAATAAACTCCGTCACTATCAGAGACAGTCATTTGTCACAAAAACAAAAAAATGAACTTCAAAAATTTACTGAAGCATATTCTAATCTATTTGCTGAACCTGACGAAAAATTAACTTTCACTACAACAGTGAAAGGTAGAATTAGAACATTGAACAACGATCCAATATACACCAGATCTTATCCTTACCCTATGTCTTTAAAAGACGAAGTCGAGAAGCAAATAAACCAACTTCTCAAAGATGGTATAATTAGACCTTCACGGTCCCCGTACAACGCACCAATATGGGTCGTACCCAAAAAAATTGATGCATCCGGAGAAAAGAAATACCGCTTAGTCATTGACTACAGAAAGCTTAATACAGTCACTATCCCCGATCGTTACCCAATACCTGAAATTAATGAAGTCTTATCCCAATTCGGACAAATCAAATTTTTTTCGGTACTTGATCTTAAAAGCGGATTTCCAAATTAAGCTTCACGAAGACGATATAGAAAAAACGGCCTTCTCGGTCAGCAATGGAAAGTACGAATTCGTTCGAATTCCATTTGGACTAAAAAATGCTCACTCAATCTTCCAGCGAGCATTAGACGATATACTACGCGAACATATCGGAAAAATATGTTTCGTCTATATAGACGACATCGTTGTTTTTAGCAAAGATGAAGAATCGCATTTTAAAAATCTATCAACGATTTTCAAGACCCTTCAAGATGCAAATCTCAAAGTGCAAAGAGACAAATGTGAATTTTTAAAAGACAATGTCGAATTTCTAGGATTCATTATATCTTCAGACGGAATTAGAACAAATCCGAGTAAAATCGAAGCAATAGCACAATTTCCATGCCCAAGAACTTTAAAAGACCTAAGATCCTTTTTAGGCCTATCAGGGTTTTACAGACGGTTTATAAAGGATTATGCTAAATTAGCAAAACCCCTGACAGTCCTCAGAGGGGAAGATGGACGTACGTCCAGACAATCCTCCAGCAAAAAAGTTATTAATCTCGATAACGAAGCTCTTGAAGCTTTTCAAAAACTAAAAAATTCTCTCATCTCCGAAGATGTAATTCTCAATTCCTGATTTAAAAAAAGAGTTCCACCTTACAACAGATGCTTCTAACTACGCGATAGGCGCAGTACTAGAACAAGATGGCAAACCCATTACGTTTATCTCAAGAACTCTCTCAAAATCAGAAGAAAACTTGGCAACTAATGAAAAAGAAATGCTGGCCATCATATGGTCACTTAATACTCTCAGAAATTACCTTTACGGGTCAGCAGTTGTCAAAATGTTCACTGATCACCAACCACTCACGTATGCGCTTAGCAATAAAAACACCAACAATAAACTTAAACGGTGGAAAGCCATACTCGAAGAATATAAGTATGAATTGAAGTACAAACTTGGTAAATCCAATGTTGTGGCTGATGCTTTATCAAGACCACCGAATGATAGCAATGTCAATTCTTTGACAATCACGCAACATAGTGACGAAAGCTCAGGACAATATCTCATTCCATTTGCAGAAGAACCAATAAATGTTTATAAAAATCAGATTATTTTATTAGAAGGAGATACAACGTCATACGACTTCAAGATTAATTTTCCCACCTACCATAGACACACAATAATAGAACCAGAATTTACTAACGAAAAAATTATCGATATTTTTAAACGTTATCTGAACCCATCTGTCATCAATGGACTTCAGACAAACGAAACAATACTAGGTACAATTCAAGAAATTTATCCCATCCATTTTAGACAGTATAGAATTAGATTTGCAAGAAAAACAGTTATAGATTTACTTGACCAGGAACAACAAGAAAATGAAATTATTAAAGAACACAACCGTGCACATAGGAATAGCAAAGAAAATAAATTGCAGATCTTAACAAAGTTTTATTTTCCCCAAATGCGACGAAAAGTAGGAAAAATAGTAAAAGAATGTAGAATTTGTAAAGAACATAAGTATGATAGGCACCCTAGTAAGCCCTTAATACAACCAACCCCTATACCAACATATCCTGGACAAATATTACACATAGATATTTACTTCACAAACAAAAGAATCATATTAACCGCTATAGACAAATTTTCTAAATACTCTTTGGTAAAGATCATAAAATCAAGATCCGCTGAGGACATAAAACAACCATTAAGAGAATTAATACTCTCATTTGGCGTCCCAGACACCATAGTAGTAGACAACGAAAAATCTCTAAATTCTAAGTCTGTTCTTACAATGGTAGAAAACTTTTTTAACATAAAGGTTTTCAAAACACCACCATATACTAGTACAGCTAATGGACAGATAGAACGTTTTCACTCAACACTATCTGAAGTGATACGTTGTCTCAAATCTCAAAATCCAAACTACACATTCCCAGAACTACTTGATAAAGCCATCCTCGAATACAATAACTCTATTCATTCCACTACAGGGAAAAAGCTAAAGGACATTTTCTTTGCAAGGGAACTTTCCAATAATCCCCAAACCCGAAGAACTTGAAAGAGAAAGAGAAAATACTTCACACAGAATTAAAGAGAAACAAGACGCAGACCTACAATATCACAATAGAAAGAAAAACCCTCCTAGAGAATTTTCCGTTGGTGAAGTAATTTACGTTAGAATAAATAAAAGATTGGGAAATAAACTATCTCCCAAGTACAAAAAAGAAACAGTCAAAGAAAATAAAAATTCAACAGTAATCACTAATTCAGGAAAAACCATCCACAAAAGTTTAATTAAAAATTAATTTCCTCTCCTTCCCTTTAGGTTGCTGGTACTCTTTTGTACCATACACGCTAATGTCAAAATATTAGATTACACCAATTCCCAACTTATTAAAATAAGGACAGGAACCGCAAAAATCCAAAATGGTAATTTTAGGATAATTCATATCATCGATATCGAAATGTACGAAGATTTCATTTCGCAACTAGAAATATTTGTGTCCACAACCGTCAAACCTCATCATCCACTATATCCTATCCTCCCCTTTGAAATAGAGAGAATTAAAAATTATCTAAAAAGATTGAAAATTAATGTTAGATCAAAAAGATCATTAGATTTTATAGGAAGCGCGTGGAAATGGATCGCTGGAAATCCAGACCGCAGCGACTTTGAAATTTTAACAAATAAAATGAATAATGTCTAGTAAACAACAACAATCAAGTTGTAATAAATAGAGTTACCCTAGAAAAATTAAATGAAATAACAAATGTAACAAATAATATAATTAAAAATTTTAAAGAAAACATAGAAACCGATATTGTAATGAAAATTAAATACAAATTAGAACTTATAAAAGAAGAAATAATAAATATAGCTTACGCCATACATTGGGCAAAAGCGAATATTGTTAATGCATATATCTTAAGTAACAATGAAATAAACATTACAGAAACAATTAAGAACAACGAAAATATTCCTTACATAAACATTGATGAAGCTCTTGAATTCGCCAATGTAAAAATAGCGTCAAATAATACAAATATTATCTATATAGTTACTTTACCTACAAGCGAAAGTGAATCTTGTAGTGTTTTCATTCTAAAAGCTATAAAAAAATAATATTGTTAATAAAATTCCTTATGAAAAAATTCTACAATGTAAAGAAACAATTTTTGGAATTAATAAAGATTGTAAAAATATAACGAATTAGTAATATGTAACAGAGATAGTATCACAGACATAAGCACTTCTAACTGCATCACAAACCTACTCAAAAGCATGACACCAAACTGCAAAACAACTAACAACGATCATATTCCATCAATAGAGTAGATATCAACAGGTATACTTCTGCTAAATCAATTCAACGGTCCTGCAGTAATCAATAAAGAGACGATAGAACTCAACGGAACTTTCATCATACGCCACGTAAACACTTCAATCTCCATAGCAGACAGGGAAATAATAAACAAAGAATCAATTCAGTACCAACCGATGCCAGCAATTCTTCAACCGACATCATTGTTAGATGCAAACGAAGAATTTCTATCACTTAAGAGGCTAAAAAACCTGTATTCCAACGGAACTTCGAAAATAGAACAACTAGAAAAAGAAAATCTCATCCACATTACAACCAGCTCAATAACAACTATTTGCGTAATATCAATAGTACTCACATTTGCCTACAAGTTATCTGGTAAATTAAGAAGCAAAATTGGAAACAAGAAAGATGAAGTCATATCAGCACCAATACCAGCTGAAAGAGCAAAACCTATAATAATTGGAATAGAAGATATTGCAAAACATTTGAGGTCGTCGAACGAGGACGTTCGAAATTAAGGGTGGAGAAGTAAATGACAAATATGCTGAAAAATAATAATTCATAAATCCCATCATCATCATGCTGACAACGCGTCTACACCACAAAGCGTCCAGTTGCATCATTCGCTACATTCCATCACGTACGAGTGTTGACCTGTGGGAACGAGTAGAAAGGTAAAGTGCTTATGTTTACAGTTATTTACTATTTAAGCTTTAGATTTTAAGAAAAAGTATGTATTCGTTTCGAAGGCAGAATCGCTGCCGGTTTACAAATTAATAAAGGAATAAATAAAAAAATAAAAAAATATTCTAATAAATATTTTTTTTATAACAATATAATTAAAATTAATTTAATTGGTATAAATAAAATTATTGTTATTTTGATACTTATTTTTACTATCCTACGTGGTATAAAAGCGTCACAATCATGATTATAAATTACTTAAAAATAAAAATTGAGAGAAAGTTGTGCAAATATGTGATTACCGAATTTCGTAAATCTATAGCTTCTGGACACCTGGAACTTAATTCAAATAAACTAAATAGTGAATTTAAAAGTTAATTAAACTTATCTTAGCGACCTGTTTTGGCTTTTTCCCTACATTTTTTGTGTTGTGTTTTTTAGAACCTTCCAAATACGAAGTTTTGAAGCTCCATTTTTAAACTATGTATTAAAAAATGTCATACAAATTATAATTTTTTAAAATCTGTATGATGCAAAGCAATATTATTTTTCTGAAATCTTAACATACCTACCTACCTACTAATCTTAAAAATACAACAAGTTACATGCACATACGTATCTAACTATCTATGTACATATGTGCCTATGTACGTATCACTTTTTTCCTAATACATAATTCTATCAAAGTAGAGATACCTACCTACCTATTGAAAGACAAAAAATAGAAATGCCTGCCTAAATTAAAAAGCAATGCGTTATCACGTATATATATCAAAAAAATCGGAGCATACACATTTCACACGTACCTACATATGTACCTACCTACCTACCTCACAAGTTATGAAATATGAATTCACTTGTAAATAAATTAATTAAAATGGATTTCCTTTAATTTCACAAGGAATACAAACTAACCAACAATGTTCGATGTTTATACATAGATATACCTACCTCACAAAAAACAAACACAATAAGAAATCCTTACTACCTTCCTTTTATTCAAAGATCGCTACCAACAATAATGTTACTGCATGTCTATCTATACAGATACACATCATCTTCATGAACACACAAATAAAGTATAAGCAAAAAACAAAAAAAAAATAACCACCGACGGCAGCAAGTCTCCTCCACACGCCACCAAAAAGCTGGAATCGCTTCATAAAAAAAATTCAATTTATGTACCTCTACCTAGCTATACGTCATTTATACTATTCCTGTCCTTGAGATATACATTTTAAAGAGATTTCAAATTTTAAATTCTATCCACAGAGATTTTCCGCTCTCGCTCTTAAAATTGACCAATGCAACATTTAGCAACATGTTGTCGTATTATTTTTTGGGTTCACTTTCGTTCTACTGGATGCGACATCTTTGTATTATATTATCTTTGCTTTAAGCCTTGGTTACTAATATCTCAGCAAGTAATGACGTTATAAAAAATTGAAAGACAGCTTTGGAAATTTGAGAAAGCGTTTTACAAGATTTTTTTAAGATTTTGTAGAATTTTTTTTTACCGTTCACCGTTAGTTTAAAAAAAGTACTAAAAACCAACTTTTTATGGTCTTTTCGTAAATCTTTTTTTTCTTTGCAAATATTGATTGCATGGCTTGCGTTGGTACGCAAATTTGTAGACTTTTAAAGCATCAATATTCCTGTAAATTTTCAAATTGATTCATCGAACCGTTTTTCCTCACCAAAGCTTCAAATTCTTACAAACCAGTGCCTACGTTCTGTAACTCTCGCATCGAAAAAACTGGTCGAGAAACGATGAAAACTGAAACAAAATGCATGAATTTTGTTCCATTTTTCAACGTTTCTCGACTGATTTTATCGATGCGAGAGTTACAGAACGTAGGTACAGGTAGAGAAACAAATTGTGTTGTTCCTAAACAATGAAGAAAACCACAATTCCAGTGGATTTTTTTCACAGTTTTGCAATAGTAAGATACTTTTTTGACTTGAAATGTCTTGTTCGTATTAGGCTTAACGATTACATATTTTTGATGTTCTTATGCACCCTTTCAGAAACTACATATTGTAATATTTTCTCAGGTTCGTTAATAAAACTTATTTACTTTATTCAAAACGTCCACTTATTTATTTCGCAAAATAAATCACTTTACTTTTCTTACTACAAACAAAACGATTTATTCTTCACCACTGAATTAATTCACAAACTCTACTTTTCACTTTTATTACAACCAACTTTATTCATTCACGATTAAAAACAAACTGTGTCACTGCCGTTCAAACCTGTGCCTTTTATACTTGTTTTCCAAACTCTCGAAATAAGGAGAACGTTCTGGTCTCTGCTTCCAGAGCTTTCCGTAGGGGAAATTTCCCAATAATTTCCCTTCCAAAAGCTTTTATTTGACAGCTGGTAAATCTGCTATAATCCGGCAGATGGCGCTTCCTTCGTTTGAGAGTTGCTATAATTATAGCTAATAAGGGTATGTTTGCACTGCGACCGTAAGTTTTATTGTGTCCGTTTGTTTGCATTTCGGAGTCGTTATAGTTCAAATATGGAAAGTTATTACACTGCCCCCCTCTTATGATTGATCGTCCCGAGCAAATCCATCACTTCCATCACCATTATAATGATGTAAACGGTCGCTGTGAACTACTTTTAGCTTGCCTCTTAATCCTCTCTGAATGCGGTAGACGACATCGTTTATTCGTGTTACAACAGTATAAGGGCCTTCCCAATTTTGTTGAAGCTTCGGTGAGAGTCCCTTCCGACGGTGGGGATAATAAAACCACACAAGGTCTCCCACTTGGAATCCTGTCGTTGTGGCTTTTGCGTCATATCTTGTTTTCATCCGATCACTCGATAGCTTTATATTTGCCCTCGTCCTTTCGTGAATGTCAACTAGCTTTTCTTTGAGGTTGTCCACGTAGTCGTCTATTCCTTGTGGCTCACTTGTAGAACATCCAAATTTGATTTCACTTGGTAGTCGTATTGTGCTCCCGAGCAGGATTTCTGATGGTGTATGTCCTGTTGAGCTATGTACCGCACTTCGATAGGCCATCAAGAATAACGGAATATGCCGATCCCAGTCTCGTTGGTTGTCGCTTACAACTTTGGAAAGGTGTTCTTTAAGGGTCCGGTTGAATCGTTCAACCATCCCATCAGATTGTGGGTGAAGTGGTGTTGTCCTCGTCTTTTTAATGCCAAGGAGTGTACAAACTTCCTGAAAAATTTTGGACTCGAAGTTCCTCCCTTGATCTGAATGGAGTTCCATAGGTACACCAAACCTGCTTACCCAGTTGAAATCAATCTGATTCGCGACTGTTTTGGTTTCCTGGTTTGGGATGGCAAATGCCTCAGGCCACTTGCTGAAGTAGTCCATTACTACCAGGATGTATCGGTTTCCGTTTTCGGTTTCTGGAAAAGGGCCTGCAACGTCTATTGCAATCCTCTCAAAAGGCGTGCCCACATTATACTGCTGCATTCTACTCTGGACTTTTCTGCCTGGTCCCTTGCTTGCAGCACAAGTATCACATTTTCGGCACCATTTTTCGACGTCTTCACTTGCGTGTAGCCAGTAGAATCGCTGCCTTACCTTTTCCAGTGTCTTATTGACACCCAAATGTCCTCCGGAAGCTCCATCATGCAGCTCTTGCAGAACGTCATTAACTTTGGAACGAGGTATGACTAGCTGCATCACATATGATTTGCCGTCTGTGGATTCCCATTTACGTCTTAGTACTCCTTCTTGTACATGAAGCGAGTCCCATTGTGCCCAATACGCTTTAAGAGTTGGACTTCTATCGGAGATGTCACCCCATTCTGGTTTCTCTTGGTGTTCCTTCCACGCAAGAATGGGTTCAATATCCGAGTCTTCTTGTTGGGCAGTCCTCAGTTCTTCATTACCACAACCGTAAATGGGATCGGCTCTTAATCGCTGGATGGAAGCAACCTCCTTCTCTTCCTGACGTGTGCAGTGCTTGCAGTCCGGTTTGCATGGTCTCCGAGATAAAGCATCTGCATTTGAGTGCAACCTTCCTCTTCGATGTTGGATCTGGTAGTCGTATGTCTGCAATCTCTCAATCCATCTTGCCACTTGACCTTCTGGAATTTTGAAGTTCAACAGCCAATTAAGTGCGCCATGATCTGTTCGAAGAAGGAACTTCTGTCCATAGATGTACTTATGGAAGTGTTTTGTTGCCGATACTAAAGCTAGAAGTTCTCTTCTGGTCACACAGTAATTTCTTTCTGGCTTAGAGAGCACCTTGCTGTAATAGGCCACGACCTTCTCTTCTCCTTCGTGGACTTGTGATAGTACGGCACCAATTCCTACGTTACTTGCGTTAGCGTCGATGATGAAAGGTTTCCCTGGTATCGGATAGGCCAAAACTGGTGTATTGCATAGGCGCTGCTTAAGTTCCTGGAAGCTTTTCTCGCACTCGCTTGACCATTTGAACGGTTTGCTTTTCTCTGTTAGCTGGTGCAAACTTTTCGCGATCCCAGCAAAATCCTTCACAAATCGTCGATAGTACGTGGCTAGACCAAGAAAGCTCCGGAGTTGATGTTTATCCTGTGGTGTCGGCCAATTCTTTACGGTGTCAACTTTTTCAGGATCAGTCTTCACTCCTTGGGAAGAGATGATATGTCCCAAGTATTTTACCTCAGACTTGAAAAACTCGCACTTGTCTGGATTCAATTTCAAGTTTGCTTCTCGAAGCCTCTGGAACACGGCCTTAAGGTTTCCACAATGCTCATCAAATGTCTTACCATAAACAATGACATCGTCCAAATAGACTAGGCAAGATTTCCAAGTAAGTCCTTGTAAAACGCACTCCATCAAACGCTCAAATGTTGCCGGAGCGTTGCATAGTCCGAAAGGCATAACTTTAAATTGCCACAGACCATTTCCTGTGGAGAAAGCCGTCTTTTCTCGATCTTCTGGATGGATTTCTACCTGCCAGTAGCCACTCTTCAAGTCCAATGTTGAAAACCATTCAGCTCCTTCCATCGCATCCAGAGTATCGCTGATTCTTGGCAGAGGGTAGCTGTCTTTCTTTGTCACATCGTTCAGCCTCCGATAGTCCACACAAAATCGAGTACTTCCGTCCTTCTTTTTGACAAGAACAACTGGGGATGCCCATGGACTTTTAGAGTTTTCGATTAGTCCATCTTTCTTCATGGTCGATATCATCTCTTCAACTTCGGCTTGTTTGGCTAATGGGAGACGTCTTGCTGGTTGTCGAATAGGTCTTGCGTCTCCTTTGTCGATTCGATGCTGCACCAGTTGTGTTCGACCATACTGCCCATTGGGTGAAGAGAGTATATCAGCATACTCATGAAGGAGGCTTCCAGCAACACTTAGCTGATATTCACTTAATTTTGAAGACTTGAGAATGTTTGACTTCATAGTGTTCACTTTCCTGGGGTCCACATATTCTTGTGTATCAACTTCTGTAATTTTAGTTATTGCGGATACGGATTCACATTTTCCAACAACTTCTCCTTTTCTAAGCTTGACTTCGTACGGTTTGATGTTGAGTATCCGTACGGGCACCATGTTGTTCTTTGGCGCCACAAGGGTCTTCCCTAGGATGATGTTTTGAGAAGACTGTTCAGAGTCTGGTTCCACCATTAGGTATCGATGGCTACCCAAATCTCCCTTTATTTTTGTCCAAACGAACACTTCTGAAGAAGGTGGCAGGCAAATATCTTCCTTTATGACAGTCCTCAGAGTTGATGAATTTTCATTGCCATAAACCATAGGAATCTCCACATTTCGGTATTTGAGAACTTGCTTTCCGATATCGAGAATTACTCCGTGCTCTTACTTCCGTCGATTCCAACGATGCACTCGTCACATATATCTGCTACCAGAAATAGATGTGTAAACTCCAGTTCTGCAAAACGGATTGTAAGACGAACCTCCCCGTACACTCTGGCTGCCTCTCCTGTTGCTGTTTTCAGACGGTAAGTGTTGGTGTTATGCAGCCATGTCATCTTCACCAAGTCCTTTTGAACAATGGAGGCAGTAGCACCGGTGTCGATCGTAGCCACTTGCTTCTTGCCGTTAAGTGTTGCCGCCACAGTCAGACTTTTGTTGTTTCGTTTCGTCTGTGAGACCTGGATGGTGGTTCTAGGGCCATCGATACCAGAAACCAGCTTCTGCCCCTCGAAGTTGGTTCTTACTCGTTTCCCGGTTGAGAAACGGGGTGAGTAGGAGTTGTTGTTAAAATTTCTGCTTCCACAATGTTGACAAGCAGATCTTCTAGGTGGCAATCTGCACTGGCGTTGGAGATGTCCGGTTTTATTGCAATTCCAGCATCGAGCAGGTCCATCGCGTTGGTTCCTTTGGAATGCTGTTCTCTGGCAAGAGCACTCCTCAATTTCTATTTCTCTTACCCGATGGACTCCTTGAGAAGCCTGCTCTGCTGCTTCCATAGTGAGGGCGAATGCTAGTGCTTCAGGAAGCGTGCGTTTGCCAGCAGTTCGAATTGCTCGCTGAAGGTTGATGTCAGATACAGCACGAACAAAGGCTTCTGTTGCGAATTGGTTGATGATTTCATCTCCTGCAGCTGGATATGCCAGGTGCGCCAACCGTTCGATGTCTGCTTGGAGTTGTTGCAGAGTTTCTCCCCTTTTCTGGACTCTGGAATTGAGCTGGACGCGGAAGACTTCTTGCATATGGCCATCTCCAAAACGTTTGTCAATGGCCTGAACGAGAGCACTGAAGTTGCCATTTTTATCTGCTGGTATGCTTTGTAACAGCTCAGCAGCAGGTCCTCTGAGGGCAAGCGTTAGAGCTATGCATTTGTCTTCCTCATCCCAGCCATTTGTTGCTGCGGCTGCCTCAAACTGCTTCTTGTAGATTGACCAAGAAGTTTGCCCATCGAAGGTTGGTGGATGCATCTCTTTTTTCTTCGGACAGTCGCCAGAACTTTCTCGAACCTTCATTTTCTTTACTTTATCTAATTCCTTTGTAATGGATTCGATTTTATCTTCGAACTTTGCTTCTACTGTCGACAATTGCTTATCGACATTAGACAATTGTTGATCGAGAGTTAACAATTGTTTATCGATAGAAGAAAATTGCTTATCGACACGCTCGTCAAGGGCAACAATTCTACTGTCAAAGGCATCTTACTTACATTCGAGCATGTTTGTCTGTTTTTCCAGCAGACACTTTTGTTCTTGGCTTTGTTGCTCGAATCGTTCGAGAAGATTCTTTTGTTCACTCCGTTGTTCTTGGCTTTGTTGTTCGAAACGTTCGAGAAGATTCTTTTCCTGACTATCAAATTTTGCAAGCAGCTGAGACAGCATATTGGTCATGCCCGATGTACTTACTTGCTCTTGCTGTTCTTCCATTTCAATGTCGAATATAAACGTGTCCGGGTTTTTTCCACATCTTCTTAAATCTTCTTGCAGACGAATTATAAGATCATTCTTTGTTCCAGCAGTAGGAAGATCTCGTTTATTCAGTTCTGCCTTTAGTTCCACTAAATTTAAATCATTCAAAGATTTACCCATTGTCTTTTTTTTTTTCACTTTCCACACAATAAATTTACTTAGTGCACAAATAAAATAAGTTTTATTCCACTTCTAACACCAATGTAATATTTTCTCAGGTTCGTTAATAAAACTTATTTACTTTATTCAAAACGTCCACTTATTTATTTCGCAAAATAAAACACTTTACTTTTCTTACTACAAACAAAACGATTTATTCTTCACCACTGAATTAATTCACAAACTTTACTTTTCACTTTTATTACAACCAACTTTATTCATTCACGATTAAAAACAAACTGTGTCGCTGCCGTTCAAACCTGTGCCTTTTATACTTGTTTTCCAAACTCTCGAAATAAGGAGAACGTTCTGGTCTCTGCTTCCAGAGCTTTCCGTAGGGGAAATTTCCCAATAATTTCCCTTCCAAAAGCTTTTATTTGACAGCTGGTAAATCTGCTATAATCCGGCAGATGGCGCTTCCTTCGTTTGAGAGTTGCTATAATTATAGCTAATAAGGGTATGTTTGCACTGCGACCGTAAGTTTTATTGTGTCCGTTTGTTTGCATTTCGGAGTCGTTATAGTTCAAATATGGAAAGTTATTACAATATGAACTTTTTATATCGACTCTGGTTTTTTTTTGGCCATCTCCTTTGTAATGGCAAGTTTAACTGCAACCCGTGGTATAAAAATACAAGGTATGTTGTATATGAGACGAAGGGTCACCATATTTTGTTTTGTGTGACATCATAGCGAGTGTTCACCAACACAGCTTTAAAAAATAAATTATTTATTGTTTTACTTGAAATTTAACAAAACATAACTTCAAAGCATAAATAATCTATTGTTTTACTTTGAGTTTTATAGTAGGGACGTTAGTGCATGATATGATTTCGACCTGACGGGTTGAGCTTTAGTACACTAATAGTTCATGTCCTAACTTTACTTTTAAGAAGTGTTGCCAAGGTGGCAATACTGTCAGAAGGACAGGAGAAGGGTTGCCACTATTCCGAAATGTTGCTTAGAAATCAAAAACCAAGGGGCGCATGATGACCCGAGAACTCTCGTTGGATTCAGCACCCTTGAAAACAAAGGACCACATTTTTGTTTTTTTGGGAGAAAAACAATAATGTGGTCCTATGTTTTCAAGGGTGCTGAATCCAACGAGATTTCTCGGGTCATCGTGCGACCCTTGGTTTTCGATTTATAAGCAACATTTCGGGACTGTGGCAACCCTTCTCCTGACAGTGATGCCACCTTGGCAACACTTCTTAAAAGCAAAGTTAGTTAGTTAGTTAGGACTAATTGTATACTAAAGCTCAACCCGTCAGGTCAAAATGAAAGGTTGGTCTCACTAAGGGCCCCACTATTAATAAAAAATAATTTAAAAACAAACAATTTCTATAAACTTTTTTAAAATGACGCGTTTTGGGCTGCTTTTCAACGACTGTTTCCGCAGAAACCATAAGTCATACAAAAAATAATGTGAGCATAGATTGTAGGTAATCTCATTGTCTTTATTTCTGCATAAGCGCTTTCTATAAACAAAAAATTATTTAAATTATAAACAAAAATTATTTTTGAGCAATAAGGAAAAAAGGCAAAAAATGTCGAAATTTTTATGTTTTTTGACGAATTCTCATATATGCCGTCAAAAATTTTGTTGGACAACTTCAGATTCGTGCCTAGCGACCCCAAAAACATAAAGGGAGCCACTAACAATAATTACACCAGAACTTTCCACTTCAAGTCCCTTTTGAACACCATTTGACTAGACTACTTGATATTTTTCAAAATTAAGCTATTTCAATTTAAAGAAGCATTTTATGTTTAAATATTATATATAGCATTCGCATATTAAATTAACCAAATCGCAAATAGGTTTAACCTAAACGCAAATAAGTTTCACCCAAGCGCAAATAGATTTAACCCAAACGCAAATAGAATTAAACCCAATCGCAATTCGAATTAAACAAAACGCAAATAGAGTTAAACTATTAACAAATTATTTTAACCGAAACGCAAATTGAATAAACCTTAGCTTGATTTATTGTTCCAGGTGTACTTTTTGGGTCTAATGGATTTTGGTATTATCCATAAATTCCATAATTGTTAAAAAGCCATTATTAAGGGATTGGCCTTTTATTTTTGGTAAGTTCTTGGAAAAATGCGCAAAACTAGTTGAATTTAATATTGGGGTTTTGTCAAAATCTTATGGTGAACTATTCCTACTGTTATAAGCCTTCCATTTCTTCACCACACAGCTGGAACAACAAGTTGAGCCCGGGTTAATTCAATTTGCGTTTTGGTTAAAATGATTTGTTAATAGTTTAACTCTATATGCGTTTTGTTTAATTCGAATTGCGATTGGGTTAATTCTATTTGCGTTTGGGTTAAATCTATTTGCGCTTGGGTGAAACTTATTTGCGTTTAGGTTAAACCTATTTGCGATTTGGTAATGTGCGAATGCTATACTTATAGCTTAGATTTAGGGCCAGATATTTTTAAAAATTTAGTTTCATAAGGTAGATATCTGCCTATCCGATTTAATTGTTTTTTTTTTTTTGTTCTAAGGTTATGTACATACAGAATATTGCTTTTTTAAAATGAATCCTCATGCATACCTACCTAAGGTTAAATGGGAAGAAATACAAAATTAAACTACGATTTGAAAGTGCTCTTAATGTTGAAAAGGTTATCCTTAAAGGTCACCTTTACCCTGAGGCCACACGAGCGAGTAATCACTAGCGAGGTACAAATACACCGAAACTTTTCCTACTCGCTAGTCTACTGGCTTGCCTTTTTCGAAACCAGTTGAGAAGCGAGTAGAGCGGTGAGTGATTTGACAATTAATGTGTGTACCCAACTCACTAGCGAGATCTCGCTCGTGTGGCCTCCGGGTTAGGGATCCGATTTTAAACATTCTTTTTGTGTTTGAAAGGTTATATTTACAGGATAGACTTCGGGAACCACTGACTTTCAAAGGGGGAAATGGGTTTAAAATAAAAAAGTGGTGTACAATTTGTAAGCTTCTTTGTTTGCGTTATAAGTTGTCCTCCACACAAGTTCAAATGGCTGGACGTATTAATTACATTTCAGATTATTAGCTATAGTAAACGGGGAGAGTACGATAACTCAGGCGCCAAGAAACTATAACGGTTTTTTATAGAACAATTTAATACAAGAATTTTTTACTATGTGAGGGGGGGGGGGTCTATCTCCCCCCGTTTGGGCGGGAGGGGTAATTTCATAAAAACAGTACCAAAAATGTAAAAAAAATATTAAAAAATAACGGTAATACTTACTACAAATTATTATACCTTTATTTAAAGCCATGCCCCCCCCATACATACCTCACTGTTTATACGCCAGCAGTAATACGTAAGCAAGCAAAAAACAAACATCCCATACAAAAGTAGTTATAGTAATTATCGATTTTTTCAAAAACTAGAAGACATAGAATCATCTAGTTTTCAGTTTTTGATTAAGAATTAATTAGAGCAACGAATTTCAGAAAAAAAAATTATATATTATTCTACAGTTTTGAAAAATTACACTTTAAACCTTTTTTTATGCTTTTTTCTCGCAAGTTTTGAGTTTAAAATTCATTTTTTTCAAAAACCATGCATTGATTTCACTTGATTCAAAAATTGGTTAGTAGAAAAGAGTATTGGCTTTAAATAAAGGTATAATTCTTTGTTATAAGTATTACCGTTATTTTTTAATATTTTTTTTACATTTTTGGTACTGTTTTTATGAAATTGCCCCTCCCGCCCAAACGGGGTGAGATAGACCCCCCCCCTCCCATAGTAAAAAATGCTTGTATTAAACTGTTCTATAAAAAACCGTTATTATTTCTTGGCGCCTGAGTTATCGTACTCGTGCCAAGAAAACTAATACAAGTACAAATACAAAAAAGAGGCTGGGTGCGACCCAAACTAGTAACTTCCCATTGGTGCCCTCGGAAGCTAGAGGACAAATGTTTTTTATTAAAAAATCGCCGATTCTCGAACTTTATCACGTGTTCAAAAGGCAATCAAGTGAAGACCAAAGATTGGTTTGCCTTCGAGATATTAGAGAAAAATATTGTTGAATAATGTTTGTAACCTTTTTCTATAAAAAAAACTGTTTGTTAATTTTTTTTACAAAATTGAACTACATAGTATGTGGAGTAAAACTATCCCAATGTCCATATCAATGTCTGTTCTAAAGTTATTGGAGACTAAAAAAATGTTCAACAATTTTTGGTAGGTAAAGTTTCTTGTAAATTTTCGCAAAACTTATCCTTTATCAATTTATTATAATCTAGTACAGCGGTTCCCAAAGTGTGTTCCGCGGAACCCTGGGGTTGTTAAAGGGGTTGTTTCAAAGATTAAAAACTTTGCTGACACCAGCAGTCATTGTATTTTCCATCGTTATGCACTTGAAAACAATGCCAAATGATTTAAAAAAAGTTATCGATGAAGCTGTGAAAATAGTAAATTTTGTTAAGAGTCGTCCTCTCCAATCGAGATTGTTTAAATTAGTGTGTTGTAAAGATATGGGCAGTCAGTACAAATCGCTTCTTCTTCATACTGAAATCCGATGGTTTTCCAGATGGAAAGCTTTATCCAGGTTATTTCAACTTCGTGATGAGTTGAATGTGTTCAAACTGGAAAACAAATTGTCCTCAACTGCAAACCTCTTTGATGTATTGCATGATGATGAGCAACGGATTACAAAATTAGCTTATCTTGCAGACATTTTCGAGAAGATCAACGAAACTGCTACAGCTCTGCAGGAAAAATCAATTACAGTATTTTTGCGACAGACAAACTGGCAGCTTTGAAAAAAAAAAATAAATTTCTGGCTCTTAGCCCTGTTAATTTAAAATAAATAAAATAAGGCTCTTTACGAGGAAATTGTGGGGTAGTTTTGATATTTTTCTTCCTGTATGTTTTCGGGGGTGTTGAATCCGAATCTGAGGTTTGCCAACAAAATTTCGTGACGCAACATGGAAAAAAACGCAAAAAATTATGCAAAAATGCATTTCTTGGGAGTTTTTCACGAATGACTCGAAAACTACCAACTATTCGAAAATTACACCAAAGTACCATTGAAAGTATATACAATTTCCAATATATCTCCATCCAAAGTTTTTTCTGCGGCAACCCATTTGGACTCAAGCGCTAATCGAAAGTCCACGTAATTTTACTGTTTTCGAAAATCCACTCCAAAGCGCTAAGAAATAACTTTGTGAAAAATCCCACAATTTGCCCTTTTGAGCACAAATTGACTGGATTTTTCGAATTAGGTAGTAAGATGAAAACCATAGACTTCTCGAAGACGAATGGCGGTAATTGAAAGTTTCAAATAGAATTTTGAAGCAAAATGTTCACACTTCAGAATGACCATAAACATTTTTTCGAAAAAAATTACCTCGAGAAAAAAATCCCCAACTTTGTATACAAAATGCATTTATTTTTAATTTTTAGATTTGAATATCTCAAAAACGTGACGTGATAGAGCAATTTCAAGGCCAGATTCGAACTCAACGCGCAAAAGACCATCAGAAAAATATATCTTGGTTCATGTTACAGACAAAAATTCAAATTTTGTCACACAAAGTAATTTCTTAGCGCTTCCGAGTGGATTTTCGAAAACAGTAAAAATACATCAATTTTCGACTAGCGCTTGAGTCCAAATGGGTTGTCGCAGAAAAAAACCTTGAATAGGGTTAATTAGAAATTGTGTATGCTTTCAATGGTAGCTTGATGTAATTTTCGAATAGTTGGTAGTTTTCGAGCCATTAGTGAAAAACTCCCAAAAAATGCATTTTTGCATAATTTTTGCATTTTTTCCATGCTGCGTCATGAAATTTTGTTGGCAAACCTCAGATTCGGACCCTCAAAAACATAAAGGTGCGAACAAATCAAAACTACCTCACAATTTGCATGGTAAAAATACAATATGACTGGACTATTTCATGTGTACAAAAGAAACATTTTTAGTGTCTTCCAGTTTTACATGAATTCTTGCAAGAAAACATGCTTGAACTCAGAGCAGATATTAGCAATGTTATTGCTCTCCATTTGGTTAGTCTCGAAAGATCCATGCTGGATTACTTTCCAGATACAAATACTGACATCGAGTGGGTTCAATTCCATTTCTAAATAAAACTATCAAGCCTATGACCCTGAGTATACAGGAATACGAGTCCCTGATAGATCTGCAGAGCTCCTCTTCATCAAAATTTGTATTTGATTCTGTATCATTAAACGAATTTTTGATTGGTATTAAAGATAGAGCTATAATAGTCGGAAGGGCATAGAAGCTAATGTCAAAAACCAACGAAAAGTAGCTTTCCGTACCGCCAGAAGGGGAACGCACCCATAATGTTATTATCATCTATCTCTTTTTGGCATTCCTATTTCACCAAATGTCAGTTTTACTTAAGTAACCAAAGTTGAACGAAACTTGACGAAACCTTCCACTCCGCCATTATAGCCGCGTCATATGCTTTCTGTACATTCGCTTGTTTTCTTCCAAACACTTAAGTGCCCCTCCGAGCATTATAGTTCTAGCTTAAAGGTAGAACTAGAATAGGCGGAAGCTGTCGGAAGCTTATGTCAAAACCGACCGAAAAGTAGCTTTCTGAAACGTCAATTTCACAAGTGGCCCATAATGCACTTAAGTGGTTGGAAGTGAAAAAAAAAATAATTGTTTATTCAATGTTTATTTTCTCATACTTATTCACAGCGCAGAGTGATAGCTTTTAATTATTTATTTTGCAAAACCACTAAAATGCTATGTGATATAAATTAATTAAAAGAAAATTGTTTTGACTTCACTCATTCATTCATCAAACAGAAAAAAAAGTTGAAAACTTTGCACCAAGCGCCAAGTTCTTGTTAGTTTGCTTCCACCATTTTGATTTTGCACTCGCCCACTTACGAAAGAGCGGTCGTTGAGCGCTCTCACTTCCAACGGCAAAAGTTAACGAAAACTAAACGAAAAGTTCCACTTCGCAATTATGTGCGCGTCATATCAATTTCTTGTTTTCGCTCGGTTTCGTACGACCACTTAAGTTGGCTTCCGACTATTCTAGTTCTACCTTAAGAATGAATTCCCTGAGCTTGCCAAGAAAGCTATATTAAATTTGCTACCTTTTGTTACAACGTACCGCTGCGCTGTGAAGTAGGCTGTTCAGCGTATACTTACTCAAAAACTAAATACAGATCAAGACTGGACGCTGCCAGATATGCGAATACAACTTTCGGACGTAGAAGTTAGTTTAAAAACTATTATAAATCAAACAATGAAACAGATTCATTCTTCACACTAAATAAAGAATTGATTTTGAAATGTGTTGTTTTTCATTTTTTGCTATTTTCAGGAAGGGGTTCCGAAATATATTTGGGCATTGTTTAGGGTTCCACAGCTTAAAAAGTTTGGGAACCGCTGATCTAGTATATAGAATGAAATTACCCCGAAGCCAATATCATTGTTAGTTCTCAAGGTATTTGAGGCAAAAAACAAGTTTTCAACAATAATTGATAAAATTGCTTGCAGTTTTTTTTTCACTTAAAAAAAAACTATTAATTCAATACTTTTAAAAGTTTTATCAATTTTTATATATAAACTACTGTATAAATTAAAATTATCTCGAAGTCAGTATCATTGTTTGTTCTCGAGATATTTGAGCCAAGCAACTTTTTTCAACAATTTATAGCAACTTTTTTTTAATTTAAAAAGAACTATAGGTTGATATGTTTTTATATTTTTACCAATTCTTTATTACGTCAATATGCATAGAATAAAATTAGCCCGAAGTCGATAGCATGATTCGTTCTCTATATATTTAGGACTGAAGAAATTCGACAACTATTTTTTAAAACTGCTATAGTAAAAAAACCGCTCATTTAAAGGACTTTCCTTTCAGCACGTAATGAAACTTCTATCTATAAAATAAAATTCATCCGAAGTCGATATCTTTATTCGTTCTTGAGATATGGTTGACGAAAAAAAGCGATGGAACGTACGAACGTACGTACAAACACAGACATCTTTCTAAAAATGATGGACTCCAATTCTAGGGAGCTCGAAACGTGAAGATATGTCAAAATTTTCGATTCGACAAATCCGACCAATTACAATAACTTCCAATGGGAAGTTAAAAATTAACTTGATTTAACAATGGACAAACATATATATAGCATTCGCACATTAAATAAACCAAATCGCAAATAGGTTTAACCTGAACGCAAATAAGTTTCACCCAAGCGGAAATAGATTTAACCCAAACGCAAATAGAATTAACCCAATCGCAATTCGAATTAAACAAAACGCAAATAGAGTTAAACTATTAACAAATCATTTTAACCAAAACGCAAATTGAATTAACCCGGGCTCAACTTGTTGTTCCAGCTGTGTGGTGAAGAAATGGAAGGCTTATAACAGTAGGAAAAGTTCACCATAAGATTTTGACAAAACCCCCATTGTAAATTCAACAAGTTTTGCGCATTTTTCCAAGAACTTACCGAAAAATAAAAGGCCAATCCCTTAATAATGGCTTTTTATTAATTATGGATAGCACCAAAATCCATTAGACCCAAAAAGTACACCTGGAACAATAAATCAAGCTAAGGTTAATTCAATTTGCGTTTTGGTTAAAATAATTTGTTAATAGTTTAACTCTATTTGCGTTTTGTTTAATTCGAATTGCGATTGGGTTAATTCTATTTGCGTTTGGGTTAAATCTATTTGCGCTTGGGTGAAACTTATTTGCGTTTAGGTTAAACCTATTTGCGATTTGGTTAATTTAATGTGCGAATGCTATAATATACAATATAAAACATTTAAAGTAGATATACTCAAAATATTAATGCATTATAGATAGTGGAGCGCTGCGCTGGTTCGAAACAATATTTTTAATCGAATATCACTCATGTTAAAATCAACTTGATTCTACATTGGTTGCCCTATGTACATTAGGGTGGTCGTTAAAAAAAGGTCATCCCGGATGGACCTAAATCGGCTCTAAATGAAGAAAAAAAGTTCCATAATTTTTTTCATATCTTTATTTATATAGTTTGAACAACAAATATTTTTTTTTTCAAAGTTTTAGGTTTGAAAACTGTTTTTCCTGAAATTGTTTATTCAAAGAACTTAAGCCTAGTACGCAGATCGGGAAAAGACAAAATTTATCTCTACTATTCTAATATCTACAAAAACTTTTATAACTGCCACGCAAAAGTTTGAAGTTGGAGAGATAAAAAGAAATCTGTCATAATTAATGTATTCGTGTACATATATAAAATTTGTTTGAAATTCCCCATTTATTTACTTTTATCGACTTTTCCAAACTCCTATAAAATTTTTTTAGTGTAAACTTGTGCGTGAAATTCAGCTTTCTCTATTATTAATTTAAGAATTAAGATGAAAACATTATGTACATGGTATAGTAACACACGTGATCGTGGACCACAGCCCGTCTTTACCGGTCTCCCTCCTGCACTTACTCTGCTAGTGCATCGTCCCCTGCAATGTCTATCGTGCCACACACCCTGCAGACTAGAACACCGATGCTGATGATGCATCTCTCAACCTAATGAAACTGCAGCAGACATTGATTATAATCCTTTTGTCATCCGGTAATCGCTCTTAAAATTCGCGACACAACTTGTAATACACCAGTGGCTCTTACTATGCGTATGAATAAATCGGAACTGACCACAGAGTATTCTTGAGCGTCTTCCAAATGCCGCCAAACAAATGGACCAACGAGGAAAGTACTTCCTTCACACGGCAATCATCAAGGATGATCTGGAGTGTTCTGTTTCTGCAATCAGTCCAGGTTGATTGAATCAAACACCTCCACTTCATCTAGAGTCCACAAATGAAATGACTATATCAGAAATTTGAAATTGGCTGGTGCCAGGATCAACGATCGTGATATAACAAAAAACAGCACTGCACATTGCTGCCAAACGAGGAAATCTACCAGCTGTCTCACCCTTAATTCAAAATGGGGTTGATTTTGATTCAGCCGATGGTGACGGAAACAATTCATTTCACATTGCGGTTTGAGGGGGACATTTGACGGTAGTCCGGAACTTCCCACTGAGTCCAGCATAAATGCTGGGACTTTAAACTTGAAGGGACAAATCCATTGGAAAAGATAATACAGCGGCCGCACTACTGACTGATAAAATAAATGAAAATAAATAACGACTCTACCTATAAAAGATACCTAATTCAAACCATTATAATAATCTTCATCCAGTATGAAATAAAAGAAGCTTATCTTTGTCGAAATACACATGATATGATGGTAACGATGTGATGTTAAAAAATGTGAGTGGACTCAATTATAACCAGAATCCACATGTGATTTAATCATTTCGTCAAGCCCCAACAGCACTAAAATGTTTCCACAAAAACTTTATCAAGCCCCAACAATCAAATCTCAAGTCTTCTTGACCCGAAGTTTCCACAATTTAGACTTGATAAAAGGAGAATGTCCGGGTTATGTCTTTGGTCAAGGGTGATTCTTATCCTGCGATAAAAGAGTTCATTGTGGCTCATATGAAGTTGGCAACTCAACAAGAATACTTTGACGGATAAGTTGCTCTAGATTTTTTCCAACAATATGAAAATGTGTAAAATCTCTTTCGTGTTTTTTTATAGCTGACAAAGTATCTTTATACATGCTAAAAAGCACGGACTTAGTACTCCTGAAGAGTTTGCTCTTAGCCTTAGCCAGCATTTTCTTGACACGTATCCAAGTGTCGCAGAATCACATGTTCGAGCAGAAGAAAAAAAATCAAATGGCGAACACCAACCATGCTTTTACATTGACATCGACTGTAAAACGTTTTTGCGATGTTGTGCGTAAATGAAGGAACAGGATTTTAAAAAAACTGCAAATCTTCGTTCAGGAACTCAATTACTTTAAATTTATATCTAAGAAAATTAAACATTATAATCATGAGTTAAAAAGGTATATCTTACCTAAAATCACCATGAAACATATTTGCCATAAGTGAAAATTCACAAGAGTTTTTATGAAATTAGCTCTTTCTAGAGCTGTTAAATTAACTTTTTTAAAAATTCAAAATTTTAAACTTCGAGAAAAATTAGTTAAAAAAAATACGTGTTATATGTGCGGTTACTCGGTATAGAATAACTTTTATTTCATTTTCTTCTTCTTCTACTACTTTGTTTTACAAATGTAAATTAAATATGGCCGGAAGGGCGCGAAATTTAAATATTATAGCATTAAGAGTTAGATCACAATAGCGAAATTTCATTTTTTATTTACAATTCAAATTTTTAATTTAAGGTTTAGTTTTACAAATTCAAATTTATTTCATTTGTCGAAACACCGGCCGCGTTGAAGCCTGCAGGGCTTCAAGATTCATCGTCCGGAAGTACAGCCAGTTTAACGATTGGGCGTCTGAGTACTCCGTTTCGTGTTTTGACGTCGGCGACCCTGACCTTTCCGTCCTGCCCTTCGACGACTGCCACGACTCTGCCCATTGTCCATTGTTGTGGAGGGGTATGGTCCTCGTGAATAAGCACGAGTTTTCCCACGTTGAGATTGGGCTGCTCGTGGATCCATTTGGACCGAACCTGAAGGCCAAGCAGATACTCCTTTGACCACTTCTGCCAGAACTGCTGCTTGAGCCAACATAGAAGCTGCCATCTTTTCAAGCATGACATCTGCCGTTCCGGGACCTCCTCTGGGGGCAGTGATCGCAAGGGACTGCCTATTAGTAGATGCGCTGGAGTATGTGCTTCTTCGTCGTTGGGGTCTGCGCTTAGCGGGGCGATTGGCCTTGAATTGAGGATCGCTTCGACCTCGATTAGCACGGTAAGCAGTTCTTCTGCTGTTAGATGTGCATTCCCCACGGTACGTTGTAACAGCGTTTTCACCGCTTTCACTGCCGCCTCCCACAGGCCTCCGAAATGGGGGGCTCTTGGTGTTATGAAGGCGAAACTGAACCCTTCCTCTGCGGCGTACTGGTGAATGGCTTCCTTCCCTCTCTCGAACTCTTCTCCAACTTCCTTGAGGATCCTCTGTGCTCCCACGAAGTTCGTCCCGTTGTCGCAGTGAATCGTCTTCGGAATTCCTCGGCGACCAATAAACCTTTTGAGAGCAAGAATAAAACATTCAGAAGAAAGATTAGTAGCTAATTCAAAATGTACAGCTTTGGAGGTGAAACAGACAAAAACAACTATGTACGTTTTGTACGGTGGCCGACCACGAATTTTTAGAGAGGTATACACTGGGCCACAAAAATCTACGACACATATTAAAAAGGGTCTTTGTGCTCGTAATCGATCTGCTGGCAAATTTCCCATGATTTGTTGGAGCAACTTTGGTTTATACATAAAGCACTGTAGCCATATTTTTTGGCGAAGCAATGCCACCATCGCTTGAGGTCCTGCATGACAGTTTTTTGTATGCAAATACGTCAAGTATACTTTTATGAACTGCGATTTTTTCGTCAATAATAGTGGAAACTTAGCATCGTATTCAATTGGCGCATTCAAAAGACGCCCACCTACTCGAATCAGCGAAAATGAACAATTATTATCTTTAAAATCATGTAAAAATGGATTGAGTTTTTGGATATGGTTTGACAATGTTACTTTTCTTTTAAGCTTTTGAATCTCCTCGGAAAATTCATTATTTTGCACAATTTCAACTATTTTAATAAATGCTTAATGCAACTCTTTTGCCGTAAGTGATTCTTCGAACACTATTGTCTTGTCTTTCAAAACTGCAAAGAATCGCATTGCATGTACAAATGTTGTTACCAACTCTATGTACGACGTCTCCTCTTCAATAAGCTCCATAAGTTTCGTTTGATGATTTTCAACTGCTACAAGAGCAACATTTGTTTTTCGCTTTTCTAAAGCTTCATCCTCTGGAGATAGCTCGAAGTGCGAATTGACTGGCCAAAAGTTTGGATCTTCCAGTAGGAATGGTGGACCATTAAACCATATTGAACCATTCAGTTCATCCACGTTACATCCTCTTGACACAATAACTGCTGGATTTTGATTTGTTGGGACATGTTTCCATGATACATTGTTCGTCCACTCTTGGATTTCCGAAACTCTGTTTGCAACAAAGGTTGCAAGTGAAGTTGGATGGGTTTTTATCCAATGCAGAGTTATTTTGGAATCGGTCCAAAAAACAATTTGCTCAACGTCAAGATTCAACATCGCCGATACTCTATGCCATAATTTAGAAAGAGTATGCGCTGCGCAAAGTTCCAACCGCGGAAGCGATTTGGTTTTCAAAGGGGCCACTTTGGACTTTGCTGTTAATAGCGTCGACTTGATACTTGCCGTGCTTTGACTCCGGATATAAATGCAACATCCGTAAGCTCTCATCGATGCATCGGCGAACCCATGAATTTGAATTTTTGTATTCGAATGGGTTTCGACAAACCTTGGTATTTTTATCTCGGAAAGTTGGGAAAGGTTTGTTTTAAAATTTTCCCAACATGTATCAAGGCGCAATGGAATCGACTCATCCCAATCAAGTTTTGCAATCCAAAGCTCTTGTAGAAGAATTTTTGCTTTGGTAACGATGGGACACAACAAACCAAGAGGGTCAAACAGACGAGCAGAAACTGAAAGAATATTTCGTTTGGTGGCTCGTAGATCATGAAAAGACTCTTCTAAGTTGAAAGAAAATGTATCTTCCTTGGGCTGCCAACAAATTCCAAAAGTTTTTGTAGAGTCTGAATCGTTAAATTTTATGGATTTTTCTGTACTTTCAGCACTGTACAATTCTGGATGATTTGAATACCATTTTGCCAACTGAAACCCATCCTTTTTTAATACTTCTTGTATTTCATATTTAATAGTTTTAAGGTTTCAATCTCATCGGCACCGGTTAAAAGATCATCCACATACAAATCTTTTTGAACAATTCTTGACCCTGTAGGATATGAATCTTTGAAGATATCGCCCAACATCTTCAAACACCGTATTGCTAAAAATGGCGCTGGTGACGTGCCATACGTAACAGTGTTAAGACGAAAATATTGTAATGGTTGAGAGGGATTCTGCCTCCACACTATGAGCTGGTAAATCAAATGCTCTTCAGCAATGAGAACTTGCCGATACATTTTCGCAATATCAGCCGTAATGGCATACTTATGAGTACGAAAACGGAGCAATGTCGAAAACAGCTCCTCTTGAATGGTTGGCCCAACCATCAAGATGTCATTCAGAGAAACTTGAGTAGGCGTTTCACATGACGCATCAAAAACTACTCGTAGTTTAGTACTTGTGCTTTGCGGTCGCAAGACACACTGATGTGGAATGAAATAGTGTGGGTTTTTGGGAATCTCGTTATTCGTTGGTGACATATATGTCCCAATGATAGATATTCATTCATGAAATCCAAATACATTGCTCTCAAATCATTATTTATTGAAATTTTGCGCTTAAGTGCAAGGAATCGACGTTTGGCAGCTTCAAACGATGATCCAAGCGAATTCGGTGAAGATTTAAATGGCAATTTTACCTCAAACCGACCCATGGGCAAAAGTTTTGTATTTTCCACAAAATGATCTTCGCACATTTTTTGTTCTGGCGTTAGAAACTTTTTTGTCTCTCCCGGAATTTCTTCCATTGACCAGAATTTTTGAACGATTGTATCCAAGTCTGGTAATTCCTCAGACTGGCATACCAAATTACATTGTTTGATATTAGAATTTATATTCTTGGGATATTTTCCAGATACAATCCAACCAAGCAGGGTTTTTTGAATGGTTGGGTATTCAGGACCTTGTTTGATTTGACCAACAGATAACAACTCAAAAAATGTTTCTGCCCCTATTAATAAATCAATTTTTTGAGGCTTATTGAAATGAGGATCGGCCAGTTGAATATTAGGTGAAATATTCCAATTCGCTGTATTTATAGCGTGATCGGGTTGATATTTCGAAATTGAATTCATAACCCAATAATCTGCAGAGAATGAATAGTCACTAAATCGTGACTTTACTTCAACCTTTGCGCAAGCTCTTCGGTTATGAAGTTTATTTGCGAACCCGAATCAAGTAACGCTCTTGCTGGCATGTATTCGCCCGTAATGCTTTTAATGTGTACGATAGCAGTAGCGAGAATGACTTGATCAGTCAAAGCCGAGGCATGCATAGCTTGGAAGCTTGTTGAAGGTTGGGTTGATGATGCACCATTGAAAGTTGTTTCATATTGATGTAACAACGTATGATGCGAGCGATTACAAACACTACACCGACTCAATTTGCATTTTGAGACTGTATGTCCTTTTCGAAGGCAGTTGATACAAATTGGAACACCCTTAGCGTATTCGAATCTTTGCAATACAGGCAGTGCAGTGAATGCTTGACATGTCGTTATAAAATGTTCATTCGATTTGCAATATAAACATTTCGATTTATTTTGTTGCGAGTTTACACAGGCAAATGAAGACTTTTGATTTCGATGACGACATGAATCTTGTTTCGGTTTGGATTGCTTATCAGAGGATTTATATTTTGCACTTGAAGCTTCTTCAGCAGAAAGATGCTGATATCTTTTATTAAGAGCTTCTTCACAGTCTTTCCATAAAGGAAGAGTACTGTAGTCTAACTGTTCTTCCCATTTAGACCTCGTGATTGCATCCACCTTTGACATAACTAAATGTATTATAATCGCGTTTGTGATATTCTTTTCATCTCCCAATGAAAGTAGCGAATCATAGATTGCAGAAACTGTATCTATCATGCTTCGCAATGAAGACGCAGATGGCTTGGAAATTTATTTTAATTCGAAAAGTGTTGAAACATTGTCGAAAAAAATTAAACAATTGTTATCGTAAACTTTCTTTAAACTAGCAAGCGCCTTAGGATAATTCTGTTCCGTAATTTGGAAAGCCTTTACTGTTCCTAAGGCTTCACCTGATAAACATGAGATAAGGTGATTAAATTTTTCGATATCCGGAAGCATCGGATCATTATCAACTAAGTTTTCGAAAAGACTGATAAAATTCTTGTATTCCGAATATTTACCGCTAAATTTCGGAAGAGACATTTTGGGAAGTCGAGAATGATGAGGATTACTGAAAGAGTAGTCAACAGCATTAGATTGACGCCTCTTGTTCATAAACGATAGAAGTAAAGACTTTGTACCTACACAAACATCTTCTAATTCCCCACGAACAATATCGCTATGATCAGCTGATTCGATTGACATTTCATAAGTTGATCAATGTATGAATTTAATATATCCAACCGACATTCTAGTTCTATTGGATTAAGCGACAAAGTTTTTTGTTCTAATCCCGTTTTAATACGAATGATGTTGCTTTTAATTACTAACCGCTGATGTTTTAACTGATCAAGGTTTGTGTCCTTGATTGGAGAAGTTTGCCTTTTCTTGCCGGTCATATTGATTTAAACACAAATAATTTTATAAAAACTGAACAAAATTATTTTTCTATTTGGAATTAGTTTATCCAGAATTGTTCAAATTGTTTTGAATTAAAACTATCGGAATTATTCGAAAAATTAGCTTATTTTCATACGAAAATCCCGAAGAAATTAATTAAACCGTATTAATTTGCCCTCTAAAAGTACTTGAGAGTGCTAGGACGCCATATGGCCCTAGGCTCAATGATAGGAAAATCCCTATGCACACCTCCGCGTGGTAGAGGGCGGGTAACGCTAACGTGCAGGGGGACCGAATGGATGCCGGGATAAGCAGACAACCCAGCTATGCTGGTCAGGGCACAAACTTGTCCTCGGGATGGTTAAAAGCCCCCTTAAGGCGGATGAACTGCAGGTGGCGGTCAACGGCATGATAGTCTGGTGGCGGAGGAGCTTTTTTTGGTAAAAGGCCAACGGCAGCAGCAGGTAGCGTCTGTAACCCATATTGGGCGGCTACAAAAGGCGTCTGTTTTCCCACAGTGGGCGGCCTCGAGCAGCTATGTGTTTGACCATACAAAAGGCGGGTGTGCCTGTCAAATCTGAGCTTATGTATGTTATTAATCATATCTCGGAAAACACCATGGTGGAAGGATATATGCAAATACATGAATTATGACAACAAATGGAAATGAGTCCCCAAGAGGTAATCTTTTTATAGAAAATCCTTCTGTAGCTTCGGCTGCAGTAAACCGCACATCGGATTTGGGGGTAGGCATCGTTCATGTACGAGCGTCAATCAAGACGCCATAATAATAAATGAATCGTTGACAAATAGAAGAAGTCTTTCAAGAAGCGCAAATGTTACTTTTGGCTACCGCATACGTACGAAAATTGGAGCATGGAACGTTCGATCCTTGTACAGCGATGGTAGATACGAGCAGGTTGAGCGTGAAATGCTTCGCCTAAAGATCAGTATCCTGGGCATAAGCGAAACTAAGTGGAGAGGAAGAGCTGAATACAGATCAGACACTGGACAGACGAGAATGCTGTATTCCGGCGAAGATGAAAGAGAGGGTGGCCAAAGACTGCATGGTGTCGGAATTATGTTGAACGAAGAAGCGAGGCGTAGTTTGATCTCATGGGCGCCCATTTCTGCGAGATTAATGACAGCAAGGTTTCGTTCAAAAATTCGTAACGCCACAATTATTCAGTGCTACGCCCCCACAAATGAAGCGACCGAGGAAGACAAAACCGCATTCTACACTCATCTTAACTCGGTTTACAGTAGTGTTCCGAGAGCCGACATCATAGTCGTTATGGGAGACCTTAATGCCCAAGTCGGTTCAGACAATTACGGACTGGAACGCGTGATGGGAAGAAATGGCGTGGGGTCACGGAATGAAAATGGTGACTTGCTTGTCGACTTTTGTAACGCGAATCGTCTTGTGATAGGTGGGACTGTATTTAAGCATAAGACGTGCAACAAAATTACCTGGGTGCATCCGGATGGTCAAACCGAAAACCAAATTGATCATATCATGATTCAGCAGCGATGGAGGAAGTCTATGTGTGATGTCCGGAGTATAAGAAATGCCGATGTGGGAAGCGACCACCATTTGGTTCTGATGAGTCTCAAACTACGAACCGCTGCCGTACAAAAACCAGCGCAGGATGCAGCAAGGAGAACAAAATTCATTACTAATGCTTTAAATGACCCCAACATATGTCGAAACTATGTCACCACCCTTAACGACAGAGCCTCGTCATTAAATGGAATCCAGAATTCAACAATTGATGAGATGTGGGGTGAAATTAAAAGTGTTTTTATGGAGGCTGGATCCGAAACTGTACCCAAGCGAACGAGACGTAGAGACTCTTGGATATCCCAAGACACCTGGGATAAGATCGAACTTCGCAAATCGTTGAAAATCCAAATAAATGCCGAAGCTGATGTTCAACGAAAGGCTGACTTGCGAAGAGAGTACCGCATTGCACATAAGATGGTCTACCGCTGTGTGAGACGTGACAAGAGGGTGAAGTTGGATGGACTCGCAGATAATGCGGAAAGCGCTGCCATAAGAGGAGATATCCGGGAATTGTACCAAATAGCCAAAGATGTTATCGGGAAAAAAAGCAACACCAATCATCCTGTAATGGATGTGGATGGCACACTTTTGGTATCAATTGAGGATCAGCTTCGTAGATGGAAGGACCATTTTTGTGCCCTGCTTAATGAGGATTCAGTTGAGCAGAGTGCTGAAGTGCCCCAACTAAACGAGATGCGCAGGTCCTATAGGGGTATTGACATCTAACCCCCGTCAGAATCGGAAATTCGTACATCAATAAATCTCCTCAAAAACAACAAGGCAGCTGGACTGGACGGAATACCAGCTGAATTCCTGAAAGCCGATCCCGTAGCAGCGGCTAGTATTTTACATCCGCTGATACAAAACATTTGGGAAAACGAAAGCTATCCCAGGGACTGGAAGGATGGTGTGATTGTTAAGTTGCCAAAGAAAGGTGACTTAAAGAATTGCAACAATTGGCGTGGTATCACCGTTTTGTCCGTTTTCCCAAAACTAATGGCAACAATCATACTCGAGCGAATAAAGGATAGAATCGAGTCTACACTCAAGAGGCATCAAGCTGGCTTCCGCAGTGGTCGATCGTGTGTCGACCATATCAACACCCTGCGTATCGTCCTCGAGCAGTCGATGGAATATCAATCACCGCTTTACCTCATGTTCGTGGATTTTGAAAAGGCCTTTGATCGAGTTAACCGAGAATGTATATGGAGATCGTTGCTTGGTAGAGGAATTCCACCAAAAATTGTTGCCATTATTAAAGAGTCCTACAACAACGCAAGGTGTTTTGTTTTGCACAATGGGCAGCTATCCGACTCCTTCGTAGTGCAACAGGGTGTGAGACAAGGGGATGTTCTATCGCCAATTCTCTTTCTGCTGGCGATGGACGACGTATTGACGGCCAGTGCTGGTACAGCTGAGCGACAGGGCATTCAATGGAGACCGTTCGAAAGGCTCAGTCATTTAGACTATGCCGATGACATATGTCTACTGGCAAATAACATCAGTGGGCTGAACGGGATGTGCCAAGCACTGCAAGTGAAGGGAGAGTCGAGTGGTCTAAGAATTAACAGCAAAAAGACAAAAATAATGCTCACAGGCCGCTCCACACAGCAGCGTATTATTTTACGCCAGACGCCAGTTGAAGTAGTGGAACAATTTAACTACCTTGGCAGTATTGTTTCTGCAAACGGTGGTACGGATCTGGACGTTAAAAGTAGAATAAATAAAGCTCGTGCTGCCTTCGGTACTCTGTCCCCAGTTTGGAAATCCAGTCAAATCTCCTTACGCACTAAGTTGAGATTCTTCGAATCCAATGTCAAATCCGTGCTGTTATATGCTTGTGAAACCTGGAAAGTCACGTCTACCATTTCGAAGAAATTGCAGGCTTTTGTGAATCGCTGTCTTCGCCACATCCTAAAGATTCGCTGGCCACAAATAATATCAAATGAGGAATTGTGGCGCAGGACAAGTCAAGAGCGGCTGGACGTCGACATAAGAAAGCGTAAATGGCGTTGGATTGGTCACACACTGAGGAAACCAAACGATGAAATTGCAAAGCAGTCCTTTGAATGGAATCCTCAGGGTGCACGGCGGGTTGGAAGACCAAGAACAACATGGAAATCAACTGTCTTAGCGGAAGCAGAATCCCAGAGAAAGACGTGGCCACAGCTTAAGTACCTTGCAGCAGACCGTGAAGGATGGAGACGTTTTGTTGACGCCCTATGCCCCAGCCGGGGATACAGGACACGATGATGATGATTAATTTGCAATTTAAATTAATTGACTTGATTAGTGTAAATTAACCAAAATATAGTGACTAGGTTAATTACCGAAAAATAATAAAACTTTAAAAAGTTGTTTGCTGAACACACTCTTCACCCACTGATAACTTTGCTTCGCTGGATACGACCTACTAACTTGACAAGTGAAACTCAACGAAATAAAATTTCAACGAAAGAGAAAGAGAGAACTGTCAAGTCAAATGTCAACTCGATTTGCAAAGCGATGTAAACAACTTTCAATTTCGAGAAATCGGTCGGTTTTAATTAATTTATCAATTAAATAATAATGACGTTAATTGAAATAATTATTTGATTTAAGAAGCGAAGGCGAATTTTATTCGGAAACACTCACAAAGAAGAAAAACAACGATTTTGCCAGTGGGTATGACTTTACGACATGAGTGGCGACAGCGGCGGCGGCGGCGCACAGTGCGTCGAATCTATGAACATGGTGGACAAAAATCTGTTTTACAAAAAATATGGCTTTTGTGTGTAAAATAGGTCTTGAAAACACAAAAGAAAGTGTAATTCAATCAACACAGAGAATTTAAGTGCCATATGATAATTTCAAGATGACTATTAAGCTTAAACAGAAGAAAGAAGGTTGATTTAAAAAAATGCAAAATAGATTGTTTTACTAAAATTTGAATTCTTTTCCAGATTAATTTTTATGTTAGATATTTGAATGTTTTTGACATTAACATTATGTGTTTTGTACTTTTATTAAATGATTTAAGCTATACAATGTCAATTTTTGTCCAAGCTTGAAGCTTTTCAACTGACCCATATCGTTCATGTTGGACTCCTCAACTTGAACAATTTGTTAACATTATTTCATACACAAAAATTTTAATGGTCTGCAACCGAAGAACAACGGGGACTTTTCCATAGCCAGTATTATCTTCCAGCAATTTCAAAGGGGATAATGCTGTCAGAAAAAGGAGTTCGTCTATGTTTTTAAAATCAGTAAAGAGTTGTTTATACTGACTATGCCCAGAACTTCCGTTAAAGCTCCACTTGCAGATTAAAGTAGCAGTCGTGGCATGTTGTATTTCAGAAATGTCTGCAATACTTTCTCCAGTCTTACTCAGTAGTTCTTGGAGGTCAACAGATGCAGTTATTTATGTTGCCTTCCTCTGCCTAGGAAGCATTTGTTTTTTAAGCTTTCTCAGTTTGTATAAGCTGGAAAAACAATCTTTATGCAACGCATTAATAACTGATTGTAGAACATTATACTTTTTACTGAGAGATCGAGGTCTAAATACAATGCTAAGGCCTCTTGTGGAGTTATACATTTTTTTCGCCAGAATAACGTCCAGATAGTTCTGCTACAAACTTAAGCTCTTCACTGGAGTTTGAGAGCTAACGATCCTCAACTCTACGTTTTTTGGTCTTGTGGGAAGCAACTTCAAATGATTTTTGAGGTCTTCCGCGACTAGATCCCGGTGTATTATTTAAAGCATTATTGGTCATAATATCTAAAATACTGGCAGGAAGTATAAAATCACTTTTTAACCACACTTCATGACGTTTGAAAAGTAGAGCGTGGTTTCTTGAGCAAGCATTGTTTCCACCGATTATCAAGATTTAAGTAAAAAAAACTTGACTTTTTGGCTTATATCACTTTTTATTGAACTAGAACAATTGGTTATTTTCAATTCATTTAATATCAAACTGGTAACTTCTTCAATTCTAGAGCTTTTAGTAAAAGAAACCCATTTTTCAAAAAATTTTTGGTTTCTTATCGGTTGACTTTGTTGTACCAAAAGTTAAATATTTTGCAGGTTAGCAAAAATTAGCAATGAAAGTTTTTATTTTTGGAAAGTACAATAATGGACAAATACAATGACATAAAAATTTTTGATATACTTTGATATACTTTTTTTAAAACTCAACTTAAAAGAATTTGTCATGCCTCAAAATAGGACTCTTTTTGATAAATTAATAAAAATACTAATTCCACCAAAAAATAAACTAAAAAAATTCATACCAGCTCCAAAGGTATCCATAATTATTATTCACAAGAACAAATATTGATAACAGCAGTAATTTTTTTACACGAGATCAGTTATCGCACAACAAAATCTAATTCTAAACTAAAACTGAAGCTAAAATTGCCTCCACTGCTGATAACAATGCCGCTAATCGGCCAACAGGAAGAGAGCAAATCAATAAAAGTTACATATTAGAGTTATTAAAGATGTTCTTGTTGAGCTCCACAGCAATTTAGCTTTAAATCACACATTCACTTTTTTTATTTTTGTCCACTGGTCAACGCACTGTGCGGCGCGGCAAATTCAGCGATAGGCAACGAGAATAAATTGTTGCGAATTATTAGTTTAAGCTCACTTTAATTGAATTTTACTTATAAAAAGTTAATAAAATGCAAACTTCATTTCACCAAAGTTGTTTCGTTTGTTCACCACAATATAATAATTTTGAATTAAAGTGACAAAGATTGAAAGTGGGTGCAGTAATAATTTAATTTGAGAAGAAATAACTCAAAAATTGCAATTAAATTGTTTTGTTTATATTATGCACTTTCAATTTTTGTTGTTACCTCTTTGCTTGACGTATCATCTTCTTTTGACGTCACTTCCCTTTGGCACTGTTGGCATATGCACTTCTCATGCATTGGAGTGGATACTGGAGTCCTAGCGCTTCGGTGGTGATGTCTCCGGACAATCGTTTTTAGCCAAATTTTATGGTAGGGTGGTTTCCTTTGGTCGAGATGATTGTATTATTTTTTACAATAATGCACTCACGCACGATGGATTCTACCGATTTTTTTAAGTGTTCTTTTTTAACAATAAACCGCGTCGCGTATATACAATTTAAAGCATATATATGCATATACTAAAAAACGCGAATTTGGTTACAAATTTATTTATTTTAATTAAATTAAACTTGTCCCTGTTCGGGCGCCATGAAAATTCACAAGAGTTTTTATGAAATTAGCTCTTTCTAGAGCTGTTAAATTAACTTTTTTAAAAATTCAAAATTTTAAACTTCGAGAAAAATTAGTTAAAAAAAAATACGTGTTATATGTGCGGTTACTCGGTATAGAATAACTTTTATTTCATTTTCTTCTTCTTCTACTACTTTGTTTTACAAATGTAAATTAAATATGGCCAGAAGGGCGCGAAATTTAAAAATTATAGCATTAAGAGTTAGATCACAATAGCGAAATTTCATTTTTTATTTACAATTCAAATTTTTAATTTAAGGTTTAGTTTTACAAATTCAAATTTATTTCATTTGTCAAAACAATAAGTCTTTCATTAACGTTGGCTGTATTCATCCGTTCGCGCATTAAATCATTTAATTCCTCTGGAAGCTGTGTGAATGTCCATTTGAGTACATACTCGCAATTTCTGTTCATCGATTAGACGTTGATTCCTTGTGTAGTTAGACATGTTAGGAAAATGAGATTTGAGAGCCTTCAGCCATCTCAGTCTCGTGAACAGGATTCCTCAGAAATTTTGCTGTCAATTAATTGAGGAAAGAAAATATTGGACTCGCTTGCTCAGTTTCTGACACTGAGCCATCTGAGATCTCATTTTCCTGAACACACCTGTTGATTGCCAGTAGTGGCCCAAGTAGAATTCGTTTTAAAATGTTACCACACTGTGACGACACATCAGCATTTGAACGACACAGTCAAAGTGTACTTATGAACACAAAACTCGATTTGTTACCTTTTTATCACTTTGTTGATTAGACTGATTCAAAAAATTAAAATATCTTCGATTTTCAATGCCACTAGTTTTTTAGATAGAGTTTAATGAAATAATAATCCTGGCAAAATTTCAGCCCTTTAGGTCAATATTTAGAGGTCGCTCATTGCTACTTTCTGTTTTCCATACAAATCGTATGGGAACTTTTTTTTGATTCCTTCTTTATTTTATAACTTTAGAAACGGTAATCATACAGAAATGATCAAGGTAGAATCTGAAAGAAGATTTGATGTTCTTTAAAAAAGGTCCTAACTTCTTATCTAATTAATGTACTCTTTCCAAAGTTATTCAAGGTCAGAGTGGTATTCGTGGTGAATTTCAAAGTTTTTTGGATTCCGTGTTGAAAAAACCAGCTATAATACAAGGTGTTTTGCAAAAGTTGTAACAAAAGGCAAGTGCGTGTAAGCTGAAATCAGACCAGAAAAAAATCCTTTTAGAGCGGGGTCTATTTCCCTCCATTTAGGCGGGAAGGGCAATTTTCTAAAAAAATTGGTTTTCAAAAAGAAAAAATATTAAAAATCAACGGCAATACTTATAGTGTCATGCTTTTATTTCTTTTAAAGTCAACAATCCATTATTTAACTAACTTTTTAAAAAAAGTTGTTTTTGTGGATATTTTTTGAAAAAATTAATTTCAAACTTAAGTTTAAAAAATTAAAAAGTGATTTTATTTTTTAAATATCTTTTTGAAAAATGTTTCGTTGTCAAGTACAATTTTTGTTTATGGATTTCAATACCTTTCTTAATTTTTGATCAGATGCTGAAAACCGCAGGGTAAAATAATTTGTAGTTTCTGAGAAAATTGAAAATAACAAAAACTAAGTTTCTTGTTATTTGACGCCCTGGAATTTAAATTGTTCCTTCCTACAAACACCCAATTTCCAGTAGTAGTAGTAGTAGGTGTTTTAATTTTCAATTTTCTCAGAAACTACAAATTATTTTAGCCTGCGGTTTTCAGCATCTGATCAAAAATTAAGGAAGGTATTGAAATCCATAAACAAAAATTGTACTTGATAACGAAAAATTTTTCAAAAAGATATTAAAAAAATAATAGTCCAGTAACCTTGTAGTTTCATAGGACTGAGACCTTGCGTCAGGTCCGGTAGTTCTGATTTTTTGCTGAGTTGTTTATGATGTTGGCCTAGTGATAAATCTGATTTTTCGACCTCGAGCGCCGAACGCAACATTGGTAAAAATCCACTTATTGGCCATTTTAACCATTACGCCTTAATTTCCGAATAAAACATTGCTCTACGATTTCAACCTTACCAAATTTGCTTCAATTTGAGTCCAAAGCCGGTTCTGTAGATATAACAGTTTCCAAGGAACGGGTTTTCAAAATATAACAATAAAAAATTTAAAACAACAAGTAGTATATAAAACAGTATAATAACAAAAACATGGTCTTTGACATTATGCTGCATCAAAGCAATAGAGCGTGTAGATTGGGCCAAAAGAAGAAAACAATAGTACTGGATGGGGGTATATCCCCCCGTTTCGGCGGGAGGGGCCATTTTAGGAAAAGTTGACTTCAAATAGAAAAATAGCTTTAAAAAAACAATGGTAATATCTGGACGAAAATCCTTTTGCCCATCTTAAAGCCAGAAATCCATTCTTTAATATTATTTTTAAATAAAGTATTTTTAGCTAATAGTTTTTGAAAAATTTACTTTCAAACTCAAAATTTTGAGAAAAAGACGATTTTTTTTTTTGTTAATCTATTTTTTTTTATTTAATGGTATTAAGTACTATTTTTGTTTTTGATTTTCAATGTCCTCATTAATTTTTAGTTAAACCAAATGCTAAAATTACTTCTAGTTTTTGAGAAAACTGAAATTAACATGATCAACTTCAACTGAAATTAATATGAAAAAAAAATAACAAAAAAAAAACACGAAAACACTTTCGCGGTTTTTTGGATTTTTACCAATGTTGCGTTCGGCGCTCGAGGTCGAAAAATCAGATTTATCACTAGGCCAACATCATAAACAACTCAGCAAAAAATCAGAACTAACGGAACTGACGCAAGGTCTAATGTATATAGTTACTGGACTATCGTATATTTATGTCTGTGTGTCAGTATGGTCAGTGTCGATGTCAGTGCCGTCCGCTCGGTAAGTAGTGTCAGTGCTGTCTTTCGGTTCGCAATCCCACAATCGGTTATCCTGATGGATCATTCGCCCCGAATGAAGGACTCCAGTGTTTCATATTTTCAGCTATGGTCGTCGTCTTGTTTGGACCTTCATGTTCGCCGACCTTCTCCACCCCATATCTCCCATGTGCTAGTTTCTCTACGACCTTATAGGGTCCTAAAAACGTTGGTCTTAGTTTCATTCCCGTTCCGAACTGGGTACGCTTGATGGCGACCAGTTCTCCTTGCTCATACTCTGTCTCCGGTTTCCGAGCCTTATTGTAACATCTCTTATTTTCCGCTTGTATAGCGGTGATGTTCTGGCACGCCTCCCTTCTTATGTCATCTCGTTCTTCGTGGAGTTCCTGTATCGTTAGCTCATCTAACCATTTTCGCATCTCTGGACATTCAGGCAGTCGCATTTCCATCCCGGTTAGTATCTGAAATGGACTTAATTTCGTGCTCCTTGTTGGTGAACTATTGATGATCTGCTGCACCCCGTCTATGTGCTTATACCAGTTTGCTGAACTCCCTAGACAGGCTTTTGTGAGCATCGGAACGAGGATCTTGTGGACTCTCTCCACCTGTCCATTTCTTCGTGGCACACCCGTTGCGATTGTCAGATGTTGGATATCCTCTTCCATACAGTAACTCTCGAACAGAGTTGACGTGAAAGCCGTTCCCTTGTGTCATTGAGATGATCCTCCGTGGATTACCGAAAATACTCGCTTGTTTTCTCAACCGATCCACAACCTCTGCTGTTCCCGTGCTCTTCGTCAGATAAAGCCAAACGAACTTAGAGAAAGCATCTACCACCACCAAGATGTGGTTATATAGCTTATGAGTCTGTTCCATCGGTCCTACATGGTCTATGTGATATGTTCCAAGCGGTTTATCTTCTTTGTTAATTGGTCGCAGTAAACCCTCTTTCTTACCAGCTTTAGATTCGGTTATAAGACACTTCACACATCTTCTTACTGCTTCAGTTACCTTCTTGGTCACCCCTGGTATAAAGTAGGTTTTCTCTAACAAATGTTGGGTTTTCTTAATGGAAAAATGCCCCTGCTGATGTGCGATACCAATTTTTTCCCTCTCCATATCCATTGGTATTACCACAAGTTCCTTAACGGGATCCTTGCATAACACCCCCGCTTTCATGAAGAAATCTTCATACGGATCCTTCTCTTAAATCTTCCGGACTGCTCTTGTCCAATCATCTCGTTCTTGTGCTTCTTTTATTCGGTGATTGACCGAATCTTCCATCATAAGACAGTATACTCTACTCAATGCGTCAACGTGCTTCATCTTGGAACTAGATCGATGTTCGATTTCATAATTAAACTCCTGCAGAAACATTGCGCATCGAGCTTGCGCACCGGTACTTCTTGCTTCTTCATAGTCTGTGTGAAAGCATTACAGTCAGTTATTGTTTGAAATTGTAGACCTAACACATAAACTCTCCACTTCTTCAGTGCCTCGATAATAGCCAATACTTCTAGCTCATATGAATGAAATTGCTCTTCCGATTTGCTGGTCTTCCGGCTCATGAACTGCACTGGATGTAGCATTTGGTCTTCCACGTCCTTCTGTAGCAGCACAGCCCGATACCCAAACTTACACGCATCTGTGTGGACTTCGGTTTCAGCGCGAGGGTTAAATAATCTCAGAACAGGCGCTTTGATTAACGCTGACTTAAGCTGTTCAAAAGCGACTATTTGTTCGGATTCTAACACAAATTTAACATTTTTGCGCAACATATCGGACAGTGGCTTTGCAATAGCTGCATACCCTTCAACAAATCTCCTAAAATATGACGTCAGGCCCAAGAAACGTTGGAGCATTTTTTGGTCCTTCGGAACTGGATATTCGGTGATTGCTCTCGTCTTCTCTGTTGATGGCTTAATGGTGCTGTTCTCGATTATGTATCCCAGGAAGTTGATCTTTGTTCGCAGAAATTGAAACTTCTCCCAATTTAGACGCAATCTATACCTCGTTGCAACTTCCAACACTTGCTTCAGCTTCTCAATACCCTCGTCATCGTCTTTGAACGGTATGATGAGATCGTCCATATATACTTCCACCACTCGATTTTGGATTAGTGTCCTATAAATTGCGTGTATGTATCTAGTAAATACTGCTGGCGAGTTCGATATTCCAAATGGAACATACAAAAATTCAAATTGTTCGTCTTGTGTAACGAATGCTGTGTATTTCCTTGAGTCGGGATCCATCGGAACATGGAAGAAACCATCCTTCAAATCTAGAGTCGTAAAGAGTTTTGCGCCTTGCAGACGTTCAATCACCTCATCCATTTGCGCCATTGGGAAATTATCTCTGATTATCTTTTCATTTAATTTCCGATAATCGCAGCATAACCTTTTCGTCCCATTCTTTTTCATCACTAACACAATCGGTGATGCGTACTCAGACTTACTTGGTTGTATAATCTTTTCCTTCAACCAGATCTTGACTTGTTCGCGTACCACAACTTGATCAGCATACGCCATTCTTCTAGGTCGTTGAAACACAGGTACATCATCTTTCAATATAAGCTTCATTGTTACAGGTGGCGGTTCTTCTCCTATCGGGTTATAGCCTTCAATCAGAGATAACAGTAATTCACGTGTTTTTACGTCAAGATGACTTAGTTCAAGTTCCCTCGTGAAACAGTTTTCTTCAGCACCCAACCAGATTTCACCAAACGTGTCTCCAAGTTCAGAAACTTCGCATCTTTCCTCAGTTCCTTTTTCATCATTATTCCATTGACTCAAGTTTTCCTCGTCATTTCGGACGACTTCACGTGCTCCATTTTCAGCACTTTCAACTTCACGCATCCCTTCATATGTACTGCCACGCTCACGCATCTCTCTATCGGCACCTTCATGCTCACGTACCCCTTTATCTGTACTCTCATTCCCAATCTGGGCCAACGACTCACCTCGTATAGGTATCCCTTGAATTCTGTTTTTTCCTAAACTGGGCACCCTCATTAGTAACAACTAAGGGTGATTTTTTTCAGTCAAAGTTGAACATAACTTGAGGATTTTTATTTTCAACTTGTGAATTTGTTTTTATTCACTCAAAGTTGACGTTTTCAACTTCCGATTTTCAACTCTAGAGTTGATCAACTTCAGATTTTCTCAACTCCCGGAAAAAGTAGAAGTTGGCAGAGCAAACTTGAGAGTTGACACAAAAATATTGTTTTTTTCTTTTGTAAATGCATAGGTACAAACATTTTGCTTTGTGCTCTTCATTTTTCAAAACAGAAAAATTAAAAAAACCTATACTGTTCCGAAACAATTTATTAGCATTATCGTTTTTGGGAAAATTGGACATCATTTTATTCGGCCAGTGATAGTGAAGATGATGGAAATGACGAGCCATTATACCTTGAAAGAAGACAGTAGAAGATGTTGCCGTGCGTTGGAATTGAAAAGTGGGATGACCGAGCCCAACGGCGCTTGGAGGGGTGGCAAAAGGGCATTTCCCCCCTTGGCTCTGGATAATACAACGCTGCCAACACATTTTTAAATTTTCATTAGGGACCTATGGACTTTTGGCAAATACCTGTCTTTTTTCTGTCTAAGTCCATGATTTACGGGGCCTGGAAGGATACACCCACACCTTTTGAAAAAATCTTGCGGGCGCCTATGACCATCAGTTTATATATAACTTTCGCCTTTTAAAGCCAACACTGATATTGCTAGATTTACTTAAGGATGCACTCCCTTGTGACGACAGACGGTACATGCATATGTATATAAATGTTGGGCAGAAGATTATCGTTTCGTTTTTGGCACTGCAGTAGCCCGGGCCAAATTTAATAATTATTTTAGAAGTATAGTTATTTACGCGATATCGATAGTTCTTCTTCAAGTGATGTATGTTGCACTTTGAGGAAGTGTGCATCTAATTTGTTCGGTATGGGTGAGATGGTGGCGATTTGTATGTAGGTACAGATATCTATAAGTCTTACATAGACGCTATGAAAAAATTAATAAAACGTGCCAACAACCACAACAGGGATTTCTTTTTTTTTTTGCATCTTTAATTACTTTATCAGGCATTGTTTTTAAATTTTATCTGCCTACACACATCAATTTCACACAAAATAACACAAATTTTGATAAAAATCAGTTTTTTTGACCGAATTGCTTCAAATTTAAATTTTAAAATGACAGTTCATGGATTATTTTCACAAATATCCCAGGGATATTTTTCAAATCAGAAGTTGGCCAACTTTAGATTTTCAACTCGGGAGTTGAGAACAATATTAGTGAATAAAAAGGAATTTCAACTTGTGTTTCTACTCTCGAGTTGAAGTCAACTCTCAAGTTGGTCAACTTGAGAGTTTGCTTCAAGTTGAGCAATAGTGAAAAAAATGGCTCTAAATCTATCATCTCGAGAAAATCATTCCCTAACACCGCCGCATATTGAATTTCACTTTCTTTGACCACATGAAATTGGAGTTCCAATGTGGTCTCATCTACTACTGTTGTCAATAAAACATTACCCATAGTTGTGATGCGCTGTTGACCTATACCTAACAAACTTTTCTTCTCTGCATTAAGTTCAACAAAATTCATTAAAGCTAAACTATCGTACCTGAGCAGACAAAGATCACTTCCGGTATCAACGAGTGCGCTGAATATACAACCTCCAATAAGAATGTCTCTAAATATTCGGTTTGAACCAATAGCTCAATTCATTCGAGCCTCCGGATAAGTGTTGCCGCGAACAACTGATGATGCAGTATGCTCGCGTCGTTCATAGACTCGCCGATGAGTTGGTTGTTGTTCGGATCTGCAATCACGTGCCCTGTGTCCTTCTTGGTTACACCGAAAGCACTTAAATGTTGATGTTGAGGCTCTACAATCTCTGGCTAGGTGTGATGTCTCTTCACATCTAAAACACGACTTTAATTTTCTTTCTACTTTAACAGGTGTCTGAAATTGAACGCTTTCTCTTGGTCCATATATGGAACGCGTATTTCCTCTCGTGCTTGGTGGCTGGGAAACTGACCCTTTCATTTTCTCATATATTCGAGGCTGGATCTTCAACTTGCTTATCGTGGCTGCTTGGAATAGAACTGCTTTATTCTGTCTTGCATCTGGTATCCCTTCCACGAAATATTCAATTAAGCTCTCATCATCTAACGCAATAGACTTTCTTATTTCTATTAAGCAATAAAGGTACTCTAGTAGGGTTTCTGATGCTTTTGTTTGCCTATTCTTTAGTTTTCGGTGGACTTCTGCAGATGACATGGTTGAACTGAACTCTTTAGAGAGAGTTCTTTTCAATTCACCCCAATTCTTGATACCAACCTGGCTTCTCACTAAAAGTTTTGCCGCACCGCTCAACAATTGCTTAGCATAAATATATCTTTGAATCTCATCCCAACCTACTGAAATTGCATTCTCCTCAAATTCCTGGATCCATAAATTGACGTCCATGGACCCACTTTCGTCAAAATGCATTAAGGAATTTTCAATATCACGCAATGTAAAATTGGCATCCGCCTTACCAGCACTACTTTGCCCTATTCCACCTGAGGCTTCTAGAAATTATTCATTTTCGTCATCGTCACGGGATAACCCATAGTGTTCAAGCAACCTATCTTGAAGTGTCCGTTTCAGTCCTGTGTTTAGTAATTTTAGTTCTGTAAGTTTTCCCCTAAGTCCGTCCACCGTTAAGGTCAGAATCTCGTCTCTCTCCATCACTATTTAGTCTTACCCCTCCCCTCACAATAAAAATAATAAATATCTAAACCAGTTCGCACAAGCAAAATTATTTAAAAACAAACACAAACAAAAATAGATCGTTTGCTTCGCTAACCCCTTTTTCTTCTTTTTTTTTTTCTTCGCCTAACTGGCACTGGTAACTGCAACTCGTTCTCGTCTTCGCTTCTTCCTTCGATTCCTCCTTCGCTTGTTGGAGCAACCAACCATGGTGGTCTTTATGTAGTAGCTTTTTTTTTCGCACAACCACACTATCAACGCTTTAGGTTGAAGCCCTTTTTTATATGTTGTTTTTTAGGTGCAAAACTACGACGCACACACACTTAAGTTGTATATTTTTATTCTTACGGGATGAAGCCCTTTTTATTTTTATTATTTTGTTTTTGTTTTTGGCGCTCAACCACCACGCACACACACTTTAGTTATATATTTTCTCTTCTTTTGGGATGAAGCCCTTTTTTTGTATTAATTCGTTTTTGTTTTTGGCGCTCAACCACCACGCACACACACTTGAGTTATATATTTTCTCTTCTTTCGGGATGAAGCCTTTTTATTTGTATTATTTCGTTTTTGTTTCGGCGCTCAACCACCACGCACACACACTTGAGTTTTAGGTATATTTTTTCTTCTTTCGGGATGAAGCCCCTTTTTTTTAAATTATTTTGTTTTTAATAACCGCACAACTTTGCACACAATGCTGTTTATTTATCGATTATTCTCGGTAATATTTTGTTCAAAAAAAAGTCTTACAATTTAATAAGAAATAAAAGTCGATTTATTATTTTACAGAATAATATAGGTATCAGTTTTGTATTATTACTTTAATAAATAAAACCCTGCAAACGCAACTGATCTTTACACTCTCTTCTTTTTGACTGACTGCCTATTCAATTTAAAACGATACTGGTTTCTTGATGGGAGGGACGCCCTTTTCGTCGTTCTACTTCCTTCGTATATTTGTCTGTGTGTCTGTATGGTCAGTGTCGATGTCAATGCCGTCCGCTCGGTAAGTAGTGTCAGTGCTGTCTTTCGGTTCGCAATCCCACATATATATTTGGGGGTGTTCTTCGATAGATGAAATATTTTCCTCAACTGGCTGACCAGAATAGAGTGCTCCAACTGGAGCTGCAGCTGCAACTGGAATAGCTGTCAAAAAGTGTCGTACGTAATTTTTTTCACGTGCCCACAATGTATGTATGTATGTATGTATGTTTATTGAGATTTTATTTTTACATATCACTTTCTTATCACTAGTGTACAATAATTGTTCTTAAAAATTAAATTAATGCTGCCGACTTAGAAGTGGTCTGGCTACTCGGTTATGAAATATTTATTTATTAAATTTGTGTTAATTTCAACAAATTAAAGACTTTAAATTAAAGATTTTTTCTGAAATTATTTTGACATAGCGTCCACTCAACACGACGTTAACATTACTATGGGGACTTAACCTAATAAAACGAATAACAAGAGATAACATGATATAGAGGCAAAATGATTGCGTCTCTATCTAAATCACTATAAAAGTGTACAATTAGATGGGTACAACCCTATTTTTAACATTAAGTTGATGTTTTTTTGTTTTCCTTTTTACTCCCGAAGGGGGAATATTAAAGCTATATCTTATACCTACTTGAATGGAAAGTGAGTTTGGCATTTACGCAATCATTGTGCCTTTTTTTTTTACAGATGATTATTGGTTCTCGAATGAACATAGATTTTACATAAATATCTTAAAGATTCTAAAGTATATAAACACATTGTAGGTATATGATAGGTTTGTTTATAATTACATGTATTTTTATTTTTTGTTTTTCTCTTTTTAGGTAGTTATTAATCGATTAGAAAAATAGATTACTGATAAGTTCTTGTGAATTTTATTAAAGTATAAAATTTTTTTTGATTTGATGCGAATAGAACAATATGGACAAAGGTGATTTCTTAGATAGTACTCGAGATCTTTTTAGTTAAGAATTTTGAAATTTTGTGTACATTCTTTACATTACGAATATTTTGTCAATGGATATTAAAATGATTCTAAATATTTAAATGATAAGTTTGTTTTGTTTTACTTTAAGCGAAATGAGATTTGAGCTGCTCAGCCTCTGTAGGTGTTAAAGTGCTGTTTTTTGTAGAATGGAGCGGTGAAGGAGTTGTCGTATTCCTGAACTAGAAATGAGGAACTCGAGCCCTCGCTGAAGATACTGATGGGAGAGATATAGTATCTGTCGTTAATGTTCCAAACGATGTTTTCCCCGAACAATTCCCTGATTAAAGGGTTAATGTGGTCCTGGAGAGAGTACATTCTTTTTTTGATGGCAAGTGATGCTAGATAGTCTAAAAGGGGTACAACTTTAGATTCATTGTATAAGGTTTTATTGCAATTTGATAGACATTTTCTTAGTATTCTTCGTTCGAATCTGTGTAGTTCGAGGGCTACATTAGGTGTTATTGTAAACCAGATTAGGTATCCATATGCCATTAGGGGTCGTATTAGGGTTTTGTACATAAGGAGTTTCGTCCTTTTTTCAACCAGCCTGGAGTTTAAAAGGAGTTTTAGTTTAGCCGCCGCTGCCTTGCTGTTATTTAAAGCCTTTCTTGCATGTGGGTTCATTTTCATTCTTTCATGAAGATGTACGCCAAGATATTTAATTGAGTTTCGCAGGGGGATTGTTCTCCCTTCAATTTCCAACCGTAGTTGACGACTCTCACGAACCGCTAGGTGGTGTCCCCTACCCGAAGCGTTTCGGAAACAGATCAGCTCGCATTTGCTGGGGTTGATACTTATTCCCCAGTTTTTATAATATTGGTTTGCAACGAAGAGGTGCGATTTTACTTGGTTTAAGGCATCGTGTGGCCTTTCATGTGTGCTGAAGAGAATTGTATCATCAGCATATAATACGGATGAAGAATGCTGATGGTGAACTGGGAAGTCGGCCAGATACAAGTTGAAAAGGTATGGGCCCAAAATCGAGCCTTGGGGGACTCCTGTCTGCACCGGAACAGGGCTGGAAATTTCGTTTTCGAACTGGACACACAAACTGCGGTTGCTGAGAAAGCTTTTTATGATTTTTATGAAAGAAGGATGAAAGTTAAGCTGGTTTAGTTTGTAAATCAGTCCAGCGTGCCAAACTGAGTCGAAGGCTTTTGTGAGGTCTAGCTTGCAAGCAACTGTACAGCGTTTGGACCTGAGATTATTTAAGATATTGTTCTGAAAATAGAGAAAAGCGTGCTCGGTGGAGTGCCCACGTTTAAAGCCGAATTGTTGAGTTTGTGACACTTCAGAGTCCTCAAATAGGCATTCAATTTTTGATAGGATTACTTTTTCTAAGATTTTCCCCAGGTTGGATAGGAGAGAAATTGGTCGATAGTTCTCAGTTGTGTTGGTACAGTTACTCTTTTTGATCGGGATTAGCTTGGCTGATTTCCAAGACGATGGAAAGTAGCAAATGTTAATACAATTATTGATGAGCGGAGTGAGAAATTTAGCTATCGTTCGTTTCGCTTTACGGAGTACCAGGTTGGGGATATTATCTTGGCCTGCCGACTTTTTATTGTTGAGTGATGTGATCACTGATTCAATGAGGCCCACTGATGCAAAGCGTTCGTCGCTTATATCATCTGATCTGTTGTGGGGTGAAAAGTTAGTTAAAGTAAGATTTTGATGCCACACATCGAATGAACTGTTGAAGGTTGCAACTTCGAGTGAGGTGACAGCATTAGCTGTTGGTATTTTCATCGCGTACAGATCAGTGTAATAAGCGGCGAACGCTTCAACCTTTTCTTGCGGTGAGGATACGCTTATGTCGTTGTGGATTAATAGTTGCTGCTCTGGGGAAGTTTTTGATTTCCTACCGGTGATTTGATCAATTATTTTAAATACATTAGATGATGGTTTCAGACTGCTTAATTTGTTTCTGAACTGTTCATTAAGCTCTAAATGGACTTTATCTTTTATTATTTTACTTAAACATCTTATTCGAGTAGATAAGTCTCTGTAGGGTTGGGTACTACGGTCTTATTATTCTTTATTATATTCTCTTAAGTCTTGTTTTCCAGACTTTCCTAGTCTTGAACAACTTTATCGTGGCTTCAGAAACTCTTAGCCAATTTGGACGAAGAGTACTTTTTTTGCAGACAGCGTCAATGCAGTTGGAGATTACGTTGTCATGCCAACAATAAAGCTGTCTATTTCGGAGTCTGAGAGATTCCTACTCGTTGGGATGTTTAATACATTAAGATTGGTGTTGAGATAACTGTTAAAGACAGTCCAGTTGGTGTTTTTGTAGCTTATGAACGTCCTGGGCAAATCAGGGAAAGCGGAGTATTGTTCAATCGCAATATTAAGCAAGACTGAAAAATGGTCAGAAACCAAGTCTAACGTTAGGCATTGAATGTTATTTTGCGCCCGGAGGTTGGAAGAAATAATAAAAAAATCTATATGGGATCCCGAGCTGGGACGCGTAGGGCCAGGAGCAGCAACTATATCGAAATCGAGAAAATTATTATCGAGATACCATTGAGTTAAGTGGGTTCCATTGAAATTAGTGAAAGGGTCTCCCCATAATGGATGTCGAGAGTTGAAGTCCCCGCCTACGATTATGTAATCGAACTGATTGAGAAATGAAAAAAGTTCGTCCATGGCAGCTGGGAGTGCTAAGCCGGAGTTGCAGGGTACGTATATCGATGCAAGCGCAAGAGATTTAGCTGGTTATGTATTGGGATTATAGCTATTGTTGCTGATATGATGTTGTTGGAAAAATACTTTTGAGAAAAACGAATGGAATTCTGCATTAGGATTCCAGTCCCTCTACCGTTGTTGTTTGTAATAATATCGTAATTGTTATTAAAATTTTGTTTATATTGCATTCTGTTAGAATGCAAGCAAGTTTCTTGCAATAATATTGCGGATGGGGAAGTGTCCTTTAGGAGAAGGTCTATCTCTATTTGATTATCTTTAGAAAACGAATTGACGTTGGCTGTGATAATACTCAGATTCATGGTGTGGAAAAGATGGTCAATGACGCAATAAAAGAAAGGTAAGCACCTGGTTTATGACTTTCGTCCAATTTTAAGTATGATGGCCAAAAGGCTCGAATTTTCGCAATTAGAATGTGAGTTGGAACTCCAAAGAGTCTAATTGACTCATCTATGAATGCCGATATTTCATCACTCGCTTTGTTTTGTACTTTTGGGCTTGGAGGGAGAGGCCCTATAGGCTGGATGTATCCTCTTACTTTATCAGCAAAACTGATTGAATTCGTGTTGGGAATTACCGACCGACTAGTATTTATCGAGTTATTCACGATATTGAGTACTGGTTTCCTTGAGGGAATTCTTTTTTGGTTGGCCGAGGCTAACATTGACTCTTTTTTTTTCAAATACTCTACCCATTTTTCACAACCGCGGAAGTTGGCTGGATGATCAGTTTTATTGCAATTGACACAAGCCGCAGAGGAAGTTTGGGTTTTAGGACCCACCTTACATTGACCTATTTCGTGGGATTCCAGGCACTTTACACATCTAGGCGCAAAAGTACAATAGCCGGCCATGTGACCAGGGCGTTGGCAGCGGAAGCATTGCTTCAAACCTGAATTTTTAATTGTATCCCATTTAACTTTATGATTTAAAATAAATTTAATTTGTTTAATCTTGAAGAGACTTTCTCTATCTTCCAAAACACATAAAAACAGTTCGAGAGGAACATCGTTTTCTTTTGACCATTTGGTCTGAAAGTTTTTAACAGTGACCTTCAGCGAGGGCTCAATGTTCAACAATTCTCTTTGAATTTCCGTAGGGGAAAAATCACTAGTTATGCCTTTTAAAACTTTATTATACTTTTTAATTTGCTTAGGTGTGAAAGAAAAGGATTCGATACCGCGTTCTTTAAAAATATTAATGAAAAAGCTGTGCAACTCTACGTCTCTTACAAATATTTTTAATCTACCAAAACTTCTACTAGAAAATTTAATATCACTTAACTTAAAGCTAGACTCACGAACAAAATCCAGGATTGTTTTTGATGAAACGCCTTTCGTGAAGATTGGAGGGCACCATGGGTTTGGTTTGTCAGGAACATCTTCATCTCGTTGTTGTGAACGTTGCTGTTGCTGTTCTTCTTGTTGCTGTGGTTGTGGTTGTGGCTGCGGCTGCTGCTGTTGAACAATAACTTGTCGATGGTTCGAATCAACATCTATCAGTTTTGAATGCTTTGATGGAAAAACATCTGGATTGACATCCACAGGAAGGTCCTTGAAGCGATTTTCATTGTTGAGTTCCACTGCGATTTTTTTGGATGCCGTGGAATTGGCTTGGAAGTTGTGTTGGCGTTTACGACGGCTCATAATTGCTTTGAATGTGTCGTTATCCTGGCCAAGTTTCTCGCCAAGAGTCATTTCCACGTTTTTACCGTTGTTCGTGGTATTGCTGACCAGTCCAATGTGCACATTTCCCGCTCTTAGGTGTTGGTTGGCGGTATTTATTGTTGCTCCGTTATGTGGTGGAGTAACGGCATTTGTGTTGGGGTTGGTGGCGTGTTGCACCAAATTGTTGGCGTGGGCTAAGCTTGCCTTCTCTTTCTTTCTACTGGACGCTGGGGTTCCCGTTAGCTGGTTCATTTTCTCAGGCGACGGAGAGTTCCGAAGCGAGGACGATTGAATTCTGGAGCTGGTTGCAGGAATATTGTCGTCACCATGCGTCCACCAGTTTAGGTTTTCATAAATTTGCGGAATATCTTCGGCATCCATTAGGTTAGATGGCATCTGCGCTGCGCTCAGCAGCATGTCCATACCCATTATTTTGTCGGGTGGGTCGTCAATTATATTACCTCCAATGTTAGCAGGTTCTTTTGGAGGTTTATCACCCTCCATTTTCAGTTAAACTTAGATGGAAGACAAATAATTAACTATTTGCAAAAATTCAATTTTAAAGAAAATTATTTAGTTTTTTTTAAATTTTTTTAAGAAAAGCTATTAACGTCTAGTCTGGTCGGCGAGCATAATCAGAATCCGTGCCCACAATGTAGCTGTACATCTTTCTGACATTTCAGAGTCGAAAATAAAAATAAAATCAAAAATTAAAAATGGATAATAATGAAAAAGAAGCTGAAATTACTTTACGTCTTTTTAAGACTTTGAAATGAGTTTGAAACTCACTTCAACCCAATGGTAAATACTCGATTATGCTCGAAATTTTGAAACGTCAAAAAAGCTGCAAGCAAAAGTTAAAAGTTGACCAACTTGTCCAGCTGAGTCTGCAGCTCCGTCTGCAGCTGCGTTTGTGTTCTGTTCGCATCACTGAATTTGTGTGTATTCAATAGTTTGACAGCTATTCCAGTTGCAGCTCCAGTTGCATCTCCGTCTCCATTCTGTTCAGCCAGTAAGAAGAAACAGAACAAATTTTCCACAGTGTCAAATTTTCTGAGACCCCAGGTCTGCGCTCCATAAAAAAGAATCGATCTTGCAGAAGCATTAAAAATTTCATACTTGGTTTCAATTGAGATACGTTTATTATTAAATATTTTCTTCCAATTGGTGCAAATTGCAGACCTAGCATTGTTTGCTTTACTTTTATTTGTGAAATAAAAAGGTTTTAATTTTAAATAATTTAAAAAACGTTTTATTGTAAAAATTTTCCAACTTAATATACAATTTTGAAAATATATAAATTAAAAATTAATCGCAACGCGTTTCGGAATAAATTCCATCGTTGGGCGTATTTAAAAACTTATTGATGTTGTAGAGCTTAGTTCTTCGTGGTTTGGTGTGCCTGTCTCTTTTTTGTTTTATGTTGTTGTTATTGGTATGATTTATTAAAGTTGTTCATTTATTATTATTGTGTTGTGGGTATGCGGTTGTTCCTTTTTGGTATGCTGTAGTGTCTCAGTGCAGTGTCATATAGTGCGTTTGTTTTAAGTGTCAGTTTGTCGTTGAGTAAATTGTCTTCTTCTAATTAACGCGATTTGTATATTTCATACTCTTCGAGAGCGTCAAGTAGATTCCCTTTTTTGCAGTGGTGTAAGGGAGTGAGGTTGCTGTCGAAGTGTGTAGCGAAGTTTGAATTTGTATTTGGTCTTGGTTTATGTTCGTTAAATCTGTCTAGGAATGTTCTCCCTGTTTGTCCTATGTAGTATTTGATGCAGTCACTACATTTTATTTGTATACACCTGTGCTTGTTTTCGGGACATATTTTGTTTTATGCTATGTTTCCACCAAAGGATTATCTCAGATTAGATTAAATAAATCTTTTTGGTATTTCCACCGCACAAAAAGATTTAAAAAAGATTAAATTTGACAGGACCTTCAAAAATGCAAATGGCATTTCAATTTTTCTTATGAAGTGCGAATGAGACAGAATGTTTGATTCGTGTCAAACAATGAAGAACTGAATGCGAGTCTCGAACGAATCGTTCAGCACTATGTAAAAATAGGTTAGTTCGATTTGTAAAACTATTTTTCCTAGGAAGATTTAACAAGATTAATTTCTAATCTTCAAGATTTACGAAATATATTTGTATGGTAAATCTTCAAGATTTAAAGAAGATTTGAGGTAAATCTTATTAAATCTCCGATTAGCGTTAGGTGGAAATGTAACATTAGGTTGAAGGAGTTTAGTTAGATGGTTGTTAGTTTTAAATGATATTTTTATATTTTGTTTTTTGAATAGGTTGGTTATAATTTTTGGCATTAAGTTGGTGTATTGTGCGGATATGTATTTTGGCGGTTCTGATGTTGAGGTGTTGTTATTGTTATTGTTATTGTTGTTGGATTTGTTTATGTTTTTTATTTTCTTTAGCCTCTGTTTCTTCTTCTTAATTAGTTTGTCTATCATTTCTATATTATAACCATTCGTTCTTGCTATGTGTTTTATTGTGTCTTCTTCTTCTTTATAGTCCGTTCCGTTCATAGGTATAGTTAGTAGTCTGATAAGTGCATTATTTGCTGCCATTTTTTGTGTCTGTGGATGGTGGGAGTCTTTATGGATCGTGATGTCGGTTGTGGTCGGTTTTCTGTATACTTTATATTTGAGTTTGTTGTTGGTCTTTTTTATGTTTAGGTCGAGGAAGTTAATTTCATTATTAATTTCCATCTCGGAAGTGAATTTTATGTGTTTGTTTATGTTGTTTAAATAATTTTTTAGGTTGTCTATTTGTCTTGTTGTTCCGTCGAAAATTACGAATGTATTGTCGACATATCTGGGGCCTATAACACAAAGCTACAAGTACTTGTAATAGAAGTCAATCCTTACTAATGTAATGAATTTCTGTAACACAAAGCTACAAGTCGGCTGACTGTTTTACAAGTGTAATGAACATTCATTACAAGTGGGAAATTGTGCAATTTCCCTCTTTCTGTAACACAAAGCTACAAGTGTAAGGAAAAACTAAATCTTACTTGTAGAGAAATCGATGAAATCTTACAGATGATTCAAGACTTGTAGGATGCAGAAGATGTATTTTAAAATGCTAAAAAAAACAATCTTTTCAATTAATCAGCATTTCAATAATTTTTGTTCATCATGATTATTGCTTTTTTTTAACCGAAAAAAAGTTACAATCGTCAATATATCAATAAAGATGTTTGTCTCTGTTTCTACGTTTGTGATCCCAATTTTAGGAAGTGTAAGTTGCTTTAATAAATTCCTTCAACATACATATTGTATATTTGTGTACAATTGAAAAATGTAATTATTGAATATGCCTACTTTGCATTAAATCTTAATATCTTCTGTAGGTACCTATATACAATTTAATATAAAGTGACTGTGACCTTAAGTCCATATGTGTTTCACTCAGGTACAACTTTAAATTCAAAAGTGGACTTTTGAATGTTATTCAAAATAAATAATGATTTGTTTTTACTCTTCTTTTTCGTACCTATAATTTTTAATCTTACCAAAGCCCGTATTACACTACTTTTTTCCTTCACTATACATATTTCTCATTAAATCAATCAAAGTGTCAGCAGAGCAAAAAAGAGATAAAAAGTGTTTTTAAGGGCTCTGAAGACGCTCGAACATGGTGGGAATGAACAGTGAATATAGTTCGAGTAGAGTACTATGTTCTATGTTCGAGTCGATTTTACTTCTTTGCAGGCTGGTTAGAGTACCAAATATTTGGTGTCACTAAACAAAAATTTGGTCTCACCAAAATCAAAAAGAGTTTGATTTTTATCGATGTTTAAGGTCGGGGCTATTTGTTTGTCGTACCAGATTCGGCTGTTTGCGGACGGGTTTCGTTTGTTTACTCGAATAGTTCAGTTTAATTTTGAATTTCAATTGGAAAATTTGAAAAGAAAAAGAAAAATGTCAAATATCCCGAATAAAAAAATAAATAGGTCTTTCAGTGAACTATTGGAATGACGTATAAATCGTAAGAATAATAAAATTCGAGTAGTTTGATCTCAGCTTGGTTTCATTGTCTGCGGAGTTAAGTCGTACTATGTTTACTCGCACCATGTTCGAGCGACTCCAGATCCCTTAAGAAAGGGATTTGATTTCTCTAACCCTGAGGCCACACGAGCCAGTACTGGCTAACCAGTCGCAATACATTCACATTTTTTTACTAACACATACAAACCTGAGCAACTGGCTCGTCAACTGGCTTGCCTTTTTCGAAGCCAGTTGGGAAGCCAGTAGAGCAGCCAGTAACAGGGCTCGGCAGTACTATTTCGTAGCATATTTGGAAAAATAGGATTAAAACTTAAGTTTACTCACATTTTCTTTCACAAAATATTAATGAACTAAAAATCGCGAGTCCATGCCCATTTCCTTAGAACTCAATATTTTATAAATTTGATTAGCGATCTAAAAAATGTTTGAAGATGAATAAAGCCGGAACCACACTTGTCTCGTCTGTTGTGTTTTGTATTTCCGTTTGACAAGAAAGCCAAAAAAATGGCGAATGAATTGATAGATCGTGTTCACATTGGACTGACTCCTCCGACTTTTTTTGACGTCTCTGTACTTTATCTCACTCCCACTTCATGGTGAAAAAGAGATGGCAAGAGCAGGCAGAATATTTTTAATTTTTTGAAAATCTATGGATTTTTTTTGACGTTTTCTTTTGTGACAACTGCTTTCTCTCTCTGTACTTCAACGAGCTCAGATTTGTATTTTCTTTTAACGAGTTCTCAACTTCAAAGTGAGTCTGCTGGTGTTCACAGTACACATATTAAAGGTAATCTTTAGAGTTTTGATTTTTGTTTCTTCTGCGCATATATCAAAATTTTCGTCAAATGTCAGTATTTATTGTTGTTTTTACGTGTATTTAAGTCATCACGTTCCCAGTCATTTTTATTTCTGACAGTTTCAATTTTAATTTGTTGTTGTTTTTACGTGTGTTTTCTTCCTCACGTTCACAGCCATTTTTTATTTTCGACTGACAACCTGCGCAGTATCTTAGATTTGTGTACTGTGGCTGGTGTTCACATTAGTTTGTGTGAACAAAAGAAGTAGGATGAATGTCAAATTAAGTCGGAGGAGTCAGTCCAATGTGAACACCGTCATAGGGAATTTTACGAATCTGTCAATTTTAAGGACAGCTTCCATTGAGGCGGAAGTGTCAAATTTCAAAGTGCAAAGCAAAAAAAAAATCAATTCCACAGCTAATTTCGATATGATAAATTCCCCATAGTGCTGATTTTGACGTTTGTAAATAAACGAGAAAGTGATATATTGCTATTTGTTAAAGTGCTCTGTTAAAGGCTTTCCCAAACCGACGCGAAACGTTCTTCGCCGACGACAGTTTTTTGTTGTTGTTTACCATTGTGTTTCTGTCGTATTTTGTATTGCTGCCCACGAAAAATAAAACAAGAGTTTTTACGATAAATATTATTATAATAACCAACGCTAAACATTAATAATGACAATGACAATGGCTTTTATTGTTTTATGCTAGCGATGTTGCATGTTGCCTCAGTGCGTGTGTTTTTAGTGCATTTTCATCTCCTTATAAAAAGAAGTAGCATGTTAAATACAACAACAATTCGGTATAGTTCCGTATTGTTGTTGGATATAACATGCTACTTTTTTAAGCGAAGATAAAAATACACTAAGTACTTCGTCTAATGACAGTTTGCAACATAACAGACTTGTTAAGTGAGCACAGAGTATCTAAAATGCCACGTCACACCACACAGAAGATAGAATGAAGTGGTAACATCTTCAGTCTTGAAAAGGTAGTAAATCGTAGTAGCTAAATTTCTTTCCTTAAAATCGGAGTAGATTTACTCCATTTGGAGTAAGATCCGAACGCTGGCCAGTAGAGAAGCCAGTGTGGCATGCTGCCTACGTCACAGCATATACACGAATAGGAATTTGACAGGTAGTATGTGTAGCCAACTGGCTAGCCAGTACTGGCTCGTGTGGCCTCAGGGTAAATTAGTTTTCACAATTACAATGTGTCCGAAATTAAAGTGATTTACATTTTTACTTTTCGTTCTTTTCATTGGTTAACACATCGGAAAATGAAAAAAAAAAAATATAAAAATATTTTTATTTTCTCTAATTTTAACCAAAACGGACATTTTTCTGCGTTAGTTGGAAATGTAACATTAGGTTGAAGGAGTTTAGTTAGATGGTTGTTAGTTTTAAATGATATTTTTATATTTTGTTTTTTGAATAGGTTGGTTATAATTTTTGGCATTAAGTTGGTGTATTGTGCGGATATGTATTTTGGAGGTTCTGAGGTTGAGGTGTTGTTATTGTTATTGTTGTTGGATTTGTTCATGTTTTTTATTTTCTTTAGCCTCTCTTTCTTCTTCTTAATTAGTTTGTCTATCATTTCTATATTATAACCAGGGCTGTCGAAGTACTGCAATTGAAGTATTTGTACTGTTTTTTGAAACTCCGTACTGCCGTACTGCTAATACGACCAAAGTACTGCTTTTTTGAAAATTTGTTCACAGAACATTTGCAAATCATAATCCTATCCAAAAAGCTTTAAAATAAATAAATTAAAAAAGTCGAAGATTTATTGAACAGAATCTCGCGTTACATTTTTTACGAGTGCATAGTTCTGTCAAGCAATATTAAATTATATTAATGGATCTCTAGCTCTGGAAATTTTGACTTTTATGTACTTCCACAAAACTCCTACAAAGCTGAATATTTGTTTTGACTTCCTGAGCAATTTGCAAAACCACCCTAAATTTTGGCTGAAGAAAGATTTTTTGCAGAAGAAAAGGAGTGTAAAATTCAGTTTTTTGCTTCTTTCACGAAAACTATCAACTTTTTGGAATGAAATATTGAAGTAAAATTGTAGCTTATTCAATTATATACAAAAAAAAATTACCATGCTTTTTCTTCATGCAACCAATAGATTAAAAGTAAATCATGCAGGATTTTTATGGAGCAAATTTAGTCAAAAAATTTATTAAAATAGCATTAATCGATCAGCAATATTTTTTGTACAATGCGTTTGGCTACGTTTTCTCATTATAAACCAAGTTATTGTGGTGTCCAGGCTAAGTAAGGCCAATATCTGGAAAAAGGAGTGGTTTCAATTTATTTAATAACCGGAATTTCATTTTACAACAAAATGAAGAAAATTAACTTTTAGGCAGTAAAATTATCTAAGCCTATAGGTACCTATGTATGTACTATTGAAGTTACAGCGGGTCAAATTTAGTCTATTAAGGAAAGGACAAAAATAATTACAATAAATATCGTATGAAGCTCATAAAATTCTACACAAAAATATTAACTTTTTTCCTAAAAGCATCAGGTTTTGAGAAACACGTGCACAAACATAACAAGAGTTTTTTATGTAATGGACATTTTTTAATACCACCATTGCAGTGCGCTAGAGTTAAATAGGTAATGGGTGCGTATGTGATCATTTTTAATGAACATTATATGTATTTAAAGAAAATTAAATGCATTAACAACTATGTTTGTAAATATATATTTTACTGCCGTACTGCTGTGTACTGCTATTCTTTTCCTCGAAGTACTGCTTTCTGAAAAAGTGAAACGACAGCCCTGATTATAACCATTCGTTCTTGCTATGTGTTTTATTGTGTCTTCTTCTTCTTTATAGTCCGTTCCGTTCATAGGTATAGTTAGTAGTCCGTTGATAAGTGCATTATTTGCTGCCTTTTTTGTGTCTGTGGAAGTTAGTAAACAAATAAAATGCACGACTGGATCCTTCTTTTAATTGTACAAGCAGCTTGATAATAACTTAGAGCTTTAAAACTTGAAAAAATGTGAATATAAGCAAACAAAAATTAAAATCGTTGGAGCCGTTTTCTTAAAAATAATTTTTTATATATAAAATGTTTGTAAAAAAAAACTGGTATGCCAATATTGAGTATATTAATATACATATAAAACTGAAAACTCAAAATAATGCAAAAAAAATTTGAATCTTTCTTAAAATCCAAAACTTATTTGTTCCAAATTTTGGTATTCAGTATTATTTATGCTACATTTCCACCTAGCGCTAATCTGAGATTTAATGAGATTTACCTTAAATCTCCTTCAAATCTCGAAGATTTACCATACAAATTTATTTCGTTAATCTTGAAGATTAGAAATTAATCTTGTTAAATCTTCCTCGAACAAATAGTTTTACAAATCGAACTTACCTATTCTTACATGGTGCTGAACGATTCATTCGAGACTCGCATATAGTTCTTCATTGTATGACATGAATCAAACATTCTGTCTCATTCGCACTTCATAAGAAAAATTGAAACGCCATTTGCATTTTTGAAGGTGCTGTCAAATTTAATCTTTTTAAAATCTTTTTGTGCGGTGGAAACACCAAAAAGATTTATTTAATCTAATCTGAGATAAGCCTTTGGTGGAAACATAGCATTTTATGCTAAAAAAGCTTTTGCGCAATAAATTTTATTGAAATCGGATGAGCGGTTATTGAGAAAACAATAATACACTGATTTGTTTTTATGAAAATCGTTAATGCCTTTTTTGAGATATATTAGCTTTTCCTTAACGGTTGTATGGCAAGTACCGTTATTTTTGGAGCTAAAAAAAAATTCAATTTCCCGTCTGGAGAGTTACAAAAAAAGCTTAAGTTCAAAATTTGAAGAAAATCGCATCATTGGCTTAGGATGTAGATCCAGATACAAACAGACAAACAGAATTTTTCAAATTTTTTTACTGTACGAATCCAAAACTTGCCCTATAAGACCTATGTATATCGCAAGTACAAATGTACAGTGTTCCCCGCTTTTTGTGTAATTTTTAGATCAATTAACCGAAATACGTATTTTATTTACGTGTTTTTATGTTGTTGGTATCAGTTTTTTAAGATCACCTAAAATCAATTAAGTGAGCGAGGTGCCTTTAAAGCATGTCTATACGCATAGATGCAGGGCCAAATCTTTATGAATTATGATATAGGACTTTTCCTTTTTAGTGCGGAATTTTTACACGAATTTTGAATTTATAATGCCTTAATCTCAAATATCCGAGCATTAGAAGCAAAGTTATAATTTTTTGCAGCTAATAAAATCAACGAGTTTTTTTTATTTAAATGAATTTTTAGGTGCAAAATTTATTGAAATGCCCCCGCTGTCCCTCCTGTTGCATTAAGCCTTAGTACATCACTCACAAATTTGAAGAAGAGGAAGAGGATTGAAGCAATTACTTCGTACAATACAATTTTTAAAATGGTATAAGTTTTCATCCACTTTTGCATTTTGAAAAATTAAATAAAATTGATGGGAGACTCAATCTGCCATTTCGTACTAAATTTTGTGTGTCTCATCAAAAAATTGAATAAAAATGTAACCTTATAGCACAAATAATCATATCCAGATGTCTCACGCCTATGGAGCAAAATGACCTATGAAATTGAAAAAGCTATATTTTTCAAAGCTTTTAAAAAGCTAGTTTTACTACAAAAATGAAAGCACCTTCCCCAGAATTTTGTATATTTGACTCTGTTGGAAAATATCTATGTCTATCTCTTCTTCTCTGTCGGTTTCGTTTTTGTTTCTGCAATGCTCGCTTTGCCCTTTAAGCAACGATCAAGGCAGTGTTATTTTTTTTTTTACTTTGCTTTGCCGGTTGTTGAGTAGGTATCTATGTACGTTTTTTTGTCTGAGGCATGCAACGATGAACAAAAAGTATGAACTCATTTCTCCATTGTAATTGTATGCATGCATAGGATATCATTTGTGGCCTTGAGGATAGGTAAAGAAAGATTTTTTTTGGTGGCGGAGATATTTCTGATGATGGCAAAAATATGTGATGTTTTTTTTTGATAATGTCTGTAGGTATGTATGTATGCATGTAATTTTTTTGCAGCATCCTTGTTCTAAAAGCAATATATGGTGCTAAAAGTTAATTTCTTGCGATTATAATAACATTAAACATTTTGAAGTTGAATTTGTTGATTAGAAAAAGGAAACAAATAGATGAATAGAATAGGTGTATATGCACATATGGTGGTACCTATAATGAAAACATAAAAAAGAACTACATACCTACGTTAGGTGGGTAGCTTTTAAGGACGTTGTTAAGGTGTTTTTATGATTAATTTTATACCGCTGGCGCTGGTGCTATTAGCTTTAAATTTTACACCTCTTTTTTTTTGTATTGTTTAATATATGATGATTCACTTAAGATATGTAGGTACGACAAAAAAAAAAGACTTTTTAGTTAGAAGAAAATCTATTAGGAGGGTGGTTCTTTTCAACGGTTGAGGCGGAAGGGACAATTCGCTAGAAAAATGTATAGAGGATGGAAACAAAATCAATAATCATTAAGAAACAACGGCGGCAAATTACTTTAGTAGCTACGCTTTTTTAAGTGAGGAATCTTTCCTTTTTTTAGATATTTTCGATTAAAGTTCATTTAATGACTTTACCTGCATATATATTTTGAAGAAATCGTTTTCAAAAAAAAAAATGTTTAGAAAAGTTTAACCAAAGAGATTACATTATGTACCTATATGATTGTTACTTTACGTTACGTTAATAAGTACCTTCTTATTTTGTTACAAATTTGTATCTGTATTCAGGATAAAAAATCAATATATTCTTATGATTTTGGTCAAGTAAATCTATGGTTTAGCCCCAAACAAATTATAATAAAAGAAAATTTCGTGCGGATAGTCTCAGAACACTGGTGAGTGGTTCTTAAAACATATCCAAAATTAGTTTCTAGAATTCCCATTTAAAATTACTTTCAAATTACATAACTTCAAATTCATTTGCTTGGCAAGTTAAATTACCATGCTTCGAATGTAGGTAGGAAAGGTACCTATACAGAAATTTAATACCTAAACTAGATTTTCTGAAGTGATCATTTACATATACAGTAGACACTCGATATAGTGAAGTAATAAAAACCAGGCCTGTTCATCGTTTTGAGATTGTTCACTTTTTCGATCGGGAGTATTCTAAGGCTTTCTTAAGGCGAATTTGATCCAAAATGCACATTTAGTTCGATGTGAATGTTTTTAATTTTTATTAAACATTAAACAAGGCCTTAATTCAAGTCTAAATAAAAAACAGAAACAATTCCTCAGAGCTCTCAAGATATGTAAAATGCTTGCGTGAAATTTGTATACAAAATACGTTTTTATATAAAATTTTGGGTGTTCACTATTGTGGATAGTTCACTACTTCGAGACTGACTAAATTGAGCGTCTAATGTATTATGTTTATTAAAAAATTATGTAAAAAATATACTCCAGTCAACTTAGACTTTTTTGTAACAAAATTTTGGGGAAGGAATTTTTTTCTTGACTTCTATAAAGTACCATACAGAAAGCTTAAGACCAAATTTTCGACCATCAGCGCCTTGGAGGGTTGCCGCTATATTGATTTAAAGAGTGAATTCGTTTTTAACGAATAATATCCGTAATTTTAATTTTATCGAAAAAATAAAAATATAGGTACTTATTCCTAACAAATGCAAATTTTTCAGATTTTGTGCATTTAACGAGTTATAACTCATAACCAATTATTATAAGCAATTAAAATGGAGTTCATGCTTTTTTAGTCAATTTTTTTTCTTTCAGTATTAGATAACCGAAAATTTCTTTCAAAAGTTCTAGTAATCACTATTTCCTACAGTTTTGTTCTCAACATTATCTTTTTATACGCAATTGCTTACCAACTGTATTGCCTGAAAGGTATCCGCACATCATTATAATTATAAGTTATCATTTGGCTCAAATAGTTCTTCAGTAATCTCTGGTTCATTGCTACGTTTTAAAAACAATGTTGGCAAAGCATTTTTCTTTAAATATTTTTTTCCAATGCAATTTGACTCAAAATGTTGGCTACATATATAAGACTTTCTATGTCTCTGTACATTCTTTTGACACTCTTTTTCAAGCAAAGCCAGCCACTCAGAATATTTTGGATTTTCCCTGTCTGGAAAATTAAACAATTTTCTTTCTGTTTTTTTGGTGCAATGTGTAATAGCACATCAAGTTCTCCTCCAAGAAGACATATTTTTGTAATGTAGGTACCTGTATTAAACTAAAAAATAAATAAAGAAACCTTAACAAATTTTACCTTCCTTAAAATGTCTTCCTTGTGACGAACAATCAACAAATAAAAAAAAGTAAATAAAAATCACGATCCCAGTTAAAAATAGTTAAACCACAGCTTCAAAAAACAAAACAAAGCTATGTATGTGTTTTATCTTACACTTTATAAAACACAGCACTTCCAAAAAGCGTAGGTAGTAATTATAATTACTGATTAATAGTTTTTATTCAATTCAGAATACTTTTTTTATGAGCGTAAAATAGATTTCGTTACTTTCATCACCAAGATTCAAAATCAATTGTGGCCAGTCTCATAATACTTTGTGGGTTTCTCATTGAGTTCAGCAGTTCTCATCATTCAAAGATTCATTTGACAAACGTCACAAACGATAAATTAACGATTTCCATTCTTTCTATCATGCACACAAAAAAACTAAATAAATCGGTTGCATTCATCCACATGCAAATGCATGTGTTAGAAACTAACAAGAAGTTTTTTACTTGGTTGTGTTGCTTTGGGCTAGAGAATGATTTTCCTTCATTACGTAGGTAGGTAGAGTAGCTACATAAGTATGCACATAACTATTGGGTTTGAAATGTTTCCTATTTGGGATAGGTTAGGAAAAAAGCTCATCAGAAGAATAATTAAAGCCGAATCACACAATCATCATAGGTATATCATAAATGAAAGGCCTACAATTAACTGAAGATTTCTCAGAGATATCGAAAAGATTTAAGCTCTGATTCTAAAAGTAGAAAATTAGTTCCTTCAGAATTCATTAAAAATTGTTTTGAAACAATTTACCTTACGTTAAAATACAACATTTGAAACAGCAAAAAAACGTTTTTTTTTTATTTTACAACGGGAAAATCTCAAAAACGTGGCCCTTTAGAATTTTTCTGACTTCAGATTCGAGTTCAGCACATCAAAACCTACGGAAAAGTATATTTTGGTTTTTGTAACAAAAACCTTGTTGACCAGTGTAATTGAAAAAAGAATTGAATATGAAAAGCAAACATAGTACTTAATAATATAACATTAAAATTTTTTTTCAAACATTTTTCAAACAAAAAAACTTGATTTTTTTTTTAATTTTTTGGAAAAATGTGCCTGTCATTTCATTTGAAGTCAAAATAGTATCAAACCAATGTAAAACTGTGGAAAAAAGTCTATGGGAATCGTGATTTTCTTGTCATTTTGATGACGACTACGCATTATACACTACTTGTTCCTTTAACTGGTTTATAAAACTTTGAAGTTTTGGTAAGGAAAAACGGTTCGATGAATCAATTTCAATATTTACAGGAATATTGATGCTTTAAAAGTTTACAAATCTGCATACAAACGCAAGCCATGCAGTCAATATTTACAAAAAAAAAATATGAAAAGACCACAAGAAAGTCATTTTTTAATACCTACTTTTCTCAAACTAACGGTGAAGGGTCAGAAAAAATAATATTACAAAACTTTAAAAAATATTGTAAAACGCTTTGTCAGATTTCCAAAACTGTCTTTGAATTTTTTATAACGTCATTATTTGCTGAGATATTGGTAATCAAAGCTAAAAGTATCTTTTTTTCTATTCAAAGAAAAATAAACCATGCAAAAAAATTGTACAACAAAAAAAATTAAAATAAAGCTGAATAAACAAGGGAAACAAGGTACCATTACAATTGATTGACAAAAAAATTATACATATAAATGAGAACCTTCAAAAAATTAAAAAAAAATTGTTTGCCTTGTGTCTTTTCTTGCAATAACGCAATAACTTCAAAAAAAAAAATTGCAAACAAATCTCGAAACAAAAATGATATAACTGTTAAATGATTTTTGCTCCAACTCCAAAAAAACACTGCTCATAGTTTCTACTCTTAGCCTAAAGGTACACGAAAATCCACTGCTTCCACATTCTTTTTTTATTGGTTTAGATACAAAATATTTTCTCAAAATGCGAACTGCTGTTTTAACTGTGAAAACCGAGTAGAAAACTTTATAGTAATTATATTTAGGGGTGGTTTTGAAAGTTATCATGCATATAATTTGTTTTACTGTAAATAAACGTAAAAATCGTCATCAATTTATCACCCCGATTACAGAATCTGACGAATGAATTGCGGAGGGAAACAGACTCATTTTTGACATTTTTACTGTGAGCCAAATGACAAAATTGAGTCAGATTCCCTCCGCAGCTCATTCGTCAGATTCTGTAATCGGGGTGTATATTTTGATTAATTTTTACGAACAAAAAACAGGTTTTTCCTGAAAACCGCTAGGTACATACATATACATATTACATATTAGGTACTATATTTTTCAAAAAATTAAAAACTCAAACTCAAAAATTAAAAACTCAAAATTATTTTTTTCGTAGCGAATGGAATACGATCTCAGCTTGTTGTGTCATGACATGAGTTCATAACCCTGTGACCCCCTTCTGTAAACGCCGTTTTATGATAATATATGTATATGTAATGTATGTATATATCTAAAATGCGGATTCAAATTTGAATAAGTTTTTCTCTACTGTTTTGATACTGATTACTTATTGTATTAAAACCATAGATATGTATATCTGATTTTTTTAACCTTTTTTGAATTATTTAATTATCTAAGGATATCCGCTAACTGTCATGTTGCATTAATTTGCTTGTCGATACCACCTATTATTTTAGTATCTACCTAAATAACTAGCTTATCAAAATATTGACATTTTCCATAAGCTTTTATATTTTAAATAAAGTAGATAAATACCTACAATGTACCTGAGTACCTATCTACATCTACCTATTCCTTCATATCTACTCACAAAAAATACAATTTACCTTGTGTCCACCTCACCCTTAGTTCATTTTCTAATTGTATACATAATAACTGTTTATATGTATGTATAAAAATCCATATAAATACGCAATATACCTTCCTAAATATTGTTTGTTATTTTTCCTTTATTTAGAGGGATTAACTATCAAGATCCGATCCATAGATCCAAAGTTATAAGCGAATCAAAATTTCCCTACAAGAAAATCATTCATCAAATCACATTTTCCTTACCAAAGAAAAATCCAATTCAAAACAAAAAGATCTTTACGAAATCACAACCCGCAAACTCCTACAAAAAATGAAATACAAAAACAAAACAACCACCAGCCACATAGACGCCTGCCAAAGTGCCAAACCAATGCACACAGAAACAGCAGCCAGCAATAAAAAAAAAACAACACACACACATCATGAGGATAGAGGTAGTCCATGAAACCCAACAAATAAAAATAAAATAAATCAAGGGGAAATAGAGTTCACGAACAAAAATGACAACAGAGAGAAAGAGATGCGTTTACCTTACCTACTTGTTTTAATGAGAATGAGAAACGAATTTTTTTTCTAGATTTTGTATCTTTGTCACCTACCGCTGCTGGGCTTTTGTATCTTTGTTTGTTAAAGCTGTTGTATCTTTGCTTTGTCAGGTAAGACGATGTCAGGTAAGGCAATTTCTTAAGACATTTTTTTCTATGGGGCTGAGACATCTGTATATGATTATTTGTGCTTATAGGTATCACAAATAATCATATCCAGATGTCTCACGCCTATGGAGCAAAATGACCTATGAAATTGAAAAAGCTGTATTTTTCAAAGCTTTTAAAAAGCGAGTTTTACTACAAAAATGAAAGCACCTTCCCCAGAATTTTGTTTCTTTGACTCTGTTGGAAAATATCTATGTCTATCTCTTCTTCTCTGTTGATTTCGTTTTTGTTTCTGCAATGCTAGCTTTGCCCCTTAAGCCTAGTTTACAGTTCCCGTGCGCAAAAAAAAAATCTATGCAAATATTCTCGCATGTCAAAAATAATTGAGGTGAAATGTAAAATTAATTGTTTGCATGATTGGTTTACAGTTTCCATGCAAAAAAAAAACAATGCTGTTATGGAATGTCATGCAAAACAATGGACCGGCAATTGATTTGCATGCGAAAAAAAGTGTGGTGAATAAAATATTTTTTTTTTGATGGTCGGTTTATACTTCCGAAAAAAAAAATATATTCACCTCAAGGCATTATTTGCATGCAAATGGTTTTCGCATCCAAAAATAATTATTTTTCATTTTTAGGCCTATAGTTTGTCAATTAAGGGTAAATTAATGACTCAATGGGTGGTTTAGGCCAAAGCAAAAATTTTTCGCCTTGAATATTATTCAATTTGGTGCGCAGAATAGGTGGAAAATCGTTTTAAAAATTTTGATTTTTTTTTCGCATCGGAACTGTAAACTATGCTTTAAGCAACGATCAAGGCAGTGCTATTTTTTTGTTTTACCTTGCTTTGCCGGTTGTTGAGTAGGTATCTACGTTTTTTTTTGTCTGAGGCTTGTAACGATGAACAAAAAGTATGAACCATTGAAAAATTACAAATTTTGGTGATTTGACTGACTCAAAAAAGTTCCGAGAAAATTACAACCTTTAAAAATTAAAAAAAAGCTTTCTGTCTCATCTCACACATACAACAAAAACCACTGACAAAAAAATACAAAATCTTGTTCCTAGAATTTTTCTTAACTAGTGTACACACATGCGATTTTAATTTTAAGTTAAATTAAATTATGGCCAAATTAAAATCAAAATATCTACCTCTCAAAAGTCCACTTAAAGTGTATCCTTCTATTTAAAAGAAAAACATAAGATAGAACCATTTTTATCGCTTAGTTGCTAAAAAAAGGGAGTTACATAGGTACCTACATACCTTCAAATGTGTTCTACACCCTGTTTCACGGTTTTAGTTTTAAATTTCAAACATTTTTCAATTGGGTACAGTAGAAACAAAACAAAAAAAAACTACATCTTTACTATCACTGGTTGCTTTAGTTTCTTTTTTGATTTATTATAGTACATAATAATACTTATAATTTTTATTTTTCCTATCTTAAAAATAACAATGCATGTATGTACCTACATTTATACCAAAATCGTTGAAAAAACTATAAATGAGAACAAATTATAAACCATTATTTAATTATTTTTATGTGACAGATGGCAGGTACCTATGTAATAAATAGGTACGAATTGAAAATTGGTACTCAATACTTGATAATCTACCTATATTAATTGATAAGGATCCGTGAAAATCAACGAAAAATTTAAAAGAAGATGGAACAGGTACCTTCCTGCATATACCTATAAAACGACCTATTCACAGCACATACATAAGTGTGCACACACTCCGCCACACATATACCACCGATCGACCCACCACACCAAAAATCAAAGAGTGCACACTTGTGTTGTGTGTATGTACCACTTGAGACTTATGTTTTCAAATTAAAAAAAAAAAATTATTATTCCTTGCGTATGGATCTCAAGATATAAAAAACAAAACAAAGCCATCATCGTTAACATCCCAAATTGCAAGAAAACACTAACAACAATTTTATTTACTGGATAACACACAACCCAGAAAAGAAAATATAATTTTTATCTCTACCCCATATTTTCATTAACCTTGAGTCCTCGAATGGCATTGAAAAAAATACCTCAAAAGCAAAACTAAAACGGCTGTTCAATTCGTTGTTGTTGTTCATTTTCATGCTCTGTGAAAAAAAACATTTCTTCCCTTTCTTCTTGGGCAATTAAGGAAATTTCCCAAAAGGAACAAACTTTTAAGGAACAAATTTATTAAAGGGTGTTGTATTTGATAGAGCGATTGCAGCGACAGACTGCCAAACCAGGCCACCTAGTGGACGTTTTGCCCGGTGTCCCTTCTATTTGTAGTTATTCAATGGTATGAACTCATTTCTCCATTGTAATTGTATGTATGTATAGGATATAATTTGTGGCCTTGAGGGTAGGTAGAGAAAGATTTTTTTTTGTGGCGGAGATATTTCTGATCCTGGAAAGATATTTCTTATCTTGGAAAAAATATGTGATGTAATTGTATCCATGTATAGGATATAATTTGTGGCCTTTTGGTAGGTAGAGAAAGATTTTTTTGTGGCGGAGATATTTCTGATTTTGGAAAAAATATGTAATGTAATTGTATCCATGTATAGGATATAATTTGTGGCCTTGTGGGTACCCAGCAGGAAATTTACTCCTCAATGAAAAATAAAGGTGCATTCCTCATCGAAATCATCTGTCACATTCATTGAGGAGAAGCTCTGCATAGATTTCATTTATTGAAAGTCATGCAAAAGGTAAGTAGATTGCCATTCCAGTTGCATCTTCTGCTTTGCTCTTGAAAAAAGGTAAAGAAAATACGAAACAAAGCAATAACCTTTTTTGACATCATAAACTCAAATGAATTCAATACTGAACGGGAGAGATAATTCCTGTACCTTTTCATTATTGCAATCCACACAGCATTGCGTGTTTTATGCCTGCTATGCGAAAGAGAAAACAACCTTTTCTTTTCTTCCGCATCAAAAAGTTGAATGAATTCTATATAAACCGTGATACGAAGATTTCCTGCATACAAAATTATGCATCCTTTCAGTGGTTTGTCTGCTCTGAATTGTTACGGTCGTAGCTGTAGGTAGATACATATTTCTTTTTTCTGCCTGTTGAATAAATATTTGACCTGGAACAAAAAATTCCGATGCGAAAGTAAACCTTTTTTGTTTTGGTTTTCCTCGATCGGTCACGTGACATTTCTTTGTTCTAGAATATTATAGAATGGATTTTGTGATCGAAGAGAACAGACGTATATTTGTTAAGTGTTTTTCAATCAAATTGATAAACATGTTCATATTTAATAAAATTATAACCATGACCCAGGAGACTAATCACATTCACCTAGGTAATTATATTTTGTATTAGATTATTTTCAATAACTCTTAAAGTTTGTATTCCTCTATTCCTTAGCTCCAAATTGAACATGTATGACGATGATCATCATTTTTAAGAAAATTGCAGCCAAAAAGACGAGGAAGTACCTACTTTCTAAAATCGAACAAACATATACGTATAGTTATTTTGAATTACATTGTTTGTTCTGTTTATCTTATTTATTTTAATTACTTTAAAAAACTAACTATCTACTTTTCTCTTTAATATTTTATTAGTTAATAAACTTCTTAAATACATTATACTAGTTGAATTTATTTTATTTTATTCGTCATAAATCCAGCTTCATTCCAGATGCTTCGCTTCTTTTGATGAAATCAAAGAAGAAATGCATATTGATTTCAGTCACATTTTTTCTTCTACGAAAACATCCCCTCACAGTTTACCCATTTTTCATGTATTCATTCGCGTTGAAGAAAGCATCACATAACGAGAACCATTTTTTTCTGATAAGAAAAAGAAGTTATGAATTCGAAAGTGCCATGAGCATAGTGATTTCATTACAAAATATTCATAGACAGAGTATGTAGGTACTTCCTTCCAATGACAAGCCCATGTTAAATTCATGATAGGATTCCCTAGGAAATTCATGGGTGCAGCTCCTTTTCCGAGAGGAAAAACCTACTTCTTCAGTAGTGAATTTTTGGAAATTTCCTACTGGGTAGGTAGAGAAAGATTTTTTTTTTGTGGCGGAGATATTTCTGATAGTGGAAAAAATATGTGATGTGTTTTTGGTTATCTGAGCATGTAATTTTTGTTGTTTTCGTATTTTTTTCGAACTGAAATTTTTTTGATAATGTCTGTAGGTATGTATGTATGCATGTAATTTTTTCGCAGCATCTTTATTCTAAAAGCACAAATAATCATTTGATTAAAAGTTAATTTCTTGCGATTATACCTAATAACTTTAAAAATTTTGAAGCTGGATTTGAATACAATAGATATATGTATGTATGTGTTCATATGTAGGTACCTACATATATATGTACCTATAATCAAAACATAAAAAAGTACTACATACCTACGCTAGGTGGGTAACTTTTAAGGATATTTTTAAGGTGTTTTTATGATTATTTATACCGCTGGTGCTGTTACCGTTTAATTGTACACCTCGTTTTTTTGTGTTGTTTAATATAGGATGATTCACTTAAGATATGTAGGTACGACAGAAAAAAGACTGTATATAGAAGAAAATCTATTATGAGGGTGGTTCTATTCAACGGTTGAGGCGGAAGGGACAATTCGCTAGAAAAATGTATAGAGGATGGAAACAAAATCAATTATCATTAAGAAATAACGGTGGCAAATTACTTTAGTATCTACGCTCTTTAAAGTCAGAAATCTTTTCCTTGTTTAAGTTGTTTTCGATTAAAGTTCATTTAATGACTTTACCTGCATATATGTATATTTTAAAGAAATCGTTTTCAAAAAAATTTTTAGAAAAGGTTAACTAAAGAGATTACATTATGTACCTATATAATTGTTACTTTAAATTACGTAAATAAGTACCTTCTTATATTGTTATAAATTCGTATCTGTATGATTTAAACAAATTCAGGATAAAAAATCAATAAATTCTTATTATTTTAGTCAAGTAAATCTTTGGTTTAGCCCCAAACAAACTGTAACAAAAGAAAATTTCGTGCGGATAGACTCAGAACACTGGTGAGTGGTTCTTTAAACATATCCAAAATAAGTTTCTAGAATTCCCATTTAAAATTACTTTCAAATTAACTTCAAATTCATTTGCTTGGTAAGTTAAATTACCATGCTTCGAATGTATGTAGGTAGGAAAGGTGCCTATACAGAAATTTAATACCAAAGTCCCCTTTCACACGAAGAAACAAGTTGCTGGAGATTTTTTTGACGTTTTCTTTTAATCTCCTTAAAAATCTCTTGTACCTTTCATACGAGGAAACAAATCTCCAGGCAATTTTTGAAATTTCCTTTGAAAGTCTATTGGTTGAACACACCTAAACCTAGATGTGAAAGGAAATGTCAAAAAATCTCCTCAAATCCTCGACCGGGGAGATTCTGTTCGCCCCTCTTTCCTCCTGCCCTTCTCACCCAGGAACTAAAAGTGGCTGGCAACTCAGTTTCCTCGTGTGAAAGGGCACAAAACTAGATTTTCTGAAGTGAACATTTACATACATATATTATGTTTATTAAAAAATTATGTAAAAAATATAGTCCAGTCAATTTAGACTTTTTTGTAACAAAAGATTGGGGAAGGAATTTTTTTCTTGACTTTGTTGAAGTACCACAGAGAAAGCTTAAGTCCAAATTTTCGACCATCAACGCCTTGGAGGTTTGCCGCTATATTGATTTAAAGAGTGAATTCGTTTTTAACGAATAATATCGGTAATTTTAAATTTATCGAAAAAATAAAAATGCATTCCTAACAAATGCATTTCTACAAATTTCAATATATGGTATTTTTTCAAATTTTGTGCATTTAACGAGTTATAACCAATTATAAGCAATAAAATTCTTTCAGTATTAACCGAAAATTTCTTTCAAAAGTTATAGTAATCAACATATCCTACAGTTTTGTTCTTAACATTTTCTTCTAATAAGCAATTGGTTACCAACTGTATTGCCTGAAAGGTATCCGCTTATCATTTATTATAAGTGTTTCAAAAGTGTGAGTGGGGTTTTTTCAATATGGAAACGGGAAAGACATTTTTTATTTTTGAGTTCGTTGAAGGATTAGCTCAAATCCAAGCTTTCGACCATCAACTCCTTTCAGAGTTGCCGCTATCTTCAATTAAGGAGTGAGCTTGTTTTTCACAAATAAAATCCGTATTTTTAATTTTATCGACAAAATACAAATGCAGTCCTGACAAGAAGAATAATTTTAATGAATGAATTTGTAAAAAATGCCACATTTGCGCATGTTATGTGTATTTAAAGAGCTAAAACCAATTATAAGCAAAAAATGGAGCTCAAATATTTTTATTCAATTTTTGTTCAGTGCTACGAACAAAATTTTAAGATTCAGAAAATGGTCTCACAATTTATTAAACAAATTAATGTTTTTTATTTTTACTTAAAAGCTGAACAATATAAATAGACTAGGAGCCCACAGCAGATTTTGGATGTGAGTGATAGCAAAAAAAGAAGTATAGGCGTCAAAAGCTTCATCAAGGGCTATTCAAAAAATCAAAGTCTTGCAGTTCGCAACTGGGGCTTTTGCCATTTAATTCGCCCTGCCAGACTATTTAAAAAAACCTTTTTTCACTTAGAATTTTGAATTTTTTAAACGGTCCGGTAGAACGTGCTATACACTCAAATGGTTTCAGATTCCGTGATATGTGACCATAGGAGCTTTTCTAGGGAGAGGTGAAAACCAATTTCGGCTAACACGATTACCTTCGAAGCTGCTTTCATATTTTTTTCAATGCACTGTTAATCGCAAAGGCCCCAGTTGCGGACTGCAAGAGTTTGATTTTTGAATAGGCCTTAATGAAGCTTTCGACGCCTATACCTACTTCTTTTTTTGCTACACTCACACCCAAAATCTGCTGTGGGCTCTCGGTCTAAGAGATAAGGCCACAAGCTGGAGAAACCAAAAATCTTTGGAATGATTATTTTAACACATTTCTAACGATTTTATTTTAAAATTAAATTTTAACAAAATAAAGCCCAATCAGAGCATTTTGTGAGCTGTGATCTTTCGATCACAATGAAATTTCTTAATAAAGATTTTTTGTTCGTTTATTAAAAAAAAACACTGCACATAGTTTCTGCTCTTAGCCTAAAGGTACACGAAAATCCATTGCTTCCACATTTTTTTTATTGGCAGATACAAAATATTTTCTCAAGCGAACTGCTGCTTCAAATGTGAAATCCGAGTAGAAAACTTTATAGTAATTATATTTAGGGGGGTTTTGAGGGTTATCATGCGTTTGATTTATTTCACTGTAGTAAACGTTAAAATCGATATCAATTTATCACCCCGATTACAGAATCCGACGAATGAATTGCGGAGGGAATCAGACTCAATTTGGACATTTTGACTATGAGCCAAATGTCAAAATTGAGTCAGATTCCCTCTGCATTATAACGAAAAAAATACAGGTTTTTTTTTTACCGGTAGGTACATAGGTAATGTATGTAGGACCATATTTTTCAAAAAATTAAAAACTCAAAAAATATTTTTTTTATAAATTAAGATTTCAATCTACGAGTAAAATGATTTTTTTGTAGCGAATGGAATATGATCTCAGCTTATTTATTGTATTAAAACCATAGATAAATTTGTTTTTTGTTTGACCTATTTTGAATTATTTAATTATCTTATTATTTAAAAATCTCAATTTTAATAAAAGGACATCCGCTATCTGTCATGTTGCATTAATTTGCTTGTCGATACCACCCATTATTTTAGTATCTTCCTAAATAACTAGCTTATCAAAGTATTGACATTTTTCATAAGCTTTTATATTTTAAATGAAGTAGATAAATACCTGCAATGTATCTGAGTACCTATCTACATCTACCTATTCCTTCATACCTACTCACAAAAAAATACAATTTACCTTGTGTCCACCCAAGGTATATAGAATATAATGGTATGACACTCCACATTCTCTATTCCTATCTTCCTCACACAAATTTACGTCACATGTATCGTACTTTATTTTGACATTTCAGTGAATTATTTGGCGGTAGATGTTTGGGTTTTTGTTTCTTGCTAATAAATTAGTAAAAAGTGTTTAAATATGGTGATCTGTGCTGTATTTGGTTGCAATAGTAGCAATGATAAGAGACTAAAACGAAATCAATTAGAAAATGCTATTGATCAAATCAAATTTTTTCGATTTCCAAAGGAAGACAAAATACAAAAAGTGTGGTTGTTTAAGTGCGGAAGAAAAGACAAATTTAATGTAAGAAACGCATTTATCTGTTCCAAGCATTTTACTCCCGAACAATATTTGCGGAATTTGAAGCATGAAATGCTAAATTACTCCCCAAGAAATAGCAAAAAACTGAACTCGGACGCTATTCCAACAATCAACTTGCCTTTGTCTTCAGCTGATGGTGATAGTAAACGCCAAGAAAGAAAAAATAAGAGAGAAGCAAAACAAACCGTCCAGCAAATTTTGTAATATTTCTTTTAAAATCATTTTTGATTTTGGGACTAGGTTATAACCACATTTTATTACAGCAGAAGTCTCGAAGATGATTCAGAACCGGAAAATGTTGAGGAACTTTCAACAGCTGTTACAGAGATTCAAGAAGCGGAAAAATGTGTTACAAAATTTGATAAATCTACGGACACTGAGGACTAAAAGGAGACTCCTATGAAGTAAAATCAATCAATTAGTAAAATTGCATTGGTAATAATGGTATATTAAGTATTTATTTTTTTCATTCCAGTACACATGAATTTATGGATGAACTTATTCAGCAAAATGAAAATTTATTGAAAGAAGTGCATTTGCTCCGACAGGAAAGTGAATGCATGAATATCATCTTTACACCTGGACAAAGAAGGAAGCTGCAAGCGAATAGCAAAAGGATCAAATGGGAAGTAAATGACATTTCTTCGGCAATCGCTATTTACTCTAGTGGACCCAAAGCCTACAGGCTGTTGTTAAAAAGAAGGTTTCCTTTACCAGCTGTGACCACCTTAAGAAATTGGGCGTCAAAAGTCAACATAAACCCCGGCTACCTCGCCTCCGTGTTTTCTCTGATGAGAAATGTTAATCTTTCTTCCTTTCAAAAGGTCTGCGTTCTCATGGCAGACGAAATGAAAATACAAAAATCGTATGAGTACGATACAAAAAGCGATACTCTTTTGGCTCCTGCTAATTATGTCCAAGTCGTAATGGCAAGAGGACTCTTTGAGAATTGGAAGCAGCCAGTTTTTTACAATTATGACACCGCTTTAACAAAAGAAATGTTTAAAACCATAATCAAGAAGCTTCACTCAATGGAATATCATGTTGTCGCCATAGTTTCTGATTTGGGAGGAGGTAACCGAGGTCTCTGGAGAAAAATGGGCATTAGCGAAGCACATCCCTTTTTTTTAAACCCCAGTGACAAGGCAAAGAGAGTATATGTTTTTAGTGACACACCACATTTAATTAAATTGCTTCGAAACCATTTTCTGGACACCGGAGTATATATTGATGGCAAACACATAACCAAGGAGCCACTTGAAGAGCTTTTGGCAAAGCAGTCAAACTCGGATTTAAAAATATCGAGTCGGTTAACAACAACTCATCTGAATGTGAAAGCTGCGAAGAGGCAAAAAGTTAAGTTCGCAACGCAGTTGTTTTCACATACAAACGCAAGTGCTCTTGAAAGACTAGGTACTCTTGGTTTATCAAATTCTAGATTTTGGAGTGAACTATCTGTCTTTTGCAAAGAGGTTGGAAAAACTTTAATTCTTATTTGCGTATAATGTCATATAAAATTTTCTTTTGCGACAGGTTAATGATTGGTTTGACATATTCAACACAAGAGTTCCACGTATTGATTCGCGTCCGAGAATGGCAGCTATTGGTCTAGAATTAGAACAACAAGAACAGATTTTGACACAAATACAGTCTACTATGAAAACTATGCGAGTTGGAAACCACAAGTCACTGATACCATTTCAAGAAGGAATACTTTCTAATATCACTGCTCTCAAAATGATGTTCAAGGACCTTGAGGAGGAGTACCAGATCAAATATTTACTCACATACCGCTTGAATCAAGATCCGTTGGAAATGTTCTTTGGTGTAATGAGGGCGAAAGGTGGACTTTATGACCACCCCTCAGCATTACATTTACAATTCAAATATCGTCTCCGAAGGTACATACTTGGTAGAAATGAGAGCATTGTTTCACAGTCTGCAAACGTAGAGTCTGATAGTGATGAACAACTGAAAATGGATGTGAGTGATGGACTTGTTCCTCCTGAAAATGTTGAAGAGGAAGCTACAAACAGTTCGCCTGAAGCTGACTTTAATTCTGAAACTATCATAACATCAAGTTTAATCACATGCCTTTTAGACGAAGAATGTGAAACCTCAGAATCAGAAGTTGAAATGGGTGAGCTGGAGTATGACGCTTTGGAATACCTAGCAGGTTACATTTTAAATCGCCTCAAATCGAAAATTCCAAATTTGCTGGAAAGTTATTGTGAACAACAATCGTCTACATCTACATCCTTAACTTGGACAGATCAGATATCAGAAGGAGGCCTACGAAAACCAAACGAAAGATTTGTTCAGTATCTGATGCAGCTTGAAGATGTTTTCAATATCTATAATTCAGCATCATTGAAAGTGGGACCTAATTATATAAAAACTCTTCTAAATATGGCAGAGAAAATCGAACTTGAATATGAAATAAAAAGTTGTTTTTTCGTTGTAAAATGTTTTTCAAAATTCGTATACTGAACAAAGACTTAATGGAAAATATGAACACTCGAAAAAGAAAATTCAATAAAACCATATGTTAAATGTTAATTGTTTATTATTCTTAATTTTTCACAGAAAGTTGGATTTGTTTCGACGGGAAAATTATCCTTAGGTATTGGCTGGCCATGTAGGTTTCTTGTTCATTTAATGGTCCATACATTTATATTTTCTCGTTACTTAGCAACAAATATAAGATTCGATTTTTTTTATTTGTATTTTTACTTTTGTATTCATTTTATTTGCAGAAAAACTAGTTTGAAATTTCAAATGGCGAATGTTCATACACGTTAGTGACGTAAATTTGTGTAAGGGAGATGGCAATATAAAATGCGGAGTGTCATACCATTATATTCTATATACCTTGGTGTCCACCTCACCCTTAGTTCATTTTCTTATTGTATACATAATAACTGCTTATATGTATGTATAAAAATTCATTTAAATACATAATATACCTATTTAAATATTGATTGTTATTTTATTTAAAGGGATTAACCATCAAGATTCGATCAGTAGATCCAAAGTTATAAGCGAATCAAAATTTCCCTACAAGAAAATCATTCATCAAATCACATTTTCTTTACCAAAGAAAGTTCCAATTCAAAACAAAAAGATACGAAATCACAACCCGCAAACTCCTACTAAAAAATGAAATACAAAAATAAAACAACCACCAGCCACATAGACGCCTGCCAAACCAATGCACACAGAAACAGCAGCCAGCAATTAAAAAAAACAACACACACACAACATGAGAATTGAGGCAGTCCACGAACTCCAACAAATAAAAATAAAATAAATCAAGGGGAAATAGAGTTCACGAACAAAAATGACAGCAGAGAGAAAGAGAATGAGAAACGGATTTTTTTTTTCTAGATTTTGTATCTTTGTCACCTACCGCTGCTGGGCTTTTGTATCTTTGTTTGTTAAAGCTGTTGGGTCTTGTATCTTTGTCAGGTAAGACGATGTCAGGTAAGGCAATTTCTTAAGACATTTTTTTCTATGGGGCTGAGACATCTGTATATGATTATTTGTGCCTATATTTACCCTTTATTTAAAGTCCTTGACTTTGAAGATCGGGCAGTTATAACTAAAGTTATAAGCACAAATAATCATATCCAGATGTCTCACGCCTATGGAGCAAAATGACCTATGAAATTGAAAAAGCTATATTTTTCAAAGCTTTTAAAAAGCTAGTTTTACTACAAAAATGAAAGCACCTTCCCCAGAATTTTGTATATTTGACTCTGTTGGAAAATATCTATGTCTATCTCTTCTTCTCTGTCGGTTTCGTTTTTGTTTCTGCAATGCTCGCTTTGCCCTTTAAGCAACGATCAAGGCAGTGTTATTTATTTTTTACTTTGCTTTGCCGGTTGTTGAGTAGGTATCTACGTTTTTTTTGTCTGAGGCATGCAACGATGAACAAAAAGTATGAAATCATTTCTCCATTGTAATTGTATGCATGTATAGGATATCATTTGTGGCCTTGAGGATAGGTAAAGAAAGATTTTTTTGTGGCGGAGATATTTCTGATGATGGCAAAAATATGTGATGTTTTTTTTTGATAAGGTCTGTAGGTATGTATGTATGCATGTAATTTTTTTGCAGCATCCTTATTCTAAAAGCAATATATGGTGCTAAAAGTTAATTTCTTGCGATTATAATAACATTAAACATTCTGAAGTTGAATTTGTTGATTAGAAAAAGGAAACAAATAGATGAATAGAATAGATATGTGTATATGCACATATGGAGGTACCTATAATGGAAACATAAAAAAGAACTACATACCTACGTTAGGTGGGTAGCTTTTAAGGACGTTTTTAAGGTGTTTTTATGATTAATTTTATACCGCTGGCGCTGGTGCTGTTAGCTTTAAATTTTACACCTCTTTCATTCACTTAAGATATGTAGGTACGACAAAAAAAAAAGACTTTTTAGTTAGAAGAAAATCTATTAGAAGGGTGGTTCTTTTTAACGGTTGAGGCGGAAAGGACAATTCGCTAGAAAAATGTATAGAGGATGGAAACAAAATCAATAATCATTAAGAAACAACGGCGGCAAATTACTTTAGTAGCTACGCTTTTTTAAGTCAGGAATCTTTCCTTTTTTTAGTTATTTTCGATTAAAGTTCTTTTAATGACTTTACCTGCATATATATTTTGAAGAAATCGTTTTCAAAAAAAAATTTTTAGAAAAGTTTAACCAAAGAGATTACATTATGTACCTATATGATTGTTACTTTACGTTACGTTAATAAGTACCTTCTTATTTTGTTACAAATTCGTATCTGTATGATAAAAATTCAGGATAAAAAATCAATATATTCTTATGATTTTAGTCAAGGAAATCTATGGTTTAGCCCCAAACAAATTATAATAAAAGAAAATTTCGTGCGGATAGTCTCAGAACACTGGTGAGTGGTTCTTAAAACATATCCAAAATTAGTTTCTAGAATTCCCATTTAAAATTACTTTCAAATTACATAACTTCAAATTCATTTGCTTGGCAAGTTAAATTACCATGCTTCGAATGTAGGTAGGAAAGGTACCTATACAGAAATTTAATACCAAAACTAGATTTTCTGAAGTGAACATTTACATATACAGTAGACGCTCGATATAGTGAAGTAATAAAAACCAGGCCTGTTCACTGTTTCGAGATTGTTCACTTTTTCGATCGGGAGTTTTCTAAGGCTTTCTTAAGGCGAATTTGATCCAAAATGCACATTTCGTTCGATGTGAATGTTCTTAATTTTTATTAAACATTAAACAAGGCATTAATTCAAGTCTAAATAAAAAACAGAAACAATTCCTCAGAGCTCTCAAGATATGTAAAATGCTTGCGTGAAATTTTTATACAAAATACGTTTTTATATAAAATTTTGGGTGTTCACTATTGTGGATAGTTCACTATTTCGAGACTGACTAAATTGAGCGTCTAATGTATTATGTTTATTAAAAAATTATGTAAAAAATATACTCCAGTCAACTTAGACTTTTTTGTAACAAAATTTTGGGGAAGGAATTTATTTGTTGACTTCTATAAAGTACCATACAGAAAGCTTAAGACCAAATTTTCGACCATCAGCGCCTTGGAGGGGTGCCGCTTTATTGATTTAAAGAGTGAATTCGTTTTTAACGAATAATATCCGTAATTTTAATTTTATCGAAAAAATAAAAATATACTTATTCCTAACAAATGCAAATTTTTCAAATTTTGTGCATTTAACGAGTTATAACTCATAACCAATTATTATAAGCAATTAAAATGGAGTTCATGCTTTTTTAGTCAATTTTTTTTTTCTGTTTTCTTTCTGTTTTTTTGGTGCAATGTGTAATAGCACATCGAGTTCTCTTCCAAGAAGACATATTTTTGTATTGTAGGTACCTGTATTAAACTAAAAAATAAATAAAGAAACCTTAACAAATTTTACCTTCCTTAAAATGTCTTCCTTGTGACGAACAATCAACAAATAAAAAAAAGTAAACAAAAATCACGATCCCAGTTAAAAATAGTTAAACCACAGCTTCAAAAAACAAAACAAAGCTATGTATTTGTTTTATCTTACACTTTATAAAACACAGCACTTCCAAAAAGCGTAGGTAGTAATTATAATTACTGATTAATAGTTTTTATTCAATTCAGAAAACTTTTTTTATGAGCGTAAAATAGATTTCGTTACTTTCATCACCAAGATTCAAAATCAATTGTGGCCAGTCTCATAATACTTTGTAGGTTTCTCATTGAGTTCAGCAGTTCTCATCATTCAAAGATTCATTTGACAAACGGTAAATTAACGATTTCCATTCTTTCTATCATGCACACAAAAAACTAAATAAATCGGTTGCATTCATCCACATGCAAATGCATGTGTTAGAAACTAACAAGAAGTTTTTTACTTGGTTGTGTTGCTTTGGGCTAGAGAATGATATTCCTTCGGGTATGGTATGTTTTGCCAGAATTGTTTGGCAAATTGACGTTTCGCGGGGGTTCATTTCGCGGATTTTTGTTTCGCATTTTATTTATTTAGCATTAAGAAATTTCGCATTTCACGTTTGGCAATTTATGTTTTGTTTTTTAAACGATTTGCTAAATCCTTATTTCGCATTTTTCATTTCGCAATTTTCATTTAGTTTGATATTTTATAGGCTTTTTGAAAATAGGCAATTTTTTGGGTGGCATTTTGTTCTTTTGCTTTTTTTCATTTGGCATTTTGCTGTTTTGCTTCTTTTTATTTGGCATTTTGTTGTTTAGCTTTTTTTTAATTCGGCACTCAATTGTTTTGCGATTTTTTGGCTTCCATTAAGTTACATGCCTTAAAATTTCGCGCGAAATTTTAAGGCATGTAACTTAATGGAAGCCAAAAAATCGCAAAACAATTGAGTGCCGAATTAAGAAAAGCTAAACAACAAAAAACTATTTCTAGTTCTATTTTTATCGGCAGAGGTTTTCGCAGAATTCTTGAGATCAGACATTGCATCTGCATGTATGCATGCATCTGTCATGTTCCCCTTTTAAAAATACCTACTATTGAATGAGTTTCATCACTATTTTTAACTGTATTTACTCGTGCTATTTTTTCTAACCTCACAACACCGAACAAGATAATTATTTTGATTTTGTGTTTCTAAATCGAAAGAATATCCGTCAATACTCAGTTTATCTTTCCCTCTATTGGACTTAAATGTCTCAAAGGTTTTGCCAAAATTTTCCATTATCAAAACTAAGCAAAAAACAAAGTGAACTTAACAACCCGACCCAGTGATTACATCAAAAATCGACAAACAACTAAAGGTATACACCTTAACTAGCAGAATGAATTAAACAACTGTACAGAGAAAAAAACGGTAAATCTAAAAAAATACGATGCTAATGAATGATCAAACGATCAAAACAACCAAACGGCGAAACGATCTATCAGCGAAATAATAGGACGGCAAAGCGATATTTTGCGAAATAACAAAACGGCGAAACGTTAATTGGCGAAAAAAACACTTGGCCAAATAGCAAACAATCTATCAAACAAAAGTGAAACGACAAATTGCCAAATGAATTTTGCAAAATGGTTGAAAATAATTTCAAATAGAAGCGAAAGGTAAAAACGCCAAATATGGATTGCAAAATGATTTAAAAGCATAATGAATAAAAAAGAAAACGGAAATTGCCAATTAAAAGTTGCGAATTAAAAGAAATGTTTAACGACTAAGGCGAAAAAATAAAATGCCAAATGAATTTTGACAAACAATGGTGACCCTATTCCTTCATTACGTAGGTAGGTATTTAGTTTGTAGGTAGAGTAGCTACATAAGTATGTACATAACTATTGGATTTGAAATGTTTCCTATTTGGGATAGGTTAGGAAAAAAGCTCATCAGAAGAATAATTAAAGCCGAATGACACAATCATCATAGGTATATCATAAATGAAAGGCCTACAATTAACTGAAGATTTCTCAGAGATATCGAAAAGATTTAAGCTCTGATTTTAAAAGTAGAAAATTAGTTCCTTCAGAATTCATTAAAAATTATTTTGAAACAATTTACCTCACGTTAAAATACAACATTTGAAACAGCAAAAAAACGTTTTTTTTATTTTACAACGGGAAAATCTCAAAAACGTGGCCCTTTAGAATTTTTCTGTATTCAGATTCGAGTTCAGCACATCAAAACCTACGGAAAAGTATATTTTGGTTTTTGTAACTAAAACCTTGTTGACCAGTGTAATTGAAAAAGAATTGAATATGAAAAGCAAAAATAGTAGGTATTTAATAACATAACATTAAAATTTTTTTTCAAAAATTTTTCAAACAAAAAACTTGATTTTTTTTTTTAATTTTTTGGAAAAATGTGCCTGTCATTTCATTTGAAGTCAAAATAGTATCAAACCAATGTAAAACTGTGAAAAAAAGTCTATGGGAATCGTGATTTTCTTGTCATTGTGATGACGACTACGCATTATACACTATTTGTTCCTTTAACTGGTTTATAAGACTTTGAAGTTTTGGTAAGGAAAAACGGTTCGATGAATCAATTTCAATATTTACAGGAATATTGATGCTTTAAAAGTTTACAAATCTGCATACAAACGCAAGCCATGCAGTCAATATTTACAAAAAAAAAAAATATGAAAAGACCACAAAAAAGTCATTTTTTATTACCTACTTTTTTCAAACTAACGGTGAAGGGTCAGAAAAAATAATATCACAAAACTTTAAAAAATATTGTAAAACGCTATGTCAGATTTCCAAAACTGTCTTTGAATTTTTTATAACGTCATTATTTGCTGAGATATTGGTAATCAAAGCTAAAGGTATCTTTTTTTTTATTCAAAGAAAGATAAACCATGCAAAAAAAATTGTACAACAAAAAAAAATAAAATAAAGCTGAATAAACAAGGTACCATTACATTTGATTGACTCAAAAAAAATTATACATATAAATGAGAACCTTCAAAAAATTAAAAAAAAATTGTTTGCCTTGTGTCTTTTCTTGCAATAACGCAATAACTTCAAAAAAAAAATTGCAAACAAATCTCGAAACAAAAATGATATAACTGTTAAATGATTTTTGCTCCAACTCCAAAAAAACACTGCTCATAGTTTCTACTCTTAGCCTAAAGGCACACGAAAATCCATTGCTTCCACATTCTTTTTTTATTGGTTTAGATACAAAATATTTTCTCAAAATGCGAACTGCTGTTTTAACAGTGAAAACCGAGTAGAAAACTTTATAGTAATTATATTTAGGGGTGGTTTTGAGGGTTATCATGCATTTAATTTATTTTACTGTAAATAAACGTAAAAATCGTCATCAATTTGTCACCTCGATTACAGAATCCGACGAATGAATTGCGGAGGGAAACAAACTCATTTTTGACATTTTTACTATGAGCCAAATGACAAAATTGAGTCAGATTCCCTCCGCAGCTCATTCGTCAGATTCTGTAATCGGGGTGTATATTTTGATTAATTTTTACGAACAAAAAACAGGTTTTTCCTGAAAACCGCTAGGTACATATTACTATATTTTTCAAAAAAATTAAAAACTCAAAAAATAGTTTTTTTTTATAAATTTAGATTTCAATCTACGAGTAAAACTATTTTTTTCGTAGAGAGTGGAATACGATCTCAGCTTGTTGTGTCATGACATGAGCTCATAACCCTGTGACCCCCTTCTGTAAACGCCGTTTTATGATAATATATGTATATGTAATGTATGTATATATCTAAAATGCGGATTCAAATTTGAATAAGTTTTTCTCTACTGTTTTGATACTGATTACTTATTGTATTAAAACCATAGATAAATCTGTTTTTTTTAACCTTTTTTTAATTATTTAATTATCTTATTATTTAAATATCTTAATTTTAATAAAAGGATATCCGCTAACTGTCATGTTGCATTAATTTGCTTGTCGATACCACCTATTATTTAAGTATCTACCTAAATAACTAGCTTATCAAAATATTGACATTTTCCATAATTTTTTATATATTAAATAAAGTAGATAAATACCTACAATGTACCTGAGTACCTATCTACATCTACCTATTCCTTCATATCTACTCACAAAAAATACAATTTACCTTGTGTCCACCTCACCCTTAGTTCATTTTCTTATTGTATACATAATAACTGTTTATATGTATGTATAAAAATCCATATTAATACGCAATATACCTTCCTAAATATTGTTTGTTATTTTTCCTTTATTTAGAGGGATTAACTATCAAGATCCGATCCATAGATCCAAAGTTATAAGCGAATCAAAATTTCCCTACAAGAAAATCATTCATCAAATCACATTTTCCTTACCAAAGAAAGTTCCAATTCAAAACAAAAAGATCTTTACGAAATCACAACCCGCAAACTCCTACTAAAAAATTAAATACAAAAACAAAACAACCACCAGCCACATAGACGCCTGCCAAAGTGCCAAACCAATGCACACAGAAACAGCAGCCAGCAATAAAAAAAAACAACACACACACATCATGAGGATTGAGGTAGTCCACGAAACCCAACAAATAAAAATAAAATAAATCAAGGGGAAATAGAGTTCACGAACAAAAATGACAACAGAGAGAAAGAGATGCGTGTTCCATAGATAAAAAATATAAAGATGGGAATCTTCGGCTGTCAAACTGATTTGCCTACAAGCTCAGACCGTGGTGAATGTCATAAAGTTGCACTAGTAACCTTTACCACACGCACACTAGTGCAACTTTATGATTTTCACCACAAATCGTCGGTTTTTTTTTTAATTTGTCGGTTATTTTAAAAATCTCATGAGCCCCAATGGACATGTTCATAGAGTATAAAAGCGGGTGAACTGAATTTTTAAGTGCTCACTTCCCTTTATATCATTTTATTTTAAAATTACATTCGCTGCTAATATTTGTTCGTACTAAAATAAGAAAAAACAATATTTATTGTAAAAAATAATTGAATAATAAATGTAGGTTAATTGAATCGAAGTGGCAGAAATTTTGTTTGTGAATTTTGAAGCTACATAAGTTCTGTTTTAAATTTGTGTTTGTTGCTTGAATACTCCATTAGTTTTTTGATCTCCAAAGAAACGAACTATCAAAATTTGTCTGGATAATATAATTATTGAATGAATTTTGTTTTTGCTTTTGTTATCTTTCAATCGTAAATAAAGTATGTACATTTTAATAAGTGGTTCAGCAATTTGAATTCACCGATTTCTGAACCACAGAATAAATTATGAGCCACGTTTGTACAACTCTTATGAGTTTTAAAACTAAATACATAAATCATATTTAACAAATCATTGACCTATATATAGTATGTTAATGCAACAAGTAGCTGATGAATTTCCAAATTTAAATCTGCTTTTACAAGTGCTCTTTTGAGTCATGACTTTTTTCGAAACTGAAGGAGAACGAAGGAGAGATCTGATGTTTTTTCACGTTGTGATTCATTAGTTTTCGAAAACAGTCAAAACTCAAAAGTCATGGGGTAATAGCAGTCTAAGGGCCAGTTGTTGAAACGTGCTTAAAATTTCGAACTGTGGTTCAGCAATTTTAACTATCGTTGAACTTCTGTTTTTTCTAATATGGTTTCTGACAGCGATTTGTGAAAATTTGTGAAAATTTGCAAGAAATTTCATTTTAACAAACACCTTATTACACACTGACAATACAAATACATATATACATTTTTTTTAATTATTAAAAAAAAATGATTTAAGTTTATTAAAACTTTTATTTTCACAACTATTATTAATTTTGATTTTTTGCGACATTTTTCTGTTTGATTAAATCATCATTGGGTGTAATATGTTGACCTGCAGTGTTGTGTGTAGCCAAAGTTTACTTTCAATTTCAATTATGTTTAATCAAACCGTCGCAAAAGCTCAAAATTAATAATTATAATTGTGAAAATTAAAATTTTAATACGTTTAAATTTTGTATTTTATTCAAATGCATTTTTCAAAACTTTCTTTATCTACACCCAGCTAACAAACTTTCTTCACATTTCCGACATTTAAGTTTTATTTGTTTCTATAGAGCTCCCGTCACCCTTCTGACGGGAAGAAGATACCTTATTGGAGCATGACTGATTCCTTAAATATTTTCTGGTGTAAATTATAGCCTTGTTTTTTTTAGTTTATTTTTATCTTCGCTTAACAAAAAGTAAGCATGTTAAATACAACAACAATTTTGTATATAAGTCCGTATTGTTGTTGCATTTAACATGCTACTTTTTTTAAGCAAAGATAAAAAAGAATTAAAAAACAGGGCTTTTATCAGCTTAATAGAAGTGATGTACCAATGTTTCTTTAATCTCTCTATATTGCTCTTATGAAATGACCAAGGAGCTTTCGCTTCTATAATCATCTTGTAAAATTATTATACAATTCTTGTGGTAGTTTGTGTTACTTCGTTTCTATATTACTTGTATTAGTGAATATGGTGACGCTTAAAGCTAGTCAGCCATTTTATAATTTATATTCAGTTTGGTATCTGAGCACACATATATTTATTATTATTAACAGCCAATATTTAAGGTTGGTATTTATTAATTAATAAGGGTATTCATGCAACAGCGTAAACTCGTCGTAAACATCGTAAAGTTGTAAACTTCGTAAATCTGTCAAATTTTCCATACAAATTGTGACAGAATTACGAAGTTTAAAAGTTTACAACGTTTACGACGACTTTACGCTGTTGTATGAATACCCTTAATATATTATGGGTATTCATGCAACAGCGTAAACTCATCGTAATCGTTGTAAAGTTTAAAACTTCGTAATTCTGTCACAATTTGTATGGAAAATTTGACAGATTTACGAAGTTTAAAACTTTACAACGATTACGACGAGTTTACGCTGTTGCATGAATACCCTTATTATATCTATTTATTTATTTTGTAATAGTTATACGAGCACCAATCTATTATTTAATGTTATTGTTGAACACAGTTTATTCTTATTAATGCAAGCCATAGCTTTTTGTCTCATAGATAGAATATTCAAGATAAAAGTGATTCCAATTTAATGCAATGATTTGTATATCTGAGATTGGTGCAAAGGGTCCCAGGTTCGATTCCTGCTTTTGCAAGCATAAGCACTACCAGAACTATAAGGGTATTTATGCAACAGTGTAAAGTCGTCGTAAACGTGGTAAGGTCTTAAACTTCGTAGTTCTGTCAAATTTTTCATACAAATTGTGACAGATTTACGAAGTTTTAAACTTCACAATGTTTACGATGACTTTACGCTGTTGCATGAATACCCATAGTGTATTTTAATATTTTTGCAATCTTGCACAACTTAAAATCCCATTTCATAAATAAAAAAAAACAATAAAATAAATACAAATACTATATTTTAGAAAAAATCACTTCCTCAAAAGAGAAACAGCACACAAAACAATAGAATTGTTGTTGTAAATGCCTCCAACAAAATGGTGGCCGAGCTTCACTTTTGAAGGCGAAGTTATTAATAAAGTTTGTACACACCCTCAAAATCCAGCATTTTTAGAACACATCCCTTTGTTGTTTTTGTTGTTGTTTTTGCCTAGGTGAATTCATAAATGTCACCAAGTTCATGACAAGTTGTATTGAAAGTTTTTTTTTATTTTTGGAACTTGGACTTGCTAGCCATTTGCATTTGTTGTTTTTATAAATTGTAAGCTCCTTTAAATTTGTGCAGTGCATTATATTATAAAATTGAGAAGAAAATTTAGCCTAAATTGTCTAGAATCCGATCTATTCACCGAACTGGAATCCGACGGCACAAAAGTGGATATTTTCTCGAAAAAAATTCAGAGGAAATTGGAAATACAATTGGAAACAATAGCATCCCTATTTCTCCAGAGAAATAGGTCCAGAGACCTCAGCAATTTCAGTCTCGGGATTCCTCCGCAAAATTTATCAGTTTTGATTGCCAAATTACTGAGGAAATAAAATGGATTTGCTTGCTCACTTTTCGACGGATCAAAATTAGCTGAGGGCTCTGAGCTGACATCAATTTCCTGAACATGCTAAATGGAAAAGGCAAAGGCACTCAAGACATCGAATCAGCGTGAGGCCCAAACAAATGAGTTGCAGAACTTTATGTCTAGAGCGGCATTGCTTGAAGCGTATATACATACATTATTATGTACATACAGTACATACACATATGGACGGCATGGTGGTCGTCAAGAACCAGGTAAGTCGAGAAACCTGAAGTGAATTATTATTTTTTTTTAATAATTCTTAAATAAATAATTAATAATAAGGGTATTCATGCAACAGCGTAAAGTCGTCGTAAACGTGCTAAAGTTTTAAACTTCGTAAATCTGTAAAATTTTCCATACAAATTGTGACAGAATTACGAAGTTTTAAACTTTACAACGTTTACGACGACTTAACGCTTTTGTATGAATACCCATAATATTAAATATAATTTTACCCTTGTGTAATACTTTCCTCATGCATCTGAAAATACATGTTAACCACTTTTTTCCACATTAGTAAGGTTTTGTGAATGATATTAAACATAAACCCCGGCCTTCTAAGTTTTTTTTAGAGTTTGACTTACCTGATTCTTCACGACCACCACGGAACGGATATATATACATTAATGCTTGAACTTAACTGAAAAAGCAAATCGCCATCGAGGGTGACAAACTAACAGCATTGGCTAAAAATATTGAAGACAAGAAAATGAGTTCCAGAAAGTTTTGAATTACTCCGTTGCGCCGACGAACGACTCACTTACCGCCATTCAGTCATATTCAAGTCGGATGTATCGGAATGAAGAGTTGCAAGACCTATTTATCAAGCTCAAAAGCCTGTTGTCAACGAAGTGCAAAAAAAAGCAAACTGCCGGAGTTGCAATCAGCAATATCAAGCACGAAAACGACAAATTTGTCGTGAGTGACACAACATTCAAATTTAGAAACTACAACTGAAGATCCTAATAGAGTGCAGGTACAATCCACGCGCAATTTTCGCAGCAGGAAGTTAAATTTTATATGTATTTCTATTATGAAAGCAAACAACTGTACACAAAAAAACGTTCATTAAACAAATTTAACTTTATCAATATCATTGTTATTATATTTAGTCCAGTAACCTTGTAGTTTCATAGTACTGAGACCTTGCGTCAGGTCCGTTAGTTCTGATTTTTTGCTGAGTTATTTATGATGTTGGCCTAGTATTAAATCTGATTTTTCGACCTCGAGCGCCGAACGCAACATTGGTAAAAATACAAAAAACCGCGAATTTTTCGCGGTTTTTTCACTTATTGGCTATTTTAACCATTACGCCTTAACTTCCGAATAAAACATTGCTCTACGATTTCAACCTTACTAAATTTGCTTCAATTTGAGTCCAAAGCCGGTTCTGTAGACATAACGGTTTCCAAGGGACGGCATTTCAAAATATAGCAATAAAAAATTTAAAACAACAAGTAGTATATAAAACAGTATAATAACAAAAACATGGTCTTTGACATATGCTGCATCAAAGCAATAGAGCGTGTAGATTGGGCCAAAAGAAGAAAACAATAGTAGCGGATGGGGGGTATATATCCCCCCGTTTAGGCGGGAGGGGCAATTTTAAGAAAAGTTGACTTCAAATAGAAAAATAACCATAAAAATACAATGATAATATCTGGACAAAAATCCATTCCTCATCTCAAAGCCAGAAATCCATTCTTTAATTTTTTTTTAAATAAAGTTTTTTTAGCTGACAGTTTTTTAAAAATTTACTTTCAAACTCAAAATTTTGAGAAAAAGACGATTTTTTTTTGTTAATCTATTTTTTTTTTTTATTTTATGGTATTAAGTACTATTTTTGATTTTGACTTCAAATGCTCTTATTAGTTCTTAGTTAAAAACTGAAAACCAAACGCTAAAATGACTTCTAGTTTTTGAGAAAACTGAAATTAACATGATCAACTTCACTGTTTTCAGTCTAGTATCCTTTTTCTTCGGGGTGGGAAGGCTCTGCCTCAGATGCGGTAGTTCTGATTTTTAAATGAGTTGTTTATGATGTTGGCCTTAGCAATAATCCAAGTTTTCGACCTCGAGCGCCGAACGAAACTTTGTGAAATACGCAAAAAACCGTGAAATTTTCGCGGTTTTTTCAGCCATTGGCTATTTTAACCTTTAAGGCCTGGTTTTCGATTATAACTTTGCTCTTCCATTTCAAAATAATTAAATGGGCTTCAATTTGAGCTAAAACTCAATTCAAATTGTGAATTTTTTCATCAACTTTTGAATTCAGAATGCTGCAAATCGAATTGAAGGGGGCTTATTCACCCCTTGTGTGAAATCGTTTGCCCCTTTTCAATGATTTTTGTATACTGTGTAGCGTGTTATGTTGGCTTTATTTTAAGATCTTAATCATGAACATCGGACGAGTAGAAACGGAGTTATGATTTTTTAAAGTCAACCATATAAAACTCGAACTAAAACAGTACTCAGTTCAGTACCCACCAGTAAGTTATCTGAAGCGAATGTTTTAGTTCGAGTCTTATACGGTTGACTTTAAAAAATCATAACTCCGTTTCTACTCGTCCGATGTTCATGATTAAGATCTTAAAATAAAGCCAACATGACACGCTACACAGTATACAAAAATCATTGAAAAGGGGCAAACGATTTCACACAAGGGGTGAATAAGCCCCCTTCAATTCGATTTGCAGCATTCTGAATTCAAAAGTTGATGAAAAAATTCACAATTTGAATTGATTTTTAGCTCAAATTGAAGCTCATTTAATTATGTTGAAATGGTAGAGCAAAGTTATAATCGAAAACCAGGCCTTAAAGGTTAAAATAGCCAATAGCTGAAAAAACCGCGAAAATTTCACGGTTTTTTGCGTATTTCACAAAGTTGCGTCCGGCGCTCGAGGTCGAAAACTTGGATTATTGCTAAGGCCAACATCATAAACAACTCATTTAAAAATCAGAACTACCGCATCTGAGGCAGAGCCTTCCCATCCCGAAGAAAAAGGATACTAGACTGAAAATAGTGAAGTTGATCATGTTAATTTCAGTTTTCTCAAAAACTAGAAGTCATTTTAGCGTTTGGTTTTCAGTTTTTAACTAAGAACTAATAAGAGCATTTAAAGTCAAAATCAAAAATAGTACTTAATACCATAAAATAAAAAAAAAAAATAGATTAACAAAAAAAAATCGTCTTTTTCTCAAAATTTTGAGTTTGAAAGTAAATTTTTCAAAAACTATCAGCTAAAAAAACTTTATTTAAAAAAAAATTAAAGAATGGATTTCTGGCTTTGAGATGAAGAATGGATTTTTGTCCAGATATTATCATTGTATTTTTATGGTTATTTTTCTATTTGAAGTCAACTTTTCTTAAAATTGCCCCTCACGCCTAAACGGGGGGATATATACCCCCCATCCGGTACTATTGTTTTCTTCTTTTGGCCCAATCTACACGCTCTATTGCTTTGATGCAGCATATGTCAAAGACCATGTTTTTGTTATTATACTGTTTTATATACTACTTGTTGTTTTAAATTTTTTATTGCTATATTTTGAAATGCCGTCCCTTGGAAACCGTTATGTCTACAGAACCGGCTTTGGACTCAAATTGAAGCAAATTTAGTAAGGTTGAAATCGTAGAGCAATGTTTTATTCGGAAGTTAAGGCGTAATGGTTGAAATAGCCAATAAGTGAAAAAACCGCGAAAAATTCGCGGTTTTTTGTATTTTTACCAATGTTGCGTTCGGCGCTAGAGGTCGAAAAATCAGATTTAATACAAGGCCAACATCATAAACAACTAAGCAAAAAATCAGAACTACCGGACCTGACGCAAGGTCTAATGTATATACTTACTGGACTAATTTGTTTTGTTTTTATATAATTAAAAAAAAGAAAAAATATAGACCGAGAGCCCACAGCAGATTTTGGGTGTGAGTCTGAGTGATAGCAAAAAAAGAAGTAGCTCTGCACATCAAAGACCATCATAGAAGTATATCTTGGTTCATGTGAAAGACAAAAATTCAAATTTTGTCACACAAAGTAATGAAGTTGTGTTTTCGAGTGAATTTTCGGAAACTGTAAAAATACATCAATTTCCAACTAGCACGTAAATCCGAATGGTTTGTCACAGAAAAAAACCTTAAACAGAGATTTGTTGGAAATTGTATATTCTTTCAATTTTACCTTAATGAAATTTACGGACAATTGATAGTTTTTAGCCATAAGTGAAAAACACAAAAAAAATTTTTTTTTGCCTAATTTGTTTGCATTTTTCCATGTTGCGTCACGCAATTTTAGTAGCAAACATAAACATAAATGGAAACAAGAATAAAACTACCCCACAATTTGCATCACAATAACACACTGGGTCCTACCAATAACCAAATTTAGAGACGACTTAAATATTTAAGTAAAATGGACCATAATGATATATCTATACAATATATCGATACCTTCCCGTAAGAATGTATTAAGCGACATTTCAAAAATTTTAAAGGCATCGAAAGAAACCTCTGTTTCAGTTATTTATTTATGTGTTTTAAAAAATAAAAAAATTTAGGACGGGATTTTCAACTCAAAATGCTTCGAAAAATCTTTTTACTACAAAAAAATACCCAAATAAATAATTGATTAAGAGGTATTTTAAAAATTTAATTTAAAATTTTTAAAATGTCGCTTAATACATTCTTACGGGAAGGTATCTTAAATAGTAGAGTAGACCCTAAATTATGAATATTACAAGGCATGGACTCATAAATATGAAACACAACATGTTTGGTTCATTATGTTTAGTCGATACCATTAAGGTTCATTTTCCTTAAATATTTAAGTTGTCCCTAAATTATTATTGGTAGGGCGCAATATGACTGAACTAATAATTATTAAGAAAAATACAGAGCACAAATTTCAAAAATTTAAAAACCAATGTTATTGTTTTATATACAAATAATAATTTTATTGTTACATTAAGCCATACATAATGGAAAAAGTAAGTACGTATATACTATGGTCATTCCAGTTGGAAAGCATGTTTCGTTCAGTACGCCAGTACTATACTTGCAAGCTCGGGTAGATACATCAAGCTTGGGGAAGAGCAAGAAGCATTTTCCCAGTCCAGTCCACACTTCCATGTTATGAAGAGTGGGTTGACTAAGCGTTTTCTGAGGTCTTGAGGTTCATTACTCGAATATAATTAAGGATATTGGTCACCTTCTCAGAAAAGCGTTCTTTGGGTGAGGCGTGTTTACCTTGGCAACGACTGCGATGAGTAGGTATTTGGTTGTTGTTCCGGTTTATTTTGTTTTTGTAGAGAGCATCTTCTATGTTATCCTCAGTCGCAATAGCTTCGTTCTTTGACTTGGTTGAGCGAGTTCTCCTGGCACCTTGGCTCGCCATGGACGCTCATTTTGACTTTTACTTCTGCATGCTGTTGGTCCATATGGCCGGCAGCAAGCACTTCCGTAAATTTGCAGAATCCAACGCTCGATTGATGTTTTCTTATTTCATTGATTTTTTTATATTCAGGAGTTTCCGCAAAAGGCTGCAGCCTTAATATTTTCGACAAGGAAAACGAATAATAATTTCACTTGACACGACTCCCGCGGAAATTTCTTGGATCATTCTCCAGGTCTACACACGCAGTGCCCGCTTAGTTATTTCAACTATTGGCGTGAATTGATTTTAAGTTTTGAGGAATGTCTTTTAATTTTTTATTATTTATTTTTTTATTACTCAATCAGTGATAAATACAAGACGCAATTAAAAACAATGAGGCACCAAAATAAAAACAAAACCAGTTTGAAAAAAAAAATCGAACTGTCAAAACAAATCAAACTCACCGCGTTAAATTGTAGTTGCAATTCACATCTATTCATCGACACGAAGTGAAATTACAAAAACAACAATGTAAACAAATGGGTTTTGGGGGGTGAAACGTACGAAGGTTTCCCATCTTTATTTGTTTATCTATGGCGTGTACCTTACCTACTTGTTTTAATGAGAATGAGAAACGATTTTTTTTTCTAGATTTTGTATCTTTGTCACCTACCGCTGCTGGGCTTTTGTATCTTTCGTTGTTAAGGCTGTTGTATCTTTGCTTTGTCAGGTAAGACGATGTCAGGTAAGGCAATTTCTTAAGACATTTTTTTCTATGGGGCTGAGACATCTGTATATGATTATTTGTGTTATAAGCTTTCCAATCGGTCGGTTTGAAGGCTTTTTATGCAAACAGAAAACGCAGTGCATGCAGAATGGAATGCCTACAAGTGTAGGGAAATTTTTGTTTCTACAACTGTAAGTTTTTTTTTTGTGTTACAGAAAAAATCTACACTTTGTAAGACTAATGTCGAATTCCTTACAACAATTTCAAATCGATTTTTTTTGTTGGTTGTAAGGAACACACAAAAAATCAAATTTTTCGTGTGGGATTGTGTGTGTGTCATTTGACAGTAGCTTTGAGGCAAAAAAGTAAACAAACTATGCGCATACAAATTTGTTACAAATATTCCAAAGTGCATTCAGTTTTTCGCGTCATTTTGTTAGATTAAAAACATATACATTTCCAGGAAAAGTTGCAAAAATAAACAGAAAATAGTTATGTGGCCATTAAAGTAAAAAAAAACAACCCAAATTCATCCAAGAAACACATCATTCGAGAAACACATCGGCGAGCGCGCGATTTATATCTTTAATTGACTTTGGGCACTTTGAATCGAAGTTAGATGATATTTTTATAACTTCTAACTGACCATTCACTATTTTTGATGAATTAAAATTAGTTTTAATTATTTATTTGCTTTTAATCTATTTAAATGACCGACGAACACTTTAGAACATTTGCTAAACCCGCCGCAAAGTACTTTCAACTCCAGAGAAATGTCAAATCTTGTTAGTGTGTGTGAAATCGATTTGAAATCTTGCTGAAAATGCAAGATTTGTTTTGACAGAATAAAATCGATTTTGTTTAGAAAAAAATCGATTCTGTTTAGAAAAAAATCGATTATTTGGTTGTAAGGAATTCGACATAACATAATCCTACAAGTGGCTCTTGACTTGTAGACTTGTAGCACAGATAACAAACTATACAGATGAAGCATCCCCATAGAAAAAAATGTCCCAATTTTTGTTTACACCAGGGGCCTATAACACAAAGCTACAAGTCTACAAGCCAAGAGCCACTTGTAGGATTATGTTAGTCTTACAAAGTGTAGATTATTTCTGTAACACAAAAAAAAAACTTACATTTGTAGAAACAAAAATTTCCCTACACTTGTAGGCATTCCATTCTGCATGCAACGAGTTGAGTGTTCGTCGGCGATCGACCGACAAGATCCAGTGTAGAAAATTTCTGTTATGCACAAAAAGCCTTCAAACCGACCGATTGGAAAGCTTATAACTTTGGTTATAACTATCCGATCTTCAAAGTTAAGAACTTTAAATAAAGGGTAAATATAAGACTACATTTTTGTATTCAATTTTTTGATGAGGAACACAAAATTTAATACTAAATGGCAGATTGAGTCTCCCATCAATTTAATTTTAGTTTTTCAAAATGCAAAAGTGAATGAAAACTTATACCATTTTAAAATATGTATTCTACCAAGTTATTACCCCAATCCTCTTCCTCTTCTACAAATTTGTGAGTGATGTACTTAGGCTTAATGCAACGGGAGGGACATTTCAATAAATTTTGCACCAAAAAATTCATTTAAATAAAACAAAAATCGTCGATTTTATTCTTCTTCTATAGCTTCAAAAAATTATAGCTTTGCTTCTAATGCTCGGATATTTAAGATTAAGACATTATAAATTCACAATTCGTGTTTAATTCCGCACTAAAAAGGTAGAGTCCTTTATCACAATTCATAAAGATTTGGCCCTGCATCTATGCGTGTAGACATGCTATAAAGTATTCCCTGGTGAATTGAACCTCGCTTAATTGATTTATATAAGGTGATCTTAAAAAACTGATGCCATCAAAATAAAAACATGTAAATAAAATACGTATTTCGGTCATTTGATCTAAAAATTACACAAAAAGCTGGGAACACTGTACATTTTTACTTGCGATATAGGTACTATAGGGCAAGTTTTGGATTCGTAAAAAAAAAATTGAGATAACAATCAAAGATAACATTACGATGATAGAGAATACGAAAAAAGTTTGTGGCACAATTCTGTCTGTTTGTATCTGGATCTACAGCCTAAGCAATGATGCGATTTTCTTCAAATTTTGAACTCCAGGTTTTTTGTAACTCTCCAGACGGGAAATTGAATTTTTTTAGCTCTTAAAATAACGGTACTTGCCATACAACCGTTAAGGAAAAGCCTATTTATCTCAAAAACGGCTCCAAAAAAAATCACTGTATTATTGTAGATATGATGTACCTTTTTATAAGAAAAAAAAATCACCAAGAACTTTTATTAACGGTATTTGTCATATAACGGTTTTTTTATTTTCGGTTTTCTCATTAAACGCTCATCCGATTTGAATTCAATTTCTTGCACAAAAGCTTTCTTAGAATATAAATAAAACTGCATACTAAAATTTTGGAACAAATAAGTTCTGGGTTTTGAAAAAAGATTCAATTTTTTTTTTTTTTGAAAATACGATATTTCAAAAACGGGATGATGAATTATTTTGAATTTTCAGTTTTATATGTATAAATTAATAAATACTCAAAATTGGCAAACCATATTTTTTTTAAATGTTACAAACATCTTATATATAAAAAATTATTTTTAAGAAAACGGCTCCAACGATTTTAAATTTTGTTTTTCTTATATTCACATTTTTTCAAATAATCAATTGGCGTACTTGTTTTAAAGCTCTAAGTTATTATCAGGCTGCTTATACAATTAAAAGAACGATCCAATGTGCATTTTATTTGAAGAAGAGACACATTCAATAATTACATTTTTAAATTGTACATAAATATACATATGTATGGTGAAGGAGACTATTAAAGTAACTTACACTTCCTTAAATTGGGATCGTTTGTGATCTACATTGATATATTGACAATTGAAGCTTTTTTTAGGTAAAAAACAGCTATAATCATGATGAACAAAAATTATTGAAATTGAAAAGATTGTTTTTTTAGCATTTTAAAATAGATATATGTTGGTATATATAAAAAGTCGGTGACAGCACTGGGAGAAAAGAGCGAATGACCATCGACCTAAGGATAGCCAAACCCCCCTCTCCCCCAGTACAGTCACCGACATGTTGGTGGCCATGTGGATACTTTTATTATGTATCATCTTCTGTATCAGAGATGTGCATGTGCATGCTGTGGTCGTTGTTGTTTAGGTTTGATGTGTTTGGAATAATTGTTGGTGAAATATTTTTATCTTTAAAGCCTAGTACGCAGATCGAGACAAAATTTATCTCCCATATAAAATTTTTCCCAGGACAAATTTGATCTCGGAATTTTTTTCCAAGCAGTACGCAGCTCCAGCGCAAAATTTGACAGATGTAACCGCTGTACGTGAAAAGGTAAAAGAAAGTCTCCAATTAGTTTTGCGCGGAAAAAGAATGCTCGAAGCATTATTTTTCCGGACAAATTGTGACGTTTTATATACATTTCCCTTTTTATAAGCTAAAATCATCTCCCTGTTACATTCTTTCCATTATTAAGACGTTGTGAGGACGCACGGCTGAAGTAAAATATAAAATGCTTACAGAAAATGATGACATGGAATGAGAATAGAATAGAACAGCTGTTTTAAATCAGTCAGTGGCGTAGCTAATGAGAAAGGGTACAAAAGGGCCACATATGTATGTTCATATACGGAAAATATTTTTTTCAATGCAAAATTTAAATTGATTCTCAAATCGAGTTAACTCGAGTTGGAATCAGCAAACAGAGTTGGCAAAATTAATTGCAGTAGAAAACTGTGAGCATTTCTGATTTTGGCAGGGTTTTCTTAATCCATCGACAACACATTCATCCCTCAATGAAATTTGACATCTTTTGAAGGTTTTTTACACTTCTCCGGGAAAAAGTGATTTGGGGCACTTGTTTGACATTTGGATCAGATTAAAAAAAAAGTTTATTTGATCCAAATGACAAACAAGTGCTCTAAATCAATTTTTCCCGGACATTTGAATCAAATTAAAAAAATTTAGTTTGATCCAAAAAATGTCATAACAAGTGCCCTAAATCACTTTTTCTCGGAGAAGTAAAGATCCTTCAAAAATGTCAGAAATTTTAGTGGCTTTTTAATCCATTGACATCGTAGCGATCCTTCAACACAATTTTACAGCTGATGGCTTGACAGATGGGGGACGGAAAAAGTTTTAATTGCCCTAAGGGTATTTTCATCCATCCATATTATATTACTCCCCATCAAGCGCATGCGATCAATTTTTCTTGCTCTGCAAATGCTTCGAAAGAATTTGATTTCTCTACATGTAAAAGTTTCAAAATTTTAAGTTTCTAACTACGCTACTGTTCTCATTTGACTTTTGTTTTTATCTCTACACCTTCAGAATTTGTCTCGAGAAAAAAAATGTAGAGATAAAATTTGTCTTTGCTCGATCTGCATACTAGCATTGTATATAAATCTAATAGTAGTATTACTTGAGGAAAAAGATACTAGCGCTACAGACGACTGAAGCAAGAAGTGTATTATTCCCTCATCATAGCTTCACACCCAACTCACAGCAGATGAAAAATCAAAAAATACATTATTTCCTCACTACATGAGAGAATGCAATTAGGTTCTTTCTCCTCACGTCACAGCAGTGCCAATATACGAGAGTGAGAAGGGAACAAAAAAAGAGAACCAAAACAAGCTGCCGAAAAAAGTAAAGAATGAATTGGTATGTATGTATGTACATACATACATACTTAGGTACAGACATTGAGGAGAAGAGGAAACAAAAAAAGAGGATCAAAACAAGTTTTTATCGTTACATAAAGGTTCAATACACATCGCATATTTTCTAAACAGAAACAAATTCTTTTGTTCTCGATGACTGTTCTTTGCCAAAATAAGGCACCCAAAATGCTTTTCGTGTCGGGAGCCTTTAAAATAGATTGGAATGAAAATACGAAACTGATGTCTATTTGCGTAGGTATTCGTTCTTAATTTCTTGTACGTAGGTGGAAACAGGTTTTTATTTTTTTATCGCTTTCTAAGTGGATTTTTGATGTGGAGCGTCGAGTTTCTCAGATTTAATTCAAAGCAATATGAGGCAGTGAGTGCAAAAGTGGTGTAACCCATTTTTTGGCTTTGTTGATATTTTTGTCTCGTATTTTTACATTTATGCATCGAAAGTCATCAAAGCTAATTTCTAAAAGCTTTCCAAAAATGTGACGTATACTATTTGAATCTCAGTAAAAATATTAGGGGTATTCATGCAACTGCGTAAAACACTAGATAAGTTTACGATTTGGTTAATTTTATCTTTTGGTTAATGAACTGTCAAATTTGGTACTATGGGAAATGGTTTACACAATTTGGTTAATTTTATCCAAGGATTTAGTGGCGGAAAATTAACCAAATATTTGGTTAAACTTATCCAAACGTCATTGTGACTTTTAGAGATTGAATTAGATGAGTTTGTGACTTTTAGAACTAGGCATGTTTAGAAACATGATATAAATGATATCTCGGAGAACTTTAAAGCTGTGAATGTGTAATTTTGTAATTATTGTAATTATTGCATTGCAATTAGTTGGTGATAAAAGTTGTGAATTAAAACGTAGTTTACACAAAAAAAAAAAACCGATTAAAGGCTCTGCCCAACCAACGCGTAATTATAGCGAAGCATTCAGAAAGACAGTTTTTTGTTGTTTTTTAGTATTGAGATTATTCACTTTAATTCCGTGTTGGTTTGGGAGATCCTTTAGGAAAGCTACTTTTCGTAAATTATTAAGGTAGAACTATAATTTCTCACCCAAACCAATGCTAATCTTTCGTTGACGACGACGAACGTGTTGTTTTCATTTACAACAACGTGTTGTTATTAATCACCCCTATTACGATTGTCAAATAGCAATTTGATAATTGATAAATTTAAAATTCAATGTTTAAAAATCCATTTTATAAAAGTTTTGATCATTGAGAATGGTGCAGACAGTTGCTAATAACAAGAAAATTGAATAATATAAAAGAATTGTTGACCAGTTTATTGATAAATTGAGTTTAAAAACCAATTTTCAAGGTTTATCAAATATCAAATTGATAAAATTGACAACCGTAAAAGGGGTGAATGTTTTTGTTGTGGTCAACGAATGATTCGCACTGGTTTGGAAGATTCTGAATAGTCGGAAGCTGTTACGCTGTGGCTCCATTGGCAATATTTGAGGCGATGGCAATTGGAATAGGAATGGCAATTTATTGCTTGGGTGGGCATTTTCATTGCCAGGCAATTTCAATAATAAAATGTGTGTATAGAAATATTTGGCTGCAAATGCAGTCAAATGCTGTTCAAATCCCCTGTTTTAATTAAATTAAATTTTAATTCACTATATTTTGTCATGTGCGTTCTCATATTCTCCGATTTAATAGAAAAAATCAATAAAGAAGCCATTGACAATTACGGGGAACCCCATTTTTACTCAATTTATTGCCTTGACGATGGAAATCAATAATTGCCTCTCATCTTTTAGGCAATATTGCCATTGCCATTGACAAAGCGTCTCCATTTGCAATATCAAAGGCAATAGCAATGATTGAGGCAATTTATTGCCTTAAATATTGCCAATGGAGCGGCTGCTGGGTTAGAAACAGATCTCATTAGCCAATGCAAAGTATCTTTCTGAACTGTCAAAATCAGAACTAAGCCATAATTCACTTTTTCTCTTTTTTTCGTTCCTACCTCAACAAATTTCAGTTTCACTTCCATGAAGTGTAATCGGGGGCGAAAATGAAGAGAAGTACATTATGGGCGTGACATATGATTTGTTTGTATTCGTTAACTTTCATCCGACCACTGCCGTGAGCTTGCGACTAATATATTTCTACTTTACAACGCGACTATTGTCATGTATATTTAGGTAGAACTAAATATTGAGATTCCAGCAAAATGAATGGCATTGATCATTGATGTATTTATGTCAATGCAAAACAAATATAATTGAATTAACAGGAGTACATACGACACGTATCACAAATATATATCTGTACACACCCATGCAAATAAACAGACCATAATGCATTATCTGTAAAACCAACTCCTCGACCTAAGCCGAACGCGCCCAAATATTTGACGTTTAACGAACAGCTGATTCAATTACACAGCATTTAACCAAATTAATAAAAAGGTCGTTCATGCAAACTTTTGCGTAAACTTATCATTTTACACAATTTGTAAACTTACGACGTTGCATGAATACCCTTATTATTAAAAATCGATTCAAAACGAAAAACCTGATAAAGAAAAGGGGGTTAAACCGCTTTTGCACTCACAGCCTCATATATGATTGAATGAAAACAAAACTTAAAATCGTTGGAGCGGTTTTTAAAAAAATTAATTTTAGTAATACAGTCGAACTTCGATAACTCGAACTACTACTATCCACGAAAAAAGTTCGACTTATCAAGACTTCGAGTTATCAAAATGTATCATCAAAATAAAAAACCATTTTAAAATGAAACAATACATATCGCAAATTCATATGCACAACATTATGTGCTTTATTTTATCAAATAAGTTAAACATACATACATACAATACAAACATAAGTGACACCAACCAAAAACTTATTTCATGTTTCAGTAATTTGTGTCTGCAAGTAGGTTTTTTGATTGTTTTTTGTTTGGAAAAAAAATTATAATTTATTTAGAGCTGCATAAATTTCGTCTGTTGTATCTTCAGACGTTTGCAAATACAAATTCAAATTATCCAATGCATCTGCCACAACACGCTTTGAAGGCTGCTGAATGAGTTCCTCTTCAACCGAAGTCTCGTCATCACTTTCAATATTGATTGAAGTTGGGTTCAACGATTCAGAACTACACTGCTCAATAATATCCTCGTCTGTAGGAAAGGCCGACGTACAAATATCGTTATCTACCTCCATATAGTCATCTTGAGTTATGTTCGTTGCTATATCACTCTGCCTTATCCATTCATCATATTCAGCTTCCATCAAAGCTCGATCTTCATCAATATTATTGAGAAAAACAAGAGGAATGTCATCCTCTTCGTCCCATGTAGAAAATTGGCCAAAACCAGCTTTTTTGAAGCAATTAGCTATAGTCTGACTTTTGACGTCAATGTCCCAAGTTTTTCCAACTGTATTGATGCACTCAATTAATGTGATATCGTGTTTTTTTCCTGCATCCATATGCTTCAAAGTTTCTTTTAAGACTCTGCGGCGATAATGACATTTTAAATTTTGAATCACTCCCTGGTCAAGTGGTTGCAGTTTTGAAGTCATATTTGGCGGAAAAAATGCTAGTTCAATTGACTTCAATTCAATTTTTTTTGAAGGTCTTTGGGATGCGCCGGACAGTTATCAATAAAGAGTAAAACTTTGCTCCCTTTTTGTGAAAATTGCTTATCTAACTTACCAACCCATTCTTCAAAAAGTTGTCCAGTCATCCACGCCTTGGAGTTTGCCTTGTAATCAACAGGTAACCATTTAACACCGCGAAAACAACGAGGCTTGTTACTTTTACCTATTAAAAGGATTTTGAGTTTTTCAGATCCATCCATGTTTGCAGCCAACATTAAAGTAATCCGCTGTTTGCTGTGTTTGCCCCCGTGACATTTTTCATTTTTAAATGTTAAAGTGTTGTCGGGTAAGCATTTGAAAAACAATCCCGTTTCGTCAGCATTAAAAATGTCGCATTCATCATACTATTCTAAGAGATGTGGCAAAACGTCATTCTTCCATTTATCGCAGTCTTCATCAGGTACGTCATTGCTTTCAACACAAGCTTTTTTATGGCACACTCCATGTCTAAAGTAATGAAAGTTTACGTTGACAAACTGATAAATGCGTATTAATGACGTTTTTATTCGGTACCTTCGCTTCCATTTATCAAGCCAGCCAGTGCTTGCCTTAAAATCCGGTTTGCCTAATCGTCTTGCAAATTCGAGAGCCTTTTCTTTTATTATTCCTCCAGATATGGGCATGTTCTGATGCCTAGCTGCTGTAAACCAGTCGACGACTGCCTTATCCACATTTTCAAAAACTGGTTTCTTAAATCTTCTGCCTATTCCAGATGAGGCCCCAGATTCGATTGCTGCTATAGTCTGTTGCTTAGGCCGTGTGCCATGGCTAAATTTTGACATTACCGAGGTGAATATAGACTTCAAAATTTAACCTGCTCAGGAGCTCGTTAAAATTTTAGTCGGTGGTTAATTTTTGACATGTCTATGGGCGCGTTCGGATGCGTATCTTAAGCGATCCGGATTTGTTTGTGTTGTTGTAAATCCTTATAAAAAAAACTGCTGAGGGAGATGAATGTAGATAAATATTTTATTTTGCTATCAAGAAGTCATGAATCCTATCGGGAAAGATGAAAAATGGAAACAAAAAACTAAAATTAAATGAAAGGATTAAGAAATATAGACAAAGACCTTATAATAAATTTAAGTATGCACTCAAGAAGAAGTTTGAATAACTTGAGATAAATCCTTGATAATGTAAAAGAATCGATAAAATTTATTGAAAATAATTTTTCAGATGATTCATTCATTTTGCAAACTGATATGTTTGCGAACTATCATTACTGAGAAAAATGCAACAACAAAACTAATGGGAAGTGAATATAAAAAAAAATCCCATTTAATCCAATTGACACAGCAAAAACCTTAAATTTTACTCACCCCTATAAAAAAGGATAACATTTAACTGGGATCAAATTTAACCAGAATTTTAACATAACAACATATATCAAATTGGTCATATAACTTTTCAATCAACAGAATCTTAACGCAATTGGCACACGGCCTTATTTTTTAAAATTGTGGATATCGTATTCGGAGGAACTCCATATTTCACAGCAATGTCTTTTTTTTTTTAACCACTTTCTATTTCTTTGATTAGCTGAAATTTCTCTTTAATTGTTAATGTTTTCAGAACACGTTTAGATGCCATGGTTCAATTTAAATTTCAAAAAAAGTAGCAACTAAAAAATAATATTGCAACTGTATTGGATTGCGCACCACATGAAAAAAAAAACATTTCCTGTCCTACTATGTGTCTTCCAATCATCACTCCAGTAGCAACACATGTATAATGAATGAAAATGTCAATTTCCCTGTACATTGGAATATCCTATTTTCTAATGGGGACTCCCATCAAAAAATCAAATTTCAAATGCATACTTGATTTTTTCTCATAAATGGGAACTCCCCCATAAAATTCGACTTACGCAGTGTAGGTGTCATTTTTTTGTTCGAGTTATAGAGAAATTCGAGTTATACAAGTTCGAGTTATCAAAGTAAATATATGTATGGAATATAGACTCTAAACGCTACTGCCACACAATTTGGTTCGAGTTATAGAAACTTCGAGTTATCAAAGTTCGAGTTATCGAAGTTTGACTGTATATCAAATTCTTACAACATTTGAAAGAAAAAATGTTGACATGCAAATCTTAAGTATTTATTTATGTACATATAAAAATTAAATTTCAAAAAAAAATTTGAACCCGTTTTCAAGACATCAAATTTTCAAAACAATAATTTGAAACTTTTTTAAAAGTCCAGAAATTAGTTTTTGAAATATAATATTATTTGAACTTATTTGAAATATGTAAATGGGTGATTCTCTGCAAACTCTGATTCTTTTTTTAGAATATTTTCAAAAATTAAAACTTCTTGGAAACACTTTTTGTTTTGTGTTTGTGACTTAATTTAGTCAGAGTATCATATCAGTAAAAGCATTTTGCTACAACTTTTAAAGAAAAAAAAAATATAGTGAAATGTACTAAAACTAGTATAGACGATAATGAAACTCTTTTTCTTTTTTTCTTTTTAGTTCGTTCTCCCTTTTTTTGACCATATTTTTGTTGATTGTGCAATACGTTTTGACCTCTTGACATTTCTACTTCCCTTTTTTCTTTAAAAAATTATCTCTTTTTCGTTTTTGAAGTCTGTTTTTCCTAATCGCAACCCTTTTCCTTGTGCTGGGTTATTTAGTTTTTATTGCACGGAATGATTTTTGTTTGACTCGTCCGAGGTATTGCTACCGTTCTTACAAAGAAAATAGGTAGAAAGAAAAATTATTGCAAGAAATTAGTTAATTATATTTAATTAAAGCTCAAAAAGTATTTAAATGCCACGGTACTGACATCCACAGTACTGACATTTAAACAATTTATGTGACCTAACTTCTCTATGCTAACGAGAAAAATAATTTCCAGAACAGTTTTAACTTAAGTCATTAAAAGAAATACAAAATTCTGATAACCAGCCAAAAACATGTTATAACATGCTTTAAAAATACTACCGCGGTACTGACAAATAAATTTGTGACATACTTTCATCCCATGAAAACATATCACTCTTAAGGTACAACAACGTTCAAAAATTAAAATGACTGTTATTAACTATACATAATTAGTTTATCTTTTAGAAACCACAAAACATACGTGTTAAAGCTAAAACAAAATGGCGGTTGAGCGGGAAATCTTTTTAATTCAAAAATAGAACTAAAACCTCGGACAACATTCATTCATGATTATTTTATTCAGCAATAAGTATTTTGACTTAATTTTTGCATTATTTTGTCAAGCAAGTATTGCACTCAAACTTTTCTACGGACAACATTTCAATTCAATGAAGTATTTCATTAGAAAAAAGTATAGATTCAATCGGAAAAACAAGGAACGGACATGTCACGGTACTGACATTTTTGCTACACTTTCCCAACCATGTTGAAGAAGTAGCAAATTGGGTCATGATATCGAATGTAGATTGTAGTAAATAGCCATTTACACAATTCAAATCAAAAATATATACGAACATTTTACATTAAATAACAAAAACGAACATTTAACGTTAAACAACAAAAAAAGCACTGGACACAAAGACACAGTTGAGACGGAATCACCCTTATACAAAAATTAATCTAAATCCGTTCTGCTGATAATAAGAAAATTCAAAATATAAAAAACCATTGTATGAGAGGTACTACTAATAGTTGCTAAGATTAAAATTTTATAATTTTTGATAGTTTTAGCATACGGAAAAAGTTTAATTAAAATCGTAGGAGTCATTTTTGAGAAAAAAATATTTTCTTTAACCGTTTTTTAACTTTTGTATGTAGGGTACCGTTGTTTTTTCATAAAAGTAAAATTTTTCTTAAAATATTTAGGAAAGTATTAAAAAACTTTTGAGTATCAAGTTCAAAAATATGGATCATGTCGTTTTCGAAATATTTGATTAAAAAAAAAAAAATTGAAACATTTTTTTTTTAATTCAAAAAAAGAATTGTTTTGAAAATTTTGGTATACAATACTGTTTTATTTTTTGGAAGCTTCTGTATTAAAAAAAAAGATTGAAATCATAGTCATACAGTTTTGACCAAAATGTTCAATTAAAATGAAGTTCAACTTTGGATGCTCTGCCTGTCAATTTTAGTCGTGTTGATAGAAGCTTAAGAGACTAGAAATTGTATAATTCTCGACCGTTACTTCAGAATTTTGAATAAAATAAAAAATCTGTAAAAGGAATAATAATTGTTCTTTGTTACAGTTATACAAACTTTTTGTATTTTTCTCGTATGAGGTTGTGGGTAAGGCTAGTAATAAATTTAATTGTGAAAAATGTTTAAAATATGATATTTATTTTCTTGATTCCATATTCGTTCCTTATTATCGCTCTATGCCATGAATATCGTTTCTTTGGGTTCCGTACTTTCTGCCGTTCGTTTCGTAATTCATAAAAGGGTCCCTGACGAAAGTTTTTACTATGACGAAGTGCTTAGAATTTTAAGATGATACTCTTATCTATTTTATATATCTAATTTCTTTTTCATTAAAAAATCTTGTGGGGATGAACTAGTCTGGGATCCCGCCCTAGGACGACCTACCCTCATAAAGGTACCAGATGAGCGGTATACAGTTTCGTAGACAGTGTCTTAAAAAACAATTTGCACATGGGTTGCCTGTCGAAAAATGGTCAAGGCATAGGGCTGCCAAGCAATTACTCTCAATTTTTGAGGTTTTTCAATTATCTGCCCCAGCTTAGATGGTAAGCCTTAAGGATATACAAAAAATATCATATACAAAATTGAGGTAGTTGCTTGGCAGCCATATGCCTTGACCATTTTTCGACAGGCAACCCATGTGCAAATTGTTTTTTAAGACACTGTCTACGAAACTGTATACCGCTCATCTGGTACCTTTATGAGGGTAGGTCGTCCTAGGGCGGGATCCCAGACTAGTTCATCCCCACCAGATTTTTTAATGAAAAAGAAATTAGATATATAAAATAGATAAGAGCATCATCTTAAAATTCTAAGCACTTCGTCATAGTAAAAACTTTCGTCAGGGACCCTTTTATGAATTACGAAAAGAACGGCAGAAAGTACGAAACCCAAAGAAACGATATTCCTGGCATAGTGCATAGAGCGATTATAAGGAACGAATATGGAATCAAGAAAATAAATATCATATTTTATACATTTTTCACAATAGAATAAATATTTATTACTAGCCTTACCCGCAACCTCCTCCCCCACAAAACTGAACTTGTCCTCTTTACAAGGAAATATAAAATTCCGAATATAGACCCTCCATTAATAAATGGTATCCTACTCAACTTTTCAGACGAAGCTAAATATCTAGGTCTGATTTTAGACAAAAAGTTGAGCTGGAAACCAAATATACAAGAAAGAGTCAGAAAAGCCGCAGTGGCGCTTTTCTCCTGTAAAAAAGCTATCGGAACCAAATGGGGCTTGTCCCCACATATCACCCACTGGCTAAACACAGCGGTCATCAGACCGATACTCATCTATGGGGTGGCAGTGTGGTGGACTGCTTTAGATAAGCTAAGCAGAGTGCAGAGATCAGCTTGCATGTGTATCAGCGGAGCTCTCCGTTCGACACCTTCCGCTGCTTTAGACATACTGCTTAACATTTCACCCCTCGATATATACACTAAACAAGTGGCAGCGAGCACAGCTATTCGTCTCAGAGCCATCTCTCAATGGTCCAATAACTCTATTGGCCATACCATTATTCTGAACAAATTCGAATCAATCCCTAAACACTCCGACTACACCATCCCTCAGCCGGTTTTTGGCCAAAATTTCCTAGTCACAATTCCAACAAGATCCACTTGGGATGATGAGGAATTTTTGAGAGATGAAGCAATTCATTTCTACACGGATGGCTCAAAAACTGAGGATGGGGTGGGTGGTGGCGTGTACTCAGAACGACTCAACATTAGTCTCTCCTTCCGTCTCCCTGATCATTGTAGCGTGTTCCAAGCTGAAATCCTGGCGATAAAAGAAGTTTTATCTTGGCTCAAAGAAAACGTAATATCTACATTAAATATCCGTATCTTCTCAGATAGCCAAGCTGCCCTTAAATCACTAGTTGCCGTTTCTACAAACTCCGTAACTGCCCGAAATTGTCGATCGTCTCTAATGGAGACATGATTCCATGATGATGACCCCAACAGCAGATGGACAGGTATCACTACTTGTCTGGCGACGAAACAGATCTGGCCAACACTGGATCCGAAACGTTCGAAATGTTTGTTATCTCTAAGTAGATTGCATATTAGCTCCACAATTGGTGTCATTACTGGACACTGCCTCATAGCCAAACTCGGCGTTTTCTCAAATGATTTCTGCAGAAGCTGCATGGACGAGGAGGAGGAAGAAACTATCCCACACCTTCTTTACTCATGTCCTGCTCTTTCTCAAAGACGTAAAATACACTTAGGAAGTTTTTTCCTAGACGATCCAAGTGATTTAAATAAAATCGACATTCACAGTCTCCATCGCTTCATTAAAAGCTCTAATTGGTTTAATTAGCAAGGATCACCTCGCAGTTTTTATGTGGTATCACAATAGGCCTATTCTGGCCTAAGTGTGTCAGCAGTTTTCCTGGCAGCCACCTTAACCTAACCCACCTAACCTACCCGCAACCTCATACAAGAAAAATACAAAAAGTTTGTATAACTGTAACAAATAACAATTATTCCCTTTACAGATTTTTTATTTTATTCAAAATTCTGAAGTAACGGTCGAAAATTATACAATTTCTAGTCTCTTAAGCTTCTATCAACACGACTAAAATTTACTGGCAGAGCATCCAAAGTTGAACTTCTTTTTATTTGAATATTTTTGTCAAAACTGTATGACTATGATTTCAATCTTTTTTGTAATACAGAAGCTTCCAAAAAATAAAACAGTATTGTATACCAAAATTTTCAAACCATTTTTTTTTTTGATTTAAAAACACTGTTTTTTTTTAAATCAAATATTTCGAAAAGGACATGATCGATATTTTTGAAACTTGATACTCAAGAGTTTTTTAATACTTTCCAAAATATTTCAAGAAAACATTTTACTTTTATGAAAAAACAACGGTACCCTACTTACAAAAGTTAAAAAACGGTTAACGAAAATATTTTTTTCTCAAAAATGACTCCTACGATTTTAATTAAACTTTTTCCGTATGCTTAAACTATCAAAAATTATAAAATTTTAATCTTAGCAACTATTAGTAGTACCTCTCATACAATGGTTTTTTATATTTTCAATTTTCTTATTATCAGCAGAACAGATTTAGATTAATTACACTGGTCTGCAACGAAAATCGCCTTTAAACCAAAAAATACTTTTCTAAAGGATTTTGGCATGCAGAATCCGAATCCAAAGTCAAAATTACTCTAACCGTCACGTTTTTGAGATATTCTTATTCCAACATGTCAAAAACCCGTTTTTTGGGTACTTTTGACGTCGAATTTCTTCACCGATAGAAACTTTTTTTTAAAACTAATAACAGGACCTGAAAGAACTATATTTCATCTTTCTAAATCATTTTAAATCTTTTTAAAATTCGTTTTCCTCCCAAAGATATTGTAATTTCAAGGAAATCATCCAAGAACTACTTAGCTCTTATAAAGCTCTTAGTTGCAACATGTCACTGAAAATTCATTTTTTGGACTCCCACTTAGATTTTTCCCCCTGTTAACCTTGGTGTAGTTTCAGATAAACATGGCGAAATGTTTCATCAAGACATGATGCACAAAGAATGAAGATATAACGGGAAATGGTCAGAAGCAATGCTGGCAGATTTTTGCTGGTCAATTTTTCGTCAGACAATGGAAAATATGAAAAGAAAAAAAGCTACAAAATAACATGTTTAAAGAAAAAAAGTTATAGTAAATTGTTTATTTGGATTTTTGAGCTTATTTTATTTTTTAAAACTACTTTTTTAAGGTGTAGTTTGGTAGAATCGGTGTGTTTTTTTATATTTTAAAATATGTTACCAGTTTTTTATACAGAGCACTCAGTGAGATATACTAATGGGAAAAAAGTGTTTGGGATCTTAAAACGCTTAGTTGTTTCTTTTTTAAAAGTCTTTGATTAAAATTTATTTAATATACTTGAGTTTATGAATATCAAATATAGGGAAATTCTATTATTTTCCAAAAAAATATGTTTTTTACAGCGTACATAAATCAAAAAACTACGAAATTTCGAAATTTTTGTAGTTTTTTTTTAAATAACGGTTTAAAAAATGAACATTGATGGATGATGACAAATCTGGTTTCATGTGAAAGCTAATATTATGTGGAGTAAGTCCTCCAAATTTGAGCAGAAAAGGCACAATAGTTTTTTGTTTTTACCAGGTCAACCAAGTCTAAGAGGGCTCTTTTTTACAAATCAATCATATTTTTCAAATATCAATTTAAAAAAAACTGGACGTGATAGAATTTTTCTGAAACCAGATTTAGATTCAAAAAAGTCAAATCTGTCATAATTTTAAAGAAGTACTTGAAGGCGAAAAAAAAGTTGATTTTTGCAGACCAGTGTTATTATATGGGTGATTCCGTCTCAACTGTGATTCTTTGTGTCCAGTGCTTTTTTTGTTATTTAATGTAAAATGTTCGTATATATTTTTGGTTTGAATTGTGTAAATGACTATTTACTACAATCTACATTCGATATCATGACCCAATTTGCTACTTCTTCAACATGGTTGGGAAAGTGTAGCAAAAATGTCAGTACCGTGACATGTCCGTTCCTTGTTTTTCCGATTGAATCTACTTTTTTCTAATGAAATACTTCATTGAATTGAAATGTTGTCCGTAGAAAAGTTTGAGTGCAATACTTGCTTGACAAAATAATGCAAAAATTAAGTCAAAATACTTATTGCTGAATAAAATAATCATGAATGAATGTTGTCCGAAGTTTTAGTCCTATTTTTTTTATTAAAAAGGTTTCCCGCTCAACCGCCATTTTTTTTTAGCTTTAACACGTATGTATTGTGGTTTTCTAAAAGATAAACTAGTTATGTATAGTTAACAACAGTCATTTTAATTTTTGAACGTTGTTGTACTTTAAGAGTGATATGTTTTCATGGGATGAAAGTATGTCACAAATTTATTTGTAGTGCCGTGGTAGTATTTTTAAGGCATGTTATAACATGTTTTTGGTTGATTATCAGAATTTTGTATTCCTTTTAACGGCATAAGTTAAAATTGTCCTGGAAATTATTTTTCTCGTTAGCATAGAGAAGTTAGGACACATAAACTGTCTAAATGTCAGTACTGTGGATGTCAGTACCGTGGCATTTAAATACTTTTTGAACTTTAATTAAATATAATTAACTTATTTCTTGCAATAATATTTTTTTCTACCAATTTTCTTTCCAAGAACGGTAGCGGACGAGCCAAACAAAAATCATTCCGTGCAATAAGAACTAAGTTATAACCCAGCACAAGGAAGAGGGTTGCGATTCCGAAATACAGACTTCAAAAACGAAAAAGAGATAATTTTTTAAAGAAAAAAAGGGAAATAGAAATGTCAAGAGGTCAAAACGTATATAGCCCAGGAAAAATGTACAAATAAATTGCCAATCTGCGGAAAAATTCCAACTGAAGATTTTTGAATATCTTTATTTGTGCCTAAGGAATACGCATGTGAATGTCTACAAACGAAACTGGCTTGCGTTAAAAGTTATTCAAGGTTAAATGTCGAAAATACCGGTTTTCCACGTATAACTTTGAAACGGTACATGGTATTAAAAAGTAATGCATACAAAACTTGTAGATAATATGATTATCTACAAGAAATATATCACCCACTGGCTATACACAGCGGTCATCAGACCGATACTCATCTATGGGGTGGCAGTGTGGTGGACTGCTTTAGATAAGCTAAGCAGAGTGCAGAGATCAGCTTGCATGTGTATCAGCGGAGCTCTCCGTTCGACACCTTCCGCTGCTTTAGACATACTGCTTAACATTTCACCCCTCGATATATACACTAAACAAGTGGCAGCGAGCACAGCTATTCGTCTCAGAGCCATCTCTCAATGGTCCAATAACTCTATTGGCCATACCATTATTCAGAACAAATTCGAATCAATCCCTAAACACTCCGACTACACCATCCCTCAGCCGGTTTTTGGCCAAAATTTCCTAGTCACAATTCCAACAAGATCCACTTGGGATGATGAGGAATTTTTGAGAGATGAAGCAATTCATTTCTACACGGATGGCTCAAAAACTGAGGATGGGGTGGGTGGTGGCGCGTACTCAGAACGACTAAACATTAGTCTCTCCTTCCGTCTCCCTGATCATTGTAGCGTGTTCCAAGCTGAAATCCTGGCGATAAAAGAAGTTTTATCTTGGCTCAAAGAAAACGTAATATCTACATTAAATATCCGTATCTTTTCAGATAGCCAAGCTGCCCTTAAATCACTAGTTGCCGTTTCTACAAACTCCGTAACTGCCCGAAATTGTCGATCGTCTCTAATGGAGACATGATTCCATGATGATGACCAACAGCAGATGGACAGGTATCACTACTTGTCTGGCGACGAAACAGATCTGGCCAACACTGGATCCGAAACGTTCGAAATGTTTGTTATCTCTAAGTAGATTGCATATTAGCTCCACAATTGGTGTCATTACTGGACACTGCCTCATAGCCAAACTCGGCGTTTTCTCAAATGATTTCTGCAGAAGCTGCATGAACGAGGAGGAGGAAGAAACTATCCCACACCTTCTTTACTCATGTCCTGCTCTTTCTCAAAGACGTAAAATACACTTAGGAAGTTTTTTCCTAGACGATCCAAGTGATTTAAATAAAATCGACATTCACAGTCTCCATCGCTTCATTAAAAGCTCTAATTGGTTTAATTAGCAAGGATCACCTCGCAGTTTTTATGTGGTATCACAATAGGCCTATTCTGGCCTAAGTGTGTCAGCAGTTTTCCTGGCAGCCACCTTAACCTAACCCACCTAACCTACCCGCAACCTCATACAAGAAAAATACAAAAAGTTTGTATAACTGTAACAAATAACAATTATTCCCTTTACAGATTTTTTATTTTATTCAAAATTCTGAAGTAACGGTCGAAAATTATACAATTTCTAGTCTCTTAAGCTTCTATCAACACGACTAAAATTTACTGGCAGAGCATCCAAAGTTGAACTTCTTTTTATTTGAATATTTTTGTCAAAACTGTATGACTATGATTTCAATCTTTTTTGTAATACAGAAGCTTCCAAAAAATAAAACAGTATTGTATACCAAAATTTTCAAACCATTTTTTTTTTTGATTTAAAAACACTGTTTTTTTTTAAATCAAATATTTCGAAAAGGACATGATCGATATTTTTGAAACTTGATACTCAAGAGTTTTTTAATACTTTCCAAAATATTTCAAGAAAACATTTTACTTTTATGAAAAAACAACGGTACCCTACTTACAAAAGTTAAAAAACGGTTAACGAAAATATTTTTTTCTCAAAAATGACTCCTACGATTTTAATTAAACTTTTTCCGTATGCTTAAACTATCAAAAATTATAAAATTTTAATCTTAGCAACTATTAGTAGTACCTCTCATACAATGGTTTTTTATATTTTCAATTTTCTTATTATCAGCAGAACAGATTTAGATTAATTACACTGGTCTGCAACGAAAATCGCCTTTAAACCAAAAAATACTTTTCTAAAGGATTTTGGCATGCAGAATCCGAATCCAAAGTCAAAATTACTCTAACCGTCACGTTTTTGAGATATTCTTATTCCAACATGTCAAAAACCCGTTTTTTGGGTACTTTTGACGTCGAATTTCTTCACCGATAGAAACTTTTTTTTAAAACTAATAACAGGACCTGAAAGAACTATATTTCATCTTTCTAAATCATTTTAAATCTTTTTAAAATTCGTTTTCCTCCCAAAGATATTGTAATTTCAAGGAAATCATCCAAGAACTACTTAGCTCTTATAAAGCTCTTAGTTGCAACATGTCACTGAAAATTCATTTTTTGGACTCCCACTTAGATTTTTCCCCCTGTTAACCTTGGTGTAGTTTCAGATAAACATGGCGAAATGTTTCATCAAGACATGATGCACAAAGAATGAAGATATAACGGGAAATGGTCAGAAGCAATGCTGGCAGATTTTTGCTGGTCAATTTTTCGTCAGACAATGGAAAATATGAAAAGAAAAAAAGCTACAAAATAACATGTTTAAAGAAAAAAAGTTATAGTAAATTGTTTATTTGGATTTTTGAGCTTATTTTATTTTTTAAAACTACTTTTTTAAGGTGTAGTTTGGTAGAATCGGTGTGTTTTTTTATATTTTAAAATATGTTACCAGTTTTTTATACAGAGCACTCAGTGAGATATACTAATGGGAAAAAAGTGTTTGGGATCTTAAAACGCTTAGTTGTTTCTTTTTTAAAAGTCTTTGATTAAAATTTATTTAATATACTTGAGTTTATGAATATCAAATATAGGGAAATTCTATTATTTTCCAAAAAAATATGTTTTTTACAGCGTACATAAATCAAAAAACTACGAAATTTCGAAATTTTTGTTGTTTTTTTTTAAATAACGGTTTAAAAAATGGGTGAACATTGATGGATGATGACAAATCTGGTTTCATGTGAAAGCTTATATTATGTGGAGTAAGTCCTCCAAATTTGAGCAGAAAAGGCAAAATAGTTTTTTGTTTTTACCAGGTCAACCAAGTCTAAGAGGGCTCTTTTTTACAAATCAATCATATTTTTCAAATATCAATTTAAAAAAAACTGGACGTGATAGAATTTTTCTGAAACCAGATTTAGATTCAAAAAAGTCAAATCTGTCATAATTTTAAAGAAGTACTTGAAGGCGAAAAAAAAGTTGATTTTTGCAGACCAGTGTTATTATATGGGTGATTCCGTCTCAACTGTGATTCTTTGTGTCCAGTGCTTTTTTTGTTATTTAATGTAAAATGTTCGTATATATTTTTGGTTTGAATTGTGTAAATGACTATTTACTACAATCTACATTCGATATCATGACCCAATTTGCTACTTCTTCAACATGGTTGGGAAAGTGTAGCAAAAATGTCAGTACCGTGACATGTCCGTTCCTTGTTTTTCCGATTGAATCTACTTTTTTCTAATGAAATACTTCATTGAATTGAAATGTTGTCCGTAGAAAAGTTTGAGTGCAATACTTGCTTGACAAAATAATGCAAAAATTAAGTCAAAATACTTATTGCTGAATAAAATAATCATGAATGAATGTTGTCCGAAGTTTTAGTCCTATTTTTTAATTAAAAAGGTTTCCCGCTCAACCACCATTTTGTTTTAGCTTTAACACGTATGTATTGTGGTTTTCTAAAAGATAAACTAGTTATGTATAGTTAACAACAGTCATTTTAATTTTTGAACGTTGTTGTACTTTAAGAGTGATATGTTTTCATGGGATGAAAGTATGTCACAAATTTATTTGTAGTGCCGTGGTAGTATTTTTAAGGCATGTTATAACATGTTTTTGGTTGATTATCAGAATTTTGTATTCCTTTTAACGGCATAAGTTAAAATTGTCCTGGAAATTATTTTTCTCGTTAGCATAGAGAAGTTAGGACACATAAACTGTCTAAATGTCAGTAATGTGGATGTCAGTACCGTGGCATTTAAATACTTTTTGAACTTTAATTAAATATAATTAACTTATTTCTTGCAATAATATTTTTTTCTACCAATTTTCTTTCCAAGAACGGTAGCGGACGAGCCAAACAAAAATCATTCCGTGCAATAAGAACTAAGTTATAACCCAGCACAAGGAAGAGGGTTGCGATTCCGAAATACAGACTTCAAAAACGAAAAAGAGATAATTTTTTAAAGAAAAAAAGGGAAATAGAAATGTCAAGAGGTCAAAACGTATATAGCCCAGGAAAAATGTACAAATAATTGCCAATCTGCGGAAAAATTCCAATTGAAGATTTTTGAATATCTTTATTTGTGCCTAAGGAATACGCATGTGAATGTCTACAAACGAAACTGGCTTGCGTTAAAAGTTATTCAAGGTTAAATGTCGAAAATACCGGTTTTCCACGTATAACTTTGAAACGGTACATGGTATTAAAAAGTAATGCATACAAAACTTGTAGATAATATGATTATCTACAAGAAATATATCACCCACTGGCTATACACAGCGGTCATCAGACCGATACTCATCTATGGGGTGGCAGTGTGGTGGACTGCTTTAGATAAGCTAAGCAGAGTGCAGAGATCAGCTTGCATGTGTATCAGCGGAGCTCTCCGTTCGACACCTTCCGCTGCTTTAGACATACTGCTTAACATTTCACCCCTCGATATATACACTAAACAAGTGGCAGCGAGCACAGCTATTCGTCTCAGAGCCATCTCTCAATGGTCCAATAACTCTATTGGCCATACCATTATTCTGAACAAATTCGAATCAATCCCTAAACACTCCGACTACACCATCCCTCAGCCGGTTTTTGGCCAAAATTTCCTAGTCACAATTCCAACAAGATCCACTTGGGATGATGAGGAATTTTTGAGAGATGAAGCAATTCATTTCTACACGGATGGCTCAAAAACTGAGGATGGGGTGGGTGGTGGCGTGTACTCAGAACGACTAAACATTAGTCTCTCCTTCCGTCTCCCTGATCATTGTAGCGTGTTCCAAGCTGAAATCCTGGCGATAAAAGAAGTTTTATCTTGGCTCAAAGAAAACGTAATATCTACATTAAATATCCGTATCTTTTCAGATAGCCAAGCTGCCCTTAAATCACTAGTTGCCGTTTCTACAAACTCCGTAACTGCCCGAAATTGTCGATCGTCTCTAATGGAGACATGATTCCATGATGATGACCAACAGCAGATGGACAGGTATCACTACTTGTCTGGCGACGAAACAGATCTGGCCAACACTGGATCCGAAACGTTCGAAATGTTTGTTATCTCTAAGTAGATTGCATATTAGCTCCACAATTGGTGTCATTACTGGACACTGCCTCATAGCCAAACTCGGCGTTTTCTCAAATGATTTCTGCAGAAGCTGCATGAACGAGGAGGAGGAAGAAACTATCCCACACCTTCTTTACTCATGTCCTGCTCTTTCTCAAAGACGTAAAATACACTTAGGAAGTTTTTTCCTAGACGATCCAAGTGATTTAAATAAAATCGACATTCACAGTCTCCATCGCTTCATTAAAAGCTCTAATTGGTTTAATTAGCAAGGATCACCTCGCAGTTTTTATGTGGTATCACAATAGGCCTATTCTGGCCTAAGTGTGTCAGCAGTTTTCCTGGCAGCCACCTTAACCTAACCCACCTAACCTACCCGCAACCTCATACAAGAAAAATACAAAAAGTTTGTATAACTGTAACAAATAACAATTATTCCCTTTACAGATTTTTTATTTTATTCAAAATTCTGAAGTAACGGTCGAAAATTATACAATTTCTAGTCTCTTAAGCTTCTATCAACACGACTAAAATTTACTGGCAGAGCATCCAAAGTTGAACTTCTTTTTATTTGAATATTTTTGTCAAAACTGTATGACTATGATTTCAATCTTTTTTGTAATACAGAAGCTTCCAAAAAATAAAACAGTATTGTATACCAAAATTTTCAAACCATTTTTTTTTTTGATTTAAAAACACTGTTTTTTTTTAAATCAAATATTTCGAAAAGGACATGATCGATATTTTTGAAACTTGATACTCAAGAGTTTTTTAATACTTTCCAAAATATTTCAAGAAAACATTTTACTTTTATGAAAAAACAACGGTACCCTACTTACAAAAGTTAAAAAACGGTTAACGAAAATATTTTTTTCTCAAAAATGACTCCTACGATTTTAATTAAACTTTTTCCGTATGCTTAAACTATCAAAAATTATAAAATTTTAATCTTAGCAACTATTAGTAGTACCTCTCATACAATGGTTTTTTATATTTTCAATTTTCTTATTATCAGCAGAACAGATTTAGATTAATTACACTGGTCTGCAACGAAAATCGCCTTTAAACCAAAAAATACTTTTCTAAAGGATTTTGGCATGCAGAATCCGAATCCAAAGTCAAAATTACTCTAACCGTCACGTTTTTGAGATATTCTTATTCCAACATGTCAAAAACCCGTTTTTTGGGTACTTTTGACGTCGAATTTCTTCACCGATAGAAACTTTTTTTTAAAACTAATAACAGGACCTGAAAGAACTATATTTCATCTTTCTAAATCATTTTAAATCTTTTTAAAATTCGTTTTCCTCCCAAAGATATTGTAATTTCAAGGAAATCATCCAAGAACTACTTAGCTCTTATAAAGCTCTTAGTTGCAACATGTCACTGAAAATTCATTTTTTGGACTCCCACTTAGATTTTTCCCCCTGTTAACCTTGGTGTAGTTTCAGATAAACATGGCGAAATGTTTCATCAAGACATGATGCACAAAGAATGAAGATATAACGGGAAATGGTCAGAAGCAATGCTGGCAGATTTTTGCTGGTCAATTTTTCGTCAGACAATGGAAAATATGAAAAGAAAAAAAGCTACAAAATAACATGTTTAAAGAAAAAAAGTTATAGTAAATTGTTTATTTGGATTTTTGAGCTTATTTTATTTTTTAAAACTACTTTTTTAAGGTGTAGTTTGGTAGAATCGGTGTGTTTTTTTATATTTTAAAATATGTTACCAGTTTTTTATACAGAGCACTCAGTGAGATATACTAATGGGAAAAAAGTGTTTGGGATCTTAAAACGCTTAGTTGTTTCTTTTTTAAAAGTCTTTGATTAAAATTTATTTAATATACTTGAGTTTATGAATATCAAATATAGGGAAATTCTATTATTTTCCAAAAAAATATGTTTTTTACAGCGTACATAAATCAAAAAACTACGAAATTTCGAAATTTTTGTTGTTTTTTTTTAAATAACGGTTTAAAAAATGGGTGAACATTGATGGATGATGACAAATCTGGTTTCATGTGAAAGCTTATATTATGTGGAGTAAGTCCTCCAAATTTGAGCAGAAAAGGCAAAATAGTTTTTTGTTTTTACCAGGTCAACCAAGTCTAAGAGGGCTCTTTTTTACAAATCAATCATATTTTTCAAATATCAATTTAAAAAAAACTGGACGTGATAGAATTTTTCTGAAACCAGATTTAGATTCAAAAAAGTCAAATCTGTCATAATTTTAAAGAAGTACTTGAAGGCGAAAAAAAAGTTGATTTTTGCAGACCAGTGTTATTATATGGGTGATTCCGTCTCAACTGTGATTCTTTGTGTCCAGTGCTTTTTTTGTTATTTAATGTAAAATGTTCGTATATATTTTTGGTTTGAATTGTGTAAATGACTATTTACTACAATCTACATTCGATATCATGACCCAATTTGCTACTTCTTCAACATGGTTGGGAAAGTGTAGCAAAAATGTCAGTACCGTGACATGTCCGTTCCTTGTTTTTCCGATTGAATCTACTTTTTTCTAATGAAATACTTCATTGAATTGAAATGTTGTCCGTAGAAAAGTTTGAGTGCAATACTTGCTTGACAAAATAATGCAAAAATTAAGTCAAAATACTTATTGCTGAATAAAATAATCATGAATGAATGTTGTCCGAAGTTTTAGTCCTATTTTTTAATTAAAAAGGTTTCCCGCTCAACCACCATTTTGTTTTAGCTTTAACACGTATGTATTGTGGTTTTCTAAAAGATAAACTAGTTATGTATAGTTAACAACAGTCATTTTAATTTTTGAACGTTGTTGTACTTTAAGAGTGATATGTTTTCATGGGATGAAAGTATGTCACAAATTTATTTGTAGTGCCGTGGTAGTATTTTTAAGGCATGTTATAACATGTTTTTGGTTGATTATCAGAATTTTGTATTCCTTTTAACGGCATAAGTTAAAATTGTCCTGGAAATTATTTTTCTCGTTAGCATAGAGAAGTTAGGACACATAAACTGTCTAAATGTCAGTAATGTGGATGTCAGTACCGTGGCATTTAAATACTTTTTGAACTTTAATTAAATATAATTAACTTATTTCTTGCAATAATATTTTTTTCTACCAATTTTCTTTCCAAGAACGGTAGCGGACGAGCCAAACAAAAATCATTCCGTGCAATAAGAACTAAGTTATAACCCAGCACAAGGAAGAGGGTTGCGATTCCGAAATACAGACTTCAAAAACGAAAAAGAGATAATTTTTTAAAGAAAAAAAGGGAAATAGAAATGTCAAGAGGTCAAAACGTATATAGCCCAGGAAAAATGTACAAATAATTGCCAATCTGCGGAAAAATTCCAATTGAAGATTTTTGAATATCTTTATTTGTGCCTAAGGAATACGCATGTGAATGTCTACAAACGAAACTGGCTTGCGTTAAAAGTTATTCAAGGTTAAATGTCGAAAATACCGGTTTTCCACGTATAACTTTGAAACGGTACATGGTATTAAAAAGTAATGCATACAAAACTTGTAGATAATATGATTATCTACAAGAAATATATCACCCACTGGCTATACACAGCGGTCATCAGACCGATACTCATCTATGGGGTGGCAGTGTGGTGGACTGCTTTAGATAAGCTAAGCAGAGTGCAGAGATCAGCTTGCATGTGTATCAGCGGAGCTCTCCGTTCGACACCTTCCGCTGCTTTAGACATACTGCTTAACATTTCACCCCTCGATATATACACTAAACAAGTGGCAGCGAGCACAGCTATTCGTCTCAGAGCCATCTCTCAATGGTCCAATAACTCTATTGGCCATACCATTATTCTGAACAAATTCGAATCAATCCCTAAACACTCCGACTACACCATCCCTCAGCCGGTTTTTGGCCAAAATTTCCTAGTCACAATTCCAACAAGATCCACTTGGGATGATGAGGAATTTTTGAGAGATGAAGCAATTCATTTCTACACGGATGGCTCAAAAACTGAGGATGGGGTGGGTGGTGGCGTGTACTCAGAACGACTAAACATTAGTCTCTCCTTCCGTCTCCCTGATCATTGTAGCGTGTTCCAAGCTGAAATCCTGGCGATAAAAGAAGTTTTATCTTGGCTCAAAGAAAACGTAATATCTACATTAAATATCCGTATCTTTTCAGATAGCCAAGCTGCCCTTAAATCACTAGTTGCCGTTTCTACAAACTCCGTAACTGCCCGAAATTGTCGATCGTCTCTAATGGAGACATGATTCCATGATGATGACCAACAGCAGATGGACAGGTATCACTACTTGTCTGGCGACGAAACAGATCTGGCCAACACTGGATCCGAAACGTTCGAAATGTTTGTTATCTCTAAGTAGATTGCATATTAGCTCCACAATTGGTGTCATTACTGGACACTGCCTCATAGCCAAACTCGGCGTTTTCTCAAATGATTTCTGCAGAAGCTGCATGAACGAGGAGGAGGAAGAAACTATCCCACACCTTCTTTACTCATGTCCTGCTCTTTCTCAAAGACGTAAAATACACTTAGGAAGTTTTTTCCTAGACGATCCAAGTGATTTAAATAAAATCGACATTCACAGTCTCCATCGCTTCATTAAAAGCTCTAATTGGTTTAATTAGCAAGGATCACCTCGCAGTTTTTATGTGGTATCACAATAGGCCTATTCTGGCCTAAGTGTGTCAGCAGTTTTCCTGGCAGCCACCTTAACCTAACCCACCTAACCTACCCGCAACCTCATACAAGAAAAATACAAAAAGTTTGTATAACTGTAACAAATAACAATTATTCCCTTTACAGATTTTTTATTTTATTCAAAATTCTGAAGTAACGGTCGAAAATTATACAATTTCTAGTCTCTTAAGCTTCTATCAACACGACTAAAATTTACTGGCAGAGCATCCAAAGTTGAACTTCTTTTTATTTGAATATTTTTGTCAAAACTGTATGACTATGATTTCAATCTTTTTTTTAATACTTCCAAAAAATAAAACAGTATTGTATACCAAAATTTTCAAACCATTTTTTTTTTTTGATTTAAAAACACTGTTTTTTTTTAAATCAAATATTTCGAAAAGGACATGATCGATATTTTTGAAACTTGATACTCAAGAGTTTTTTAATACTTTCCAAAATATTTCAAGAAAACATTTTACTTTTATGAAAAAACAACGGTACCCTACTTACAAAAGTTAAAAAACGGTTAACGAAAATATTTTTTTCTCAAAAATGACTCCTACGATTTTAATTAAACTTTTTCCGTATGCTTAAACTATCAAAAATTATAAAATTTTAATCTTAGCAACTATTAGTTGTACCTCTCATACAATGGTTTTTTATATTTTCAATTTTCTTATTATCAGCAGAACGGATTTAGATTAATTACACTGGTCTGCAACGAAAATCGCCTTTAAACCAAAAAATACTTTTCTAAAGGATTTTGGCATGCAGAATCCGAATCCAAAGTCAAAATTACTCTAACCGTCACGTTTTTGAGATATTCTTATTCCAACATGTCAAAAACCCGTTTTTTGGGTACTTTTGACGTCGAATTTCTTCACCGATAGAAACTTTTTTTTAAAACTAATAACAGGACCTGAAAGAACTATATTTCATTTTTCTAAATCATTTTAAAACTTTTTAAAATTCGTTTTCCTCCCAAAGATATTGTAATTTCAAGGAAATCATCCAAGAACTACTTAGCTCTTATAAAGCTCTTAATTGCAACATGTCACTGAAAATTCATTTTTTGGACTCCCACTTAGATTTTTCCCCCTGTTAACCTTGGTGTAGTTTCAGATAAACATGGCGAAATGTTTCATCAAGACATGATGCAGAAAGAATGAAGATATAACGGGAAATGGTCAGAAGCAATGCTGGCAGATTTTTGCTGGTCAATTTTTCGTCAGACAATGGAAAATATGAAAAGAAAAAAAGCTACAAAATAACATGTTTAAAGAAAAAAAGTTATAGTAAATTGTTTATTTGGATTTTTGAGCTTATTTTATTTTTTAAAACTACTTTTTTAAGGTGTAGTTTGGTAGAATCGGTGTGTTTTTTTATATTTTAAAATATGTTACCAGTTTTTTATACAGAGCACTCAGTGAGATATACTAATGGGAAAAAAGTGTTTGGGATCTTAAAACGCTTAGTTGTTTCTTTTTTAAAAGTCTTTGATTAAAATTTATTTAATATACTTGAGTTTATGAATATCAAATATAGGGAAATTCTATTATTTTCCAAAAAAATATGTTTTTTACAGCGTACATAAATCAAAAAACTACGAAATTTCGAAATTTTTGTTGTTTTTTTTTAAATAACGGTTTAAAAAATGGGTGAACATTGATGGATGATGACAAATCTGGTTTCATGTGAAAGCTAATATTATGTGGAGTAAGTCCTCCAAATTTGAGCAGAAAAGGCACAATAGTTTTTTGTTCTTACCAGGTCAACCAAGTCTAAGAGGGCTCTTTTTTACAAATCAATCATATTTTTCAAATATCAATTTAAAAAAAACTGGACGTGATAGAATTTTTCTGAAACCAGATTTAGATTCAAAAAAGTCAAATCTGTCATAATTTTAAAGAAGTACTTGAAGGCGAAAAAAAAAAGTTGATTTTTGCAGACCAGTGTTATTATATGGGTGATTCCGTCTCAACTGTGATTCTTTGTGTCCAGTGCTTTTTTTGTTATTTAATGTAAAATGTTCGTATATATTTTTGGTTTGAATTGTGTAAGTGACTATTTACTACAATCTACATTCGATATCATGACCCAATTTGCTACTTCTTCAACATGGTTGGGAAAGTGTAGCAAAAATGTCAGTACCGTGACATGTCCGTTCCTTGTTTTTCCGATTGAATCTACTTTTTTCTAATGAAATACTTCATTGAATTGAAATGTTGTCCGTAGAAAAGTTTGAGTGCAATACTTGCTTGACAAAATAATGCAAAAATTAAGTCAAAATACTTATTGCTGAATAAAATAATCATGAATGAATGTTGTCCGAAGTTTTAGTCCTATTTTTTAATTAAAAAGGTTTCCCGCTCAACCGCCATTTTGTTTTAGCTTTAACACGTATGTATTGTGGTTTTCTAAAAGATAAACTAGTTATGTATAGTTAACAACAGTCATTTTAATTTTTGAACGTTGTTGTACTTTAAGAGTGATATGTTTTCATGGGATGAAAGTATGTCACAAATTTATTTGTAGTGCCGTGGTAGTATTTTTAAGGCATGTTATAACATGTTTTTGGTTGATTATCAGAATTTTGTATTCCTTTTAACGGCATAAGTTAAAATTGTCCTGGAAATTATTTTTCTCGTTAGCATAGAGAAGTTAGGACACATAAACTGTCTAAATGTCAGTACTGTGGATGTCAGTACCGTGGCATTTAAATACTTTTTGAACTTTATTTAAATATAATTAACTTATTTCTTGCAATAATATTTTTTTCTACCAATTTTCTTTCCAAGAACGGTAGCGGACGAGCCAAACAAAAATCATTCCGTGCAATAAGAACTAAGTTATAACCCAGCACAAGGAAGAGGGTTGCGATTCCGAAATACAGACTTCAAAAACGAAAAAGAGATAATTTTTTAAAGAAAAAAAGGGAAATAGAAATGTCAAGAGGTCAAAACGTATATAGCCCAGGAAAAATGTACAAATAATTGCCAATCTGCGGAAAAATATCCAATTGAAGATTTTTGAATATCTTTATTTGTGCCTAAGGAATACGCATGTGAATGTCTACAAACGAAACTGGCTTGCGTTAAAAGTTATTCAAGGTTAAATGTCGAAAATACCGGTTTTCCACGTATAACTTTGAAACGGTACATGGTATTAAAAAGTAATGCATACAAAACTTGTAGATAATATGATTATCTACAAGAAATATAGAACCCACTGGCTATACACAGCGGTCATCAGACCGATACTCATCTATGGGGTGGCAGTGTGGTGGACTGCTTTAGATAAGCTAAGCAGAGTGCAGAGATCAGCTTGCATGTGTATCAGCGGAGCTCTCCGTTCGACACCTTCCGCTGCTTTAGGCCGCGGCCACGCAGTAAGCGGCTGAGCGGCTGAGCGGAAAACAAAATATAAAACATATGAAATCACATAGAAGCGGCCACGCTATGAGCGAGCGGCGAAACAAAATTCTGAGCGGCTAAGCGGCGCCGCTCAGCAACCAAACCTGTTTTAATTTTTAGTAATGTTCTGAGCGGCAAGAAGTAAAGATGGCCAAAGTAAACATTGAGTTGTTAATTTCGTGTGTGCAGTCTCGACCATCTCGGCATTTTAACTACTAATCGCTCAAAAGCAGTCGCTCAGTGCCTGGCCATACGTCGCTTAGAGCTGCCACTCAGCCGCTAGCCGCTCAGCCGCTTAGCCGCTCAGCCGCTTACTGCGTGGCCGAGGCCTTAGACATACTGCTTAACATTTCACCCCTCGATATATACACTAAACAAGTGGCAGCGAGCACAGCTATTCGTCTCAGAGCCATCTCTCAATGGTCCAATAACTCTATTGGCCATACCATTATTCTGAACAAATTCGAATCAATCCCTAAACACTCCGACTACACCATCCCTCAGCCGGTTTTTGGTCAAAATTTCCTAGTCACAATTCCAACAAGATCCACTTGGGATGATGAGGAATTTTTGAGAGATGAAGCAATTCATTTCTACACGGATGGCTCAAAAACTGAGGATGGGGTGGGTGGTGGCGTGTACTCAGAACGACTAAACATTAGTCTCTCCTTCCGTCTGAAAGCTGAAATCCTGGCGATAAAAGAAGTTTTATCTTGGCTCAAAGAAAACGTAATATCTACATTAAATATCCGTATCTTTTCAGATAGCCAAGCTGCCCTTAAATCACTAGTTGCCGTTTCTACAAACTCCGTAACTGCCCGAAATTGTCGATCGTCTCTAATGGAGACATGATTCCATGATGATGACCAACAGCAGATGGACAGGTATCACTTCTTGTCTGGCGACGAAACAGATCTGGCCAACACTGGATCCGAAACGTTCGAAATATTTGTTATCTCTAAGTAGATTGCATATTAGCTCCACAATTGGTGTCATTACTGGACACTGCCTCATAGCCAAACTCGGCGTTTTCTCAAATGATTTCTGCAGAAGCTGCATGAACGAGGAGGAGGAAGAAACTATCCCACACCTTCTTTACTCATGTCCTGCTCTTTCTCAAAGACGTAAAATACACTTAGGAAGTTTTTTCCTAGACGATCCAAGTGATTTAAATAAAATCGACATTCACAGTCTCCATCGCTTCATTAAAAGCTCTAATTGGTTTAATTAGCAAGGATCACCTCGCAGTTTTTATGTGGTATCACAATAGGCCTATTCTGGCCTAAGTGTGTCAGCAGTTTTCCTGGCAGCCACCTTAACCTAACCCACCTAACCTACCCGCAACCTCATACAAGAAAAATACAAAAAGTTTGTATAACTGTAACAAATAACAATTATTCCCTTTACAGATTTTTTATTTTATTCAAAATTCTGAAGTAACGGTCGAAAATTATACAATTTCTAGTCTCTTAAGCTTCTATCAACACGACTAAAATTTACTGGCAGAGCATCCAAAGTTGAACTTCTTTTTATTTGAATATTTTTGTCAAAACTGTATGACTATGATTTCAATCTTTTTTTTAATACAAAAGCTTCCAAAAAATAAAACAGTATTGTATACCAAAATTTTCAAACCATTTTTTTTTTTTTGATTTAAAAACACTGTTTTTTTTTAAATCAAATATTTCGAAAAAGACATGATCGATATTTTTGAAACTTGATACTCAAGAGTTTTTTAATACTTTCCAAAATATTTCAAGAAAACATTTTACTTTTATAAAAAAACAACGGTACCCTACTTACAAAAGTTAAAAAACGGTTAACGAAAATATTTTTTTCTCAAAAATGACTCCTACGATTTTAATTAAACTTTTTCCGTATGCTTAAACTATCAAAAATTATAAAATTTTAATCTTAGCAACTATTAGTTGTACCTCTCATACAATGGTTTTTTATATTTTCAATTTTCTTATTATCAGCAGAACGGATTTAGATTAATTACACTGGTCTGCAACGAAAATCGCCTTTAAACCAAAAAATACTTTTCTAAAGGATTTTGGCATGCAGAATCCGAATCCAAAGTCAAAATTACTCTAACCGTCACGTTTTTGAGATATTCTTATTCCAACATGTCAAAAACCCGTTTTTTGGGTACTTTTGACGTCGAATTTCTTCACCGATAGAAACTTTTTTTTAAAACTAATAACAGGACCTGAAAGAACTATATTTCATTTTTCTAAATCATTTTAAATATTTTTAAAATTCGTTTTCCTCCCAAAGATATTGTAATTTCAAGGAAATCATCCAAGAACTACTTAGCTCTTATAAAGCTCTTAATTGCAACATGTCACTGAAAATTCATTTTTTGGACTCCCACTTAGATTTTTCCCCCTGTTAACCTTGGTGTAGTTTCAGATAAACATGGCGAAATGTTTCATCAAGACATGATGCACAAAGAATGAAGATATAACGGGAAATGGTCAGAAGCAATGCTGGCAGATTTTTGCTGGTCAATTTTTCGTCAGACAATGGAAAATATGAAAAGAAAAAAAGCTACAAAATAACATGTTTAAAGAAAAAAAGTTATAGTAAATTGTTTATTTGGATTTTTGAGCTTATTTTATTTTTTAAAACTACTTTTTTAAGGTGTAGTTTGGTAGAATCGGTGTGTTTTTTTATATTTTAAAATATGTTACCAGTTTTTTATACAGAGCACTCAGTGAGATATACTAATGGGAAAAAAGTTTTTGGGATCTTAAAACGCTTAGTTGTTTCTTTTTTAAAAGTCTTTGATTAAAATTTATTTAATATACTTGAGTTTATGAATATCAAATATAGGGAAATTCTATTATTTTCCAAAAAAATATGTTTTTTACAGCGTACATAAATCAAAAAACTACGAAATTTCGAAATTTTAGTTGTTTTTTTTAAATAACGGTTTAAAAAATGGGTGAACATTGATGGATGATGACAAATCTGGTTTCATGTGAAAGCTAATATTATGTGGAGTAAGTCCTCCAAATTTGAGCAGAAAAGGCACAATAGTTTTTTGTTTTTACCAGGTCAACCAAGTCTAAGAGGGCTCTTTTTTACAAATCAATCATATTTTTCAAATATCAATTTAAAAAAAACTGGACGTGATAGAATTTTTCTGAAACCCGATTCAAAAAAGTCAAATCTGTCATAATTTTAAAGAAGTACTTGAAGGCGAAAAAAAAGTTGATTTTTGCAGACCAGTGTTATTATATGGGTGATTCCGTCTCAACTGTGATTCTTTGTGTCCAGTGCTTTTTTTGTTATTTAATGTAAAATGTTCGTATATATTTTTGGTTTGAATTGTGTAAATGACTATTTACTACAATCTACATTCGATATCATGACCCAATTTGCTACTTCTTCAACATGGTTGGGAAAGTGTAGCAAAAATGTCAGTACCGTGACATGTCCGTTCCTTGTTTTTCCGATTGAATCTACTTTTTTCTAATGAAATACTTCATTGAATTGAAATGTTGTACGTAGAAAAGTTTGAGTGCAATACTTGCTTGACAAAATAATGCAAAAATTAAGTCAAAATACTTATTGCTGAATAAAATAATCATGAATGAATGTTGTCCGAAGTTTTAGTCCTATTTTTTAATTAAAAAGGTTTCCCGCTCAACCGCCATTTTGTTTTAGCTTTAACACGTATGTATTGTGGTTTTCTAAAAGATAAACTAGTTATGTATAGTTAACAACAGTCATTTTAATTTTTGAACGTTGTTGTACTTTAAGAGTGATATGTTTTCATGGGATGAAAGTATGTCACAAATTTATTTGTAGTGCCGTGGTAGTATTTTTAAGGCATGTTATAACATGTTTTTGGTTGATTATCAGAATTTTGTATTCCTTTTAACGGCATAAGTTAAAATTGTCCTGGAAATTATTTTTCTCGTTAGCATAGAGAAGTTAGGACACATAAACTGTCTAAATGTCAGTAATGTGGATGTCAGTACCGTGGCATTTAAATACTTTTTGAACTTTAATTAAATATAATTAACTTATTTCTTGCAATAATATTTTTTTCTACCAATTTTCTTTCCAAGAACGGTAGCGGACGAGCCAAACAAAAATCATTCCGTGCAATAAGAACTAAGTTATAACCCAGCACAAGGAAGAGGGTTGCGATTCCGAAATACAGACTTCAAAAACGAAAAAGAGATAATTTTTTAAAGAAAAAAAGGGAAATAGAAATGTCAAGAGGTCAAAACGTATATAGCCCAGGAAAAATGTACAAATAAATTGCCAATCTGCGGAAAAATTCCAATTGAAGATTTTTGAATATCTTTATTTGTGCCTAAGGAATACGCATGTGAATGTCTACAAACGAAACTGGCTTGCGTTAAAAGTTATTCAAGGTTAAATGTCGAAAATACCGGTTTTCCACGTATAACTTTGAAACGGTACATGGTATTAAAAAGTAATGCATACAAAACTTGTAGATAATATGATTATCTACAAGAAATATATCACCCACTGGCTATACACAGCGGTCATCAGACCGATACTCATCTATGGGGTGGCAGTATGGTGGACTGCTTTAGATAAGCTAAGCAGAGTGCAGAGATCAGCTTGCATGTGTATCAGCGGAGCTCTCCGTTCGACACCTTCCGCTGCTTTAGACATACTGCTTAACATTTCACCCCTCGATATATACACTAAACAAGTGGCAGCGAGCACAGCTATTCGTCTCAGAGCCATCTCTCAATGGTCCAATAACTCTATTGGCCATACCATTATTCAGAACAAATTCGAATCAATCCCTAAACACTCCGACTACACCATCCCTCAGCCGGTTTTTGGCCAAAATTTCCTAGTCACAATTCCAACAAGATCCACTTGGGATGATGAGGAATTTTTGAGAGATGAAGCAATTCATTTCTACACGGATGGCTCAAAAACTGAGGATGGGGTGGGTGGTGGCGTGTACTCAGAACGACTAAACATTAGTCTCTCCTTCCGTCTCCCTGATCATTGTAGCGTGTTCCAAGCTGAAATCCTGGCGATAAAAGAAGTTTTATCTTGGCTCAAAGAAAACGTAATATCTACATTAAATATCCGTATCTTCTCAGATAGCCAAGCTGCCCTTAAATCACTAGTTGCCGTTTCTACAAACTCCGTAACTGCCCGAAATTGTCGATCGTCTCTAATGGAGACATGATTCCATGATGATGACCAACAGCAGATGGACAGGTATCACTACTTGTCTGGCGACGAAACAGATCTGGCCAACACTGGATCCGAAACGTTCGAAATGTTTGTTATCTCTAAGTAGATTGCATATTAGCTCCACAATTGGTGTCATTACTGGACACTGCCTCATAGGCAAACTCGGCGTTTTCTCAAATGATTTTTGCAGAAGCTGCATGGACGAGGAGGAGGAAGAAACTATCCCACGCCTTCTTTACTCATGTCCTGCTCTTTCTCAAAGACGTAAAATACACTTAGGAAGTTTTTTCCTAGACGATCCAAGTGATTTAAATAAAATCGACATTCACAGTCTCCATCGCTTCATTAAAAGCTCTAATTGGTTTAATTAGCAAGGATCACCTCGCAGTTTTTATGTGGTATCACAATAGGCCTATTCTGGCCTAAGTGTGTCAGCAGTTTTCCTGGCAGCCACCTTAACCTAACCCACCTAACCTACCCGCAACCTCATACAAGAAAAATACAAAAAGTTTGTATAACTGTAACAAATAACAATTATTCCCTTTACAGATTTTTTATTTTATTCAAAATTCTGAAGTAACGGTCGAAAATTATACAATTTCTAGTCTCTTAAGCTTCTATCAACACGACTAAAATTTACTGGCAGAGCATCCAAAGTTGAACTTCTTTTTATTTGAATATTTTTGTCAAAACTGTATGACTATGATTTCAATCTTTTTTTTAATACAGAAGCTTCCAAAAAATAAAACAGTATTGTATACCAAAATTTTCAAAACATTTTTTTTTTTTTGATTTAAAAACACTGTTTTTTTTTAAATCAAATATTTCGAAAAAGACATGATCGATATTTTTGAAACTTGATACTCAAGAGTTTTTTAATACTTTCCAAAATATTTCAAGAAAACATTTTACTTTTATGAAAAAACAACGGTACCCTACTTACAAAAGTTAAAAAACGGTTAACGAAAATATTTTTTTCTCAAAAATGACTCCTACGATTTTAATTAAACTTTTTCCGTATGCTTAAACTATCAAAAATTATAAAATTTTAATCTTAGCAACTATTAGTAGTACCTCTCATACAATGGTTTCTTATATTTTCAATTTTCTTATTATCAGCAGAACGGATTTAGATTAATTACACTGGTCTGCAACGAAAATCGCCTTTAAACCAAAAAATACTTTTCTAAAGGATTTTGGCATGCAGAATCCGAATCCAAAGTCAAAATTACTCTAACCGTCACGTTTTTGAGATATTCTTATTCCAACATGTCAAAAACCCGTTTTTTGGGTACTTTTGACGTCGAATTTCTTCACCGATAGAAACTTTTTTTTTAAAACTAATAACAGGACCTGAAAGAACTATATTTCATCTTTCTAAATCATTTTAAATCTTTTTAAAATTCGTTTTCCTCCCAAAGATATTGTAATTTCAAGGAAATCATCCAAGAACTACTTAGCTCTTATAAAGCTCTTAATTGCAACATGTCACTGAAAATTCATTTTTTGGACTCCCACTTAGATTTTTCCCCCTGTTAACCTTGGTGTAGTTTCAGATAAACATGGCGAAATGTTTCATCAAGACATGATGCACAAAGAATGAAGATATAACGGGAAATGGTCAGAAGCAATGCTGGCAGATTTTTGCTGGTCAATTTTTCGTCAGACAATGGAAAATATGAAAAGAAAAAAAGCTACAAAATAACATGTTTAAAGAAAAAAAGTTATAGTAAATTGTTTATTTGGATTTTTGAGCTTATTTTATTTTTTAAAACTACTTTTTTAAGGTGTAGTTTGGTAGAATCGGTGTGTTTTTTTATATTTTAAAATATGTTACCAGTTTTTTATACAGAGCACTCAGTGAGATATACTAATGGGAAAAAAGTGTTTGGGATCTTAAAACGCTTAGTTGTTTCTTTTTTAAAAGTCTTTGATTAAAATTTATTTAATATACTTGAGTTTATGAATATCAAATATAGGGAAATTCTATTATTTTCCAAAAAAATATGTTTTTTACAGCGTACATAAATCAAAAAACTACGAAATTTCGAAATTTTAGTTGTTTTTTTTAAATAACGGTTTAAAAAATGGGTGAACATTGATGGATGATGACAAATCTGGTTTCATGTGAAAGCTAATATTATGTGGAGTAAGTCCTCCAAATTTGAGCAGAAAAGGCACAATAGTTTTTTGTTTTTACCAGGTCAACCAAGTCTAAGAGGGCTCTTTTTTACAAATCAATCATATTTTTCAAATATCAATTTAAAAAAAACTGGACGTGATAGAATTTTTCTGAAACCCGATTCAAAAAAGTCAAATCTGTCATAATTTTAAAGAAGTACTTGAAGGCGAAAAAAAAGTTGATTTTTGCAGACCAGTGTTATTATATGGGTGATTCCGTCTCAACTGTGATTCTTTGTGTCCAGTGCTTTTTTTGTTATTTAATGTAAAATGTTCGTATATATTTTTGGTTTGAATTGTGTAAATGACTATTTACTACAATCTACATTCGATATCATGACCCAATTTGCTACTTCTTCAACATGGTTGGGAAAGTGTAGCAAAAATGTCAGTACCGTGACATGTCCGTTCCTTGTTTTTCCGATTGAATCTACTTTTTTCTAATGAAATACTTCATTGAATTGAAATGTTGTACGTAGAAAAGTTTGAGTGCAATACTTGCTTGACAAAATAATGCAAAAATTAAGTCAAAATACTTATTGCTGAATAAAATAATCATGAATGAATGTTGTCCGAAGTTTTAGTCCTATTTTTTAATTAAAAAGGTTTCCCGCTCAACCGCCATTTTGTTTTAGCTTTAACACGTATGTATTGTGGTTTTCTAAAAGATAAACTAGTTATGTATAGTTAACAACAGTCATTTTAATTTTTGAACGTTGTTGTACTTTAAGAGTGATATGTTTTCATGGGATGAAAGTATGTCACAAATTTATTTGTAGTGCCGTGGTAGTATTTTTAAGGCATGTTATAACATGTTTTTGGTTGATTATCAGAATTTTGTATTCCTTTTAACGGCATAAGTTAAAATTGTCCTGGAAATTATTTTTCTCGTTAGCATAGAGAAGTTAGGACACATAAACTGTCTAAATGTCAGTAATGTGGATGTCAGTACCGTGGCATTTAAATACTTTTTGAACTTTAATTAAATATAATTAACTTATTTCTTGCAATAATATTTTTTTCTACCAATTTTCTTTCCAAGAACGGTAGCGGACGAGCCAAACAAAAATCATTCCGTGCAATAAGAACTAAGTTATAACCCAGCACAAGGAAGAGGGTTGCGATTCCGAAATACAGACTTCAAAAACGAAAAAGAGATAATTTTTTAAAGAAAAAAAGGGAAATAGAAATGTCAAGAGGTCAAAACGTATATAGCCCAGGAAAAATGTACAAATAAATTGCCAATCTGCGGAAAAATTCCAATTGAAGATTTTTGAATATCTTTATTTGTGCCTAAGGAATACGCATGTGAATGTCTACAAACGAAACTGGCTTGCGTTAAAAGTTATTCAAGGTTAAATGTCGAAAATACCGGTTTTCCACGTATAACTTTGAAACGGTACATGGTATTAAAAAGTAATGCATACAAAACTTGTAGATAATATGATTATCTACAAGAAATATATCACCCACTGGCTATACACAGCGGTCATCAGACCGATACTCATCTATGGGGTGGCAGTATGGTGGACTGCTTTAGATAAGCTAAGCAGAGTGCAGAGATCAGCTTGCATGTGTATCAGCGGAGCTCTCCGTTCGACACCTTCCGCTGCTTTAGACATACTGCTTAACATTTCACCCCTCGATATATACACTAAACAAGTGGCAGCGAGCACAGCTATTCGTCTCAGAGCCATCTCTCAATGGTCCAATAACTCTATTGGCCATACCATTATTCAGAACAAATTCGAATCAATCCCTAAACACTCCGACTACACCATCCCTCAGCCGGTTTTTGGCCAAAATTTCCTAGTCACAATTCCAACAAGATCCACTTGGGATGATGAGGAATTTTTGAGAGATGAAGCAATTCATTTCTACACGGATGGCTCAAAAACTGAGGATGGGGTGGGTGGTGGCGTGTACTCAGAACGACTAAACATTAGTCTCTCCTTCCGTCTCCCTGATCATTGTAGCGTGTTCCAAGCTGAAATCCTGGCGATAAAAGAAGTTTTATCTTGGCTCAAAGAAAACGTAATATCTACATTAAATATCCGTATCTTCTCAGATAGCCAAGCTGCCCTTAAATCACTAGTTGCCGTTTCTACAAACTCCGTAACTGCCCGAAATTGTCGATCGTCTCTAATGGAGACATGATTCCATGATGATGACCAACAGCAGATGGACAGGTATCACTACTTGTCTGGCGACGAAACAGATCTGGCCAACACTGGATCCGAAACGTTCGAAATGTTTGTTATCTCTAAGTAGATTGCATATTAGCTCCACAATTGGTGTCATTACTGGACACTGCCTCATAGGCAAACTCGGCGTTTTCTCAAATGATTTTTGCAGAAGCTGCATGGACGAGGAGGAGGAAGAAACTATCCCACGCCTTCTTTACTCATGTCCTGCTCTTTCTCAAAGACGTAAAATACACTTAGGAAGTTTTTTCCTAGACGATCCAAGTGATTTAAATAAAATCGACATTCACAGTCTCCATCGCTTCATTAAAAGCTCTAATTGGTTTAATTAGCAAGGATCACCTCGCAGTTTTTATGTGGTATCACAATAGGCCTATTCTGGCCTAAGTGTGTCAGCAGTTTTCCTGGCAGCCACCTTAACCTAACCCACCTAACCTACCCGCAACCTCATACAAGAAAAATACAAAAAGTTTGTATAACTGTAACAAATAACAATTATTCCCTTTACAGATTTTTTATTTTATTCAAAATTCTGAAGTAACGGTCGAAAATTATACAATTTCTAGTCTCTTAAGCTTCTATCAACACGACTAAAATTTACTGGCAGAGCATCCAAAGTTGAACTTCTTTTTATTTGAATATTTTTGTCAAAACTGTATGACTATGATTTCAATCTTTTTTTTAATACAGAAGCTTCCAAAAAATAAAACAGTATTGTATACCAAAATTTTCAAAACATTTTTTTTTTTTTGATTTAAAAACACTGTTTTTTTTTAAATCAAATATTTCGAAAAAGACATGATCGATATTTTTGAAACTTGATACTCAAGAGTTTTTTAATACTTTCCAAAATATTTCAAGAAAACATTTTACTTTTATGAAAAAACAACGGTACCCTACTTACAAAAGTTAAAAAACGGTTAACGAAAATATTTTTTTCTCAAAAATGACTCCTACGATTTTAATTAAACTTTTTCCGTATGCTTAAACTATCAAAAATTATAAAATTTTAATCTTAGCAACTATTAGTAGTACCTCTCATACAATGGTTTCTTATATTTTCAATTTTCTTATTATCAGCAGAACGGATTTAGATTAATTACACTGGTCTGCAACGAAAATCGCCTTTAAACCAAAAAATACTTTTCTAAAGGATTTTGGCATGCAGAATCCGAATCCAAAGTCAAAATTACTCTAACCGTCACGTTTTTGAGATATTCTTATTCCAACATGTCAAAAACCCGTTTTTTGGGTACTTTTGACGTCGAATTTCTTCACCGATAGAAACTTTTTTTTTAAAACTAATAACAGGACCTGAAAGAACTATATTTCATCTTTCTAAATCATTTTAAATCTTTTTAAAATTCGTTTTCCTCCCAAAGATATTGTAATTTCAAGGAAATCATCCAAGAACTACTTAGCTCTTATAAAGCTCTTAATTGCAACATGTCACTGAAAATTCATTTTTTGGACTCCCACTTAGATTTTTCCCCCTGTTAACCTTGGTGTAGTTTCAGATAAACATGGCGAAATGTTTCATCAAGACATGATGCACAAAGAATGAAGATATAACGGGAAATGGTCAGAAGCAATGCTGGCAGATTTTTGCTGGTCAATTTTTCGTCAGACAATGGAAAATATGAAAAGAAAAAAAGCTACAAAATAACATGTATAGTGAATTGTTTATTTGGATTTTTGAGCTTATTTTAGTTTTTAAAACTACTTTTTTAAGGTGTAGTTTGGTAGAATCAGTGTGTTTTTTTATATTTTAAAATATGTTACCAGTTTTTTATACAGAGCACTCAGTGAGATATACTAATGGGAAAAAAGTGTTTGGGATCTTAAAACGCTTAGTTGTTTCTTTTTTAAAAGTCTTTGATTAAAATTTATTTAATATACTTGAGTTTATGAATATCAAATATAGGGAAATTCTATTATTTTCCAAAAAAATATGTTTTTTACAGCGTACATAAATCAAAAAACTACGAAATTTCGAAATTTTTGTTGTTTTTTTTAAATAACGGTTTAAAAAATGGGTGAACATTGATGGATGATGACAAATCTGGTTTCATGTGAAAGCTAATATTATGTGGAGTAAGTCCTCCAAATTTGAGCAGAAAAGGCACAATAGTTTTTTGTTTTTACCAGGTCAACCAAGTCTAAGAGGGCTCTTTTTTACAAATCAATCATATTTTTCAAATATCAATTTAAAAAAAACTGGACGTGATAGAATTTTTCTGAAACCAGATTTAGATTCAAAAAAGTCAAATCTGTCATAATTTTAAAGAAGTACTTGAAGGCGAAAAAAAAAGTTGATTTTTGCAGACCAGTGTTATTATATGGGTGATTCCGTCTCAACTGTGATTCTTTGTGTCCAGTGCTTTTTTTGTTATTTAATGTAAAATGTTCGTATATATTTTTGGTTTGAATTGTGTAAATGACTATTTACTACAATCTACATTCGATATCATGACCCAATTTGCTACTTCTTCAACATGGTTGGGAAAGTGTAGCAAAAATGTCAGTACCGTGACATGTCTGTTCCTTGTTTTTCCGATTGAATCTACTTTTTTCTAATGAAATACTTCATTGAATTGAAATGTTGTCCGTAGAAAAGTTTGAGTGCAATACTTGCTTGACAAAATAATGCAAAAATTAAGTCAAAATACTTATTGCTGAATAAAATAATCATGAATGAATGTTGTCCGAAGTTTTAGTCCTATTTTTTAATTAAAAAGGTTTCCCGCTCAACCGCCATTTTGTTTTAGCTTTAACACGTATGTATTGTGGTTTTCTAAAAGATAAACTAGTTATGTATAGTTAACAACAGTCATTTTAATTTTTGAACGTTGTTGTACTTTAAGAGTGATATGTTTTCATGGGATGAAAGTATGTCACAAATTTATTTGTAGTGCCGTGGTAGTATTTTTAAGGCATGTTATAACATGTTTTTGGTTGATTATCAGAATTTTGTATTCCTTTTAACGGCATAAGTTAAAATTGTCCTGGAAATTATTTTTCTCGTTAGCATAGAGAAGTTAGGACACATAAACTGTCTAAATGTCAGTACTGTGGATGTCAGTACCGTGGCATTTAAATACTTTTTGAACTTTAATTAAATATAATTAACCTATTTCTTGCAATAATATTTTTTTCTACCAATTTTCTTTCTAAGAACGGTAGCGGACGAGCCAAACAAAAATCATTCCGTGCAATAAGAACTAAGTTATAACCCAGCACAAGGAAGAGGGTTGCGATTCCGAAATACAGACTTCAAAAACGAAAAAGAGATAATTTTTTAAAGAAAAAAAGGGAAATAGAAATGTCAAGAGGTCAAAACGTATATAGCCCAGGAAAAATGTACAAATAAATTGCCAATCTGCGGAAAAATTCCAAGTGAAGATTTTTGAATATCTTTATTTGTGCCTAAGAAATACGCATGTGAATGTCTACAAACGAAACTGGCTTGCGTTAAAAGTTATTCAAGGTTAAATGTCGAAAATACCGGTTTTCCACGTATAACTTTGAAACGGTACATGGTATTAAAAAGTAATGCATACAAAACTTGTAGATAATATGATTATCTACAAGAAATGTTAAAACACTTTTTTTTCTCTGACTGATGGTTAAGAAGATATCGGCGTTTCAAAAAACGTAAATTGACGAAAATACCCCTTTTTTGCGTATAACTCAGAAATGGTGAGTGTTATTGAAAACATTTATGGACAAAGTTTGTACACTATGTTACCCTCTATTAAAAAAAAATAAAATTTTTTCTAAGAGTAATAATTTTAATGATATAATTATTTGAAAAATTTCGTCAAAAACCTGAAATTCCAGACTTTTGCTTTTAAATCTTAAATAACGAAATTGTCATAAAATAATTTATGTTCAGCTTATAGACTATAATGTAATCTACAAAAAATATTAACACTTTTTTTTCCACACGAGTGACCAGTAACAAGATATTGCTTCTTCAAAAAGGTTAAGTATTGAAAATAAGGATTTTTCGCTTACCACTCTTAAACGGTATACGTTAGAAATTTTATTTTTACATAGTTTGTAGGTTATTTACCCTTTTACAAGAAAATAAAAAAAAAATTGTTTTTTTGCGGTTTTTTAAAAGATATAATATTTTATATAAAATGCACAAAAGTCAAAAATAACGGTATTTTGCGGTTTTCTCTTAAATGGTGAAGTTTTTGAAAAATAATTTATACTTTTTGTATAAACAATAATATTCTCTATAAGAACTCTTATGAAGACTTTTTCGATATAAGGCCGATATAAAAAGATATTAAAACTTCAAAAAGTATCAATTTTCGAAAATGCTGGTTTTTCCGGCCCAAAATGATTCGCCCAGCGACATAAAATAATAATAAGGTTTTTTAGAGAGACATAGTACAAACATTTTTTCATACTGAGGGGGGTCTATCTCCCCCCAATTAACCGGGAGGAGCAATTTTCTGAAAATAGTATTAAAATTAAAAAAAAAAACATTTAAAACAAATGGCAACACTTAAAATAAAGTACTATATTTTTTTGAGATTTTCAAGTTTGTTCTTTACTTATTTTTTCAAAATAAGTTATTCCTGCCAATTGTTTTCGAAACAAATACCTTCAAACCCAACATTAAAAAAAAAAAAACTCAAAAAAATTATATAGGTACTGTTCTTTTTTCAAAATATGAAATCAGGAAATATGTTAGTTTCTATTATACACTTTTCCTGTAATTTTTAAATGAACACTGAAAACCAGATGGTTTTATGCCATCTAGTTATCGAGAAAATTGTAAACTAAGAAAACTATTTTTTTATTATATGTTTTCTTAGTAGTATATCTAGGAAAAATGCATTACCACTTCGGGAAAATTCCAAGTTAAAATTTTTAAGCGCAATTATCTTTAAATTACCATACAGAATACTCGTGCAAAAGTCTACACACGAATCTGGCTTGCGCTAAAAGTTATTCAAGGTCAAACGCCAGCAGAATCTTCTTTTAGAGCATAACCTTCTTTTTTTGGATAGTATCAAGGAAAAAATTCATTTCCACTTGAGGAAAATTCCAAGTTAAATTTTTTAAACACAATTATCTTTAAATTGCCATTTAACTTGGCTATCCATTCAAACATTGAACGCACCCTGTGATGTATGCAGTGTTTGTAAGCTTAAAGGTAGAACCATAATCAGTGGGGTGGCGTAACTAGGATTTTGTTCTGGGGTTTTTTTTAGGTGCAAAAAAATATAAATAAAAAATATAAATAATAATTCGTCAATAATTTATTCTAGGGCATGATTCTTGGGTATATTCTAAGAAAAAATCGTATGGGGAAAACTCTATTATTATAATTTGACAATTCTTTTCTCAGCCAAAATATCAACGATCTCTTTCACATGCTACGATTGTTATAGGGTTTTCGTTTGGTAAACCGGAAAACGTCTCCGGAACTCTCCGATCCAGAATGCGAAGCGAACGAGTTGCAACACTTTTTTTTATTCTGAAATTTGGGTTTCATTGCATTTGTGCATTTGGGTGATGAAACGCTCAAACAGCTGTATCTCTGAATACCTCAATAACTAAAAGAAATTTCTTCACCTGGGGGTTTTAATTTGAGTAAACTCCTCACTTAAGAACAAATTCCAGAAAATTACATGAAGATTACGATGAAATGTCTAAGCTATTCACTTTTCCGATTGTTTGCTTTTAATTTAGTATTTTAGCAAAATGCAAGATCACGATTCCAAATTAAAATAACGAAAAAAATTATATTTCACTATTTTGACGTTTGAAATTTGCGTATGTGTGGGTGCTTCTGGTCTTGATTTCTTTTTCAAATCCAGAATCTATTTTCTCTTCTTTTTAGAAGAAGAACTGTCATCTTGTGCCAAACGAACGTTTTCAGAAACATTCGGAGTGCTTTCGGACGACCAAACGAAAACGCTATTACTCACACTGACTTAATCAACCTGTGTATAATGTACCAGTAAACAAATTTAAAGGAACAAGGAGAAGCAGGTCGGTTAATAAGTACGGGCCAGAGGCTAGCTATTAGGTACAATGTAGAGGAGCATTTTTTTAAGTTTATGAGCAGGTAGTATTCGGAACATTTTGTAAAGATAAGCTTTATTATAAACATTTTAATTTGTTTTTTTTTATGGTCTGGGGGGCAATTGCCCCTTTTCCCACCCCGTAGTTACGCCACTGATTATAATTGTCGGAAATCCACTGAAGCTAATGTCAAAACCAACAAAAAGTATCGAGGACGATGAAAATTGAAAACTACAAAATTTTTTATGTCTAATAAATGTTTTTTTTTTTCAAAAAAATTCCATAATTTTATAATACTTCTTTTGAAATAAATCAATTTATTGCTTTGTTACTTTTTTCAAAAACTATTCCTGTTTTTACTATCTTGAATGACAATTTTTCGAAATTTTTCTTTTCTTTGCAAATTTTTGTGATCATTTTTCAACTCTAGCTTTTCCATTTTTGAATAAGAAGATAATTTGGAGAATAAACTTTAGAATTTTCCTTATTACGAGTAAAATATCCATTTTAGTAATTAATGGCAGTTTATTTACTAAACCTCTTAATAACTTCGAATCCACTTTTTGTGACTTGGTTCGGTACAGCTGTGAGCCCTCCATATATACAATTATATATTCTATGTGTCTGAATTTAAACAAATTCCCCTAGAAAAATATAATTTACAGTGCTTACGCGCTGTATATTTTTTTAGTTGTCGGTATCCATCGATTAAAAATAATGCGTCTTAGAAGGGTACAACAGCATCTAACTGATGAGCCCAACTGTTGTACCTGGGCGTAACGCATTTGGACTAAAGGTCGCAAAAACTTTTAATTTGAATTATATTCAATAGTCCACAAAAAATAAACAAAAATAATTTTCTATTATTTGCGTTTTTCTTCTTATACTTAAAAGTAATATTTTGTAAAATTGCTAAAAAGAATTTTATGACAGGTACCGTTATATGAAAAAACATGTGGGAGAGTGACCAATTAAAAAAATCACATATGTATTAATTGAAATTATAGGTAGGTATGATAAATTCAAATAGAAACTGACCAGATTTCACTATCGTCCTATTGATGTTGACTTATTATTGATTTTATTAAAAGTAGGTTAGATATTAGGAGAGATTTTTGTTAAAATTGTTGTAAATTTGATTATTAAAGTTATTTATTTGAAGCAATTTTATATCTTTACAAATAGTTCATGTTCTAACTTTATTTTTAAGAAGTGTTGCCAAGGTGGCAACACTGTCCGAAGGACAAGAAAAGGGTTGCCAATTACCAGTTTGAATCCCGAAATGTTGCTTATAAATCGAAAACCAAGGGTCGGACGATGACCCAAGTACTCCCGTTAATTGTCCCCCTTGAAACAATAGGACAACATAATTGTTTTCCTCCTACCTCTCCCCTTGTACGAAGGGGGTGGAAAAAAGTCGTTTGGGGAAAGAAAATTTGAAAAACCAAGAAAAGTTAGAAAATATTTTTATTAATAAAATCTGCTACATTACATCCTAAGTTGACTGAAAACCTACTTTGGTTTTTTTAAAAGCCACTTTCAAAGCTCATTCTGATTTAGTAAGATTGGACATTCAAAATAACCATTAAAATATGTGTCATATGCTGATATTGTACCAAGATAAAAATTTAAGTTTGTTAATCTTTCATTTCTCCCCTCCCCAGCACTTTGAAAGTGGCTTTTTAAGAAACTCAAAGTAGGGTTTCAGTCAATTTTGGATGTAATGTAGTAGATTGTGAAATTCTGCGTTGACACCATCTTTAAATTGTATTAATTCAAATATTTTTGTAACTTTTCTTGGCTTTTCAAATTTTCTTTACCAAAACTACTTTTTCCACCCCCTTCATGCAAGGGGAGGAGTGGGAGAAAATCAATAACTTAGTCCTATAGTTTCAAGGGGAGAATCCAACGGGAGTTCTCGGGTCATCGTCCGACCCTTGGTTTCTGATTTTTAAGCAACATTTCGGGGTTTAAACTAGTATGTGGCAACCTTTCTCTTGACCCTCTGACAGTGTTTCCACCTTGGCAACACTACTTGAAAGTAAAGTTAGAACAAGAACTATTATTGTACTAAAGCTCAAACTGTCAGGTCGAAATGAAAGGTTTGCCCTCACATCGTGCACTAACCCCCTACTTTAAAGTCATGTAACTTGAAAGACGAAATAAATAAACTAAACGGCGGTTAAGATACCGCAAGAAAATTACCTCGAGAAATCGGCGATAACAATGCGTAGCACGGAAGTGTCATAATCGAACTTCAGTTGACAGAAATTGCAGCTAGCTCGCCGGAGTTGGGGGACTATGCCCCAGAAATTCAACCTCACCTGCAACAAAAACATGTAGGAGGCCTGAGGAAAGAATCAATAAAATGACAGCGGACGGTCAATCAACACTCCAAGGGCACTGCTGGTGATATTGCAGTGATGCCATCCCACCCAACTTAAAAATCCATGGCAATGTTAGGATTTCCCCAAAATGGCTGCCCCCACGTTCTTGTCATCCCATCTTCACCTAAAGAGCTATGCTACCGTCAACACCCCTGAAAAGTTAACTTTAAAAAGTCATGATTTTTTCAGTCGAAATCAAAATAAATACCAAAATTTCAACCAAGATGGCGTGAAAGAAAATTAGTAAGGAACTTTGACTTCATCTTCGAACATAGAATTTGACAATTCAATGAAACAAAACAATAACTGAAAAAATGTAAAGACGAAATATTTCTAAACAGTACTATCAGAAGAAAATACTTTAAGAACTCCCCTTTAAGTGTCTAGATTGCGGTTCAAAATTCCCTGCCTGCATGGAACTCCTTGGAGGGGGATAATATTTCTCAAACAAAACTAGCATGCGTCGACGTTCCGAATTGAACAAAACCAGTCATTTGCTAACTTTTTTGTTTACATATATAAGACCGGTTTTTTGACTTTCATCTGATTCTTTGTTTTTAAAACTTTTTTTTTTTTTACTAATTGGTCACTTGTAAGCGTTAAAAAAAAAGCATTTTGTAGAAGTAACTGATTTTAACTTCCAAATTTACATAAATTTTCTATCAAAAAGTACATTTTAAGAACTGCAAATTTCAATATCAAATGATACAGTCATGATTATAAAGGGTCCGCCAAATAACTTTTTTTTTTTGAAAATGCTACTACTACATGGAGTGTAGCCTCGGCTGTGTGGCACGTAGCGCCGTCCTGTTGAAACCAAATGTTGCCAATATCCTCCTCTTCAATTTTTGTGAACAAAAATTCGTTCAACATGGCCCGATAACGATCGCCATTGGCTGTAACGGCCACTCGAAGAAAAATGGCCCAATTATGCCTCTGGACCAAAATCCGCACCAAACAGTGACTCGTTTTGGGTGTATCGGCTTTGCAATGTATGCGTGCGGGTTTTCTGTGCCCCAAATGCGACAATTTTTCTTGTTTACATACCCGCCAAGATCAAAATGAGCTCTATCTGAAAAGATAATTTTTTTGGCAAAATCGGCATCTTCTCTAAGTCGAAAGTCGATCGCAGGCCCACTTAGCGAAGCAGCCATTTGAATGAAATTATTTTCCATTATTAATCGGAAGGATTGTACTTTCAAATAAAAAAGAAATTTGAGAAAATATTTAGTATTTTTTTTATAGCATTTTCAAAAAAAAAAAAGTTAATTGGCGGACCCTTTACAATAAATAAAAATCGTGAATAATAAATTGAATTTATATTCACTAATAAAAAAATTGTCAAAAAAAATAACGTTAGGTATAAAAAATTGACTGTCATATATGTTTTTTTTTTTATTTACAAGCATTTTTATTTTGTATTATTGAATTTTTTTTTGGTACAAAATTAAAAAATTTCTTTAACAGTGTCCTACTAAAAATATGAAAAAAAAAATATAAAAATTAATATTTTTTTTTGCGCAATAGTGTAAGCTACATTTGCTTTGCAAAACAGCCTTTTTCGCCATATTCTCGTTCTTTTAAAGGCTTTTACCAAAAATAAAAGAGCACACAATTAAATTTGTTTCCAATGATGTCCTAGAGAAGAAGTTTTTCTGTCCAAAGACACCTTAATCGTTTTGATCGGACAAGTAAAGTATACGCTACACTATCTTTTTCATGAAATCACCATTTCACTCTGGAATAATCTTAAAAAACAAATCTTAAATTAATAGGTAAATTATTAAATGAAAAATAAAAAACAAAAAGAAATAAACACTTTAACGCTCATCAAAAATAAAAAAAAAGAATGTAAATTAAAGGGCTACAAAAAAAAAGTTAGTTGGAAATTCGAAATATACAGTTACTGGAAGAAAGAAGATACCTCTAGTGATATTCTTTCTTCTTTTGCAACAATTATGTCGTTTTCCATTGGTTTCACTCAAGAAGACACTCATTCTGAATCCAAGGAACAGTGCTTGTTACTTCTACTCAATTCTGAAGTTTTCTCCCTATATTGGTGCATCATTAAATACAAACTTTTTGCTGGCACACAAAAAGTGAAATTAAAAATAATAGTGAATCTACCCCTAACTTACAAATTATAATTTTTACTTGCGATTATAGGTACTATAAGGCAAGTTTTGGATTCGTGCAAAAAAAAAATTTGAGATAACAATCAAACATGATATTACCATGATAGAGAACACCAACAAAGTGGGTGGCAAAATTCTGTCTGTCTGTCTGTCTGTCTGTCTGTTCGTCTACAGCCTAAACGGCTCGATCGATTTTCTTCAAACTTGGTACTTAGTGGTTTTTGGTGATTCTGCCGACACGTTTTTTTCATTTTTTTTTTTAGAACCAAAAATAACGGTACCTGTCATACATTTTTTTTTGGCAAATTTACATAATCGTATTTTTCTCAAAAACGGATCGACAACTTTTCTTAAAAAAAAATTCAATAAATGTATTTTAGTAAAGGCTTTCTTTGGGTGGAAAACCATTTTTTAAAAATGGTTATTAATGGTACCTCCCAAGGAACCATTTTTTTTATTTTTGATTTTCTTCAAAATGGTATGACCGATTTCAATTATTTTTTTTACACAGAAGCTTCCAAGAAATGTTAATAGTTTTGTGTACCAACATTTTTGAAAAAATATTTTTTGGATTTTTAAAAAATATTTCAAATTTTTTTTTGGAAAATCAAATATTTCGAAAACGGCATCATAGATTTTTTTGAAACTCGATATTTAAGACTTTTTTAGTACTCTCTAAAATATTTTTAGAAAAAAATTTACATTTATGAAAAAATAACGGTACCTTCCATACAAAAGTGAAAAAACCGCAAAGAAAAATATTTTTTTGCTTGAAAACGACTCCTACGATTTTGATTAAACTTTTTTCATATACTAAAATTAGTACGATCTACCATCAAAAATTATAAAATTTTACACATAGCAACTATTAGTAGTACCTGTCATAGAACGTATTTTTTTATTTTGAGTTTTCTCGTTATCAGCTTAACGGATTTAAATGAATTTTTTTATATACAAATTTCAGATAAGATTAAATAATATTGCATATCAAAATTTTCAAAAAAAAAGTTTTTGGATTTTTAAAAAAAGTTTCAAATTTTTTTTTTGAAAATTTGATATCTCAAAAACGGGTTGACAATTTTTTTTCAAATTTTGTTTTTATATACACATAAATATATAGTTTAAATCTGCATACCAAAATTTGTTCTTAAAAATGTTTTAAGAATTTTATATATAAAAAATTAATTTAAAAAAAAACCGCTCCAACGATTTTAAAATTTTTTTCCCATACAATCATATTCCATCATGAATTAAGATGGCATACTTTTTTTTCACCTCAAACTGTCAAAAGAGTTGTTTTAGCTAATTTAAGTGTCGTATTTCATGCTTCTCTACATTTTTCTCTCATAATTTCCATTTTTGTATATACAATTTTCTTAAACTCGCAGTGTCCTGAACATAAGAGCAAGTACGTGCGACCCACTCGTGCATTTTATTCTTTTAGTTTTTCTTAATTTTTTTACTAAATTATATTAAATTCTTTGTTTTCGAGTGCACAATTAATTAAAATGGAATGTTAAAAAAATATGAAGTTGCGCTGTAGTTTGTTTTGACGTTTGAGTGTGTATGTATTAGTGCTTCTCGAGTGGATTCTGATTTCAAATCAAGAAGCGAAATTCACTTCTCAGAATCGTCAGAAGAGGAATTTTGTGCCAATGGAATGGTTTCAGAAGACTTCTGGACGCTTCGGAATGCTTCTGAATGTCCAATGGAAAACGACATTAGTTTTTGATAAATACTTTGCTAACCAATTTAGCTTAGCGAGCTAAATATTTAGTAAAATGTCGTTTTTTCTTCTTTCAGCATACAATTTTGATGAGATATATGTCTTGATATATAATTTTTAATTTACGTTTGCAAATTATTAAAAAAAATACTTCATCTGTTCCCCACAGAAGAACAGATAATAAAACACGGAGTTTAATATTTTCGTATTCAACTTTATAAAAATTCTAAAGTCTTAGATTCCTTACCTTGGGTAGGGGGAAATCTTTGACTTATACGAAGAGACATCAAACAATGAATGACAAAAGATGAAGAAGCCTTCGCAGTCTCAAAGTTTGCCGGGTGATTTCTATTACAATTAATGCACGTGGGTGGACTTTCAATTTTTCCGATGCAGTTAAACGGTTAAATGCTTTCCGGCGCATTTTACACACCTTGGCTCTTTTTTGCAATAAGTTTGAGTGTGACTGAATTCTTGAGGGACTAACCTTGTGCTCTTTCTTAGAGGTTCGGTCTTAACTATGATGTTTAGAATTGTTTTGATTTTATAAATTTTATCTAAGTTTACAGTCTTATCGAACGAAAGTATAAATATTGGAAGCAGGGTTACCCTTGAAAATTTTCGGAAGGAGTCAATAAAAGGAGTCCTGACTGAAAAAAAGAGTTATCAAAGCTTCAAGAAAAACATACAAATTTATCACCGTTTTAATTCAACATGGTTTATTTAAAAAAAAAATTAACAACAACCTTCTCTTTTAAACAAAACAATAAATAGATATTTGTATTTCAGAGAAAAACAACTCAAACTTGAAAAAACTTCCATCTTTTCAATATTTTTAGTAGATATTAGTTAATCTCAAGACAAAACCAGCAGCTACCTAAGTTTCTTTAAATAAATAAACAGTTGCTCTCCTTAACAAAACACTTCCCCAATATTAATATAATTGTAAATAAAAGAAGTTTTTCGGACCTACAACGATTGTTTTTATTTTTATTTTAATCGACCGATTAAAAGATAATTAATAATATAATTTTTTTAAAATACCTAATTTAAAAAAAAATCCAATTGGTTATTTAAACTGCCCACTTCAAACCAAAACTTTCAATGTCATTAAATGTATAAAATATATTTTAAAACGACTGTTGTGGGCTTTTATTTGTGGTAATTTTTATTCTTCAATAACTTTTACTGGATGAAGGGTAAAGTTGGGATATTCAGATATCAATGAATAATAGTTAAAATCTTTTTGCATTTGAATTACTTGCCTTTGAATATAATATTTAAGAATTTAAAGCTTGTTATCATTGAAATTAAAATGCGATATTATTTGATTACAAATAATTTTGTAATATGTACTAAGAGTATTTCTTTCAATAGAGTAGTACCTCTTGGCTTGATGGTTAGTGCGTAGGACTGTCATGCCGAAGGTGTGGGTTCGATTCCCAGCCGTGCCACCTAAAAACAGAAATGTTTTATTCGAGGTACTGCCTCTTGCGAGGAACTGACAAATCTTCCAAGAGTATACTTGTCATGAAAAGTGCTTCTCATTTAGCCGTTCGGACTCGGCAAAAAACTGTAGGTCCTCTCCATTCCTGCCAACAAACACGCACACAGGAATGATTGTGAGTTGTAAGTCACTAGGCCCTGGTTCTCCACGAGCTGTTGCGCCACCCAATTTATTTATTAATTTTGTATTTCTTTCAATAGTTTCACAGAAACAAGTGTTATCTATAGCATCCAGTACAAATAAAAATGGCCATTTTTTCAATATTTTGTGTTTTTAAGCTCTTTTTCTTCTTCCTCAAAAATCGAGTCCGTTGATCGAACTGCTGATGGCTTGTAGTTGACGTTTTGTATTTATGTCTATACATGTAAATCTATCTTTTTTAACGTCATATAAAGTCTAAGGCTCACACAAAATTGATATTACTGGGACTAAGCTCTACGTCCCACGATAAAAAAGCAGTAATTTTTGTTTGCTCTGCGTGCGATATCTATGTAACTATAGTATCTGTGATAGTATGTTTTTCTTCATCCGCTTTGAATAGCGCTGTGAGCCGAATGCCGTATGTAATGAGAGAACAACTTTTATTGACGAAAGAAGATGTATAATTTGATTTGATTTTATTTTATTTAATCAAAGCATTTAAGACATATGAAAGGAAGTTTATGTAAACGAAATTGATGCTGTTTAATGAATCTTTGTTTTTGAAATTTTGGTAGAACTACCATCGAATTGAGCCCTTAAATGTCGGAAAGGAACCCATTGCTTAGTTATTCTTTTTGTATAACCAGTAGAAATATTTCACAAAATGAGTAAAATTCTGAACCATTTTTACAATTTTTCGCTGGTAATATTACAACTAAAAAATTTGTCTTGAAGAATTTTGAATTTTAGCACTTTTGCTATCTACAAATTTGTAATTACAATTTCGTAAGATGGTACAATAGGCTACTGGTGTTTTTTTCCAATACAAATCGTGTGGATACCCTAAACCTGCGATGAGGCCTGTCTAAACATGAAAAAAGCTCAAATTTTCACAGACTTCTTTTTTCGCTCAACTGAAACTTTTGAACCTGTTTGAATGAAACAATTTTTTTGAAACTGTCTAATGTAAACAAAGGTTAGAATTGAGCTTCAAGTGATATTGAACTCGTTTATATCATAGAATTCAATAAATCTTTGTGCGTTTATGAAAAAGAGTCCTAAAATTGTAAAAGGAGTCAAATTTCAATCATTTTTAAAAAGAGGAGTCCTGGAGTCCCAGCGTTTAAAAGGAGTCAAAAGGACTCTAAAGAGTCCCGAAGGTAACGCTGATTGGAAGACCACGTTGTACCACTTTTGTTTCACCCTCTTTTGTCTGTTTCTCTCTTTTGACAATGCATGTTCATAGCAGCGTTACCTTCGGGACTCCTTAGAGTCCTTTTTGACTCCTTTTAAACGCTGGGACTCCAGGACTCCTCTTTTTAAAAATGATTGAAATTTGACTCCTTTTATAAATTTAGGACTCTTTTCATAAACGCACAAATATTTATTAAATTGTATGATATGAACGAGGTCAATATCGCTTGAACATAGACATACTACATAGTATGTCTATGCGCTTGAAGCTCATTTCTACCCTTTGTTTACACTAGACAGTTTCAAAAAAAAATAGTATCATTCAAACAGGTTCAAAAGTTTCAGTTGAGTGAAAAACGCCGTCTGTGAAAATTTGAGCTTTTAATATTCATTTTTAGACATGCCTCATTGCAGGTTTAGGGTATCCATACGATTTGTATTGGAAAAAGCACCTGTGGCCTATTGCACCATCTTACAAAATTATAATAAAAATTTGTAGTTCACAAAATTGTTAAAATTCAAGATTCTTCAAAATAAAATTTATAGTTGTAAATTACCAGCGAAAAATTGTAAGAATGGTTCAGAAGTTTATTCAGTTTGTGAAAAATGTCTGCTGGTTACAAAAAGAATAATTCAGCAACGGGCTCCTTTCCGGCAATTAAGGGCTCAATTCGAAGGTAGTTCTGCCAAAATTAAAAAAAAATATTCATTAAACAGCATCTATTTCGTTTACCTAAACTTCCTTTCATATGTCTTAAATGTTTTGAATAAATAAAATAAAAAATTTCAGAGCGATTCATCTCAAATTATACATCTTCCTTCGTCAATAAAAGATGTTCTCTTATTACATACGGCATTCGTCTCTCAGTGCTATTCAAAACGGATGAAGAATAACATACTATCACAGATACTATAGTTACAAAGATAACGCACGTAGAGCAAACAAAAATGACTGCATTTTTATCATGGGACGTAGAGCTACGTCCCAGTACTATCAATTTTGTGTGAGCCTTAGACTATTCATGATGACAAAATGTCAACTAAAAGTCATATCATCAGCAGTTTGGTCAACGGACTCAATTTTGGAGGAAGAAGAAAAAGAGCTTGAAAATGCAAAATATTGAAAAAATAATCATTTTTATTTGTACTGGATGCGATATCTATGTAACTCTTGTTTCAATGATACTATTGATAAAAATACTCTTTGTTTATATTACAAAATGTTTTGTAATCAAATAATCTCGCGTTTTAATTTCAATGATAACAGACTTTCAATTCTGAAATATTAGATTCAAAAGCAAGTAAATAAGATGCAAAAAGATTTTAACTATTTTTCTTGATATTTGAATATCCCAACTTTACTTTTCATCCAGTTAAAAGTTAATGAAGAATACAAATTACCATGAATGAAAGCCCAAGATCGTCGTTTTAAAATATATTTTAAATTGAATGACATTGAAAGTTTGGGTTTGAAGTGGGCAATTTAAATAACCAATTGTGGAAAAACTAAAAAAATTATATACTTAAAAAAATTTATATTATTATTAAGATTTTAAAATAATTGGCCACAGCAGCCCTTGTTGCAGAAAGAATTTTTTTATAAATTGACTCTAATTTAAAAAAAAAAAAAAAAGCCGCCTAAAAGTTGATGTGTGCATTTTAATGCTTTCTGCACTTACTCTATTTCTATTAGATCATAACTAACTAGAAGACTGGATTCCTGATTCAATTTTAATTAAAAAAAAAGAAATGATAAATAGTATTATATTAATATTAAGAGTATGGTTTTGTTTTCTTTTGTTAAAAAGAGCAACTGTTTATTTATTTAAAAAAAAACTTTGAAATTGTGGTTTTTTGTCTTGAAATTAACTAATATCTACAAAAAAATTGAGAAGATGGAAGTTTTTTCAAGTTAGAGTTGTTTTTCTCCGAAATACAAATATTTATTTATTGTTTTGTTTAAAAGAGAAGTTTTTTGTTAGTTTTTTAAAAAATAAACCATGTTGAATTCAAACGGTGATAAATTTTGATGTTTTTCTTGAAGTTTTGATGGGACTCCTTTTTTTCAGCCAGGACTCCTTTTTTTGACTCCTTCCGAAAATTTTCAGAGGTAACCCTGGTTCATAGCATCTAAGATTTTAAAGTTGCGCTCTTTAAGATCACTAATGATATCGTCTTTTGAACATGATGCGTGTAAACCTCTCGCCACAACACGTAAAGGTCTTTCCGACTTATTTTGATAGGTATACCACTCTACTTTTTCTTCGTTTAGTTTTCGCGACAGAAGATGATAACTTTCGGGGTCTTTCACACATACTTTCCATTTGTTGTTATTGAGCGAAATAACTTTAAAAGCCGATGGTAGTAATGTCTTTAATATGGTTTGCAACTTGATATACTCCGCAATACCGATAACATTATCAGTGGCGTCGCGTCGTCGGCCGCTCCTTAACAGGTTTTTCTTTTACTGTCGCATGTTTTGGTGAAACTATTGTTTCAAAAGACGAGGCTGCTTCAGGTGAAGAACCAGTTTTACGCTTTTTACTTAATCTTTTCTTTGAGGACTTTTCCGTTTCACGTTCTAGCTCTTCTTCGTCTGTTCCATACCGTCACCTGATTGCAAGAACTAGGTAACTTAATTTTATAAATTTTGGAGATAGCAACCTTTATAGAAGCCTAGCTACTGGAGGACGATAGAAAGTTTAATTTGTATGTTCCTGAAACTTCACAAATATCTTATATTTGTCAATGGTACCTATAAAAAGATTGAACAAAAAATTTTTAAACTTGTATAAAATAATACCGTTTTTGCCGATATATTATAAAACTAGAAAATTGAGTTACCTAGTTCTTGCAATCAGGGGACGATATGTAGAATTATTGACTTGTGGCAAGCTATCTTTGGAGTTTATTAGAGAATTTTTGCCTTTCACTATCTCATTTTCTTTTCGAAGAAGATCGACTTCTTTCTTTAGCTCTTGATAGAGTTCCATTACTTCATCAAGCCTTTGTCGAAGTCCGTTATTATCTTTTTCAAATTTTCTGCTTTATCTGAGTCTTTTTTGGCGCACGCTGGCGTGACGGGTGTACTCTTTTGCCCGAATGTAGATGGTTTTATACTCGCTTTAGATCAGTGATTCCCAAAGTGGTCCAGATGGACCCCCAGGGGTCCACGGGAGATTCGGCGGTGGTCTACGTTGACATGAAATAAAAATTGAGGCTCACCAGTTGTAAGTGGGGGGTCCACGAAAATGTTTCTGGTTTCGAAAGTAAAGAACAAGTAAGCTTGGCCTTATCTGTCAATCAAAAAAAAATTAAGGGAACAAAAAAATTCCGAATTTTTCGGTGATTTTAGAGAGGCTGTATTTCAGTGAATAATGGTCGTATTGTGACTTAAAAAAAAGGGTTTTGAAGCTTTAAGAATTAAGATTCTAATTTTCAAAATTGTTGGCTAAAATTTTTAAGGAGCTTCTCATGCAGTCCTATCAATAACATTCTAAAAATAAAAGGTACTCTTAATTTTTTGCTTTTTCCTTGGTCCGCGGGCTTGGAGCAGATAGCCTGTTTTTTAGCATTAATTCCCTGTTTTTAAAACCTCCCAAATTTTTTTGAGAACTATATTTTTAGAAGATCAGCGACTGTTACTTGTAAAAACTTGCATATCATCGGCTTTCTGTTAAAACCTCATAAATCTTAAAATGCCATTTCAAATGTGTTTTAGATCAAAACAAATCATGGAATTCAAATATCAATATCTCGTAACAATGTTATGGTACCTTTTGGGGCCAGTTAAAAAACCTTTAACGATCTAAGAATTCCATTTTATTACCTTTTAAATTTGTTTTTTGAGCCTCATAAGCAAATTTTCAAAACAGACTTATGCTACATTTCCACCTAACGCTTATCTGAGATTTAATAAGATTTACCCCAAATCTCCTTCAAATCTCGGAGATTTACTATACAAATTTATTTCGTAAATCTTGAAGATTAGAAATTAATCTTTCTAAATCTTCCTAGGACAAATAGTTTTATAAATCGAACTAACCTATTCTTACATGGTGCTGAACGATTCATTCGAGACTCGCATTCAGTTCTTCATTGTTTTACACCAATCAAACATTCTGTCTCATTCGCACTTCATAAGGAACATTGAAACGCCATTTGCATTTTTGAAGGTGCTGTCAAATTTAATCTTTTTTAAATCTTTTTGTGCGGTGGAAACACCAAAAAGATTTATTTAATCTAATCTGAGATAAACCTTTGGTGGAAACATAGCATTACCGGGCTATGACAAAAAGCCAACGATATTCGAAATTCAGTGCAACACGTGTCGAGACTTGCAAAGCGGCGCCCAAGTTTAGGGTTGGAACTCAGCTGCGACGCAGATTTCCATATTTATATCAAATCTTCGCATTTAATTTTTGACGAGTTTATGCTACATTTCCACCTGACGCTAATCTGAGATTTAATAAGATTTACCTCATATCTCCTTCAAATCTCGGAGATTTACCATACAAATTTATTTCGTAAATCTTGAAGATTAGAAATTAATCTTGTTAAATCTTCCTAGGACAAATAGTTTTACAAATCGAACTAACCTTTTTTTAAATGGTGCTGAACGATTCATTCGAGACTCGCATTCAGTTCTTCATTGTTTCACACGAATCAAACATTCTGTCTCATTCGCACTTCATAAGAAAAATTGGAACGCCATTTGCATTTTTGAAGGTGCTGTCAAATTTAATCTTTTTTAAATCTTTTTGTGCGGTGGAAACACCAAAAAGATTTATTAAATCTAATCTGAGATAAGCCTTTGGTGGAAACATAGCATTAGGGAATATGGTAAAAATGTTGCAGCAGGGGGTCTACCGAAACCAGGTTATTTTTGAAAGTGGGCTACGAGAAAAAAGTTTGGGAACCTCTGATTTAGATGATGAGAAGTGGTGATCGAAATACCCTTGCACTTTTTGGGAAGGGATTTACTAAATGCAATAATTGGCTCTCCCCAGAATCCATAGAGCCAACCACTGTAGAGGGTGGGTTTTCCAGTGAACCTGGACTACCACCTGGGATACTATATCCTATTGTTTTTCTCATTGTATAGTTTTGTATATATCAATCACAACAAAAACATAAATGTTAAAAAAGGAGCCAAGTTCTTATGTGTACAAGAAACCTGTGCGTAAAAAGTCTGCCAAAAAAAGTAATGAGATCTAAAATATATGCCAAGTTTTAGGTTCATGAAGTTTAATACAAATATCTTAAGTAGAGTAATATCGAAACAATTCCAAATCATGACAGAAATTTGGTAATTAATGATTACTGATTAAAATTTGGTGGGTTCACTGGTCAAGTTTTCATACATTTTAAATTTGTGATTAAGTAAGTATTTAAGAGAAAACTTGCCAAGTAAATCCACCAAACTTTAATCAGTAATCATTAATTACCAAATTTCTGTCATGATTTGGAATTGTTTCGATATTACTCTACTTAAGATATTTGTATTAAACTTCATGAACCTAAAACTTGGCATATATTTTAGATCTCATTACTTTTTTTGGCAGACTTTTTACGCACAGGTTTCTTGTACACATAAGAACTTGGCTCCTTTTTTAGCATTTATGTTTTTGTTGTGATTTCACTCCTTTTTGCAAAGATTTATTTTGCCAGGTGAAAGTCAAGCCCTACCGCTCTACAAAGTTTCATAATTCTACGACAACCGAAAGTGCTCCATACAAATAATAGCAATTCTGAAAAAATGAGTGGATGGAACCCCCCCCCCCTGAATGGACAATTCCAAATTTTCGATTTTTTTCCTTTCTAAGTACTTCAAGTCCTACCGACCTACCAATTTTCATCGTTCTACAACAATCAGAAGTGCTCCATATAATTGTAAGAATTTTTAAGAATGTGGGTGGATGCCACGCCCCCTGAATGCAAAATTCAAATTTTTCAATTTTTTCTTTCTAAGTACTTTAAGTCCTACCGACCTACCAATTTTCATCGTTCTACAACAATCGGAAGTGCTTCATATAGTTTATAAGAATTTTTAAGAATGTAGGTCGATGCCACGCCCCCTGAACTGAAACTCCCAATTTTTCAATTTTTTCTTCTAAGTACTTCAAGGCATACCGACCTACCAATTTTCATCGTTCTACAACCATCGGAAGTGCTTCATATAATTGATAAGAATTTTTGAGAATGTGGGTGGATGCCACGCCCCCTGAACTGAAACTTCCAATTTTTCGATTTTTTTCTTCTAAGTACTTCAAGGCCTCCCGACCTACCAATTTTCATCGTTCTACAACAATCGGAAGTGCTCCATATAATTTATAAGAATTTTTAAGAATGTGGGTGGATACCACGCCCCCTGAATGAAAAATTCCAATTTTTCAATTTTTTTCTTTCTAAGTACCCTTAGCCCTACCGACCTACCAATTTTCATCGTTCTACAACAATCGGAAGTGCTCCATATAATTTTTAAGAATTTTTAAGTATGTGGGTGGATGCCACGCCCCCTGTATGGAAAATTCCAATTTTTCAATTTTTTTCCTTCTAAGTACCTCAAACCTTACCAACTTACCAATTTTCATTGTTCTACAACAATCGGAAAGGCTCCATAAAATTTATAGAATATTTAAGAAAGTGGGTGGATGCCACGCCCCCAGATTTTCGATTTTTTCCTTTGTATGTACCACAAGGCCTACCGTTGTGCGAAATTTCAAGTTTCTACGATGTCGGGAAGTGCTCCATAATTTTGATGATCTGTCAGTGAGTCAGTCAGTCAGTGAGTCAGTGAGTCAGTGAGTCAGTCAGTCAGTGAGTCAGTGAGTCAGTGAGTCAGTCAGTTACGGTTTTTGCGATTTTTGAAGTCCTATATCTTGGGAACTACTAATGCTAAAGAGTTGAAATTTGGTGAGCCACCTGTGTTTGATCAGTTCAGCAAATACTCCGAATTTGAAGTTTCTGACTTTATTGGTACTAAAGTTAAAGGGGGGTTGAAAATCGCCTGAGTTTGTTCCTGTAAAAAGGGTGTAGTGCCGCGAACTTGGCTGGGCACTACCGTGCCCTTTGATCTCAGTATACGGAGTTTCGATTTTAGTCGCCTCTTAAGACAGGCATGCCTTCCTCGGGTATATTCTTGCGTCTTACCGGCTGGGGTAGAACTCGAAGTAAAACAATAGATTATTTATGTTTTGAAATAATGTTTTGTTAAAATCCAAGTAAGACAATAAATAATTTATTTTTTAAAGCTATGTGTTGGTAAACACTTGCTATGAGGTCACACAAAACAAAATTTTGCGATCATTCATCTCATATATGTACAACATACCTTGTATTTTTATACCATGGGTGTTTCCTTTGATTCCAAGTTTACAATTGTTACGCACATTGACGCTATTGTTGCAAAAGCTAACACAATGATTGGTTTCATTAAAGGAAACTCTACTGACTTTTTGGATCCCTATACACTTGTCTTTATATAACACATTAGTTAGATCATCACTTGAGTATGCGGATGTCATATGGAACCCTTTCGAACAAACGTTTTCGGATAGAATTGAGAAAGTTCAGAATCGTTTCAAAAAATTTGTGTTTTTTAAAATACGATGGAATTTTTGTCCAAATTCTCAATCTCGACATAATCTTCTGGGTTTGAAGTCTCGAAGAACTATTCACGATATAGTATGTGCGAGATATTTTATGTTACCATATAAAGTGTCCTAACCTTTTACACTGATCTCTATAATACACTGGATACTGTATCGATACAAAACAATTTGCTTCCATTTGAAGAATTGTTTGTTATGAAGCTGACCACATTTTTGTATACCAGTGCCTTATGGAAAAATAAACTGTGTCTGTATCACAATGTGAGAAACATCTCTTTTGATTTGTCTTTCCATTGGAATATCTAGCGGAAACTATGTTATTGGCAGTTTAAATTCAAATATATAAAAATATTTGTATTTTTATCAAATGTGTTATGTAGGTACATATATGTATATGTTAAATACAGAGGACAAAGGACAGTAACCGCCTTAATGCAATAAGTAAATACGCATTTACAAAAGCTAGTATCGCCAAGTAGTCAAAATTCGACCTAATGTCTTAACGGCAACATGTAAATATAAAAATTAGATTCTGCCCGAGCGATTGGCTATACCTTTTAAATAAAAAAAATATGAAAATAAATTGCCATCAAAGGACTATTCACATGAGAGCGACCAACGACCGACGAATGAACGAACATTCGTCCATTTTGACATTTCTTTCACATAGCATTTTTTTTATTCGTCTCGAATGACGTTTAACTTTGACAATTAGCTTGATTAGTTTCTAAATCAATTTAAAAAGTGTTTCCAAAACAGTATGAGATCAAAAAGTTATTTGTTAAAAAAAAGAATTTTGATGTTCTTAATTATGAAAAATATAAAAAAAAGACTTCATGTGCACCCACTTAATAAATCACGAAGCTCTGAAGGAGAATATGTTTCCTTAATAACAAAATTGGAAAAATATCCGGTCAAGTTTATTAAATATTTTAGGGTGTCGAAGGAAAAATTCGACACCATATTCAGATTAATTAAAAAAGACTTATTTCCGGAACCTTCCAGCTTCAGAAAAGATGTTATTTGTGCCAAGGAAAAGTTTGTTATGGCGCTACGGTAAGATATATCCCCTTGTTTTTTTGTCCTGTTATACTATTTTTATCTTATTTTCTGTAGATTCCTTGCTACTGGTGCAAGTTTGGTCGATTTAGCCTACAGGTTTCGAATGGGAGTATCGACAGTAAAAAAAGCAATAGATGCAACGATTCAGGCTGTCATTTCCAATTGCTTGAAAATTGCTATTCCAAGTTCTCTTTCCGAAGAAGACTGGAAACAAATTTCTGTGGACTTTTTGCAGCGCTGGAACTTCCCGAATTGCCTAGGTGCTGTTGATGGCAAACATGTTCTAACACTTGCCCCAAAAAATAGTGGAAGTTTGTACTTCAATTATAAAAAATCATTTTCGTACAACCTGATGGCTGTGGTGGATGCAAAGTATCGTTTTTTAATGGTTGACATTGGAGCTTATGGGAGCAATGCAAACTCAACAGTTTTCAGCAGCAGTCCTTTTGGAAGCGCCTGGCTTTATAACCCTAGGCAACTTAATATTCCAGATGATTCACCTCTTCCTGGAACGATAGCTAAATTACCTTACGTAATCATAGGAGATGAAGGTTTTGCACTGAAATCAACCATTCTCAGGCCATTTCCAGGACAAAAACTTTCACAACGTGAGACAATCTTTAAGTACAGGTAGTATTAAGATTTGTAACCGATGTTTTATTCTCAAGTCTAATTTTTGCAGATTATCCAGAGCAAGAAGAGTCGTAGAAAATGCATTTGGCATTCTGGCCCAAACCTGGAGAATACTTTTGAAACGCCTCGAAGTCAATAAAAAGTCAGGAAACAAAATAATTTTGTGTTGTTGTATTCTTCACAACTTCCTCAGAATAAATACAGATGAATCTTCGCTGCAGAAAGACACCCGTAATCAAGCTCCGATCTCTCCTTCAATTTCAACATCTGCTTCAGGATATGATGTCAGAGCAAAATTTGCTGACTGGTGCATAGAGGAAGGAGACTTAAACTGTCAATATAATATGATTTGAGACTGAAAACACTATACCTTTGTCATACACTAGTCAACAATATTAAAGGAACACATTTTTTTTCAATTTTTGTTAGCGTTTTTTGAAGAGCTGTATCTTTGTGACGAGTGGTCGTATTGAGTTGAAATAAAAAGCATTTTACAGCTTTATGTTTTTTGTTTCGAGATTTGTTTGCAAACAAATTTTTTTCAAGTACCGTTATTGCGTTATTGCAAAAAATGAGACGAGACAACAAAATTATTTTGTTTTTATTTTTTTTGAAGGTCCTCATTTCTATGGATAAATTTTTTTGAGTCAATTAAATGTCATGATCAGATACCTTGCTTATTCAGCTTCAATTCAGTTTTTTTGTTGTTGTCGTACGATTTTTTTTGACATGGTTTATCTGACTGTGAATGAAAAAAGATACTTTTAGCCTTGATTACCAATATCTCAGCAAATAATGACGTTATAAAAAATTCAAAGACAGTTTTGGAAATCTGAAAAAGCGTTTTACAAGATTTTTTTATGATTTTGTAGAAATTATTTTTTTTTACCGTTCACCGTTAGTTTAAAAAAAGTACTAAAAACCGACGTTTTGTGGTCTTTTCGTAAATCTTTTTTTTCGTTGCAAATATTGATTGCATGGCTTTTTTTTTCATTTCAATTCAAAAAAGTATCTAACTAATGCAAAACTATGAAAGAAATCCACTGGAATTGCGGTTTTCTTGTCATTTTGATGACAACTTCGCATTGTTTAGGAACACCACAATTTGTTCCTTTATCTGGTTTGTAAGACTTTGAAGTCTTGGTGAGGAAAAACGGTTCAATGAATCAATTTGAAAATTTACAAGAATATTGATGATTTAAAAGTCTATAAATTTGCATACCAACATTCAAAATACATATATGGAAGAAGGAACTAGTTATGAAATAAATAAAAATAACAAATGAAAAATAAAAAAATTCAAAAAAAAAATCATCACAAAAATCAACCACGAACACATCACAAAATATTATTCATCCTCAAATTCAATATCATGAAACAATTGTAGTGTGCGCATTTCCAACTTGGATTGCTTTCTTCTGCTCCAGGAATTTGCGCGTTGTGCTAGAGACATGAAAAACTTCTCCAACGGTGGTGATTCTGGCTCATTGAGTTCACTCAATACCGCCAAAAATCGGTCTGTGTCAGATTTTTTTGTTTTTTTGCTAGGCGGCGGTTGTGCGGAATGGACGGAATTGTTCAGCCGCATGTTCGAGAATGTTGTTGGTTCCTCGGTTCCATCTATCTCGGAAAGGTTTACGATAGAATTTTCCTTTTCCTTTTTCACATACACAACCATATGTAAATAAAAAAGCAATAATAAAGATACAAATTTATATTATTACCTTGGGACTTCCACATTCGGAATTAGAAATTTATAACAGGTGTAAATGTCTACACTTGTTTGTGCTCTGAGCAGGGTGTGAGGGTTTCCAACTTCTTCAAATTTTCCCCAGAAGGAAAGTGAAACGCTTTGGTTTAATTTTGAATTTTTTTACAAAATTTTATTGGTCGATAGTCGTGTATATATTGTTTAGTAAAAGCACAAGCAGTGGCAATATTTTGCTTTATCCTCCACCGCAGGAAATGCGAAATAACGCAGTAACCCGCTGAATGGGCGATGAAACAAAAAAATAAGAAAATCGCAAAGTTTAAGAAATTGGTTCAAACCAAAGAGGCGAAATAACTCCGTCAATGGGAACAAGGCAAATATTTAATTCTCGTTTATCTTATTATAAAGGCTTAAGGTTCAAAAGGCAGTAGTGTACCGTCGAAGTGAACAGGAAGCAATCATAACAAGAAGTGACTTTGTATTGAACTTTCATAAATATTTACATTGTTTAGAATTTAAAATTATTTGTATAGAATGCAAGGCCTACTGAATATTTAAAAAAAACAAATTGTTTTCATACAAAAGATAAATACAGTGTAGTAAGAAAGAAATATTTACAGTATGTTTGGAAAGTTTTTTAAGAGAATTAATTTTTATAAAATTTTAATAATTTAAGAATAATTTTAAAGTTCAAAGATGATTAAATAATTAAATGAAAATAAATGAATGAAATTAATTTAAATTGAATACAAAAAGAAAAAGAATGAAAAAAGTTAAATGATGGCAAAATAATATAAAATGTTGATGTGATGTCTGTTGCATGTTGTTACAAATTTCATTATTTCAAAATATGGCCATGGCTTTTTATTTGGAAATGCCTGGGATCCACTTGGAACATTCTTTTCTTTTTTGTAGTACTTCGCAAAAGTATCTCGCAGGTTTTTCCAACACTCCTAGCATATTTTTACTGAAATAAAAACAAACTTTAATACTGAATGAATAATCAACAAAATATTGTTTATATCACCATCGGTATTCAAAATAAAAGAAATATTTTGCCATACTTCTTCTTTTTTGTACCTATCTGAATAGGAACGATCGGCCTTGTCGTAAATTGTTGGATTTGCTTCCACCTCTAAAATTAATCTTTCATCAAATTCCTAGAATTATTTAAAATATTTTAGTGTTCATAATGTTTAAGCATTTATTTTACTTTATATTAAATGTTGGTATATTTACCTTTTTTTCCATGATTTTTTCAGACATGACCAACCACCAAGTAAACAAAAACAAGAATGATTTTGAGGTTATTCGCGCGCGAATAATTCATTCGTTGGAGTGTGGATGGTATGTGGAACGCGAATAGAGTTTGACAGTTCGTAACAATCAGATTGCAATTCGTGACGACCAATTTAATTGAAAGGAAAATTTTATTATCTAAACATTAATTTAAATTAGTTTTCTACCATTTTGTCTAGTTTTTGTGAAGAATTTAGGCTTATAAATGCTCTTAAATCCCATGTATTCTTTTATTCGTCGGTCGTTGGTCGCTCTCATGTGAATAGTCCTTAAGTCAGTTTAAAAGGGAGATATAGAAAAGTGTTTACGTATTGATATATAAATTGTTTTTTTTTTTTTTGAGGGTTTTTAATGCGTTTATTGAAAAAAAAAACAATCTAAACACATGGATAATATAGGTATATGGAAATATCTATGTATGTATATGTATATATAACCATATAATTATGCAAATATAATCTATATAATAGTCATGTTTTTTTTTGAAAAACTATTCACAGTACAGTAGGATTTTAAATGAATTACAAATACAACATCTACAGTAGAATTACTGCAAATAAAAGCAGAAGTAGAATCCTACTGCGGATAGGTTTGTGACGTTTATTCGAGTATCGAATGGAATTTTGGTGGTTTTGTTTTCAGATATTGGTGCGATTGATTATCATTTGCATCTGGATGGCTGTGTTTATAGAGTAGTTGTGTATTTTTCATGGTTGTTTTTCCATTGGCCAAAAAAATCAATCTATCATTTTCGATTCAACCAAAAAAATCAATTGATTTTATTCGTTATCGGTTTTTTTAAAACTTGATTTAAAGAAAAATGCATTTAAATGCACTTCTGCTTGAAGAACTACCCACAATTCAGTTAAAAATCATTATATGATCTAACAAAAATGATCGCCGATGACGTCATCTAATACATTTTTTTTTTTTTTTGACCGTGGGTAGGTGCAAAACCTGCATCAGGCTCTATGAGGACCGGAAAACGCGTGCTCATAGAAGTGTGAGATTCTTACTACACTAAAACCACCTCCACTTCCCGATTGCAACTAAGTTGAAACTTATCTAGCAATTTATTTTTAACGAAGTTAAGTAACGTGTTGCAGGTAACTTTCCGGTGAAAGTTTCTGCTTATTCCGCGATTTTAAAGCGGTTTTGTGTTCACCGCACCAAGTCGGAAGGTTTTGTTCTTTGCAGACGGCGTACTAAATTCGACTCGTCAAGAATGTCAATAATCGTTGGATTAGCGTGATCTAATAGCCGATTTCTATGTTTTCGCGCGAAACTCTTAATTTCATCTCGAACCGTAGGAATCCCGAGATCCCTGTGAAGATCTTCGTTTCTTATATACCATGGTGCATTTACAAATGACCTAAGCAATTTATTTTCAAACGTTTGTAATTTATTTAAATTTGTATCGCAGGTACGACCCCAGAGTTGTATACCGTAAGTCCAGACAGGTTTAAGTACCTGCCTGTATAAAATCAACTTATTATCAATACTAAGCTTGGAATATTTACAGAGTAGCCAGTTCATATCTCTTAATTTACTTTTTAATTCTTCGCATTTCTTTTTTACGTGCGGCTTCCATTTTAATTTTGCGTCTAGAGTCATTCCCAGATATTTTGCTTCATTCGCAAATGATACACGACCGGTATTAAGAAAGACGGGCAATCTATTTATTTTTTTATACGTAAAGTCCACGTGGACTGACTTTTGTTCATTGAGCGCTATTCGCCATGTTTTTGTCCACTCATTAACATTATTAAGAGCATTTTGTAATTTAATCGTAGCTTCGTTAATCGTTTTGCCTACTGTTAGTATTGCAGTATCATCAGCAAACGTTGCTACGAAAGGTTCTTCTGTTTGAGGTATATCACGTGTAAATAGAAGGTACAGAACTGGACCTAAAACACTACCTTGTGGTACCCCAGCCACTATTTCTTTGAAATTAGAATATTCATTTCCGTGTCTTACACGAAAAAGTCTGTTTTCTAGATATTCGTTAAGAATTTTATAAAGTCCTTCAGGCAGAACTTGTCGTAATTTGAATTTGAGGCCTTCGTGCCACACCTTGTCAAACGCTTGCGACACATCCAAAAAAACCGTCGAACAGATTTTCTTTTCTTCAAGAGCTCTCTCAATTACGTCAGTTATTCTATGCACTTGATCAATTGTTGAATGCTTGCTTCTAAATCCGAACTGATGTTCAGGTATTAATCGTTTCTCTTCTATTATAGGCTGCAGGCGCAGGAGTAGTATTCTTTCAAAAACTTTCGATATTATTGGAAGAAGCGAAATCGGTCTGTAAGAATTCTTTTCGTGAGATGGTTTGCCAGGTTTCAAAACCATTATGACTTCCGCAACTTTCCATTGGCTTGGAACATATTCTAGCCTTAGAGCGGCATTTATTATATAAAAGAGGTTAATTAATCCTTTATTAGGAAGCATTTTTAATATTTCCGCTGTTATTAAGTCATACCCCGGAGCTTTATTAGACTTTAGCTTCTTTATTTCTCTGTTCAATTCAGCAAGCGTAGCATTTCTGGTTCTGTAATTTTCACTTGAGCTAAAACTCATATTAATATTTTCATTGAGTGCTTGCCCATCGGAAGGTTTAAATGTTTCTTCCAGGTAATCGGCGAATACCGCCGCTTTCTCTTTGTCACTTTTAGCCCATTCGTTTTGGCTTTTCTTAATCGGGGGTACTGGAAGCTTTGGTTTTTTCGTTGTTTTTATAGCTTTCCAAAGTGAGTAGTTGGATTCTTTCCCAGCTGACAAGCTTTCAAGGTAATTTTCAACTTCACGGTTTTTGAAATCTGATATCGCTGTTTTTAGCATATTACACAAGCGATTTAAATGAGCTTTGTGTTGAGGAGCACGGGTTCGCTGCCATTTCTTGCGTGCTTTTCGTTTATCTTTTATTAAGTCTTTTATTTGCTGCGGATATTTTATATCTTTATAGCGCGGCGTAACCCTTTGATAAGGTGTGTTATTCCACGCTGCATTTTGTATTATATCAACAAAGGTATCTACTGCGTCTTCAAGCTCAAGAGGCGTTTGTAATGATACCCTCAATTCAATGTTGTCCTCGATATCTTTCTTAAATCCTTCCCAGTTGGTTTTACCGTTTGTTAACCTGGGTGGTTTTTCAATTTTGACAAGGCTTTCGCTCATAGTGAGTATGACTGCAGAATGATCATAGAACAGATCATGGCCTTCTGAAATTTCAATGCGGTTAGAGGGTATTCCTTTTACCATAAACAAATCGATTAAGTCAGGTATTTTTGACGGATCAGTTGGCCAGTAAGTTGGCTTTCCACTCGAATGAAAATCGCAATTATTTTCCATTCCTGCCTCATAGAGCATTCGACCCTTTTGAGATATGCATCTTGAAGCCCAAAAGGTGTGCTTCGCATTAAAGTCGCCACCAACAATTAAGTTTGGGCTTAGCGACTTTATCAATGTCGTAAATTCACTCTTATCGATTTTGCAACGCGGAGGGCAATATATCGAGGAGACATTGAGAAGAATGTTTTTAGTTCTAACTTGAATACTACTCAATTGCATCGATTCTACCTCTATTTTCAGGCCTATTGAGTGTTCAATGCATTCTTTTATATATAACGATGATCCACCTCTTGCTTTATTTGAAGGATGAACAGCGTGGTAGTCAAGAAACCCGTGGATTTTAAGATTTGATTCATTTTTGGCATGCGTTTCTGATATCAAGCATATGTCGATATCATTTTCCTGCATATACATCTCTAATTCTCCAAGTTTTTGCCATAATCCGTTGGCATTCCACGTAAGAATTTTAAACTTTTCCATCATAATTTTTTTGAGAGAGATTTGGGTCGAAAACAATTTTCGAGCTTACTTAACCTATCAAAGATAAGTTTATTTGTGTCACATTGTTCCTCAAGTTTCGACAGAATTATTGAAAATACTTTTGAAACCGGGTCTGTTTCAGTGTCGTTGTTTGCGGGTATATTTTTGGCCGCTATTTGGGCATATGTTTCTGCATTTCCTTGCTTTGATTCTCCGAAGGTATTGACACTGTTTTCTTTTCCTTACGGATACTAGGTTTTGGAGCTTTACTAGATTTGGAAGTCTTGGGAATTACGGTTTCTATTTGCCTTTGTGGGTTTCTTTGTGTTTTGGCAGATTTTGATCGCCACTTTTGTAATTCTTTAGCAATTTCGCAGCCTCTATAGTTTGCCGGGCGATTTCCATTACAATTAATGCACGTCGGTGGACTTTCACTTTTTCCGATGCAGTCAACGGTTAAATGCTTTCCGGCGCATTTTACACACCTTGGCTCTTTTTTGCAATAAGTTTGGGTGTGATTGAATTCTTGACAGCGTTTACACTGAGGGACTAACCTTGTGCTCTTTCTTAGAGGTTCGATCTTAACTACGATGTTTAGAATTGTTTTGATTTTATAAATTTTATCTAGTTTTTCAGTCTTATCGAACGAAAGTATAAATAGTGGAAGACCACGCTGTACCACTTTTGTTTAACCCTCTTTTGTCTGTTTCTCTCTTTTGACGATGTTAATTGCATCTAAGATTTTGAAGTTGCGCTCTTTTAGATCACTAATGATATCGTCTTTTGAACATGATGCGTGTAAGCCTCTCGCCACAACACGTAAGGGTCTTTCCGACTTATTTTCATAGGTATACCACTCTACTTTTTCTTTGTTTAGTTTTCGCGACAGAAGGCGATAACTTTCGGGGTCTTTCACACATACTTTCCATTTGTTGTTATTGAGCGAAATAACTTTAAAAGCCGATGGTAGTAATGCCTTTAATATGGTTTGCAACTTGTTATACTCCTCAATACCGATAACATTTATCGGTGGCGGGGGCCGTTCCTTAACAGATTTTTCTCTTACTGTCGCATGTTTTGGTGAAACTATTATTTCAAAAGACGAGGCTGCCTCAGGTGAAGAGCCAGTTTTACGCTTTTTACTTAATCTTTTCTTTGAGAACTTTTCCGTTTCACGTGCTAGCTCTTCTTCGTCTGTTTCATATCTAGAATTATTGACTTCTGGCAAGCTAGCTTTGGAGTTTATTTGAGAATTTTTGCCTTTCAACATCTCATTTTCTTTTGGAAGAAGATCGACTTCTTTCTTTAGCTCTTGATAAAGTTCCATTACTTCATCAAGTCTTCGTCGAAGTTCGTTATTATCTTTTTCAAGATTTTCTGTTTTATCTGAGTCTTTTTTGGCGCGCGCTGGCGTGACGGGTGGACTCTTTTGCCCGAATTTGGATGGTTTTATACTCGATTTAGATGGTGGTGATCGAGATACCCTTGCAATTTTTAGGAAGGGATTTATTAAATGCAATAATTGGCTCTCCCCAGAATCCATAGAGCCGACCTCCGAAGAGGGTGGATTTTCCAGTGAACCTGGACTGCCACCTGGGGTACTATATCTTATTGTTTTGCTCATTGCATAGTTATGTATACATCAATCTCAGTATACGGAGTTTGGATTTTAGTCGCCTCTTACGACAGGCATGCCTACCTCGGGTATATTCTTGCCCCTTACCCGGAGGGGAATATATACATGATACATAAACCACAACTTACTTCGACCATAATCTACGAACAAACCCTTTTCCTGCAACAAATGTTTATCGCTGCTCTTTTCTGAAGAATTTATTTTTATTGCTGAAACCGAAATGTCTGACAAAGGAAATAGGTAAAAAGAAAATTAATACAAAAATTATACGATTAAACGATTTTTATCAGTAGGAAGTAGAACGAACTGGACAAAAGAAAGAACTAAAGCGTTATTGGATTTTTATGCGGCGAGGGCCGAAGAGTTTCAGCATAGCCGAAAAAAAAACATGCTTACGAGCATTTGCTGGAAGACATGATTTCTGCTGGCCTTATTGTAAGTATTTACATTTGTTTTTTTCCAATCTAAATATATAAAATAAAGAAGGATTTTTTCAGGATTCGGAAACAACAAGTTCTCACTTGGTCTGGGGATGAATGACGTCTTCTGGAGTTAGAAACCTTGTCTTTATTGATAATACAATGAGGACTGAAGATTTCCTTAATATTTAAAGAGACAATTTACCGTTTAGTGTCGCAAAACTGGGTTTAACTGATTCATGGGTCTTCCAACAAGACAACGACCTCAAGCATACATCGAAATTGGTCAAGGAATGGTTACTCCATGGTACTTCTAGGCAACTAGAAGACCTTCCGCGATCCCCAGGCCTTTACCTCATTGAGCATTTGTGAGATTATCTGTACAAACAGATCCAAAAGAGGAAATTATTTAGCAAAAAGGCACAAAATTCAATTTTGTTTGAAGAGTGGCAAAAAATCCCAGCTGAATTGACAGGGAAGCTAGTAGAGTCAATCCCCAGACGCATAGAAGCTGTCCTAAGGGTAAACGGGAAGCAGACGAAGTATTGGTTTTAAGTTTTTCGCTTTAATTGAATAGTGTACACTTTCTTTTGACGCCATAAAAATGAAGTATTTTTTTTTATTATTTTATTGAAGTTTTACTATAATATTTTTTGCTAAGTTTTATATGCCAATTCATTGAAGATTAACCGCTTTAAAAAATAAAATAAGTATTTTGCTAAAAGATCGAATCTATTTTCTTCAACAGAGTTACAAAAACGCAGTTCACAGCTGTACACTTTTTTTTGACGCTCACTGTAAGTTTGTTTAAACTATGTTGTGTTCCCGTAAGTAATCAAACAAAATTTTACGTTAGTTCGTGGTTGGGTTTGCAGCAGGTTCATCGGGTGCATCTCTGCTATCTGCATTGACTGCTTCTTGACGAATATTCTCATACGTATCGTCCATCAAAATGCACAAATTATGCTGAATACATGCACTTACAACGAGATTCGTTACTGAATGTATATCACGTTATTACGTAAATTTAAGAACCCCCTGAACCTGGCTTTTAATAATCCAAAGGAGTGTTCAACAACAATTCTAGTTGCAGAATGTATGAAGTTGAAAGATCTTTGTTGTTCAGTAAGTCTCCCATTGTCTTTATACGGTGGGACTAACCAATTTGTAGCAGCGTAAGCAGAATCACCAAAAATAAAGGTGTTGTCAGGAAAGAGTTGGTTACAATTGTTTTGAGCTTTCCTAAATAACTCGGATCGCCTTAAAATTCTGCAGTCGTGAAGAGATCCTAGCTCACCGCAGGTTATATCCACAAATTTTTCATCCGCATCTACAGCAGCTTGCAAAATAATAGCAAATCTGTGCTTGCGGTTATAATAGCACTCTTTTTCGATCTTTGGAGATGCAATATGTATGTGGATGCATTCTATTGCACCAAGCACACCTGGTATTTTTTTCTTATCTTCAAACTTTCGGCAGTTTTCGGTTACAGCAGTGCCTTCAGGCCATTTTATGTACTCGTAACCTTTTGACACTAGCCACTTAGAAACTCGGTTCACTGCGACCCAACTGGAAGACTTTGTGACACCAAAAAGATTTCCAAGTTGTCGAAATGTTATGGTGTTGTTTATTACAAAAAAAAATTACATGAACATTTCTTTTCCGCATTCGATTTTTATTCTTCCTCCCCTATTTAGGATATGAAGCGACAAATAATGGAATAAGATGCTGAAAAAAAATTTAGTTTGTTATCGCTATGAAGCTGCGAATACGAAAAGCTTACATACATATTAGACGTTCTACTATTGAACGACGCAATCTAAAATGTGATTTAAAATCTTCTTCACTATTTTAGCATGTTTCTCTTCCTCTGTGGAGTCTTCGATGGAGGTATTATCGGCAAAAAATGTTTCTAAACAAAACTCGTTTCCACTTTCACTGGACTCCAACAGTTCACGTAAAATCTACAATTATTTCATGAATTATTTAAGAAAGAATATCTTTTTCTATGTTTTCTTACCATTATCTTCTGAAAAATTGTCCATTTTATGTAACTGTAAATAATTTTTGGCTCAAGTTATTTTTTGTTTTCCTTTTCATTTGTAGCACACTTTGTTTTATTTGTATTTTTTTAAATTATTCTGACAGCTGTTATTCGATAGTGCCAAACGTGAAATATAAAAACCAGGCTACTGCCGATGGGTTTTTTGAGAATTTCTAACTGTACTTTGTATAGATTCCCAAGAAAACACGACTAATGATGTTCCCATAATTTCGATTCGATACTTTTGGTCTAGTTTAAATTTTTTAAGCATACCTCACTTAAATGAAACTGAAGAATCTGAAGTATACCACACTTAATTGAAACTGAAGACTTACTTACTTATAAATAAATAAATAAATAGCTGTCTCCAGTTTCGCACGCCAAGTTGGTTGAGGTCCTCTTCGACTTGCGTGCGCCACCTTTTACGGTGTCCACCTCTACTGCGTTGTCCCACGGGGTTGGATTTAAAGACTTTCCGGGCCGGAGCATTGGTGTCCATTCGCTCTAGGTGACCCAGCCATCTTAGTCGTTGGCTTTTCACTTTTGTGGCTAGGTCGGTGTCGCTGTACAGCCCATACAGTTCGTTGTTGTATCTCCTCCTCCATTCCCCATCTATGCAGACGGGACCAAAAATCACCCGGAGAATTTTCATCTCGAAACAGCCTAACGCGTTCTCATCCACCGTAAGCAGTGTCCATGCCTCTGCACCATACATCAGGACCGGGATGATAAGCGTCTTATACAGGGGCAGTTTAGTTGCTCGAGAGAGGGCTTTGCTTCTCAATTGCCTTCTCAGCCCAAAGAAACAGCGATTGGCAAGAGTAATTCTTCGTTTGATCTCAGCACGGGTATCGTTCGCTGAGTTTATAGCGGATCCTAGGTAGACAAAGTCTCTGACCACCTTTAAATTATAGCTGTCTATAGTGACGTTCTGTCCTAGACGTCGGTGTTGGGTGTCCTTTCTTGTTGACAGCATATATTTCGTTTTGCTTTCATTCACCGTTAATCCCATCTTCTTGGCTTCCTTCTCAATACTCAGAAAAGCACCACTGACATCACGCTTTGTTCGTCCTATTATGTAAATGTCATCAGCGTAAGCGAGTAATTGGACGGACTTTTGAAAGATTGTGCCTCTAGTGTTGACGTGAGAGTTTTGCACTATTCTTTCAAGAACGATGTTGAAGAAGTCGCATGCAGCAGCGTGCATTCTCCATCGTCATCCTGCACAAACGGTTTGTTTTGGAAGGGATGCCAAAACTAGACATTGCTCTATATAGCTCGTCTCTATAGATGCTGTCATACGCGGCCTTGAAATCGATAAAAAGGTGGTGGGTATCGATTTGAAACTCCTGGGTTTTCTCCAAGATCTGCCGTAGTGCGAATATTTTGTCGATGGTGGACTTCCCTGGCCTAAAGCCACACTGATATGGACCTACCAGGTTGTTGACGAATGGCTTCAGGCGTTCACAAAGTACGGCAGAGAAGATCTTGTAGGCGATATTAAGAAGACTGATGCTTCTGTAGTTGGTGCAGTCCAGAGGATCGCCTTTCTTGAGGATCGGGCAAACAATGCTGAGGTTCCATTCATCGGGCATGCTATCCTCCGACCATATTCTACAGATGAGCTGGTGCATACTTCTAACCAATTCATCGCCAGCCGCTTTGAATAGTTCAGCCGCAAGGCCTTCATCATAAGTTTAGATATGGCTATCCTCACTTCGTCAAGATCGGGTCGACGGAATTGTTGGCCTACTTCGTCCAAGTTGAATGGTGCAATTTGCAAGTTAGCGGAATCCGGTTCGTCATCGCCGTTATACAATTTGCAGAAATGATTTTTCCATATCCTCAGCACCGACTGCGATTCCACCACGATGTTCCCCTGATCGTCTTTGCAGGCTTCAGTTCGGGCTTTGTAACATTGGGAGGTTCTTTTTACTTTTTGGTAAAACTTCCGAACTTCATTCCTGCAGTGGCATCCCTCTAATTCCTCGATCGCGCGCTTCTCATGCTCTTTCTTCTTCCTTCTAAGAAACTTGTGTTCTTCTCTCCTCTTCTGCTCGTAGAGCTCGCGAGCAGCTCTGGTCCTTCTATGCAGCGCCGCTTTGTATGCCTGTTGTTTGGCTGCATGTACTTGCCGGCATTCTTCGTCGAACCAGGGGTTTCGCTGTGGTGGTCGTGCAAAGCCCAGCACGTCAGAGGTGGCATCTCTGATGGCTTCCTGGCAGTTTTTCCACTGGTTCTCGATGTTTGCAGTTGGCGGCAAAGGACCAGTTAAGAGGGCGGGAGAGACTCGATCGGAAAAGGACCTGGCGATTTCTTGCGACTGTAGCCGTCCGACGTCGAAATTCCTCACAGTATTTCCCTGTTTTGGCTTTGGTCTGGATATCCGTAGCATTTAGGGGCACTTAAGTGGTCAGAAGAAAACAAGCGAATACACGGAAAGCATTTGACGCGACTATAATTGCGAAGTGGAGCGTTTCGTCAAGTTTCGTTCAACTTTGGTTACGGAAGTGAGGTGCGCTCCCGAGCGCACCTCACTTAAGTAAAACTGACATTTGGTGAAATAGGAATTCCAAAAAGAGAAAGATGATAGTAACATTATGGGTGTGTTCCCCTTTTTTCGGTACGGAAAGCTACTTTTCGATGGTTTTTGACATTAGCTTCAGTTTCCTTCCGACTATTATAGTTCTACCTTTACCTTTGCTACAACGAGGTAGTGGTCCGAGTCAACGTTGGCTCCTCGGAACGTTCGGACATCCTTGATACTGGAGGAGTGCCTTGCGTTGTCGCAATGTGGTCAAATTGGTTGGCGGGTGATTGACCAGGAATTCGCCATGTCCCCTTATGTATATCGAGATGCGGGAACTGCGTACTAGCTACCACAACGTTTCGCCCCGCAGCAAAGTCGATTAGCCTGAGTCCGTTATCGGAGGTGGTGTCGTGCAGGCTGTATCTTCCGATTGTGCCACCAAAGACGTCTTCTCTTCCTAGTTTGGCATTAAAATCACCCAAGACAATCTTACTGTCATAGCTAGGGCATTGCTCTGGTCCAGGAGCTCGTAGAACTCGTCCTTGGTGTCGTCATCTTTCTCCTATGTGGGGGCATGCGCGCATATCAGGCTGATGTTGGCGAATTTAGCCTTGATGCGAATTATCGAATTATCGTGAGGTGCTCGTTCACATAGTTGAAACTCAAGACTTCTTGCCTAAGTCTGCCTCTAACGACGAATCCACATCCAAAGAGACGCTGCCCTTGTGGTCGGTAACAGTCACCGTAGTAGATATCGCAGTCTTTCAGTTTTCTCTTGCCCGGCCCATCCCATCGCACTTCTTGGATGGCGGTGATGTCTGCTTTGTAGCAGTCTAGGGCCTCCGCTAAATGTTCGGCTGCACGTGGTCTACAGAGAGACAGAACATTCCACGTGCAGATCCGAAGCTCGTTGTCCTTATTTCGTTTGCTTGGTTCGTCAACAGTAAATCCGTCCGTATCCGAGGCTTGTTGTTGCTTCACAACTAAGATAGCTTTACGTGGCCGGGAAGTCACCCCGACGGCACGACCCCCAACCTGGAGGACCAGACCATTAAAATATAACTCCAAGGGCGGGGAGCCGGATTAACAGCTCCTTATAGGCCTGAGCTCCGAATATGTCGTAGTAGCCCGTATAAGGTGTTCACTAAGTAGTTCAGCCTAACTGGAACTGTAGACGCCACCGTTGATTCCATCTTGAGAATTTTTCCACTGCCGCCTGGATGAAAGAGAAGTGCCTTAGTGGGAACACTCCTCCCCCCTCTCTCGTTTGTTGCCCCCTAAAACCGTCCACAGGGATTGGAACCCCATCTTCAGTTAAAGGTACTAGGCACCCGATGTTCACCACTTGGAGGTGAGAGTAGGAGTTGATAGACAGAGGTTCGCTTTGAAAAAAAGCTTGTGGACGCTTGTGTCCTCTTGAATGCACCGTGTCTACCCTTTTAAACTGAAGACACTGAGCACAAAAAAGAAAGATTATTATTTTCACTTAAGTGAATTTGTCCATAATAACGGTTTGTTACTTTTAGTCTAGTTGAATTTACTCTTACTTCAGAAGTTATGAGGGCTCTCGAGTGCACCTCACTTAAGTGAACTTAAGTTAAAATGAAAAATCTTAGGTAAACCTCACTTAAGTGAAACTTACAATACTGAAGCACAAAATAGACAAAATTACTCATTTCACTTAAGTGGAAATTATATAGGTATGATCGCCCCTATTTAGGGTCTGTTTCGTATCTACTTTCATTCAATGTTGCTTCTGAAGTGAGGAGAGTTCGCAAGCGCACCTCACTTAAGTTGAACTAAAGAAGAAAAAGATTGATATGTATTATTTCTATATTTGTTTTTAAGGCCGTGTGCCAATTGCGTTAAAATCCTGGTTAAATTTGATCCCATGGCAAATTTTTGACATTACTGAGGTGAATATAGACGTCAAAATTTAACCTGCTCAGGAGCTCGTTAAAATTTTAGCCGGTGGTTAATTTTTGACATGTCTATGGGTGCGTTCGGCTGCGTATCTTAAGCGATCCGGATTTGTTTTGTTGTAATCCCCTGTAAAAAAACATCAGCTGATGTCAGCTAATGCAAAAACAACTCAAGGTATTTGAAAATTTTTTGGATAATGGATAGCCTATCGTTTTGCCTGCCGAACGCGAGGTATGCTCGCAAGTTGTATGAGCGTTCTTAAATTTTTTGTGTTACCACTCACCTAATTTATATTGTGTAATTATCGACTTATTGTTTTCTTTGTAAATGTGTATATTATATGTTGTCTTTAGTAGCAGCGTTGCCATAATGGCATTATAAATGCTAAATCTAGCATAATACAGGAGTGAAAAGCATTTTGAAATTTTAAAATTATGCTAAATGCTTCTTTGGCATTATCTGTTTTTGTTTGGCATTCTTGAATGCTAGATTTGATTTAAAAAAATATTCAATTTTGTAAAATGCTGATATTATGAATTTCAAATCTGATCATTAAGACGGCTGACTGAATTACATTTCAGCCGATGATGGACTTCCTTGGGCCACTGAATAGTCGATGGTGAAGCAGTTCATTGCACCACCAAATTTTTCGTTAAGTCAGTAAATTTGTTTTATAAATTAATATACATAGGTAATATTTGTTGATTTATGAAATAAATTCAGCGGCTAAATGAAAAACTGGTTGTTTAACAAACAGTTGATTTGCGTATGGATGACGTCCCTTATCTTGGCGGACACTTTTTGGCGGAATCGAATAATTTTGATATCTGAATTTGTAGCTAATTAAATGCTAATTTGTTGCTCAAACCAAAAATTTGTAGCTCGAGTACTTTTCGAGTTATTCAATTTTCCGCTAAAATAAGTCTGAAGTTAGCGGTAAAAATTTAAAATAACACTAATTTTACTTTTTATTTGTAACCTGAATTTGTAGCTAATTAAATGCTAATTTGTTGCTCAAACCCCGATTTTGTAGCTCTAACGGTTTTTCAAATTTTCAAAATTCCGCTAAAATAAGACTGAAGTTAGCGGACGAAAATTTGAAAATCATAATTGTGTTAATGCCCAAAATTGTAGCTTTTTGAATGCTAATTTGTTGCGCAAAAATAAATTTTGTATCTTTTATGCATAATTTTTTATTTACAGTTAAGGCTCAAAAAAGTGCATTTCCGGTTTCACTAACATAGGCTCGGAAAAAGGCCAGCGGAATCTTAAAAAAATAGATTTTCAATGTTTTTTTTTTGCAAAAATGTGTAGCATATCCTATGCTAATTTGTTGCTCTAACTAAAAATTTGTAGCTCTAACGGTTTTTTTGGTACTCAATTTCCCGCTAGCTAAAAAGTTAGCTAAAAATCAAGCCCTTAAAATCTAAAAAAATGACAAAATCCAAAATTTTTTTTTTGCCAAAATTTGAAGACTCCTCTAACTAGATAAGTCACCAAACCGCGATTTTGTAGCTCGCTTGGTTTTCTTTGCATTCAATTTCCCGCTAAAATAAGACATTACCCCCTGTGTAACGGACAAAATTTAAAAAAAATAATTAATTAAAAATTTTTTTTATGTCAAAATTTGTAGCTTTTTAAGTTAAAATTTGTTGCGCAAAAATTAATTTTGTACCTTGAATAGTTCGTTTTTTATTTGAAATTCAAATTCAAAAATGAGCATTTCCGGTTTCACTAACATAGGCTCGGAAAAAGGCCAGCGGAATCTTAAAAAAATAGATTTTCAATGTTTTTTTTTTGCAAAAATGTGTAGCATATCCTATGCTAATTTGTTGCTCTAACTAAAAATTTGTAGCTCTAACGGTTTTTTTGGTACTCAATTTCCCGCTGGCTAAAAAGTTAGCTAAAAATCAAGCCCTTAAAATCTAAAAAAATGACAAAATCCAAAATTTTTTTTTGCCAAAATTTGAAGACTCCTCCAACTAGATAAGTCACCAAACCGCGATTTTGTAGCTCGCTTGGTTTTCTTTGCATTCAATTTCCCGCTAAAATAAGACATTACCCCCTGTGTAACGGACAAAATTCAAAAAAAAAATTAATTAAAATTTTTTCTTATGTCAGAATTTGTAGCTTTTTAAATTAAAATTTGTTGCGCAAAAATTTATTTTGTACCTTGAATAGTTCGTTTTTTATTTGAAATTCAAATTCAAAAATGAGCATTTCCGGTTTCACTAACATAGGCTCGGAAAAAGGCCAGCGGAATCTTAAAAAAATAGATTTTCAATGTTTTTTTTTTGCAAAAATGTGTAACATATCCTATGCTAATTTGTTGCTCTAACTAAAAATTTGTAGCTCTAACGGTTTTTTTGGTACTCAATTTCCCGCTGGCTAAAAAGTTAGCTAAAAATCAAGCCCTTAAAATCTAAAAAAATGACAAAATCCAAAATTTTTTTTTGCCAAAATTTGAAGACTCCTCCAACTAGATAAGTCACCAAACCGCGATTTTGTAGCTCGCTTGGTTTTCTTTGCATTCAATTTCCCGCTAAAATAAGACATTACCCCCTGTGTAACGGACAAAATTCAAAAAAAAAATTAATTAAAATTTTTTCTTATGTCAGAATTTGTAGCTTTTTAAATTAAAATTTGTTGCGCAAAAATTTATTTTGTACCTTGAATAGTTCGTTTTTTATTTGAAATTCAAATTCAAAAATGAGCATTTCCGGTTTCACTAACATAGGCTCGGAAAAAGGCCAGCGGAATCTTAAAAAATAGATTTTCAATGTTTTTTTTTTGCAAAAATGTGTAACATATCCTATGCTAATTTGTTGCTCTAACTAAAAATTTGTAGCTCTAACGGTTTTTTTGGTACTCAATTTCCCGCTGGCTAAAAAGTTAGCTGAAAATCAAGCCCTTAAAATCTAAAAAAATGACAAAATCCAAAATTTTTTTTTGCCAAAATTTGAAGACTCCTCTAACTAGATAAGTCACCAAACCGCGATTTTGTAGCTCGCTTGGTTTTCTTTGCATTCAATTTCCCGCTAAAATAAGACATTACCCCCTGTGTAACGGACAAAATTTAAAAAAAATAATTAATTAAAAATTTTTTTTATGTCAAAATTTGTAGCTTTTTAAGTTAAAATTTGTTGCGCAAAAATTAATTTTGTACCTTGAATAGTTCGTTTTTTATTTGAAATTCAAATTCAAAAATGAGCATTTCCGGTTTCACTAACATAGGCTCGGAAAAAGGCCAGCGGAATCTTAAAAAAATAGATTTTCAATGTTTTTTTTTTGCAAAAATGTGTAGCATATCCTATGCTAATTTGTTGCTCTAACTAAAAATTTGTAGCTCTAACGGTTTTTTTGGTACTCAATTTCCCGCTGGCTAAAAAGTTAGCTAAAAATCAAGCCCTTAAAATCTAAAAAAATGACAAAATCCAAAATTTTTTTTTGCCAAAATTTGAAGACTCCTCTAACTAGATAAGTCACCGAACCGCGATTTTGTAGCTCGCTTGGTTTTCTTTGCATTCAATTTCCCGCTAAAATAAGACATTACCCCCTGTGTAACGGACAAAATTTAAAAAAAATAATTAATTAAAAATTTTTTTTTATGTCAAAATTTTTAGCTTTTTAAGTTAAAATTTGTTGCGCAAAAATTAATTTTGTACCTTGAATAGTTCGTTTTTTATTTGAAATTCAAATTCAAAAATGAGCATTTCCGGTTTCACTAACATAGGCTCGGAAAAAAGCCAGCGGAATCTTAAAAAAATAGATTTTCAATGTTTTTTTTTTGCAAAAATGTGTAGCATATCCTATGCTAATTTGTTGCTCTAACTAAAAATTTGTAGCTCTAACGCTTTTTTTGGTACTCAATTTCCCGCTAGCTAAAAAGTTAGCTAAAAATCAAGCCCTTAAAATCTAAAAAAATGACAAAATCCAAAATTTTTTTTTGCCAAAATTTGAAGACTCCTCTAACTAGATAAGTCACCAAACCGCGATTTTGTAGCTCGCTTGGTTTTCTTTGCATTCAATTTCCCGCTAAAATAAGACATTACCCCCTGTGTAACGGACAAAATTAAAAAAAAATAATTAATTAAAAATTTTTTTTTATGTCAAAATTTGTAGCTTTTTAAGTTAAAATTTGTTGCGCAAAAATTAATTTTGTACCTTGAATAGTTCGTTTTTTATTTGAAATTCAAATTCAAAAATGAGCATTTCCGGTTTCACTAACATAGGCTCGGAAAAAGGCCAGCGGAATCTTAAAAAAATAGATTTTCAATGTTTTTTTTTTGCAAAAATGTGTAGCATATCCTATGCTAATTTGTTGCTCTAACTAAAAATTTGTAGCTCTAACGGTTTTTTTGGTACTCAATTTCCCGCTGGCTAAAAAGTTAGCTAAAAATCAAGCCCTTAAAATCTAAAAAAATGACAAAATCCAAAATTTTTTTTTGCCAAAATTTGAAGACTCCTCCAACTAGATAAGTCACCAAACCGCGATTTTGTAGCTCGCTTGGTTTTCTTTGCATTCAATTTCCCGCTAAAATAAGACATTACCCCCTGTGTAACGGACAAAATTCAAAAAAAAAATTAATTAAAATTTTTTCTTATGTCAGAATTTGTAGCTTTTTAAATTAAAATTTGTTGCGCAAAAATTTATTTTGTACCTTGAATAGTTCGTTTTTTATTTGAAATTCAAATTCAAAAATGAGCATTTCCGGTTTCACTAACATAGGCTCGGAAAAAGGCCAGCGGAATCTTAAAAAAATAGATTTTCAATGTTTTTTTTTTGCAAAAATGTGTAACATATCCTATGCTAATTTGTTGCTCTAACTAAAAATTTGTAGCTCTAACGGTTTTTTTGGTACTCAATTTCCCGCTGGCTAAAAAGTTAGCTAAAAATCAAGCCCTTAAAATCTAAAAAAATGACAAAATCCAAAATTTTTTTTTGCCAAAATTTGAAGACTCCTCTAACTAGATAAGTCACCAAACCGCAATTTTGTAGCTCGCTTGGTTTTCTTTGCATTCAATTTCCCGCTAAAATAAGACATTACCCCCTGTGTAACGGACAAAATTTAAAAAAAATAATTAATTAAAATTTTTTTTTATGTCAAAATTTGTAGCTTTTTAAGTTAAAATTTGTTGCGCAAAAATTAATTTTGTACCTTGAATAGTTCGTTTTTTATTTGAAATTCAAATTCAAAAATGAGCATTTCCGGTTTCACTAACATAGGCTCGGAAAAATGCCAGTGGAATCTTAAAAAAATAGATTTTCAATGTTTTTATTTGCAAAAATGTGTAGCATATCCTATGCTTATTTGTTGCTCTAACTAAAAATTTGTTGCTAACGATTTTTTAGGTACTCAATTTCCCGCTAGAAATTGAGTACCTAAAAAATCGTTAGAGCAACAAATTTTTAGTTAGAGCAACAAATAAGCATAGGATATGCTACACATTTTTGCAAATAAAAACATTGAAAATCTATTTTTTTAAGATTCCACTGGCATTTTTCCGAGCCTATGTTAGTGAAACCGGAAATGCTCATTTTTGAATTTGAATTTCAAATAAAAAACGAACTATTCAAGGTACAAAATTAATTTTTGCGCAACAAATTTTAACTTAAAAAGCTACAAATTTTGACATAAAAAAAATTTTTAATTAATTATTTTTTTTAAATTTTGTCCGTTACACAGGGGGTAATGTCTTATTTTAGCGGGAAATTGAATGCAAAGAAAACCAAGCGAGCTACAAAATCGCGGTTTGGTGACTTATCTAGTTAGAGGAGTCTTCAAATTTTGGCAAAAAAAAATTTTGGATTTTGTCATTTTTTTAGATTTTAAGGGCTTGATTTTTAGCTAACTTTTTAGCCAGCGGGAAATTGAGTACCAAAAAAACCGTTAGAGCTACAAATTTTTAGTTAGAGCAACAAATTAGCATAGGATATGTTACACATTTTTGCAAAAAAAAAACATTGAAAATCTATTTTTTTAAGATTCCGCTGGCCTTTTTCCGAGCCTATGTTAGTGAAACCGGAAATGCTCATTTTTGAATTTGAATTTCACATAAAAAACGAACTATTCAAGGTACAAAATAAATTTTTGCGCAACAAATTTTAATTTAAAAAGCTACAAATTCTGACATAAGAAAAAATTTTAATTAATTTTTTTTTGAATTTTGTCCGTTACACAGGGGGTAATGTCTTATTTTAGCGGGAAATTGAATGCAAAGAAAACCAAGCGAGCTACAAAATCGCGGTTTGGTGACTTATCTAGTTGGAGGAGTCTTCAAATTTTGGCAAAAAAAAATTTTGGATTTTGTCATTTTTTTAGATTTTAAGGGCTTGATTTTTAGCTAACTTTTTAGCCAGCGGGAAATTGAGTACCAAAAAAACCGTTAGAGCTACAAATTTTTAGTTAGAGCAACAAATTAGCATAGGATATGCTACACATTTTTGCAAAAAAAAAACATTGAAAATCTATTTTTTTAAGATTCCGCTGGCCTTTTTCCGAGCCTATGTTAGTGAAACCGGAAATGCTCATTTTTGAATTTGAATTTCAAATAAAAAACGAACTATTCAAGGTACAAAATTAATTTTTGCGCAACAAATTTTAACTTAAAAAGCTACAAATTTTGACATAAAAAAAAATTTTTAATTAATTATTTTTTTTTAATTTTGTCCGTTACACAGGGGGTAATGTCTTATTTTAGCGGGAAATTGAATGCAAAGAAAACCAAGCGAGCTACAAAATCGCGGTTTGGTGACTTATCTAGTTAGAGGAGTCTTCAAATTTTGGCAAAAAAAAATTTTGGATTTTGTCATTTTTTTAGATTTTAAGGGCTTGATTTTTAGCTAACTTTTTAGCTAGCGGGAAATTGAGTACCAAAAAAAGCGTTAGAGCTACAAATTTTTAGTTAGAGCAACAAATTAGCATAGGATATGCTACACATTTTTGCAAAAAAAAAACATTGAAAATCTATTTTTTTAAGATTCCGCTGGCTTTTTTCCGAGCCTATGTTAGTGAAACCGGAAATGCTCATTTTTGAATTTGAATTTCAAATAAAAAACGAACTATTCAAGGTACAAAATTAATTTTTGCGCAACAAATTTTAACTTAAAAAGCTAAAAATTTTGACATAAAAAAAAATTTTTAATTAATTATTTTTTTTAAATTTTGTCCGTTACACAGGGGGTAATGTCTTATTTTAGCGGGAAATTGAATGCAAAGAAAACCAAGCGAGCTACAAAATCGCGGTTTGGTGACTTATCTAGTTAGAGGAGTCTTCAAATTTTGGCAAAAAAAAATTTTGGATTTTGTCATTTTTTTAGATTTTAAGGGCTTGATTTTTAGCTAACTTTTTAGCCAGCGGGAAATTGAGTACCAAAAAAACCGTTAGAGCTACAAATTTTTAGTTAGAGCAACAAATTAGCATAGGATATGCTACACATTTTTGCAAAAAAAAAACATTGAAAATCTATTTTTTTAAGATTCCGCTGGCCTTTTTCCGAGCCTATGTTAGTGAAACCGGAAATGCTCATTTTTGAATTTGAATTTCAAATAAAAAACGAACTATTCAAGGTACAAAATTAATTTTTGCGCAACAAATTTTAACTTAAAAAGCTACAAATTTTGACATAAAAAAAAATTTTTAATTAATTATTTTTTTTAAATTTTGTCCGTTACACAGGGGGTAATGTCTTATTTTAGCGGGAAATTGAATGCAAAGAAAACCAAGCGAGCTACAAAATCGCGGTTTGGTGACTTATCTAGTTAGAGGAGTCTTCAAATTTTGGCAAAAAAAAATTTTGGATTTTGTCATTTTTTTAGATTTTAAGGGCTTGATTTTTAGCTAACTTTTTAGCTAGCGGGAAATTGAGTACCAAAAAAACCGTTAGAGCTACAAATTTTTAGTTAGAGCAACAAATTAGCATAGGATATGTTACACATTTTTGCAAAAAAAAAACATTGAAAATCTATTTTTTTAAGATTCCGCTGGCCTTTTTCCGAGCCTATGTTAGTGAAACCGGAAATGCTCATTTTTGAATTTGAATTTCAAATAAAAAACGAACTATTCAAGGTACAAAATAAATTTTTGCGCAACAAATTTTAATTTAAAAAGCTACAAATTCTGACATAAGAAAAAATTTTAATTAATTTTTTTTTTGAATTTTGTCCGTTACACAGGGGGTAATGTCTTATTTTAGCGGGAAATTGAATGCAAAGAAAACCAAGCGAGCTACAAAATCGCGGTTTGGTGACTTATCTAGTTGGAGGAGTCTTCAAATTTTGGCAAAAAAAAATTTTGGATTTTGTCATTTTTTTAGATTTTAAGGGCTTGATTTTTAGCTAACTTTTTAGCCAGCGGGAAATTGAGTACCAAAAAAACCGTTAGAGCTACAAATTTTTAGTTAGAGCAACAAATTAGCATAGGATATGCTACACATTTTTGCAAAAAAAAAACATTGAAAATCTATTTTTTTAAGATTCCGCTGGCCTTTTTCCGAGCCTATGTTAGTGAAACCGGAAATGCTCATTTTTGAATTTGAATTTCAAATAAAAAACGAACTATTCAAGGTACAAAATTAATTTTTAAGCAACAAATTTTAACTTAAAAAGCTAAAAATTTTGACATAAAAAAAAATTTTTAATTAATTATTTTTTTTAAATTTTGTCCGTTACACAGGGGGTAATGTCTTATTTTAGCGGGAAATTGAATGCAAAGAAAACCAAGCGAGCTACAAAATCGCGGTTTGGTGACTTATCTAGTTAGAGGAGTCTTCAAATTTTGGCAAAAAAAAATTTTGGATTTTGTCATTTTTTTAGATTTTAAGGGCTTGATTTTTAGCTAACTTTTTAGCTAGCGGGAAATTGAGTACCAAAAAAACCGTTAGAGCTACAAATTTTTAGTTAGAGCAACAAATTAGCATAGGATATGCTACACATTTTTGCAAAAAAAAAACATTGAAAATCTATTTTTTTAAGATTCCGCTGGCCTTTTTCCGAGCCTATGTTAGTGAAACCGGAAATGCTCATTTTTGAATTTGAATTTCAAATAAAAAACGAACTATTCAAGGTACAAAATTAATTTTTGCGCAACAAATTTTAACTTAAAAAGCTACAAATTTTGACATAAAAAAAAATTTTTAATTAATTATTTTTTTTAAATTTTGTCCGTTACACAGGGGGTAATGTCTTATTTTAGCGGGAAATTGAATGCAAAGAAAACCAAGCGAGCTACAAAATCGCGGTTTGGTGACTTATCTAGTTAGAGGAGTCTTCAAATTTTGGCAAAAAAAAATTTTGGATTTTGTCATTTTTTTAGATTTTAAGGGCTTGATTTTTAGCTAACTTTTTAGCTAGCGGGAAATTGAGTACCAAAAAAACCGTTAGAGCTACAAATTTTTAGTTAGAGCAACAAATTAGCATAGGATATGCTACACATTTTTGCAAAAAAAAAACATTGAAAATCTATTTTTTTAAGATTCCGCTGGCCTTTTTCCGAGCCTATGTTAGTGAAACCGGAAATGCACTTTTTTGAGCCTTAACTGTAAATAAAAAATTATGCATAAAAGATACAAAATTTATTTTTGCGCAACAAATTAGCATTCAAAAAGCTACAATTTTGGGCATTAACACAATTATGATTTTCAAATTTTCGTCCGCTAACTTCAGTCTTATTTTAGCGGAATTTTGAATATTTGAAAAACCGTTAGAGCTACAAAATCGGGGTTTGAGCAACAAATTAGCATTTAATTAGCTACAAATTCAGGTTACAAATAAAAAGTAAAATTAGTGTTATTTTAAATTTTTACAGCTAACTTCAGACTTATTTTAGCGGAAAATTGAATAACTCGAAAAGTACTCGAGCTACAAATTTTTGGTTTGAGCAACAAATTAGCATTTAATTAGCTACAAATTCAGATATCAAAATTATTCGATTCCGCCAAAAAGTGTCCGCCAAGATAAGGGACGTGTATGGATGACTATTCACTGGCTCGACGAAGTCCATCATTGGCTGAATTCAAATATACTTAGGCATTCAGTTCAGTGTAAACAAAGATGTTTCAAATATCGAGCAGTAAAATGCCTAGACAAAACTATTAATACATATTCGAATAAATTACATTTTTTGTTATGTTAACAGTATTTCTGAAACAAATAAACATTGATATTTTGTGCACTATGTATTTTTAAATGGATTTTGAAATCTAGCATTCTGCTTTTTGGGCTTCCATACGATTTAGCATTATAAAATTTGAAATCTAGCATTATGAAATTTGAGATTATGGCAACACTGTTTAGTAGTGTGTTAGGCTTTATTTTTATTTTGTTTACTAACAACTAACACCACGCTAAATGATGACTGTGTCATGTTAATATTTCCAAGTATCTAAAGGTAAAAAAACCCGAAGAGAACAGAAATAATGTTACAAATGCTTGCATTAAGCAGTACTGATAGCGTGTTAAAAAAAGAAGTGAGCGAGATGAATGTAGATAAAAATAAATAAATATATCATGAATCCTATCGGGAAAGACGACAAATGGAAAAAAAAATAAAATTAAATGTAAGTATTAAAACATATAGACAAAGACCTTATAAATTATAATAAATGTAAGTATGCACTCAAGAAGAAGTTTGAATAAATCCTTGATAATGCTTAAGAATCAATAATATTTGTATTGAAAATACTTTTTCAGATGATTCATTCATTTTGCAAACTGAATTGTTTGTGAACTATCATTACTGAAAAAAATGCAACAACAAAACTAATGGGAAGTGAATGTTAAAAAAAAATCCCATTTAATCCAATTGACACAGCAAAAACCTTTAATTTTACTCACCCCTATAAAAAAGGATAACATTTAACTGGGATCAAATTAAACCAGAATTTCAACGCAATTGGCACACGGCCTACTTTAATTTTCTTCTCACATGCGTTTTACTTGTCGAGTAGTTTTAGCAGGTAAATCGAGAAATTATCTCGACTTTTTTCTTACAGAAACAGTTTAACTCACATTTTTTCCAGGCTCTCACAGTTTTACTCGTATTATTCCAGGCTCTCACAGAAATTTTATTCCGAAAAGTTTCAAGTCGAGAAAATCTAGTAACAAAACCATGCGAATGTGAGAAAACAATTTTAATGACAATTCACGTCATATTTGTTTTGATTCACGTGTTAAATGCGAGAAATTTCTCGATGTGAGAGTTACAGAACGTAGGCACAGTATAACTATATAACATGTAATACAAAGATAATCCGTTAAGAACTTAGAATAAAAAATATAAGGAAGCGCCATTTGTGGAAAAAAGTGAAGCATTTTTCATAACAGTGTTTGCTCTCACAAACACAAATACATTCCAAAAGGGACGGAGTGATTTTTAATGTCAACTTACTAGGGTGCAATAGCAATCATTTATTATTTTCTAAATTTATTTTTCTTCTCAGCGGTATGATTAAAAAAAGACATACTTACTTTTTTATGATAACCCTCTAAGGCCGTGTGCCAATTGCGTTAAGATCCTGGTTAAATTTGATCCCATGGCTAAATTTTGACATTACCGAGGTGAATATAAACTTCAAAATTTAACCTGCTCAGGAGCTCGTTAAAATTTTAGTCGGTGGTTAATTTTTGACATGTCTATGGGCGCGTTCGGCTGCGTATCTTAAGCGATCCGGATTTGTTTGTGTTGTTGTAAACCCTTATAAAAAAACTACTGAGGGAGATGAATGTAGATAAATATTTTATTTTGCTATCAAGAAGTCATGAATCCTATCGGGAAAGATGAAAAATGGAAAAAAAACTAAAATTAAATGAAAGGATTAAGAAATATAGACAAAGACCTTATAATAAATTTAAGTATGCACTCAAGAAGAAGTTTGAATAACTTGATATAAATCCTTGATAATGTAAAAGAATCAATAAAATTTACTGAAAATACTTTTTCAGATGATTCATTCATTTTGCAAACTGATATGTTTGCGAACATCATTACTGAGAAAAATGCAACAACAAAACTAATGGGAAGTGAATGTAAAAAAAAATCCCATTTAATCCAATTGACACAGCAAAAACCTTAAATTTTACTCTACCCTATAAAAAGGGATAACATTTAACTGGGATCAAATTTAACCAGAATTTTAATGCAATTGGCACACGGCCTAAGGTGCCGATAAAATGTTTTAATATCTACTTTCTTTAAAATTGTGTTGTTTGAGTGGAACATTATAAATTTACTTATGGCCAGTTGCACCGACCTCTTTTAAATATTTATTGCTTCGTTTAATTTTAAAATGACATTTATCGGTTGCACCAACCACTTCTAAATCTAACAGGCCAATAAACGAACCAATAAACTAAAGTTCCATTTTCCTCCAGATAAATTTTAAAAGCAAGTTTAAACGAACATATCTAACTACCTACAAACAAAAAAATTCAATTTTATATGACGGAATAATTTTAATTCCAAATTAAAATAACGAAAACAACAGGTGAAGGCATTTTGTTTCCTATTTATAATTCACTACTTAAATAAATAAATTATTCCAGAAAAATTATAGACTGGTCATCGTCTGTTCATTTGATAATGATAACGAATTAAACCAAAAAATGGCGAGACGTCCAAGAGTTGTTCAGGTTCACAGAGAAATCCATTTTCTGAATTCGATGACGTCGCTTTAAAATATTTGTTCATAATTTCCAAGAGTGTGTCGAAAAAATATTAGTGTTAGTTGGTATCTTTTTCAATAATTTCTCTTAAAAAAAGAAAATAATAAATAATAATAAAAAAACACCAAGATGGCGCATTGGCTGTATCTAATGAGAATACCTTGTTTCTGTTTATTGTGTATTCACATTTTCTTTAATGCTTTCTCACTTTCACTTGTTAATTTTTTTCGTTCAGTTTAATAAACAGGTGATAAAATCCAGGGGTGGTTCACGAACTGCATTTTAGCTAAAAAATGTGTGAAAGAGATTGGTGCAACCCAAATAAATTTATCAGTCCGATAAATTTTAACTCCATTTTAGCAAAAACCACTTTTAGTAAATTTTGGTGCAACTGGGCATTAGTTTAATTTACGCATTGTCATGAATGAAGGCTCTCCAAAACCAACACGAATCATAGCAAATAATTCGCATCAATACAAAATTGGCACCCCAAATGTGGCTTTACTTCATCCACTTTCAGAATGGTCATCCTTTTAGCAGTCGACTTTCGGAAACCTTTTAAATTTTGTATGAAATTATTTTCAATATTTTTATGTTTGAATAGACAAATTAATAAACATTAAAAAAATGCACTAATAACTTCACTACAGAGCAAATTGAGCAAAATTCTGAAGATGCACATGTTAACATAAATATACGAACTCCAAACGTACAAAATCGATTTAATAGCAAAAATAATTTACTGATATAAAGGGCGCTTAGCAAATAGTTGCGCCTAACAATCACCAACAACAAAAAAATACGTCCCTGTTTCGCTGAATCGCAGATTGACATTTCTACTATTCCAAATTAAAACCGAAAAACCATCTGCAAGTTTTCAATTAATTTATTTATTTTCTTAGTTTATTTAAAGTTTAATCATTTAAAATGTGTTACTTGATTGGTGATTAATTAAAATATGATCAATTCACATCACTTTCTTTGAGGCAAATATGATAAAACTCACTTGTGAAAGGAAATGAATCTTGTCCGCCTTATTCTGGCTTTTTTACACAATTTAACACTGCACTTCATATTTTTGTATTGTTATTAGTAAGTATACATACATTTCTAAGTAAATCACTTCAAACTATTTGTTTTTTTCTAAAAATTAATGATTTATTAATGTTTTTAGTCCTATATCACTTTTTGTTTACTTTTTTTTCTTTCATTCAGTCACCGATTTGACATTTCGAGTATACAGTTTTCTGCTTCATTCACGTATACTGTATATGTGATATACACCAGTTCATTTACTTCCCAAGGGGCACGCTAAGTTTTTGATAAGTTGTGGTGACTTCTGAGTAACATAGTGACGGTCGCATTTGTTTAAAAAGAACTAGTCACAGGAACACCACTGTAACCAAAAAAGCGCAGGGGTGGTCCTATTGTGCAACTTAATTCAAGTTACTTTGTAGTTACACGTAACACTTGTGTAATCAATGTAAATCGTTCAAAATAAGTTTCTTTATACTGGATTGCAACAAGTTTGAAAGGTTTCTGTCAAGTTCTTATTGACTTAATAGCAACAGATCAATTTGTCTTAGGGGAGTTTATGAACACTAAACTGAAACCTACATAAACTACATAACTAGTTTCAAATAAATATTTTTCAGTTTCAGAAATGTATTTCTTATTTAAATATGTAACTAAAAATGCAGTCAAACATTTGTGATGTGACAACTGTTTTTTTTTCCTCTTTTATCAATTAATTGAAATAGGTTATAACGGGTGATTTTTTAGCTGGTTTGGTTTTGGCAACACTGGTTTTGACAGCTGACGTGTGTTTAGTACCTTGTGTCACTGTCAAACAGCTTCAGTTTGGTTTGCAATTTAACCATGGATCGTCTTACAAATGAACAACGCTTGCAAATTATTGAATTTTACTATCAAAATTCGTGCTCGGTTCGAAATGTTCATCGCGCGCTGCTTCCATTTTATGGTCGGCATTCTCGATTTTCTGAGCAGTCTATTCGGAAGATTGTGACCAAATTTCGCACCAAATTTACTTTGTTGGACATTAAACCACCAACACGTTTACGTACTTTGCGTAGTGAAGAAAATATTGCGGTCGTATCAGCTAGTGTGACAGAAGACCGCGGCGGCATTATTGGGCCATATTTCTTCAAAGATGATGCGAATCGCAGCGTTACTATCAATGGTGAACGCTACCGAGCGATGATAACAAACTTTTTTTTGCCCGAAATGGAAGTTCTTGACTTGCATGATATGTGGTTTCAACAAGACGGTGCCACATGCCACACAGCACGCGAAACAATGGCGCAATTGCGAGGCGAGTTTGGTGAACAGTTAATTTCACGTTTCGGGCCGGTCAATTGGCCGCCTAGATCGTGCGATTTGACACCATTAGATTATTTTTTGTGGGGGTATGTCAAGGCTAATGTCTATAGGGACAAGCCCGCTTCGATTGACGCACTGGAAGCCAACATCCATGCATTCATTCGTGAGATACCGGCCGATATGTGTGAAAGAGTATGCCAAAATTGGACTCAGCGGATGGGCTACCTGAGACGCAGCCGCGGTCAACATTTGCATGAAATTATCTTTAAACATTAAATTGCAAGGTTCAAACTATCGATTCAAATAAATATTTCATTCATTTTTTCGAATTTTTTGTGTTTTTTTTTTTTTTTAAGTTCTAAACCTCTTAAAAAATCACCCGTTATTATATGTTATAATTAATTTTCAAGGTATTTAATTTTCACTACGCTTGCAGTTGAATCAACTAATATTCATTGCTACCCACTTCAAAACTTGCGCGCTCGTAAAATTGATTGAATTTAAAGTTTTTTTGTTAAGATATTAGTGCCCTTCTATTTTTTAAAAGATTTTTTTTTGTGGAAATTATTATCAAATATTAAAATATTATTACATTTTATAAATTCTGAAAGTGAAAAATCATTGTTTTAATATATTAAATTAAAAAAACAATTATAAACACCTAATTTCTTGTTATTTTTTAAGACAGAAACATTTATTTCAGAAAAAAAAAATATGGCCGATTGAAAGTTTCCTTTCTATAGCCTGTCATGAATTAATTTTCAGGCAAAGCATATCAAGACAAGATAGAGAAAAAATAAACTCAGATTACTTATAATATTAATATCGACACATGTAGTGCCCCACTAGGTGTCCAGATGTGGAATTCGAAAACAAACAAATTGACCACAGAACTAATTTTATATTCGAAAAAAAAGTCGATATCCGCTTTTATGCGATTAGCACTACACACCTTCTTTTCGCTGCAATCCACCTACGAGTTAAGTTGTTCTCCTCCCTGGTAAATTTCGTGGGAATTAGTTTCATCATAAAAGCTACGGTAGTAAATTGTTTAGTTCTTTTATTAATACATTTATAACAAAAATTAAATCAAAACCCTAGAAATCCTAAAACAAACTGAAAATACTTACTCGAGGGCAAAGCGAATGGAATGGAATGGAATGGAATGCAATAATCCAAATAATCATTTAAATAGATTTTGTTTTACTCGGCCACGTGTAAGTAGACTAACCTGATTAAAATTACGTCAGAAAAATCAAGATTCGTCTTTCCAAACAGTACCATCAGACGACCAGAACGAAGCCTCCACTGCCTCATCTGCGTGCAATTTCTGGAACGTGGCCATATTTTTGTGGTGATCGCGTCACTCAATCGAGTTTGAGAATTGACAGCCCAGACGAACCAATCAACCAACGCAACGTGTGCATGATTTATACCTGGTTTTGAACCAGGGACTTTGTCTAGGCAGACCAGCACCTGCACCAGCCTCTGGCTACACCAACAAACCCGCCAAACCAAATCTTTACCATCTACGTCTAAACCCCATCTAAGCCAGCGCCTGTAGAGATCATACTCTGGGCAAAACGCACCTATAAAAATCGATTGCCCAGGTCAATTAGAGTTCGCACCAGGCAACCTGACCAAACCCACAGTCAAGACAAAAAAAAAAATTTCATCATTCCACTGATTGCGTACGTGGCAAGAGCTAGGAACGAGACTCGACCATCAATATACTTACGCAACAGGCATCACAATCATCGTAAACCAAAAATCAAAAAAAAGTGTCAAAACCAACTTGAAAACTTTGGGTTAACTTCTTCCGTAAATTTTCTTATTTTATTTTTCTTTTTCTTTTTTATTTTGCTTCCTTTATTAATTTGAAAAAAAGTATCTAATTAAAAATTCAAATTTAAATTGATTACTTTGTTAAATCAAGTATTGTGGACATTGGATAGCATTCATTTTAAGTTTTCAAAGTGGACAGTGATCAAACTGAGAAAACAAAATACAATTAAATTTAACTTCCATCAAGTCAGAGCAGATCATCGGAGGATGTGCGCACATGTTCCTGGATGCTGTAATTTGTATACTCTGTAAGTACCAAAACAACATTTTTTTTTATTTCTCTTGTATTATATTTGCGTTTTTTTTATTTTCTCTTGATCATTTTTCTCTTAAAATATTAAGTATTAAAATAAAATTAGAGAATTATATCCAAATCCATTTCAAATGTTTCTATCTTTACTCATTTATCAAACTTGAAGTAACTTATGATATATTTGAAGATTATATTATATACCTTTTAAATGAGAATTAAAGAGTATAATTTATTTAATACAAATTCTATTTCTTATCAATGATGAGAGCTGAGTAGATAATCAAGGGGTGAGAGAGTAACTGAGGTGGAAGTGGTGTGGTGGGAAATGCAGTAAGGGGTATAAGTAGTTTTTTTGTCAGCGCAGTGAGGGGCATTCGCTTAAATTTCGGCACGAGCAATGCATGGAGGTGGCTTATGCCACTATAGGATAAGGGCCTGCTGAGTAGCTTATCAAAGAGCTACCGCGTCATAACATCCGATGAAGCGCTGAGTGCTGGCTAATTTAGTTGCTAGTTGTTTGTTTTTATTTTTCTCTTTTTTCTTAATGATTATCTGGCACGGATTTTATTTGAATGAGCTAGGCACTGGTAGGCAAGGCCTGTTTTTACGATGTTCCCATCCTAATTTCAAGCCAAGGTTAAATTTTAGTCACGAGCCGATTAGAGCATAGGTCGAATTTCCAAGAGTACCAATCAGAGCGAGTAACTTGAGTAAATATTGAATCCGATTTGAGTTCTTATGGAATATCAAGCAGAGATTTAATGTACATAATAATTGTTTTAGTTAGTCGATTATTTTTTTTTTAGTTTAAATAGGTTTTGAGTTTTTATTTGCAGAGGAGCAAGAGAGTGTATTTGCTCCCGTGATAGTAATTCTCAATATCTCATATATTTTTATATTGTGTTGCAGAGAATAGAGTAAACTTCACTTGCTGTAATTCCGCAACATGTTGGAAGATAAAAACAAAACAAAAATAAAGAACACACTTTGGTAAGCATTTAGAAAGTGCGCGGCACACTAATTGCATTTCACACGCATCATTTTCACCATTTAAGTTACAATCCCACCGAATCATCACATGAATAGTTTTTTCGCCTGTATAATTTTTGATATTGTTATATATTTTCTTTTAGTTGGTTTTTGAAATTTTTTTTTTGTTTTTGCCTAATTTAAATAACCTTAACTCGAACGGAAATTATTCCTATTTTAATATTAATTTCTTTCTTTTCATATTATTATTTTTTTTATTTGCGTTTTGACTATATATTGAAAATGTCACAAGGTGCTTTGCCTAAAGACAAACTCAAGGGCTCAGGGGGAAGACGGGGTAGGAAAAATCTCGATGCAAGCTTGCATGATAGTTTAACGATGAATTCTCCTATGCTTACGAAGCAGAAAGTACAGCACACACCTATTGAAAAGAATTCCGAAGGTGCAGTAGTAGACAAGGTAGTTGATAATAACCCAATTATTTTAGATCCCATTGGGTCAGTTCGTGATTTCAATATTGAATCTGGACTTGTAAATAGTGTTGAAGATCTAGCAAATTTATGTGTGGGTGAACATTTGACTGCCCCTCAGTCGAGTAAGATGAACTTCGCTTCAGATGATTCTCTGAAATCATATGTTCAGAAATGTGTAAAAGAAAGCGTTAGTATGTTACAAGTTGAACTAATGTCTTCATACAAAACCACAGTCAGAAATCTTGAACAGTCTGTGTTAAACACTATCAAGGAGGTATTCCACAAAGAACAAGCTTCCAACGAAAAGGAAAGCTTTCCAAAAAAATCAAATCATAAACAACACAATCCACGGCAAAACAAACAAGGTTCACATAACCTTGATTATGTACAGGCAAACACAAATGTTCAAGTTGATAGCAATGTTAGTTCAGGTTATCCACAACAACCAAATCATCAGCCGTACAATTCACCGCGAAATTCAAATGCACCGTTGCCAGGAGCAAATTTAGATTCTTCAAATGTACCCAATAACAATTCATATAGCATGCCATTTCAATCTGATGAATTTTTATATGCAAGTAGACTATTTGGCAACCTTCGTCGCAAATATGATCTCGATAGATGGGGTTTCACTTTTGATGGGACAGATAAATCCAGTTCAATTGAAGACTTTTTATTTAGAGTGGAAACGCTCAAAGAGAGCTACAAAATGCCATGGGAAGATATCATAAAGAACTTTCACCTTCTCCTAGCTGGCAATGCCCAGAATTGGTTCTGGCAGTATCTTCGCGATAGCCCTAGACCGGGATGGAACGATCTTCGTGGCGCCTTGCTACATCAATTTCGCTGTTATGAAACAGATTTTGAAATTATAAAAAGAATCATGGAACGTAGACAACTTTCAAATGAGTCATTTGAAGACTATTACAATGCCATACTAGCTCTTCGGAACCAATTAAGAGAACAAATTCGAGAACCCGATCTCCTTACTATAATGAAAGGTAATCTTAATCAGCGACTTAATCAGTATATATACCCTATGACTATTTTTACACTAGAACATTTGCGAACTGAGTGTAGGAAAACAGAAAAAATGATAGCGTCACGAGATTCTACTCGACTTCGTTATGGTAATTTCACATCACAGAAGCAAGTAAATGAATTGGACGACACGGATGTTTTTAGTTTTCCTGAAGGTAGCATCAATGCAATTGACAACAAGAATCTTCCTGCACGGAATCGCAAATGTTTTAATTGCAAAAGAGAAGGTCATTCTTTCGTAGTGTGTCCTTCATCCATTAGAAAGCTTTTTTGTTATAGATGTGGTTTGGAGGGGTATACAACACCCCAATGTCCTACATGTAACCCAAATTCGGAAAACGGGAAACAGAGCGAGAAGACCACCGGGGAATCTCGTTCTACCCAGACCAACCCGGCACAAAATCACTTATTATAAACACAGACAAACAAGACTTGCATTACACCCCTAATCAATCAGTTTTAATTACAGTTCCTTCTCAAAACAAAATTAATAAAATACCATACAAAACCTATGAAGAACGATTGAGAAAGTATAATGAACTGCGTGCAAAGATATTTTCAATTGAAGAACTTACCTTACAGAAAGGATCTAACCGATCCACCCAAAGAAAAAAGAAAAGACAGATTTATATGCGTATGTTGGAATCTTCACATATCTCCACAGAAACCGACCCTCGTCCATATGCATTGGTACAGATAGGAAATGAAAATGTGAGAGGCCTTTTAGACAGTGGTGCCTCTATATCCTGTCTGGGTAGTGGATGTGAAGATTTCATTCAACGCAATAAACTTAAAATCATAAGATTAGAATCTGGGATTAGGACGGCTGATGGTACCAATCAGAAAATCATAGGAAGAGTTAGTGTACCAATAAGCTACCAAAACAATACACATTATTTAGAACTGTACCTAGTGCCATCCCTTATGCAACCCTTATACTTGGGTATTGATTTTTGGCAAACCTTTCAAATAGCTCCATTTCTTGTCTCAGAAATTATAAACGACAATTCCACGGTTTCGAATACTTTGCAGCATGATTTGACTCGAGATCAACGAAATGCTTTGGAAGCTGTTGTGGAAAAATTTCCATCATTTTCCAAATTAGGACTGGGAAAAACAATGCCCACGTCATTGACACTGGTGATGCTGAACCGGTGAAACAGCGGTATTACCCGGTTTCACCAGTTATCCAGTCCCTCATAAATGAAGAGCTCGATCGAATGTTGTCACTAGGCGTAATAGAAGAGAGCCAGAGCTCATGGTCTTCACCAGTGGTTCTCGTCAGGAAGCCAGGGAAAAATCGTCTTTGTATTGATTACCGGAAGGTCAATGCATTGACGAAAAAAGATGCCAACCCAATACACCATATAGACGCAGTGTTAAGTCGTTTAGGGGACACCTATTACATATCAAGCATTGACCTCAAGGATGCCTACTGGCAAATACCCTTAGACCAGAAATCCCACGAAAAAACTGCATTCACCGTTCCAGGCAGACCACTAATGCAGTTTACTGTGATGCCATTTGGAACGTGTAACGCTCCGGCGCGAATGTGCCGAGTCATGGATAAGGTCATACCTTCAGCATTGAGAGAATTTGTGTTCGTATATATTGATGATCTCTTGGTCATATTGGGAGATTTTGAAACTCATTTGCGTCGGCTTGAGACAGTTGCTCAATGTCTAAGAAGTGCCAACCTTACCATTAACGTCGAAAAGTCGAAATTTTGCTTTCGCGAATTGAAATTTCTGGGGTATATTGTGGGAAACGGACATATGAAGCCCGACCCAGACAAAGTGCAGGGTATTTCTGACTTTCCCTTGCCAAATAGTGTGAAACAAGTTCGACGATTCCTTGGTATGTGCGGCTGGTACCGCCGATTTATAAAAAACTTTGCTACTTTAGCCGCACCCCTCACAGACACTCTCAAAAAGAGTAATACAAAATTTCAAATGTCTTCTGAAGCTATTTTGGCTTTCAATAATCTAAAGGAAGTTTTGTCGTCAGCTCCTTTGTTAAATAATCCCGACTATTCAAAAATGTTCACGGTGCAATGTGATGCCTCAGATCTTGGTGTTGGGGCAGTATTGTTTCAGAATAATGATGAAGATATAGAGCAACCTATAGCGTTCTATTCTCAAAAATTGACTCCCAGTCAGGTTAACTACACCGTCACTGAGAAAGAATGTCTTGCAGCGGTACTGGCAATTAAAAAATTTAGACCATACATTGAAGGCTTCCATTTTCGAATGATTACTGATCATTCAAGCCTTAAATGGCTCATGGAGTTAAAAGACCTTAGCGGAAGATTGGCCAGATGGTCCTTGAAATTACAAGCGTATGATTTTATAATCGAACACAGAAAGGGAGCCGCGAATGTAGTTCCTGATGCCTTATCGAGAGCTTTCATAGGAAGCCTAGAAGTGGTTGATGGTAGCGCATTGGCAATTGAACTTTACTCCGAGCACTTCAAGGATAATGAATACTTGTCACTTATAAATAATATTCAAGAAAACTCAGAAAATTTTCCAGATTTAAAAGTAAGTAGTGGTTGTATCTACAAAAGGTTTTTCCAAACTGATTCAGATGTATGTAAGACAGATCACCAGTGGCGACTGTGGGTACCACATGGTTTAACGGAAAAGCTTGTTTCATCTGCTCATGTACCTCCCAATTGTGCACATGGTGGTATAGCCAAAACATTAGAAAGGCTTCGTCAAATTTATTTCTGGCCTAGAATGGTTAAAGATGTGAAAAATTTTATTAACGATTGCACCATATGTAAAGCAAGTAAACGCATGAGTAAGACAATAAAACCACCCATGACTACGCTGAGGACTTTTGACAGACCATTCCAGAAAATTTATATCGACTTTATGGGTCCATATGTACGCTCCAAGAAAGGCAATCTGTATTTGTTCGTGTTGGTGGACCACCTAACCAAGTTTGTTTTACTAAAACCCATGCCAAAGGCAAATTCCCAGTCAGTCATCAATTATCTCGAACAGTCAGTTTTTAGTATTTTTGGAATCCCAGAGTATGTGCACTCGGATAATGGGAAACAATTTGTTTCAAACCAATTTCAACGGCATTTAGACAATCTTGGCATACGACACATTAAAACTGCATTGTATTCACCACAGTCAAACGCTTCTGAGCGCGTGAACCAATCAATTCTTTCGGGTATTCGATCATATCTAAAAAACGACCACAGAGAATGGGACAAACGCGTCCCTGATGTTCAACAGGCATTGTGTTCATCTGTTCATCAGGCAATTGGACTATCACCGTATTTTTCCTTATTTGGAAATCAGATGATAACGCATGGAGACATGTACCCCCTTATGCGACAACTCAATTTGCTAAACGACGACGATTTTATGTCTGTAAAGAAAAATGATCGCTTGGCTTTGATCAGAGAGAACCTTCAAAGGCATCTGAAAATCGCCTTTGAAAAACACTCTAAAGTTTATAATCTTAGATCCTCCAACAAAAAGTTTTCACCAGGGCAAGTGCTTTTCAGACGGAATTTCGTACAAAGTGATGCAACAAAAGAGCTGAGCGCAAAACTTTGCCCCAAATTTATTCAGTGCCGTATTGTCAGATCAAAAGGAAATGCCTTATACGAAGTTGAAAATATGGACGGCAAACTAGTTGGTACATTCCATGCCAAAGATTTAAAAACATAACGATCAAATAAAATTGAAAACTAAGCAATATAAAATCTTCTTTCCATATCTTTCTCTCACAACTACATTGTGCTTCGAAATATACGGTTTTGTCATGAATTAATTTTCAGGCAAAGCATATCAAGACAAGATAGAGAAAAAATAAACTCAGATTACTTATAATATTAATATCGACACATATAGTGCCCCACTAGGTGTCCAGATGTGGAATTCGAAAACAAACAAATTGACCACAGAACTAATTTTATATTCGAAAAAAAAGTCGATATCCGCTTTTATGCGATTAGCACTACACACCTTCTTTTCGCTGCAATCCACCTACGAGTTAAGTTGTTCTCCTCCCTGGTAAATTTCGTGGGAATTAGTTTCATCATAAAAGCTACGGTAGTAAATTGTTTAGTTCTTTTATTAATACATTTATAACTAAAATTAAATCAAAACCCTAGAAATCCTAAAACAAACTGAAAATATTTACTCGAGGGCAAAGCGAATGGAATGGAATGGAATGCAATAATCCAAATAATCACTTAAATGGATTTTGTTTTACTCGGCCACGTGTAAGTAGACTAACCTGATTAAAATTACGTCAGAAAAATCTAGATTCGTCTTTCCAAACAGTACCATCACACGACCAGAACGAAGCCTCCACTGCCTCATCTGCGTGCAATTTCTGGAACGTGGCCATATTTTTGTGGTGATCGCGTCACTCAATCGAGTTTGAGAATTGACTCCCCAGACGAACCAATCAACCAACGCAACGTGTGCATGATTTATACCTGGTTTTGAACCAGGGACTTTGTCTAGGCAGACCAGCACCTGCACCAGCCTCTGGCTACACCAACAAACCCGCCAAACCAAATCTTTACCATCTACGTCTAAACCCCATCTAAGCCAGCGCCTGTAGAGATCATACTCTGGGCAAAACGCACCTATAAAAATCGATTGCCCAGGTCAATTAGAGTTCGCACCAGGCAACCTGACCAAACCCACAGTCAAGACAAAAAAAAAAAATTTCATCATTCCACTGATTGCGTACGTGGCAAGAGCTAGGAACGAGACTCGACCATCAATATACTTACGCAACAGGCATCACAATCATCGTAAACCAAAAATCAAAAAAAAGTGTCAAAACCAACTTGAAAACTTTGGGTTAACTTCTTCCGTAAATTTTCTAATTTTATTTTTCTTTTTCTTTTTTGTTTTGCTTCCTTTATTAATTTGAAAAAAAGTATCTAATTAAAAATTCAAATTTAAATTGATTACTTTGTTAAATCAAGTATTGTGGACATTGGATAGCATTCATTTTAAGTTTTCAAAGTGGACAGTGATCAAACTGAGAAAACAAAATACAATTAAATTTAACTTCCATCAAGTCAGAGCAGATCATCGGAGGATGTGCGCACATGTTCCTGGATGCTGTAATTTGTATACTCTGTAAGTACCAAAACAACATTTTTTTTTATTTCTCTTGTATTATATTTGCGTTTTTTTTATTTTCTCTTGATCATTTTTCTCTTAAAATATTAAGTACTAAAATAAAATTAGAGAATTATATCCAAATCCATTTCAAATGTTTCTATCTTTACTCATTTATCAAACTTGAAGTAACTTATGATATATTTGAAGATTATATTATATACCTTTTAAATGAGAATTAAAGAGTATAATTTATTTAATACAAATTCTATTTCTTATCAATGATGAGAGCTGAGTAGATAATCAAGGGGTGAGAGAGTAACTGAGGTGGAAGTGGTGTGGTGGGAAATGCAGTAAGGGGTATAAGTAGTTTTTTTGTCAGCGCAGTGAGGGGCATTCGCTTAAATTTCGGCACGAGCAATGCATGGAGGTGGCTTATGCCACTATAGGATAAGGGCCTGCTGAGTAGCTTATCAAAGAGCTACCGCGTCATAACATCCGATGAAGCGCTGAGTGCTGGCTAATTTAGTTGCTAGTTGTTTGTTTTTATTTTTCTCTTTTTTCTTAATGATTATCTGGCACGGATTTTATTTGAATGAGCTAGGCACTGGTAGCAGCATTACACACTCCAAACGCTTGAGCTAGCAGGGAGAAAAGTGCCAGACGCTGCTTACCCAAGGAATCATAATAGCTAATTCCACGGTTCATTACAAGCCCCATAGCAACTGATCTTTTAATTCAGTCCAGGGTCAAATTTAGTGGAATGGTTCACATGAGTGAAATTCAGGATACTGATGTCAATGACGACAGAAGATAACATCATTATTAATTAATTTTTGACACGAAATAATCATTTTTGTTCCAGGACTAATGATTTTGAATAGTGTAAATTTAAGCCTAATTAGCCATGTTTTTAAGCGCATTTCTATCTTCGCTTGAAAAAAGCGAAGATAAAAATGCACTTAAAGGAAAGGCTTTTATCTGCTGGGGTGCCCAAAGGAAGAAAGATACAAATGATTGAGATGCTTCCGTCATTTTGCCTAGATATATGAAAGTGCACAGAAATTTGAAATCGTTAAATTAGTGAAAAACCTTACTAAACTAAATAAAAGGGTGAAATTAATGTAAATATAGTGAATAGGTATGTTACATGCAATACTTTATTTGAAAAATATATATATAAAAGAACATGCAATGCTGCATTAAATCCTGTAAACACGCCTATAATACGGTGTAAAAATTTTTCATTTCACAGGTAAGTTTTGTCTCATATTTTTCATAAAGTTATGCGACGTGATGGTTTTTAGGTAAATAAATTATCGTAGAATACTTTTGAACTATTGAACACTTCTTGGCGAAGATACAAAACCGACAAGATAGAAAGGGGCAACAGCAGAAAGACATCTAAAAATATTTTATTTAAAACGTTGAAAAAAACTTTGCATTATGGTTGCTAAATGGATTTGAACGCCTTGCCATCACCAACAAAAACTAATTCGTCCCTGTGCAAAAATTTTTCATCAATCTCTATTTGGTTTTTTTTTTCCTTACTGCCTCACTCACCCTCGTTCTTTTTCTTTGCCTACAATGATCCTAATGAAACTGTGAAGAAACTAACATAAAGTTTAGTTCTAAAGAAGTTTCAGAAACTTCTTTGAAACATTTACGAACACAACATTAATAGAGCGTTCTTTTTCTTAACAAATCTTAGCTATTGTCATTCAAAAAACCTGTTGTTCACTTAAAATATTTTTTCTTTGTTACTAACCGCCATATTATTCACTCTGGATTTAAATTGGATTAAAGGAAGTTTTTAATCCAACAACTAAATCCGGATTTATTAAATCCAAAAATTTAAATCCATGTCCATATTATTCACTCTGAACATGCCTTAAATCCAATAGATTCAAAATGCCCTTAATCCAGATGTAAATAAATTTAAATCCAAATTAAGATCGTTTAATCCAAATGTCAAATTTGCGAAATGTAAAATTTCTCCCGTGAAACTTTTTGTTTACTTTAATTAGTTTATTTCACTATGTTGGTAAGATTCTGCGAGCGCACAAGCAATCAGAAACTTGAAATGTCAAGAAAAAGTGAATTATATGAAATTGTGTTTTAATCTGGATTTAAGTACTTAAACTGACCTCCGTAGGGCAGTTTAAATCCAATTGGATTAATCGATATTGGATTTAAAAAATTGGATTTAAGTTTGGATTAAACGAGTGAATAATATTGGGTTGGATTTAATGTTTGGATTTAAAATACTTTTAATCTGAATTTAAGTTTCAATCTGGATTAAACGAGTGAATAATATGGGCGTAAGAGTTGTGTATCTGCATTATTTGTATCGTTGCAAATGATTCGCTATGATTTCGAGTTGGTTTAGGAAAAAGTTAAGTACTCAAATATTCATACAATTAGTACTTAAATATTCATATAATTAACAAATCAAATTCCCCTTATCAATATTTTTGTAAGAAATTGAATCATTAAGCCTACTAATACCTCTTTTTTTCATTTAAGGAGCGGCAAAATTCCCATTATAATAACATTTGTCCAAGTCGGAATATTTATGGATAAAAATATAAATTTTAATAAAAAATATCAAAAATGAAAATCGACAATAGAAAATACTAAATTGAAAATAACTACATACATAAATAAAAATTCCAAATAAATTCCGAATCCAATAAAACAAAACAATAAAATTTTGGAATAAATGAACGATGAACGTTAACAAAAGCTCGATTTAATGAAGAAAAAGAACGCACCTCCTTTGAAACAACATGCTTTCCTTCAGTGACTGTTCAATAACAACGAAAGTGACAGGCACAGTTGTCATACTAGAGTTGCATACAAGTCCTTCAATAACTCCAGAAATCGAAAACAGTTTTGTGACGGTCTGCATGTATTTCTTGTTGCATTTAGGTTTCTTTCTGCCATTTTGTTTTCAAGCCAAACAAACAAATATTATTTTAACATGAACCTACATTAGGGTGTCATCAATTTTCCAAAATAATGTATTAAAGGTTAAATAAAATTTAGTGACCAAAAAAAATTTGACCAAACAAATTATTTCTCATCATTGAATTAAAAGTCATAATATTATTAATTAAATAATTAAAAGTCATAATATTTTATATAAAATTATTGTTTATAAGTTTTTGAGTGGGGGCTTTTAAAGGATTAAAGAACAAATAGAAACAAAAAAAAATGAACAGCTGCAGTAATTACAAAAATAAAATGTGAAAACAGCAATACCTATACAAATAGAAATTTGTAAGGGTTATTGACAAATCGGACACAATTTTTTGGTAAAATATTTTTTTAGGACATTCATATTTTACTAAGGAGATGTCTGCCATTAAAAAAATATGTTGGGATATAGACACCCTAATATATATGGTAGTTATTTTTGAAGAATCTGACAGCAAGTTACAATGTAGTTCATTTAGGATTTTATTTAATATTTCTGTCACTTTTTCACTTTGTTACAAAAGTGTTGTATATTAGTTTTACTGAATCATAATGATTAGACACTTTAGAGTTACTTTCAAGTAGCAAAAGATCAAAGTCGCAAAACAGTTTCGATTTTGTTTTTGAGAATGGCTAATTAAAATTAGGTTACATTGAAACACAATGGATGACTACTCAGTTACTATTAAGCCACGCCTATTTATTTTTAGTCCCACTAAATAAGAACAGTGACCTGAATGTAACAAAGTTGGAACTCAAATAATTTAAAATACAATGAGAGCATTCAACAACTCTACAAAAACTTCCGAGTTATTCTTGCTATCTAACCTATTTGAGTCCAGATTAAACAGTTTATAAGTCATCCAAAAAACGAGTCGCATCCAAACCAACAAATTGCTCTGACGTAATAAAAACTTCTGTTGCTGCTGCCTCTGATAATCGCCTTCCCATGTTTTACCATAATGTTGGAGGTATGAGAACAAAATCCAATGATTTTTGTATTTCTGTTGCTGATTGTTATTATGATATTATTGCTCTGACCGAGACATGGTTAAATGATAGTTTTCTAACATCCGAATTCTTCACACCTGATTTTAATGTTTTCCGAAAAGATTGCTGCTGCGTACAGACGGGTTTAAATAGAGGAGACGATGTTTTATTTGCTATTCGATGTGGTTATATAAGTAAAGAAATTATTTTATCTGATACTAATCCTGGAAAATATGTATATGTGTAGATTTATCCATTTTGCCTGCTTATAATACTATTCATAAAATATAAAAAGAGATTGCGAAAAATCTAGATAAAAATTGTAATATTATAATGCTTGGTGATTTTAATTTACCTAATGTAAAATGGTTACTTTCACATGATGAGAAACAAATATTTCCTTATAATGTATCTAAAGATTTCGAGTACAATGTAATTGATAGTTTAATGGCTTTGAGTATGTATCAAATTAATGATGTTAATTATTCTATTGGACGTATTTTAGATTTCGTTTTTATTGATAAAAATCTTGAAGCTGAATTAAATGAAGCTAGTTTTAAGTTAGTAGAAAACAGTATTCATCATAAAGCACTAGAAATAAAATTTAATTTTTCTGTTTTAATAGAATCACAATTTTCTTCCAACGAAGGTCAAAAATATGATGTTAAAAATACTGATTTTGTCTCTATGAATAGATATTTTGAATCAGTGAACTGGCAAATCGTTTTAGATTGTACTAACTTAGAGAAAGCTTTGACTATTTTTTGGAACATATTAGATATAAGATAAAGAATTCAAAAAGGCCAATTTGGTTTAATAAAAGTATATCCAGGCTTAAAAACGTCATGAATAGACTTCATACAAAAGCAAATTTTCGGTTACTTTTCGTGAACAATTTAAAAGAACTAGGAAAGAGTGCGAATTTAAAAAAAAAATGACTTAAAAGCAATATATTTGGCCTCTCGAGTTGAAAATCAAAAGTAATTCTAAATATTTGTGGTCATTTTTAAATTCTAAAAGGAAATCGATTGGGATTCCATCTAGTGTATCATACAGAGTAGTTTTTTCTGAAAATTTAAATGATATTTGTAATAATTTTGCGTTGCTTTTCCAATCAAATTTTTCTGATCTGGGCATAAATTATGATTAAAATTTTAATACTTTCAATTCTAATATAAATGCTTGTAGCCTGTGTTTATCTATAGATGATAATGTTGACAGCATTATCATCTCATGACAACATTATCTCGGTTGCACCGGATAATATTCCACCTCTTCTTTTAAAATTTTGCAAATACACTGCCCCACTGTACTATACTATATTTTCAATATGTCTTAACGACAAGGTATATTTTTAGATACCTGGAAACATTCTATGATAACTCCTATGCATAAATCCGGATCTAAGGGATAGGCATATTGCTAAACTTCAGCTTATCCTAAAAGGGTGACGTGAAATAACGCCAAACGAAATATAGCCAAATTTTGAATTTGGCCTTATTTCCATCTCAAAAACGAAATAACGCCAATTTGGTTTTATTTCTTATGCCCGATGGAAATAACACCAGAAAAATAATTGAAATAAAACCAAATCTATCTCAACCAGTTTTTCGGCCTTATTGCAATGCGAAAATAGAATTAAGGCCAAATATTTCTTGAGAATCGTTATTTCATTAAATACAGGTTCTTTAAATGCAAAAGAAACTATTCATTCACCCAACCTCGCACCCACTCCAAATCCTATAGCGAGCCCAAGCAGGGGGGTTGCAGGGGGGGCAGCATGCCCCCCCATACGTACCTCACTGTTTATTCGTGAATTTTAAAATTTCAAAAACCAAATAAAGGAGGGGGTTTATTAGGTTTGTGAAACTTAAAAGTTCGAGAATAAACAGTGAGGTATGTTTGGGGGGGCATGCTACCCCCCTGCAACCCCCCTGCTTGGGCTCACTATAGGATTTGGGATGGGTGCGAGGTTGGTTGTATGCAAAGTTTCTTTTCCATTTAAATTATCTGGAAACTTTGAATTTATCCTACCATTAAACTTCTTTTCATTAGCCTCCTCATGTCAGGAAAAAAATTTCAGTTTGGGTAGAATTAGATATTTGAAAATATGAAATAAGTTGAAAACGAAATAAAGCCAAATTGGTCTTATTTCGGTTTCATAAATGAAATAAAACCAAATTTAAAATTTGGTCTTATTTCGTTTTTGAAAACGTAATAAGACCAAATTTTTGAATTTCGGCTTTATTTCGTTTGGCGTTATTTCACGTCACCTCCTAAAAGTATTTGAAGCAATTGTTCAGCATAAATTATATAATAATTGAATATGAAGAAAATTTGAAAAGAAATTCTTCTGTTTAAGTGGAGTGACCGAATATATAATTCAAAGTTAAAAGTTCAAGTGAGCTCAACTCCATGATTGCGTTTCGCCCAGGTACGATAGTTGGGCTCATCAGTTAGATGACTATCGTACCCTTCTAAGACGCAATTTTGTATCGATGTTTACCGACTAATATAAAAATCACAGCATTAAGATACTATGAATTTTATTATTCTAAGGGAATTTGGTTAAATTCAGACACTTAGAATTTCAAATGCATTTGAAATGCATTTGAAATTCTAAGTGTCTGAATTTAACCAAATTCCCTTAGAATAATAAAATTCATAGTATCTTAGTCAATTTGAATACAAAATTGTTAAAGCTTTCAAAAAAAATTTACTTTCCAAACAAAAATTCGTAAAATAAACAAAAGTTTTGAACTTAAACTTTAAAAATCGATTTCCCAACAATTTGAAAAATGGACATTGAACAAGATAGAACCCAGGTGACGTTGTGAAACCAGATTTTTGAATTTCTTATTGCAAAATTCAAATCTGTGCCCCTTGGGTTCTTCTTCTATGATTAAGAAGACGTCAAATCTCCGTTCGTTTCACTCCCCGAGATCTGCTTGCTAACATTTGTTGTGTTTGTAATTTTATTTCATTCACAAATTTTTAAATGAAACGGAATAACAAATGTAAGGAGTGTGACGGTAAAATTATTAAAAAAAAAACACAAACTATGCAAACGCATCCTCCTCATCATAACTATCCATCGGCTGTTTTGCTCAACTTGTTAGCAAACGGCAATGATTTATCTTATTTTACTAGGTAATTATACTTAAAAAAATACACCAAATACACACAGTGAATAACTTAAAGATAAAAAATAAGAAACAAAACTTCCACAAAAGTTTTTCCCTTTCTTCAGATTGACATCTGGAAAAAGGGATGAGCGGTATTTATCTATATTAGCAAAACATCGATGATTGGTCAGAAAATATCGATATTTCAACATTGATAATAGGCGTGTTTTTTTGGGATTTTATATATAGTACAGTGAGAAATTTCCATAAAAACGCATCCGCAGCGGCCTATATTTTTGTATTTGCAATATGGTACGCCTGAACAGCTGTCACGACACAAAAGTTAATTTTGTGAAAGTTAAAAGTAGAAATAAACCAAAATTATTAACAAAAACTAACATATTTGCAAGTTAAATGGGAAATATAACTATATATTTATATAATTAATGTTTTCAATCAAATGTTTGTGTCCCTTTTTTCTTTATTTGCCATTTTCAGATACGAAAGTTGATTTTGCAGCTATAAAAGAAAAGAAAAGGGGTAGGGGTGTGTTGGTAGACTATGGTCAAAGTAAAAAACTAATGATTTAGTCTGCTATTACACGAAGACTTTTCAGTTGAGATTTTTCGAAATTTAATATAGTGAAAGTAAAATCAAGTTTTGTTTTCTCAATTGCACTCATTTAATTTTGAAAAAAGTCACGACTCAAAAGTCGTCGTATAATAACAGGCTCAATACACATGGAGTAGATGACTTTATTAGCGATAATTTTATAAATTATAATAAGGACATGATTGTATGGCTAATTTTAATGCATTTACCTAGTTTTCCACTGGAAATTTTTTAACTCACCAATTTTACCAGATTAACTGAGTACATTAGTAGCCAAATAAGCCTGAACCTTCCTTGAACTTCAGTTAGTTTCAGCTGTACTAACTGGTTAAAAATTTGATCCATGGTTCAGCATTTGTGACTCATCGATTTTATCGGATCTACTGAAGTGCAACGATGATTCCAAGGTTCAAGTATGTTGTAATAACAATTTCAAGCTTGACCCTTGTTGAACCTCAGTTAAACTGCCGAAATCAGTGAGCTAAAATAATTGAACCACGCATCAAAACTTGAACCACGTTTGTACAAGTAGCGCCTTCCCACCAAAAGCAGTGACTTATACAAACTGGCTATACAAACTGGTCCCTATAGACCAAAGGTTTACAAAAAGAGCTTTTCATATGAACTGTGAATAGTGAATTTTGAAATGGGAATGATCGTGAATTTTGACCTTCCATTCCCTTGAGTAATTTGTTTGGTTGCCTATAGAAGAAAATGTGAAGAAAAATGCTTTGTGAAATGCGTCTTGATGTTGTGGTTTGCGAATTATCGTTTGACAGTCGGCAGAATATATCTTGTTTGTCACTTATAAATAAAAATGCTAAATTTTGCACTTTAAACTAATTAAAGGCAGCGTTTTTTTTTCAGCATAGCATAGGATAGGATCGTTTTTTCATTTTGTCGAAAAGGTAAAACAAAACAACCACGCACTTACAAACGACCCTGTTTAGACTGTAATTGCTCACTACGCCACCATGACGTAAATTTATGGGTGAAATTTTCTCTTCACCGATTTCTTCTACAAAAACATGGTCTTGACGAATTGAAAAGTTACAGTCTAAACAGGGCCATTCATTCAACATAATTCTACTCTACGAACATAGCCATCGAGGATTCAAGAAACATAAAAGTTCCAGTCGTACCAATGACGACACACAAAAATCCTATTCAATTGAGTTCGATACTCGAACAAACGTCAAAAGTTTATCGGCAGCGGGATTCTACTTTAACTTTTATCGGCAGCGATTTTGCTGCCGATGTTGTTTTTGTAATTCATATAAAATTTCACTGTGCTGCGGATAGCTTTCCCAATAAAACACACCTAATAAAGATTTCGGTCTTTGCAACATCGATTTTAACATCCAAAAATCGACCTACAAAACATAAATAAAAAGTTAGTACGAAAATGATTGATTCTGCTAGTAAAATGTAGATGAAGAGACTTTCATAGTTTATAAGGCATCGGTAACATTTGGAATCTTTTGAAAAAGGAAAATATCAAAGGTTCTCCCAAGCCAAACTGAAAAATTCAGAACCTCAACGAAACTTTCGATGTGCAAAAAGGCACAGATATAAGTTTACACATTAAGCCGCGCCCAGATCAGTAAAACTTACGCTGTGCGCCGTGCGCCTTGAATTCTGTATTCGCGGCAAATATTTTTACCGAAAAATCAAATTAATTTCGAAATAAATTTTTGCGTGGTATGGTGTGCGTAATTGCTCAGTTTGCATTATAATGTTTTATATCGTCCTGTGCACCGTAAATTTTTTCGTGTGCGTCAAAAATCCAATGGAATGATAGCGTGCGTTGAATGTGACAACAAAATTGTGTGCGTCTGGACGTTCACATTGACGTATATTTTTGCATTCACACAAATATTTGCGCCGAACACGGTGCACAACGAAAATTTTTATTGATATATATATATTTATTAGCGTGCGTTGAATGTGACAACAAAATTGTGTGCGTCCGGACGTTCAAATTGACGTATATTTTTGCATTCACACAAATATTTGCGCCGAACACGGTGCACAACGAAAATTTTTATTGATCTGGATGCGGCTTTAAGTGTCTATAAATTTTGCCTTCATCAAATTTGTTTTGTGTTCATTTATGCAAAAGAAATATTTTGACATCGATATTCAAGCATTAATGTCATCAATGCTCAGCAAGACGCCTCCATATAAGTTTTTGCACACACTTTTGTAATGTATGCATTTGGCAACACTGTCCTCCCACTTTGAATGACGTTTGGATGAAATTCTTTTTGTGTTAATGTGCTTGAACGCACCTTAGGGCCTTTTCGATTGGGGACAGAATGACAGTTCTTGTTCTGAAAAGAACAGAAAATTGTTCTGAATTTGATTTCAGAATCGAAATGAGAAGCGTTAAAACGTATCGAATAGCTGTTCCGGATTGCCAATCGAAAAGGCCATTATTATATAATGGCCTTTTCGATTGGGGACAGAATGATAGTTCTTGTTCTGAAAAGAACAGAAAATTGTTCTGAATTTGATATCAGAATCGAAATGAGAAGCGTTCACACGTACCGAATTGCTGTTCCGGATTGCCAATCGAAAAGGCCATAAGTCACTTATCATCCAGGTGCCATCGCAACAAGACCTTTTTCTACATTGTATATTATTAAAGTAACTGAAGTATTATAATTTATATTATAAGTAATTGGATTATTTAATAAAATACAATATAATAAATTCGGTTTATTATTTAGCCGAAGACATAACATTAGCGATGAGCTAAAAAGCTGATTAATTTGAGAAAGTTTCTTTTTTTAATCCTGTGCAACAAATACGCGTGTAAAAAAAAAGTATCGGCCCGTCATAAACATAGCAGCTCCAACCGTTTTTACCATACCGGCTTTCGAGTACGACAAGCAAAACTGGATAATATATAAAGGTCGTCTGAGCAATATTTCTGTCAAGCTGAGATTACAGACCCAAAAAAAAAACGAGCAGCGCTAATAAATGTGCTTGGGGACAGAACGTACGAGGTTGTTCATGGGTTGTGTGCACCCAAAACGCCCGGTGAGAAGTCATACGACGAATTAATCACGATATTCAACGACAACTTCACAATTCCAACAATCTTATATTGCCCACGACGAAACTCTTATGAGGCAGCTAAAAAGGAAGACGAAACGGCTCAGGACTATCTTATTAGGCTGCGCAATTTGGCAAAAGCTTGCGAGTTTGGTTCCAGATCAGAAAGCATGCTCTTAGACTAATTTGTCATTGGCATGTCTGGTGTGATTTTTGACAAATTGTATGATGATGACAAGCTGACGCTAGCTAGAGCGTTGGAAACAGCAACGGAGACGTAAAGTTGGATAGCATTTGTGCAATCAAACGAGTAACCAGAAAAGGCAACAGCAGCAGAAATTTGGGCAGCAGCAAAAGACGGCAGCGCAGAAGCGGCAGCAGGTGCAGCAGAAGCCTACTACAGGTGAGGCAAAAGTATTCAATGTGCGCCCACATTGTGGTTTCGACAATCATAAGCCGCAGCAGTGCAAGTATAAGGATGTCACGTGCTTCAATTGCGTACGAGTGGGGCACATGGCGTCAATGTGCAGATGTCCACGTAAGAAATTTTCATCTAAAAAGATTTCAACTATTAAAAATAACGAACCTTTTAACGATTCTATTGAAATCACACTAACTTTGTTTAATAAAACACTAGCTTTTCAAGTTGATACAGGTGCAGCTGTGTTGGCTATTCCTTAGGAAACCTATTTACGGTATTTCAGTAATGTAAAACTGCAAAATGATAACAAGAATATTTCTGGTTACGGTAAAAATAAATTGACGGTAAAAGGCTCGTTATTTTTTTGCATAAGTTATAACAGTATCGTAATATATTTTGAGTTTTTAGTTATTGATAAGGGTGAAAACCCAATAGTTGGCAGAGACTTTATTAGAATTTTCCAAATAAAAGAAATTAAAATTCAAGCAATTGTATCAGATGATTAGAATTTAAAATCAATAATTAAAGAATACGATTCTCTTTTTTCCGAAGAATTCGGTAAATTAAAAGGTTGTAAGATAAGAAGAAACGAGAATGAACGTGCATAAAAAAAATAAAAACTAAAAGGTACACAATATTTAGTTTAATTATGAATCTTTATTAAAACACTCAAAAGAAATCGAACTGCCCGCGACAAGACTAAATAGAGAACTAACTTATTGAAATAAATATTATTTCCACAAGATATGCAGAGTGCATACCTTGCAATTATTTGTAAGCTTATGTGGAGCGATAAATATTATTGTGACACATATACAGGGTGTCCTGTAAATAATGGATAACCTTGCAACTGGTTGTAGCAGGCCTTATGACCTTTCCAGAAAAAAATATTTTCCCTGTGGTTACTATGTTATGATGTTTTTTTCAAAAGTTGTTAACAAGTACTTCTTTCCTCAAATACGTGAACGCTATGACCATGGATGAACAATTTTTACTATTTTTATATTTTTGTAATATTCTAGAATAACTGTTGTAATAGATGGGTGGTAAAATTTAACAGTAGTTATTGCATTTTTTTTATTATAATTTTTTAAAATATTTTTTTCAGTACAAAAATGTATTTTCGAAAAAGTTTGACCACCTCTAATAAATTAAAATTGTATGAGAACATGAGTGGCCAATTGCTTAAAAAAGTTGTCTATTTAATGCACTTTTCAAAATGGTATAACACATGCTTATGTATTAGCGAAATAACCAAGAAAATTCGTCAATCATCTAATAAAGCTGCTTTTAACATTTTGGCAAAATGTCTATCAAAATGTTACAATAACCTCCAAATTTGAGTTGGACAAAGATTTTCTCTTTTGATGTGTAAGGGGGTTCAATGCAAGTATAAAATTCGATTTTAGGTGTTGAAAACCCAACCATTTGGCCACTATATTGAAAAACGAGTTCTTCAAAGTTTTCCATGGCAACTTAAATTTAATTAGTCTTAGAAAAAAACTTTGGTACAATTTTGTAGCAAATTCAATTCTCTTCAATTTATGTTAACATACTTTTTACCCTAAAGTTATAAATAAAAAAGTTATAATCAAAAACATATGAATCTTTTCAATGTTTAAATTTTGATTATAACTTTTTATTTATAACTTTAGGGCAAAAAGTATGTTAACATAAATTGAAGAGAATTGAATTTGCTACAAATTTGTACCAAAGTTTTTTTTTCTTAGATTAATAAAATTTAAATTGCCATGGAAAACATTTTAGAACTCGTTTTCCAATATGGTGGCCAAATGGTTTGGCTTTCAACACCTAAAATCGAGTTTTATACTTGCACTGAACCCCCTTACACATCAAAAGAGAAAATCTTTGTCCAACCCAAATTTGGAGGTTATCGTAACATTTTGATAGACACTTTGCCAAAATGTTAAAAGCAGCTTTATTAGATGATTGACAAATTTTCTTGGTTATTTCGTTAATACACAAGCATGTGTTATACCATTTTGAAAAGTGCATTAAATAGACAACTTTTGTAAGTAATTGGCCACTCATGTTCTCATACAATTTTAATTTATTAGAGGTGGTCAAACTTTTTCGAAAATAAATTTTTGTACTGAAAAAAATATTTTAAAAAAATATAGTAAAAAAAATGCAATAACTACTGTTAAATTTTACCACCCATCTATTACAACTGTTATTCTAGAATATTACAAAAATATAAAAATAGTAAAAATTGTTCGTCTATGGTCGTAGCGTTCACGTATTTGAGGAAAGTAGTACTTGTTAACAACTTTTGGAAAAAACATCATAACATAGTAACCACAGGGAAAATATTTTTTTTATATTTTTTTCTGGAAAGGTCATAAGGCCTGCTACAACCAGTTGCAAGGTTATCCATTATTTACAGGACACCCTGTATATCTATACATACCTATCTTTTCGTTATGAGTTATAAAAAATTTTGAAACAAAATATGCAAAGTGTATATTTCGTAACTGGATCGAGTTCTTTAATTATTAATCTTTATCTTAAGAACTATGAAACAAAATATGCAATGTGCATATTTTGGAAATTATTTATCTCTTCACTAATGTAATGTTTATATGAGAGGTTGATGCTATAACATTTGTTTGAGGCTCCGACGAAGTATTTTTAATATTAATTTTTACATCTTTTGTTAATTTTTTCTTGAAAATTGTTACAATTATAATTATTAACATTAATAGAGTTATAGTTTGAATACTCCAGGTTGTGATATGTTTTACATGGTTTTGATATTGAATATAATTAATTTTATTTTTATTTTGTATGTTGTTTATATTAAGTTCTTCTAAATCTAAATTATAAAATTTTCTTTGATTTTTGTAAGAAAGTTAGGTAATATTACGTGATCATGAATATTTTTTCTGGATTTTCAAACATTAAGTTGTTGATATTTATTTTACAATTTTCTATTTTGATAAGTTTATTTCCCTAAATATTAATTATCAGATCATTGCAATTTTGAACAATATATGTACTTTTAATACTTTTTGTTACAATTATTCCTTTAGTATTTTCACTTATTTCCTCTTTCTCTTGAATCTGCATGTCACGATTGGCTTCTTCCATTTAATTATGTTTTTGGTACAATTATCATTGATCTCTATTAAATTATTTTTAAGATCATCTTTTACTGCACTATAAAATATATTTTTGTTTTTATCTACAATTACGGTTTTTCGTCCAACTTAATCCCAGAGTCCAGAAAAGAGGAGAAACTCTGCAACAACTCCAAGCCGACATCGAACATTGGCGCACCTGGCATATCCGGCTGCAGGGGACGAAATCATCAACCAATTCGCAACAGAAGCCTTTGTCCGTGCTGTATCTGATATCAACCTTCAGCGAGCAATTCGAACTGCAGGCAAATGCACGCTTCCTGAAGCACTAGCATTCGCCCTCACTATGGAAGCAGCAGAACAGGGCCCAGATCACGTAACACGATTTGATTGAACGATCATCGTTTTAACTGTAGCTGTCTCTATTCACATCTACAGGGAAATATAGAGAGAGTAATAGTCGAAACGATGATCGTTCAATCGAATCGTGTTACGTGATCTTGATGGACCTGCTCGATGCTGGAATTGCAACAAAACCGAACATCTCCAACGCCAGTGCAGATTGCCACCTAGAAGATCTGCATGTCAACATTGTGGAAGCAGAAACAGTAACAATATCGTCAATACTCCAGCTCGACCTGTTTCTCATACCGGGAAACGAGTAAGAACCAACTTCGAGGGGCAGATGGTTTCTGGTATCGATGGCCCCAAAACCAGCATCCAGGTCTCACAGACGAAACGAAACAATAAAAGTCTGACTGTGGAGGCAAGACTTAACGTCAAGAAGCAATTGGCTACGATCGACACCGGTACCACTGCCTCCATTGTTCGAAAGGACTTGGTGAAAATGACATGGCTGCATAACACCAACGCCTACCGTTTGAAAACAGCAACAGGAGAGGCAGCCACAGTGTACGGAGAGGTTCGTCTAACGATCCGTTTGGCAGAACTGGAGTTTTCACATCTGTTTCTGGTAGCAGATATATGTGACGAGTGCATCGTTGGAATCGACTTCATGAAAGAGCATGGAGTTATTCTTGATATCGGGAAGCAAGTTCTTAAGTACCGAAATGTGGAAATTCCTATGGTTTATGGCAATGAAAACTCATCAACACTAAGGACTGTCATTAGGGAAGATATTAGCCTGCAACCTTCTTCAGAAGTGTTCGTTTGGACGAAAATAAAGGGTGATTTGGGTAGCCATCGATATCTAATGGTGGAACCGACTCTGAGCAGTCTTCAAAAAACATCTTCCTTGGGAAGACACTTGTGGAACCAAAGAACAATATGGTGCCCGTACGGATACTAAACATCAAACCACACGAAGTCAAGCTTAGAAAAGGCGAAGTTGTTGGAAGGTGTGAATCCGTATCCGCAATAACTAGAATCACAGAAGCGGAAACACACAAATCTGTGGACCCTGGGGAATTGAACAATATGAAAGCGAAAATTCTTAGGTCATCCAAATTAAGTGAACGTCAGCTTAGTGTTGGTGGAAGCCTCCTTCACGAGTACGCTGATATACTATCGTCACCCAGTGGGCGGTATGGCCGAACACAACTGGTGCAGCATCGCATCGACACAGGAGATGCGAGACCTATTCGACAACCAGCAAGACGTCTTTCATTAGCCAAACAAGCCGAAGTTGAAGAAATGATATCGACCATGAAGAAAGATGGGCTCATAGAAAATTCTAAAAGCCCTTGGGCATCCCCAGTTGTCCTTGTCAAAAAGAAGGACGAAAGTAATCGATTTTGCGTCGACTATCGGAAGCTGAACGATGTGACAAAGAAAGACAGCTACCCTCTGCCTAGAATCAGCGATACTTTTGATGCAATGGAAGGAGCAGAATGGTTCTCAACATTAGACTTGAAGAGTGGCTACTGGCAGGTATAAATCCATCCGGAAGATCGAGAAAAGACGACTTTCTCCACAGGAAATGGTCTATGGTAATTCAAAGTAATGCCTTTCGAACTATGCAACGCTCCGGCAACATTTGAGCGTTTGATGGAGTGCGTTTTAGAAGGACTTACTTGGAAATCTTGCCTAGTCTATTTGGACGATGTCATCATTTATGGTAAAACATTTGAAGAGCACTGTGGAAATCTTAAGGCCGTGTTCCAGAGACATCGAGAAGCAAACTTGAAATTAAATCCAGACAAGTGTGCATTTTTCAAGTCTGAAGTTAAATACTTGGGACAAATCATCTCTTCAAAAGAAGTGAAGACTGATCCTGAGAAAGTAAACACCGTAAAGAATTGGCCAACTCCACAGGATAAACATCAACTCCGTAGCTTTCTTGGTCTAGCCACGTACTATCGTCGTTTTGTCAAGGATTTTGCTGGGATCGCAAAAAGTTTGCATCAGCTAACTGAAAAAGGCAAACCATTCAATTAGTCAAGCGCGTGCGATAAAAACTTCCGGAAACTTAAGCAGCACCTTTGCAATACACCAGTTCTGGCTTACCCGACACCAGGGAAACCTTTCATCATTGATGCTGACGCTAGTAACGTGGGAAATGGAGCCGTACTCTCACAAGTTCACGAAGGAGAAGAGAAGGTTGTCGCCTACTACAGCAAGGTACTCTCAAAACCAGAAAGAAACTACTGTGTGACCAGAAGAGAACTTCTAGCTCTAATATCGGCTACAAAACATTTCCATAAGTACATCTATGGACAGTTCCTTCTTCGAACAGACCATGGCGCACTTAATTGGCTTTGGAACTTCAAAAATACAGAAGGTCAAGAGGCGAGGTGGATCGAGAGATTGCAGACATACGACTACCAGATCCAACATCGAAGAGGAAGGTTGCACTCAAATGCAGATGCCTTATCTCGGAGACCATGCAAACCAGACTGCAAGCACTGCACACGTCAGGAAGAGAAGGAAGTTGCTGCCATCCAGCGATTAAGAGTCGATCCCATTTACGGTTGGAGTAACGAAGAACTGAGGACTGCCCAACTAGAAGACTCGAATATTGAGCCCATTCTTGCGTGGAAGGAACACCAAGAGAAACCAGAATGGGGTGATATCTCCGATAGAAGTCCAACTCTTAAAGCGTATTGGGCACAATGGGACTCACTTCATGTACAAGAAGGAGTACTCAGACGAAAGTGGGAATCCACAGACGGCAAATCTTATGTGATGCAGCTAGTCGTACCTCGTTCCCAGGTTAGTGATGTTCTTCAAGAGATGCTTGAGGGATCTTCCGGAGGACATTTTGGGGTGAATAACACACTGGAAAACGTAAGGCAGCGATTCTACTGGCTACATGCAAAAGACGTTGAAAAGTGGTGCCGAAAATGTGATACTTGTGCTGCAAGCAAGGCACCAGGCAGAAAAGTCCAGAGTAAAATGCAGCAGCAGCAGTATAATGTGGGCACGCCTTTTGAGAGGATTGCAATAGACGTTGCAGGCCCTTTTCCAGAAACCGAAAACGGAAACCGATACATCCTGGTAGTAATGGACTACTTCAGCAAGTGGCCTGAGGCATTTGCCATCCCAAACCAGGAAACCAAAACAGTCGCGGATCAGATTGTTTTCAACTGGGTAAGCAGGTTTGGTGTACCTATGGAACTCCATTCACATCAAGGGATGATCTTCGAGTCCAAAATCTTTCAGGAAGTTTGTACACTCCTTGGCATTAAAAAGACGAGGACAAAACCGCTTTACCCACAATCTGATGGGATGGTTGAACGACTCAACCGGACCCTTACACCAGCTATCAAATGAAAGCTTTTGGAAGGGAAATTATTGGGAATAAAGTAAATAAGTATACGCAGGTTAAATGAACTTTAATCGAAAATAATTCCAAAAAGGAAAAGATTCCTGACTTCAAAAAGCGTAGCTACTAAAGTAATTTGCTGCCGTTGTTTCTTAATGATTATTGATTTTGTTTCCATCCTCTACATATAAATTTTTCTAGCGAATTGTCCCTTCCGCCTCAACCATTGAATAGAACCATCCTCCTAAGAGATTTTCTTCTAACGACAGTCTTTTTTTGTCGTAGCTATATATATGGGCCTTATTACGGTTCGCGAATCGAACGTTCGCTTGAAGTCGAACCATTTGGCGAATGTTGTGAAAGTTCATATTAGGGTTGGCGAATGAATTCATTCGCTAAAAATTCATCGCTGTCACTGGAAAAATTCATTACAATCAGTTTTTTTGCGACAAATGTCAAATAAACAAAATAAAATCAAATAATACATCTTATAGTGCGGAATTTTTGCAGTTTTCTTCCTTTTAATTGTTTATTAAATTATTTAAATGGTCATTATGCGATTTTATCGTAATAAATAAAGTAATAAAAAAGTCTGTACATACAACGGCTTATTAAAATTGTTCAATTTGGTGAAGGTTTTGCCTGGCGCTTTAATTTTAAATCTTAATTTTTTAATGGTTTTGTGTGGTTAATACCGTTTTTTTAAATTTGTTTCGATTGCAAATATCCAATAAACTGATTTGTATGACAAAATAATAAGAAATTCGTGTAATATTTATTGTTCGCCGGCCAGTCACTAAAATTTTCCATTCGCTTAATTTTGATGTTTGGGGCGAGTCATGTGGCGAATGTTCGCCGATCGTAATACCAAATTGATTCATTCGCCAGCTTTTTGGTTCGATTCGCGAACGGTAATAGGGCCCTATATCTTAAGTGAATCGTCCTATATTTAACAATACAAAGAAAAGAGGTGTAAAATTTAACGCTAACAGCACCATCAGCGGTATACAATTAATCATAAAAACACCTTAAAAATGTCATTAAAAGCTACCCACCTAGGTATGTAGTTCTTTTTTATGTTTTGATTACAGGTACATATATAGCAGTGACGAAGCGTTCATATATTGAGTGGAATGAGTGCTTCCGTAAGACAGTTCACAAAATGCTCATAGCAAAGAATTTTAATATTCGAAAATTCAAATTGTAGATACATTAAATACATTTACATCATTGACCTATTATTATAGTATGTCACCGATTTACATTTTCTTGATATCTAATATTTATAAATTATCTCTTATATTAATTAATTATTTCCCAATATTAGGTATTACATATCACGGGAAATGATTATTATCTTTTAATAAAATCACTCACGAGAACAACGCTTAAATCCGCACATCATCTAACCAAACCCACAAATTTCCATTATACGCCAAGCCAAGCCATTTGAGAATGCGTAACATCACTCCATTCTCCATTATAAAATACTATACGAGAGTTTTTGCTCTAGAATGCGCACCAGCTTGGCATTCTCTGATTTTACCTTCTTAACTCAAATTCCGTCCAAAATTCAAAGTAAAATCTGATGATTTCTTTCTGTTTGCCCAACGTGTGAAGAATGAGTTGAGTGAATTCATTATGAAAATTCAATAGCAAAACTAAAGAAGTATTGAGTCGTTTCCTGCCGCACATTCCTATTGAAAAAGGGGTAGCTTTAGTTTTATACTTTGGATCTTCGGTGTTGTGATTGTGTGTGTGTGAATGCAAATCGTATATAGTGTTTCACCCATAAGAAATGCATTGATTGGTGTTTTTTTTCGATTTGATTAAGTTTTTTGGGCGAATTGCTTTGTTTGTGATTGCTTTGGCGTTTTGCTTAATGCTTATGACTTCCTGCAAATGCATAGCAAAGAGTGTTTCAAAATATTTATTTCGGCTAGAGAAAATACATTTTTTATACTCTTTATAATATTATTAGGCGCAAAAAAACGGTATGATATAAATTCTAAATTAAAGGACTTTTATTTTTTGAGTTTTAAGTTGTGTGCTTCCGCTTCCGAAAAAGTCACGCCTCGTGCCTGATATATAGGTACCTACCTACGTATACATATATCTATTCTATTTATCTACCTATTTGTTTCCTTTTTCTAATCAACAAATTCAGCTTCAAAATGTTTCCAGTTTACCATCGAAATGGAAAATAACAAGGCAATCGCATTTTTAGATGTCAAAATCCATCGCCACAACAACCACCTTTTGTTCAACTGGCACCAGAAGTCAACAGTATCTAGAAGACTTGTTAATTTTCGGTCTAATCAACCTAAGCACATTATTGTCAACACAGCTTCAAATCTCATACACAAAGTCTTCGCGTTGAGTGATACAGAATTTCACTCCGCAAATGAAAAAATCGTTACTCAAATCCTCTTAGACAATGGTTATCCGGGAAATCTTATTAGAGGTCTAATTCTCCAACAAAAACATAGATCTCATAATGATATAAAAGCTAGTGTTGACAAATGTGTGTACAAAAGTATCGTCTATGTTTCTAAGCTTGCAGAAAACTTTAAGGAAATCATTTCGAGCAAAACAGACAAATGGCCTACAAATCACACAACACCCTTGCACCTCTCTTTACTCACCTCAAGGTCAGACCGGAGAAAGAAAAATGTACGGATGTGATTTATAAAATTAACTGTTTGGGTAATAAGGATGAGTCATGTGATCTTTGTTATGTAGGAACTACAAAACAATTTTTGAAACACAGAATGGCCAATCACAAATCTGATTTAAACTGCGATCGATAACTCTGTTAAAACAGCACTGGCTACACACAGTATTGAGAAAGGCCACAAACCCGACTTTGATGATGTTAAAATTCTACAAACGGAAAGACATGCTTCAAAACGCTACACCTGGGAAACCCTACATATTTTGAATAATCAAAATGCTATGAATAGAAAACAGGACACTCAAAATATGTCAGCGGTGTACTGCTCTCTCGCTTCATCAAAAAACGCCAGATGACAAATCATTCGACTCAGCTTCGGCAACAGAAGTGTTTTAATTTAACTTAAACTAAATTTTGTAATGTGTTTTTGTTTTTTTAACTTAATTATTTTGTTTTGTTAATTCTATTTTGATTTATATAATGTAAGTCATTCAGCTTCACACTTATTTTTTGTTGTTTTAAATATTTTATTTGTGCATACATCTTCTTACTTTTGTTGTTTTACAATGTTTAATAAAGATCCCCTGAAGAGGACAGCAACCCCTGCCGAAACGTTGGGAATAAATCAATGTAACTTTGTTTCATTGCCACTACTAGTGACCAAAAAAGCCGAAGGATGAATTAAGATCGCATTCATCAACAATTGTTAATTAAATTCAATTCGGTCAAGACAATCATCAAACAAAATGTTTAAAGTTATTACAATCGCAAGAAATTAACTTTTAGCATAAATAATCATGATTATTTGCGCTTTTACAATAAAGATGCTACGAAAAAATTACATGCATACATACATACCTACAGATATTATCAAATATTTTTCAGTTCGAAAAAAATACGAAAACAACAAAAATTACATGCTCAGACAACCAAAAAAAAAAATCACATATTTGTTCCACCATCAGAAATACCTATCTCCGCCACAAAAAAATCTTTCTCTACCTGCCCACAAGGCCACAAATTATTATATCCTATACATACATGGATACAATATTACATCACATACTTTTTCCACCATCAGAAATAGGAATCTCCGCCACATAAAAAATCTTTCTCTATCTACCCTCAAGGCCACAAATTATATCGTATACATGCATGCAATAATAATGTAGAAATGAGTTAATTTCATACTTTTTGTTCATCGTTGCAAGCCTCAGACAAAAAAACGTAGATACCTACTCAACAACCGGCAAAGCAAAGTGAAACAAAAAAATAGGACTGCCTTGATCGTTGCTTAAGGGCAAAGAAGAAGAAGTAAAGGAACTGGCATATCGTGGAAACAGTGAAGCATTTTTCAAAATAGTGTGAGTTACACAAACACAAATGCATTGCCCCAGGGTCGCAGTGCAGTTACACGGCTGAAGGCTGGGGCGCCCAAAGGAAGCCAGATTTAAAAAAAAGAAAAAAACAATTGAGATGCTTCCGTCATTTTGCCGAGCTGTAGAAAAGTGTACAGAGATTTAAAATCATAAAAATAGTAAAAAAGCCTATTGAACTGAATAAAAAAGTGAAATGAAAGTTAATATAGTGATTACTTTGAAAATCTTTATTGATAAGTAATATATAAAAAAACATGTGGTGATGCATTAAATCATATAAAAACGCCTATAATACGGTGCACAAATCTTTCTTTTCACAGGTAAGTTTTCTCTCATTCTTCTTAATAAAGTGATGTTTTTTTATGGTAGTGTACTTTTAAACCGAAATAAACACTTCGTGACGAGGATACAAATCCAACAAGATAAATAGGATTCTGCTGCTACCCCTTTAAAAATATTTTATTTAAAGCGTTAAAAAATAACTCTGCACTACGGGCGCTAAACGGATTTGAGCGCCTTGCCACCACCAACAAAAACTAGATCAACCCTGTGCGAGAATTTCTCATTTGACAGATGAGTCTCAACGAAATCACTGGATTAAATTATATTTTTGTTTTCAACAAATTTGTTATTTTTATTGCAAATTGCGATAAAATTTTAATTTTAAAGTATTCTAAGATAATTTATTTACCTAAATAACAACACTTCACGTTACTTTATATGAAAATATCAGACAAAATTAACTTGTAAACAAAAATGTTTGTATACTCCTTAGTATAGGCGTTTTTAGAAGATTTAACGTAGCCACCACATGCTGTTTTATATTTTTTAAATAAATTATTGATAGTATTCACTATTCTAACTTTTATTTCACTTTTTATTTAGTTTAAATAAACTTTTTCACTTTTTTAACAAATTGAAATTTCAAAACACTTCCTTTCAGCTCAGCAAAATGACAGATGAATCTCAATTTGTTTTTTTTTTTTCAATTCTTGCTGCTTCACTCACGTACACTGTATATGTGATATACACCACTTCCTTTACTTCTTCTTCTATGCTTAAGGGGCAAAGCTAGCATTGCAGAAACAAAAACGAAATAGACAGAGAAGAAGAGATAGACATAGATATTTTCCAACAGAGTCAAAGATACAAAATTCTGGGGAAGGTACTTTCATTTTTGTAGTAAAACTCGCTTTTTAAAATCTTTGAAAAATATAGCTTTTTCAATTTCATAGGTCATTTTGCTCCATAGGCGTGAGTCATCTGGATATGATTATTTGTTGTAGTAGGTACATAAAATTTCCTTTCCAACGACATACGTCCCGTTGTTATTGGTTGAACTTACTTTCACACTTTTTGCCCATACTAAAAAAAAAGCATTTTTTCACACTAAAATAAACCACAATAATTCGTTAGTTTTCGAATAAATATTTTAACACACTGATTTGAACTAAACTGCTATTGAAGGTATTGTAGGTAATGGAAATACCTTTCCAATGACATATATTTTTGTTATTATTGTTTGACCAGTTTTCATAAATTTTGCCCATACTAAATATATTTTTTTCATACTAAAATGCACCAGAACACAATTCTATTTAGCGAATAACTTTTTTCACACAGCAATTTGAAGTAAGCCCTCATAGTAACTATTGTAGTTCATAAAAATACCTTTTCAATGACATATGTCTCGTCGTTATTGGTCCTGTAAACCGTTTTGTCCTATTCTCCTGTTTTATTATTTTTTATCTTTAAGTTATTCACTGTGTGCATTTGGTGCAGTGATACCAGATGAAATTTCTAGAGTCCCACCGGATTCCAAAAAAAATCCCACCATTTTTGCACTGGAAGAAAAAAAAAACCACCGTTCTTTTTCTGCTATAAATATAAAGAAACAAAACAAAGTTGGCTCTGAACTGAAGTCTTTGCATATCAACATTTTTTACATTTGGCCTTAACCTCCTTTGGATCAATATATTTTTGTAACCAAGCCTTGCAAATGGTATCGATTTTCAAATTCTTCATTCTCTATTCAAAACCTATTCGTTCCTGAAAACCAAAAGCTTCTACAAAGTCTATTTCAATTCAATTTCAATTTTGGTTTATTGAACATTTCTAACTATTTACAATTGGCTTAAAAAAATAATTTATAACTAAGGTTCATACTCTTGGCACCTCGTAAAAAAAAAGTCATCTATTTGGCCGAAAAAGGTCGATTAGTCCTAAAAAACTTCAAGACTTAAAAGTCTTTCAACGTCACGCGGTATTTTTTGCGAATATCTCAAAAATAAGGTGCCAAAAATAGCACGTGAAAGGATACCATTCGATAGATCACTAGATCGTGGTACAAGATCAACTGTTTTCAATAATTAGGAACCTATTATGCCTTGCGATTCGCCGAGCCGAACGTTTGACTGTGACTACTTTGCACTACCGTTTCCGACTCGCCTAGCTTAAGTTCACCTTAAATGGCCAAAATTTGGAAAATTTGAATATCAATTAATACTTTTAGCAAACGTTCGCCTCTATGGTCAATGTCGAACTATAACTTTCGGTGACTGAACAAAATTGCAGTTTTTTTTTTGAAATGGCGAACATTCGAGTTGAGTCGAACGTTCGACTCGGCGAATCGCATCGCAAGTCATAATAGGGGCTTCAGCATTTTTTGATGGTTTTTAAAGTTTTTTTTTCAAGGGCTCGAAAGATTTTGTGCTAAATCAAAATTATAAAATTCGTAGATAGGCAGGTATAGTAAACTGTGATTATGGTAAAAATTATTTTCCCACCAAAAAAAAGACAGTTGAAAAATTTTCCCACCGTAAATCCCACTATGAATATTTTTCGACTATTTTGACCACCAAAGGGATTTTTTCCAACCATTTTGGTTGGAAAAACCATCAATCTGGGAACACTGATTTGGTGTATTCTTTTTTAAGTATAATTACCTAGTGGAATGAGATAAATCATTGCAGTTTGCAAACAAGTTGAGCAACAGCAAAACAGTTGATGAATAACTATGATAAGGAGGATGCGATTGCATAGTCAGCATTTACACCTTCCGATTTTTCCAGGACGATTTTTCCCAAAATCGTGTGAAATGTTTACATGAAACGATATGAAACGATTTTTCCAGTCAGATTTCTATTCCTGTCCTCTTCATACTTTATTGCTGTCATTTCATTTCATTTTGCATTCAGAGGTAGATGGCATATTAGGACCAGCGTGGCCTATTGCATTTTTTTTTTCGTAAAACACATCTACTGGCAATCAAATACTTTTTGGTTTTACAAAAAAAAAATATAATTCAACAAAGTTAAAACCACAAATAATTTCATCATCGTTGTTGTTGTTTTTCTCCTGAAACCCAACCTTTAAGTGCCTTGCATATGATCTGTGCAGCAAACTATGTATGTATTTTCAATCACTTACATATATGTTATTATTAATTTCTTCTTCGAAAATACAAATACAAATTTGAAAATGCATATCTACTGCGAAAAAAAAATAAATCTACTTACTGCATTGTGTTTTTGGATCAACTTCGGAAAAATCTCACATAAGTGGCAACGCTGAACACACAAGACTCTGGGAAAATTATAAAAGAGAACGCAAACATACTGGAAAAATCGTGTGAGTTTGCCAGGAACGGACGATTTGGTCCTTACCCCTCACTTTCAACTCCCTTCAACAATGAACAAAAGATCGTCTGAGGAAAAATCGGGTGGTGTAAATGCCCGACGTAACAATTTGTGAATGAAATGAAATTACGAACAAAAAAATGTTAGTCGGCATTTACACCACCCGATTGCATTTTTTTTTGTTCGTAGAACACATCTACTGGCAATCAAATACTTTTTGGTTTTATGAAAAAAATATATAATTCAACAAAGTTAAAACCACAGATAGTTTCATCATCATTGTTATTGTTTTTTCTCCTGAAACCCAACCTTCAAGTGCCTTGCATATGAGCCGTGCAGCAAACTATGTATGTATTTTCAATCACTTATATTTTATTATTAATTTCTTCTTCGAAAATACAAATACAAATTTGAAAATGCATATCTACTGCGAAAAAAAAATAAATCTACTCACTGCATTTTGTTTTTGGATCAACTTCGGAAAATTCTCCGATTGGTGGCAGCGCTGAACACACAAGACTCTGGGAAAAGTATAAAAGAGAACGCAAACATACTGGAAAAATCGTGTGAGTTTGGCAGGAACGGACGATTTTGTCCTTACCCCTCACTTTCTACTCCCTTCACGGATGAACAAAAGATCGTGTGTTGAAAAATCGGGTGGTGTAAATGCCGACTTAGCAAAAAGTGCCCACATTCTGTAACTCTTGCATCGATAAAATCAGTCGAAAAACGTTGAAAAATGGAACAAAACTCATGCATTTTTTTTTCAATTTTCATCGTTTATCGACCAGTTTTTTCGATACGAGAGTTACAGAACGTGTTTTCAGATCTCGAGGGGTGGAATAAACAGAGATTTGACGTCTTCGTAATGGATTATCTTTGTATTACATGTTATACAGTTATACTGGTATACAAAATAGTGGTCAGTATTATGAATACAACAATTCTTCAAGTGGAAGTAATTTTTTTGTATAGATACACTATCCAGTGTCTACGTTCTGTAACTGAGTCGAGAACTTCGCGCATCGAGAAAACGTGGAACACAAAATCCCAACGTTTCTTGACCTGAAAAAATAAACTGTGTCTGTATCTCAATGTGAGAAACAACTCTTTTGATTTGGGTACATAATGTTAAATCTAGAGAACAAAGCATTTAGTTATTAGTTTAACTTAGAGCGCCCGAATGGGGCCAGTAAGTTAGTTGTAAGATATTGATAAGTAGGCTAGTTTTTATGAATTTTTTGTATAGCTTTAAGATAGTTTTAAGATGAATGAAAAATAAAAGTGAATTAAAAAAAAAAAAAAAACAGAACAAAGGACAATAACCGCCGTAATGCAATAAATAAATACGTATGTAAGTATATACAGGGTTTCCCGGACCTGAGTGGAAGTGTTTTAGGGTCTGGTTATTGGGGTTATTCCAAGGAAAAAAGGAAAAAATTGTGTGGAGGAAAGTTGTATCTCCCCTCCCTGACGCAGGGGGGCAATTTCTGAAACATTGACACTATATGCAAAAAAAAATATTGAAATTTAACGAAAACATATCTAACAAAGTGCTATAGTTTTTTTTGAAAGCTAATACTCCATTCTTGCATTTGGTTTTCAAATCAAGTTGTTTAAACGAATAGTTTTTGAGAAATTAAATTTCAAACTCAAAATTATAAAAAAGAAAAATGGAATTTTTTTTTCTTAAGTCGATATTTTTCAAAATTTTACGTGATTAAGTGCTTTTTTTGTGTTCAATATTCAATGCCCTCATTATTTTTTAGTCCATTACCGAAACCCAAATGCAAAAATCTTTCTTAGTTTTTGAGAAATTTAGAAAAAACAAAAGGTACTTTTACCAAATAAGCCCGAAAAAAGGGTAATAATTCCGGTTCGATACTTTTGGTCTAGTTTCAATTTTTTAAGCTTTCAGAAGCATATTTCACTTAAGTGAAACTCTAGAATCTGAAGTATACCACACTTTATTGAAACTGACACTGAGCACAAAAAAGAAAGATTGTTAATTTCACTTAATTTAACTACGGTTTGTTACTTTTAGTGTAGTTCAATTTACACATGCTTCAGAAGTAATAAGGGCTCTCGAGTGCACCTCACTTAAGTGAACTTAAGTGAAAATGAAAAATCTTAGGTAAACCACACTTAAGGAAAACTGACGATACTGAAGCACAAAATGGACAAAATTACTTACTTCGCCTAAGTGAATTATAGGTATGTTCGCTCCTATTTAGGGTCTGTTATCGTATCTACTTTCATTTAATTTTGCTTCTGAAGTGAGGAGAGTTCTCAAGCGCACCTCACTTAAGTGGAACTAAAGAAGAAAATGATATAATATAGTTCTATATTTGTTTTTAACGCTTGCATTTATATTGCCAAACTACCCTCTTGCAAAATCCAAAAAGATTTGAAGTGTTATTTTGTTTTGAAATAATACAAATTCCAAATACAAAATATTTACCATTTCTCTACTTTTAATCACTTTAATTTACTTCTCACATACGTTTTACTTGCCGAGTGAATTTTGGCAGGTAAATCGAGAAATAATCTCGACTTTTTTCTTATAGCCTTTTCACACCGAATCAAAATCTAGATTTCGAGCCAAAAGCCCAAAATCCCATCAAAATAATCTAGATTTCCCATACATTTTAAAATTTCGTAATGTAGTAGATTACAACAAAATCTTATCAAAATCTAAGTGGCCACAATCAGACTTAATGGCCAAATCACAATCTCGCGTTCGGTCGGTCGCACTTTGACGGGCTTTTTACCGACTTTACGATAATCTGTGTCATAAAGCGTGACCCTTAAATTTGCAAAACGGAATGTAGCTTCAAGCATCGGTCGTTGACAAATTACGAATATTACAGAATAACAGCCTTATTCATAAACGCATCATAGCAAGTGTATAGCGCTATCTACTCGTTATAATGCCTCTGAACGCGAAAACCTTATTCATAAAACTTATTCAACGTAACAAAGGCTCCTAATAAGCTAAACGCGTTTGGAGGTTGAATAGTGGCAATATAAGGATATATAAGTATCGAAATGTCACTAATGTACTCACAATAGTGAAATATTCAGATATGTATGCCTATACACACATGCATAACCTATTCTTCCCAATAAAAACTGCGAGTGAAAAGGATAATGAAATAAAACAACAAAACATTTTCTTATCTCAAACATTTTTATTTAATTTATGCACATATGCATACCTACTATAAACAATAACAACGAAAACTATATTATATAAAAAAAAAACTGAAAAGAATCCAACCGGAATGGAGCTGTGGCAGCCGCCGACGTCGTAGCAGGAAAAATGGGGGTTGATTTGTTTTTCCTTTTAATAAAAATTCACTGAGTAAACGAAATATTAAATATAGCTTAATTATTAATTAATTATTACTAAAAAGGATACAAGAAAACTTCAAAATTATAATTATTAACACTGAAATTGAAAAGACCCGAACTGGCAGTATTATTCTTTTATTCATTTTTCACAAACAGCTGATATTTGCTTAGAGATATGCAAGTAAAATGTAATAGATTTTCCCTTTTTGGTACTTTATTTGACACAAGCGTTGTATAACTATAATGGGTAGGAAAATGTTTTATGAATAAGAATTGGTGTAACACTGAATAGTGGCTATATAAGTCCTTATTCAGTGTATAACTATTCATCTGTTTAGTGGAATCTAATGAATAAGGCTGTAAAAGTTCTGTTTTCTAAAATTAACACTGAAAATTTCAATTTTTTTAAATTTGAATCCACTGATTTCGGCTGAATAACTGCGAAAGAAGCACGATGGTTATATAAGCATATACATCGCTACTATCACATACTTGAACCATAATTAATTCGCCAAAATCGGCGGGTTAAAATTGCTAAAGCACGGATGTACAACTGACCCTTAGAAAATCCAGCTAAAACGACTGGACTGGCAGAGACAGTTCTTGCAAAAACTAAAACTCATCACACATAAATCTGAATTTTTCTGCCCGTTTGACATTGTGTGAGGTACAAAATTCACCATACTTAGGGCCAGTTTGTCCACAGTGGGTTAAATTAGATTATCACTGATTCTGTTAAACCCATAGTTACGGATCTGTGATAATCAGAGAGTGTTTGTTTACTCAATTTTCAGTATGATTAATAAATCATAGTTTTTCGAATAATTTTCCATTTTACAGTCTATCTGTCAAATCGAAGTGTTTATTTTTTTCTTGCAGTATGGACGATGCTTGGTTTATTCATGTTCTTTTATGGTAGGAGTTTTATAGATTTTGTTTCTTTTTTCTGTATCACGCTTTGGGAATAACCAATGGTGAAAAACTAAATTCCAGGAAATCTTGCATTAAATCGTGCTAATCAAACAGTATCGGCGAATTAGTGATTTCTCTAATTAAGTGCTCAAACCATGGATTCTCTGTTTAAAAATTTGCTGAACTAACGCACTCAATGATAGTCAACTGGAATAATCATTGATTTAAGCAAGAACCGAAACCAAGAGGTATGAAGGGAAAATTCCCTTATCGAGTTCTGAATTTCCTACAAGCAACAACCATAACAACCACAGACAAAGTACAAACAAAGAGCACGAAGAATATTTTTCCTTCCAAGCCACATTTATTTGGAATCTATACAAATATTTACAAAAACACACTAGCAATGATTAAACAAATTACAATTGCATTTAGTTTGTATTGTTGGCTGAAAATGTGCTTAAGTTTCCCCAACAAAACGAATTAAAACAAGAAAAAATAAGTGCCGAAATAGATAAAATCCCCATCCGAGCTCATTTTGTTTAAGGATCCAAGCAGTATCGACAAAGTTCGGTCAGTGAATTTGCTATCAAACCCCTTAACAAAACAGACCAAATGAGTGAAGTCACCATACATTTCAATTGGAAAACTTTTATTGATAGTTCAAAATTCTTTTGCTTTCGAAGAACGCAAACCAATGCCCATGTTCTATAAGTCCCCTTTCGCACGAAGAAACAAGTTGCTGGAGATTTTTTTGACATTTTATTTTAATCTCTTTAAAACTCTCTTGTACCTTTCATACGAGGCAACAAATCTCCAGGCAATTTTTGAAATTTCCTTTGAAAGTCTATTGGTTGAACACACCTAAACCTAGATGTGAAAGAAAATGTCAAAAAATCTCCTCAAATCCACGACCAGGGAGATTCTGTTCGCCCCTCTTTCCTCCTGCCCTTCTCACCATGGAACTAAAAGTTGCCTGCAACTCAGTTTCCTCGTGTGAAAGGGCACTAACCCTGCATCGAAAATATTCGTCGAGAAGCTTTTAAAAATGGATCGAAACTCATGTGTTTTGTTTCAGATTTCAACATTACAGAACCTGGCACAGTGTACATTAACACTTTCTCCGGAACTTAAATTTATTCAAGCAATCGAACATGCCCAAGAAAGAGAACAGTGCAAACAGCTGTCAAAATCATACATAGGTCAAAGAAGAAGAAGTAAAGGAACTGGCATATCGTGGAAACAGTGAAGCATTTTTCAAAATAGTGTGAGTTACACAAACACAATTGCATTGCCCCAGGGTCGCAGTGCAGTTACCCGGCTGAAGGCGACTTATCAGGTATATAGGAAGTCAATGGATTGAATATTCGTACGGTTACGCAACGAAAAAAACAAGATTAATGAAGGGGGATGACCAGTTTTGACCTACATAAAAATTGTTGGCAAATTGTTCCTATACGAAAGTCTAAAACTAAATGCAAGCAGGAAGAAAAATTGTATGCGAATATTAAAGCCACCAATCCCGGAAATCCCGGGATTGAAGCATTATAATCCCGGGATTTTCGGGATGCAAAAATGGCTCGGGATCCCGGGATTCGGGATCCCGGGATTGCATTCTCTAAATAGGAGCTTAAAAAGGGTGCCCTTTGAATTCTATGGACTATTATATAATGCTTATTTGATTGCAAGAAATGATTATGAGAAGCTTCTTTGGATAGGGACAAAATTGTTAGTTGGGTGCTTTGCTCCCAGATGATGGCAAAGAGTATTTCAACTAATACGAGCATATCCAGACTAAGCACTATTAAAGGAATCTGATGATCGAGGTGGCTCTCGTGAAAAAGCTATAGCTCCAGCCTATATACTTGGTTGTAACACACACAAGTTGTTGTTGTTAATTCAAAATTATTCAACAAAAATTCTTGTATTTAAGTTTTTTCGGACTATTTCTATCTCATATAGTCCTGATTTTAGATTGAGTGGTCTTACCTTCACGGTCAGGGCCCCCCCTTTCTCCCAACAATAACAAAATAGAAAAAAGCATTAATAATTTCAATGTATTTATATTTTTATTATTTATTATTTATTATTTTACAAACAAGACTTAAAAATACTTAGTTAAAAAGAAAGTTTTTTTTTGCCGGAGTCGTCTTTAAGCCTGGCTGCTATTGCATTAAGAAGTAAAGCATAGATATGGCTCTAGGCATCTGAAAGGGGAACAGAAACAATATATTAAAAAAAAAAATTGATGTATGTATGTATCTAATTATTGAAATTATAAACGTTAACCTTGATTTGTGCATGATTTAGCGATTAAGAACATTTGCTTTCAAAATATACTCGTTGTGAATCTTAAGCTAGAACTATAATGCTCGGAGGGGCACTTAAGTGGTCGGAAGAAAACAAGCGAATACACGGAAAGCATATGACGGTGACTATAATTGCGGAGTGAAGCGTTTCGTCAAGTTTCGTTCAACTTTGGTTACGGAAGTGAGGTGCGCTCCGGAGCGCACCTCACTTAAGTAAAACTGACATTTGGTGAAATAGGAGTGCCAAAAAGAGATAGATAGTAAATACATTATGTGTGTGTTCCCCTTTTTTCGGTACGGAAAGCTACTTTTCATTGGTTTTTAAATAAATAAATAAATAATAATAATCCCACGCCTCTATCCCCCCCAGATCCCGCACGCGCTGGGGTCCATTTACACCGACAGCAATTTCGATTGCAAGTCATATCGGTACTTAATACATTAAAATTATTTTAAATAGAAAATAGGGATAGATAGTAAATATGTTATACTGATGCCAGAATAACACAATAACTTCTTTTAAATGCGATACGAATCCAGAGAGAAAAAAGGTTGGGTCAGCTTAATGCAAGCAGTGAAAAAAGTTAAAAAATACAAAAAAATTAAGAAAAGGAAAAAAAAGAATGAGAAAATAAAAATAAATTTAAATTTAAAATAGGATCATGCAAAAGCAGATCTCTAGTAAAAAGTCAAATGAAAAATAGTAAAAAATTGAAATGGAATAGCATGCTAGGGCATTTGTTCAGTTCGTTGAGTTTGTAGTTTCAGTTTCTCTATGTAGTAGTTAGTTAAATTTTTTATAGCTTTACTAAATAATTTCAACTAATTATAGGAGGAACAATAAAGAAGTTTTTTCTATGTGATCTTGCTATGATTATAGTCAAAAATATTTGAATAAGAATTTACTTCCCTCAACATTCTAGTAACTGGTTCATTCTTGCCATAATCAGTTCTGTGAGGTGCTTGATGGAATTGGGGTACTGATCTAAGAGAATGTGAGTTGGTGTTAGTACTCATTATCTCAAGGAGGGCAGAAGAATCAGTAACACCAGAAAATTTGATGGACAAAAATCACATCAGCTACTTCGACATAAGCCTCAGTGCCCTTCCGACTATTATAGTTCTACCTTTAGCCTCATTAAACTTTTTTAATTTTAAATGTTTCCCATTTTGAGAACAGGTGACGTTCTTTCGGTATGTTGAGGTCAATTTATTTGTAAAAGGTTTATGATTTGATTTTACAAAAATGAAATGAAATAAAAGAGTTGAGAGTTATAGAATCGAGTCTTACCCAACCTGCAGCTCTTGCTTGTGATATTGTCGACCATGGCCGTAGCCCAAGATGACGTATTGCTTCTTTGAGGTCTTATTTTGAAATATATTGCAGACTTCTGTATGTAACAGCAGCTTCAGCTAAAAGTTTGACACTAGTTTGTAAAAGAATAGGCCATTAAAAACTTGAAAAATATTCGGTTCATCAAACTTACCCTGATAGGCGGGATAGTTTTTGACGATACCAAAAATGCACCTTAAGCTCGATCTCATTTTTTGTTATACATGCCATTGAAGTTTAAAAAAAGAGGAGGTGGAGAAGAAAGCTACAATTTATATTAATCAATTCAGATGGACGTACGGACAATGAAAGAATTTAGAGAAAGAAGACAAAAGCTGGAAAACTGAAAAGACATACTCACTTACCTTTGCCACTACCCGGACACTGGATTAAATTGATTTTCTTAAAGCCTAATGACCAATTCTATCCAAGCTTAAACAACTAACAACAAAGCCTCCATGTAATCTTATATGTACCTTGATCTTACTCAAATTTATCTTTCAATAGAACATCCCACCATTACATCGTCCCGCCAAGATAGAGGTTCGCTAGGAACAGAAGAGTTTGCCTGATGTCATCGGCATTGCTTGGCCATCCCTCCCATATGTCAGAGACATATCCTTCGCTATCTTCCTTGGCCTACATGGCCCTTCACACACCAATTGCTATGTTTTAGCACTGCATCTTCAAGATGTAAAAATTCATATGCTTTTCGAAAGAATATATAAATTCAAAGGCTTGGATCTTTCGGAACACGCTAATATGAAATACTTTAATAATCCAATCCTTAAAGTTAAACAATTAACACAAAATTTATCAAAAAATATAAAAGAAATATTCAAGAAAGAAATAATAAAAAAAATAAACCAATTTCTGCTTTTAAAGACTGTGGGCGGTATTCATCCAGCACTCATAAACGGCTTTTAAGTTTATGATGCTCTTAACTCAAATAATTTTGTGCTATTCATCAACCACTCATAGCTCTTTTTCTAAGTCCGAAAATGAGAACAACTCTCCCTTCACCAGACACCACCAAACTTGGGAAATCAAACTGTTTTAGAAAATAACCCTACTTTGTCAGTACTTCTTGGATCTGAAGCATATCCATTCATAAATTCTTTGTGACTCCAGTGATTTTATTTTATTTCCACTTATTTTCTTCTAGTTTAGTTTTGTAAGTCCCGGGAGCGCACCTCACTTCCGTAACCAAGGTTGAACGAAACTTGACGAAACGCTCCACTTCGCAATTATAGTCGCGTCGTATGCTTAAGGCTCGTCGTATGCTATAGGCTCAATGATAGGAAAATCCCTATGCACACCTCCGCGTGGTAGAGGGCGGGTAACGCTAACGTGCAGGGGGACCGAATGGATGCCGGGATAAGCAGACAACCCAGCGATGCTGGTCAGGGCACAAACTTGTCCTCGGGATGGTTAAAAGCCCCCTTAAGGCGGATGAACTGCAGGTGGCGGTCAACGGCATGATAGTCTGGTGGCGGAGGAGCTTTTTTTGGTAAAAGGCCAACGGCAGCAGCAGGTAGCGTCTGTAACCCATATTGGGCGGCTACAAAAGGGGTCTGTTTTCCCATAGTGGGCGGCCTCGAGCAGTTATGTGTTTGACCATACAAAAGGCGGGTGTGCCTGTCAAATCTGAGCTTATGTATGTTATTAATCATATCTCGGAAAACACCATGGTGGAAGGATATATGCAAATACCTACATGAATTATGACAACAAATGGAAATGAGTCCCCAAGAGGTAATCTTTTTATAGAAAATCCTTGTGTAGCTTCGGTTGCAGTAAACCGCACATCGGATTTGGGGGTGCGGCATCCTTCATGTACGAGCGTCAATCAAGACGCCATAATAATAAATGAATCGTTGACAAATAGAAGAAGTCTTTCAAGAAGCGCAAATGTTACTTTTGGCTACCGCATACGTACGAAAATCGGAGCATGGAACGTTCGATCCTTGTACAGCGTTGGTAGATATGAGCAGGTTGAGCGTGAAATGCTTCGCCTAAAGATCAGTATCCTGGGCATAAGCGAAACTAAGTGGAGAGGAAGAGCTGAATACAGATCAGACACTGGACAGACGAGAATGCTGTATTCCTGGGAAGATGAAAGAGAGGGTGGCCAAAGACTGCATGGTGTCGGAATTATGTTGAACGAAGAAGCGAGGCGTAGTTTGATCTCATGGGCGCCCATTTCTGCGAGATTAATGACAGCAAGGTTTCGTTCAAAAATTCGTAACGTCACAATAATTCAGTGCTACGCCCCCACAAATGAAGCGACCGAGGAAGACAAAACCGCGTTCTATACTCATCTTAACTCGGTTTACAGTAGTGTTCCGAGAGCCGACATCATAGTCGTTATGGGAGACCTTAATGCCCAAGTCGGTTCAGACAATTACGGACTGGAACGCGTGATGGGAAGAAATGGCGTGGGGTCACGGAATGAAAATGGTGACTTGCTTGTCGACTTTTGTAACGCGAATCGTCTTGTGATAGGTGGGACTGTATTTAAGCATAAGACGTGCAACAAAATTACCTGGGTGCATCCGGATGGTCAAACCGAAAACCAAATTGATCATATCATGATTCAGCAGCGATGGAGGAAGTCTATGTGTGATGTCCGGAGTATAAGAAATGCCGATGTGGGAAGCGACCACCATTTGGTTCTGATGAGTCTCAAACTACGAACCGCTGCCGTACAAAAACCAGCGCAGGATGCAGCAAGGAGCTCAAAATTCATTACTAATGCTTTAAATGACCCCAACATATGTCGAAACTATGTCACCACCCTTAACGACAGAGCCTCGTCATTAAACGGAATCCAGAATTCAACAATTGATGAGATGTGGGGTGAAATTAAAAGTGTTTTTATGGAGGCTGGATCCGAAACTGTACCCAAGCGAACGAGACGTAGAGACTCTTGGATATCCCAAGACACCTGGGATAAGATCGAACTTCGCAAATCGTTGAAAATCCAAATAAATGCCGAGGCAGATGTTCAACGAAAGGCTGACTTCAGAATCGGAAATCCTAACATCAATAAATCTCCTCAAAAACAACAAGGCAGCAGGACTGGACGGAATACCAGCTGAATTCCTGATACTGATACAAAGCATTTGGGAAAATGAAAGCTATCCCAAGGACTGAAAGGATGGTGTGATTGTTACGTTGCCAAAGAAAGGTGACTTAAAGAATTGCAACAATTGGCGTGGTATCACCGTTTTGTCCGTTTTCCCAAAACTAATGGCAACCATCATTCTCGAGCGAATAAAGAATAGAATCGAGTCTACAATCAAGAGGCATCAAGCTGGCTTCCGCAGTGGTCGATCGTGTGTCGACCATATCAACACCCTGCGTATCGTCCTCGAGCAGTCGATGGAATTTCAATCACCGCTTTACCTCATGTTTGTGGATTTTGAGAAAGCCTTTGATCGAGTTAGCCGAGAATGTATATGGAGATCGTTGCTTGGTAGAGGAATTCCACCAAAAATAGTTGCCATTATAAAAGAGTCCTACAACAACGCAAGGTGTTTTGTTTTCCACAATGGGCAGCTATCCGACTCCTTCGTAGTGCAACAGGGTGTGAGACAAGGGGATGTTCTATCGCCAATTCTCTTCCTGCTGGCGATTGACGACGTATTGACGGCCAGTGTTGGTACAGCTGAGCGACAGGGCATTCAATGGAGACCGTTCGAAAGGCTCAGTCATTTAGACAATGCCGATGACATATGTCTACTGGCAAATAACATCAGTGGGCTGAACGGGATGTGCCAAACACTGCAAGTGAAGGGAGAGTCGAGTGGTCTAAGAATTAAAAGCAAAAAGACAAAAATAATGCTCACAGGCCGCTCCACACAGCAGCGTATTATTCTACAGGAGACGCCAGTTGAAGTAGTGGAACAATTTAACTACCTTGGCAGTATTGTTTCTGCAAACGGTGGTACGGATTTGGACGTTTAAAGTAGAATAAATATAGCTCGTGCTGCCTTCGGTACTCTGTCCCCAATTTGGAAATCCAGTCAAATCTCCTTACGCACTAAGTTGAGATTCTTCGAATCCAATGTCAAATCCGTGCTGTTATATGCTTGTGAAACCTGGAAAGTCACGTCTACCATTTCGAAGAAATTGCAGGCTTTTGTGAATCGCTGTCCTCACCACATCCTAAAGATTCGCTGGCCACAAATAATATCAAATGAGGAATTGTGGCGCAGGACAAGTCAAGAGCGGCTGGACGTCGACATAAGAAAGCGTAAATGGCGTTGGATTGGTCACACACTGAGGAAACCAAACGATGAAATTGCAAAGCAGTCCTTTGAATGGAATCCTCAGGGTGCACGGCGGGTTGGAAGACCAAGAACAACATGGAAATCAACTGTCTTAGCGGAAGCAGAATCCCAGAGAATGACGTGGCCACAGCTAAAGTACCTTGCAGCAGACCGTGAAGGATGGAGACGTTTTGTTGACGCCCTATGCCCCAGCCGGGGTTTCAGGACACGATGATGATGCTTTCCATGTATTCGCTTGTTTTCTTCCGACCATTTAAGTGCCCCTCCGAGCATTTTAGTTCTAGCTTTATTTTGTTTTATATAGATACATCTTCTCACTTAATTTTTAGTTTCCCGTGGTTTCCTGCGTTTGCGGATCCAAAATGGACACCTTTGCTTGAAGGGGAGATAGACGTCAAACGTTGCAACGCGTGGGTTTGTATAAGCTGTTTTTAATGAAGAAAAGCTAGATCAAAACAGAGCAGATATGTGTGAAAACTGTCAAAACAAGAAAGAGCTGAAAAATGCAGCTTTGTATTGACGGAATTGACAATTGCCTATTGACTGTACAATTTAAAAATGTTTTAACTGTAATTTTCAATTCAACTTTATTATGAATACAAACTTCTTATATTCTTTTATGCCTTTTTCTTCATGTTAAGTCCAAAAATATAAGAAAAGTACTTCTGTGATAAATTTTAGCTAATTATTATCCCAAACAAACAAATCAGCTGGTACTTTGACTTTTCTCGCTCACTTCCTCCACCTCAAATTAGGTGCAGGAATATTGATCGAAACTGTTCTGAAAAACTTCATGGGACACAAAGTGATAGAATGTAGAACAGTTCGGGGCAAGGTTTTTACTCATGGAATATACCATTCCTTACTTTCCTGCTTTTTTCTGTAATTTCCTGTTAGCAACAGATTCACTAAACACACCTATTATTTGCCAATTTTCTTTCAAGTTCTCACAACACAATGGGAAAAAAAAGCACCTTGACCGCGTGACTTTTAAAAACAAAGTTAAACAAAAATTGAAAACAAAAATCCCTGAAGACAAAAGGAAATATGGCATGTGTGTGTGCGACACTCATTTTTGTGTGTCATTCACGTTTGTGCTCTCATCGCGAACAGTTATACAGCGGAAGAATTTTATTTTATTTTGAATTTAAATCCACCCCAAATAATAAAAAAGGTCAAAAGTTCAGGTACACCTGCGGGCTACCTGATTTTACTGCCCACAAGCAAAAATAAAAAAGGGATTACCCCAGCGATTAATTTGAAGATTAATGAGGATTAAGTGTGTTAACAGTGTTTTCTTAAAATAGTGTTGTGCGTGTTTAAATCCGTGTTAATAAAACAATAAAAATAAACCAAAAGGTTAATCCAGCAATGGAACCTTTAAGTCCGGATGCGGCAATCGCTTCATTTGAAGCATTGGTTAAGCGGATCGTCAAGGACCTTGGACCTAAATATTGTGCCAGATTAGAAATGTCTTTCAATAGCATTGTCCAGCCCAATAAAGTCATTGAAGACATCAAAACGACAAAAATATGGATACCAAAGCGATGGAAACTGACGACGAGTCTTCAACCGCCAGCATTTTGGAGGAGTCATCCACCGAAGAGGATCTTAGTGAGATCACCAGTTCGGAAGAGGACGCCAGCGATTCTCCCTTCCCTGGCCAGAAGAGACCAATCAAGGCCTCCAAAAAGAAGAATGGAATAAAGCGCATCCAACTTGATTCCTCAAAGAATCCGCCTAAAGCTCCTATGCTTGTCCAAACTGAAGCCGAAAAGACACTGTCACCAGCATCAACATTAGCAGCCACCAAGCCCACCCCAGCCCAGCCTCCAAAGACATCCAAGGACTTAACTTTAAACATCCAAGGACATTACAGTGAACCCAATCAAGGCCCCAGGAATGCCACCAGCATCAACATCAGTAGCCACCAAACCCACCCCAGCCCAACCTTCAAAGACAGCCAAGGACAATACCATGAACCCAACGAAGGCCCCAGGAATGCCACCAATTTTCTGCTTTTCCGGGAACATTGCTGAAATCAGCAGATTCTGCAAAAGCAAGGACTTGAGTGTGACATTCAAAAACCGGAACACAAAGACGACCATAATTACCGCTGGAAACAGAGAAGCCTTTGACACCATCAAATACTTTCTGAAATCGAGGAAGATCCAATACAACTCCTTCACACCACGGGAGGGTAGGATGAATTTACTTCTACTAAAAGAAATCCATCACTCTTATGCTGCCATCGAAGTTGAGGATGAGCTACGGATAGAAGGACTTGCAGTCATCAAGGTATCCCATTTCAAAGCTAAGAAGGCGCAAGGGAAAAGCTACAACAACTTTGTGGTAGAGCTTTCGAAGTCATGTGACATCAACGAAGTCTACACAAAGACGTTAGTCATGAACCAGAGGGTATACTGGGAGCGCCTAAAGTTCAACGATATCGTCCAGTGCCGAAATTGCCAGCGTTTCGGACACGTTGCCACCAACTGCGGACGCCAGTACGTGTGCGTCAAGTGCAAAGAGGACCACGAGCCTGGACAATGCCAACGGAAGGAGAACACTGGACTGGATGTATGGTGTGCCAATTGCCAAAAGGAAGGTCACCCAGCCAGCTTCAAGGGTTTCCAACCCTTAAAGCCAGACTCACTGAAAGGAACACACTGTCAGCAGAAAAAAAGGCTCAGCAGGAATTTGCTGCCAAATCAGCATGCTTGGTAACCCGCCCCGCAGTCAGCTTTGCAGCAATGGTGAAAGGCGCTGGATCATCACAGAAACCAGCAAACTCCACGAATCAACAGCAACAACAGAAAATGACACCAGCAAAAGTAATCACATCCCGGACAGCAACACCAAAGAGTAAATCAACCAAACCTACGTCAGCCCCACCAACGAACTTAAACACCGAAGTCCAAAGGATTTTTGGATCCGACCTACTCACAGTCATGGGAAAAGCTCGGAGTGCAGTTCCACCGAACTATGCTCAACTTAGCGAAGGCGAGAAGTCCGTGGCACTGGCCACTTTCCTGTTCCAAATATGCAATTGAAGATGCTCCGCATCCTGACGTACAATGTGAATTCATTGTACGGCCTAGAGAAGAGGACGACATTCAACTTGTGGATGAAGAATAACAGCCCGGACATTGCACTCATCAGTGAGACCAACGTCACCAGACGCAACAACATTGACATGGTCGGCTTCAAAACCTTTCGGAAGGACAAGGATGAGGGCCGCAGAGGAACGGCTATCTACGTACACGATACGATACTGCTGTCACCAACGAAGGAAAGGCTATTGCTGACTGGCTGGATACCAACAGCGATCAGCACTCATTGGTTGTTATTTCACAACCCAAACCAACTTTCCCCAGAACACCATCAACATTAGATTTCTTCATTTCTTCATCTAATTTTGTTCATATTCTTCCAGAAATCAGCAACTTCACCTGCACAATAGTACCCAGTGACTCGGACCATGAAGCTGTCCAACTAAGCATCAAACTCCAGCAACCCATCTTCCTAGTGACAGAACCAGTAGAAAACTACATCAACTACAGGAGACTGGATGTACACAGGCTACAAAGAGACGTTGAAGACACCGTAATGGTGCTACCCGAAAACAGGAATCTGGACAATATTGAAATTGACACAGCCATTGACTATCTAGAACTGGCTGTTGCAAACGCATTGGATAACCAAAAGCAGCCAAAGACGTCAAAAGACAGATATCAGCACCTTCCCCAGTATATCCAAAACCTATATGCCCACAAGCAACGACTTAGGAAACGTCTTCAAAGGATCCACCAGCGAGAACTCAACACAGATAACAGCAACTACCAGACAGTGTGGAGTGAACTTCAGTGTGTCAAGATTGTGTTCCGGAATTCCATCCAACACCACATTAACAACCAGTTACAGAAGAGACTGCAGTCAATCAAACCTGGACCTGACGCCTTCAAGAATATCAACAGACTAATCGGCCAAAAATCACCAATGCCTGAGACGATCATCACCAACAATGGAGAAGCAACAACGATAAAGTTGAGGCCTTCGCTTCCCACTTCGAAGGAAGCTTCATACCAAGTCCATCAGATGATCCGGTCTTTCTTGGCGAAATTGAGACATCCATCCAGCAGACAATTATGCCCACCTTGGACAGAGCAATGTTAAGCGACACCAATCCTGCAAGTGATCCAGTCGACAGCCCAAACTTGAGCACCCCAGAGGAGATAGCTGAGATAATTCACAATTCCAAACCAAAGAAGTCAGCTGGACCAGATGGGGTATCCAGCTTTGTTCTAAAAAGGCTTCCACAAACGGTGATGGTGTTGTTAGCCATCATATTCAACAACTGCATCAACAACAGTTACTTTCCCCAGAAGTGGAAAACCGCTAAAATCGTGGCAATTCCCAAGAAAGGTGAAAGGAACATGATCACCAACTACAGGCCGATATCCCTCCTCAGCAATCTAAGTAAGCTCTTGGAAGAGCTGATACTCAGGAAGCTGAAGAAATTCTGCAGTGAAAACAACATCATCCCAGACATGCAGATCGGTTTCCGGGAAAAACATTCCACCCTGCATCCACTCCTGAAGTTTCGTCACGACATCACCACAGCCTTAAACAGCAATCAAGTTACTGTCGGATGCTTCCTGGATGTCGAGAAAGCATTCGACAGTGTATGGATTGAAGCCCTTATCCATAAACTCCACATACTAGGCTTTCCCTTAGCGCTAATCAAAATTATATTTTCTTTTCTTTCTTCCAGGAACTTTTTCGTGCAACTGGAAACCTGCAAATCGACAGTGAAGAGCATCAGGGCTGGAGTTGCCCAAGGGTCGAAACTTGGACCACTTCTTTACAACATCATGACCTCTGACCAACCAATTTCAAGTGAATGTGAGAACCTTCTCTTTGCTGATGACTCACTTACATATTGCTCATCATTTTCTTCATTGATAGCTGTCAGAGAAGTTGAGGCACATATTCGCAAACTTTTCCAATTTTACACCACATGGGGTATCCGGATCAACTCATCCAAATCGGAGCTTGCCTGCTTCAGAAAACCAGGGGGCAGATGTGGTCGCTCAGCTGGAAGCTGTAGAAACATCACCCTAGCACTCCCAGACGGAACTAGATTAGCAGCCAAACGTAGCGCCAAATACCTAGGCATCAACTTCAACGAGCTGCTGAGATTCAACCCACATTCACGGACTGTTCTCAAAAAAGCCAATTTTGCTTTCCACCGCCTCTACCCGCTGATGAAAAGAAAACTGGGCTAAGCCAACAGACAAAAAATTTAATCTATAAGCAACTCCTGAGACCAGTCATCAGTTATAGCTTCCCAGTTTGGTTCACCATTTCCAAAACGGCTATGAAGGAACTACAAGTATTCGAGAGGAAAATCCTGAGGATCTGCACTGGGCTGTACTTCGATCGTCAACGGTGTAAGCATTTCAAGAACGATCAACTCTACTATGAGGCTAAGGTAGTCCCCCTGGACAAGAATTTATTGCTGTCTGCCGACAAGCTGGTTAGAAACATCGCCAACCACCCTAATCAACTGATAAGAAGGATGACAAACCAACAACAGCTGCGTTTTATTATCTCTGGGTCTGGGTCAAGGTTATCTTTTAACATGTATTACAAAAACAACATGGGATCTAGGTTTCTATCGAGGTTAATTTCAATAACCCAGATAGAGGTTTTCACTCTGGCCGGCAGAGGGCTATTTACCATTGTGAATGGATGTCAGCGATTTGTCAGCAGTACTAGGAATAAAGAGGAAAAGAGACAAGTGCTTGCATGAAAAACAAATAAACATAAGAAAAAAAGAGACTGATATACAGCACTGCTTTTGCACTAACCCACATCGTTTTATTTTCACGAGGTGAACCATATGGGTTATGAGCGATAATAAAACGCGGCTAACGACATCCAGCACCAAGGAACATAAGCGCTATGGAAATCCTGGATCTACCACCGAAATCATGCAAGAAAATTTCAATCAAAATATCTACCAAAAGATATATGCCTAGCCTATCCTCGAAACTTTGCAAGAAAGTTTCAAGTCAATTAAAAAAAAAAGCAAAAACAAAACCTACCCTCAATAAGAAAATATAGCAACGACCTACACACGTTTGTCTTTTCACACTCACATACAAGAAAATCTCTGCAAATAATAATTTTTCTACTCGTTGCCAGGGTTGTCAGGTTTAATAAAGCGGAATCGCCAAAGGTAAAATATAAATTGCCAAAAAATCGCCAAATTTAAAATTTTCCACTTTATAAATGACCAAATTCAAAAATCACAAAAATGTTATAAAATCATTTGAGTGATGGGAAAGAATCGATGTTCAGTTTTGAGTGCGATGAGTTTTAGTATTTTGATGCCTAAATTTTAGCAGACCAATAAAAAAGATGCGAGGTTTACCCAGCGGCTCCATTGGCAATATTTAATTAATTAAATCGTAGAATATGACAACGCATATGACAAAATATAGTGAATTAAAATTAAATTTTATTAAAAACAGGGGATTTAAACAGTATTTGACTGCATTTGCAGTCAAATATTTCTATACACACATTTTTCAATTGAAATTGCCTGGCAATGAAAATGCCCACCCAAGCAAATAATTTCCATTCCTATTCCAATTGCAATTGTCTCAAAAATTGCCAATGGAGCCACAGCGTTAAGTGAAGATCATAAAAAAAAGAAACAATGTCGTCTTCGTTTAAAAGGTAAAACTACTCACAATTTATTTAAATATACTTTTGAAATTAGGTTGAAAAGAATTTTTTGAAGCTGAAGTCACGTTCCGCAAATTTTGAAATAAAGTTCCTGGGCATATATTTCAATGTTTTAGTAAATACCTTGCAAAATGAGACCTCTTGGATTAAAAAATTAATTGCATTCTCATTTACTTTAATATATTTTCTGTACTCCGTGAGTTTTACCTTTTGACCGAAGATATTACGACTTTGATTAAAAAAATTTAAATCGCCAAAACCTAAAAATATCGCCTTTTTTAAGGTACATCGCCAAACCGATTTTCGTGTCGCCAAATCAAATTTCATATCGCCTGTTTGGCGACAAATCGCCACATCTGATAACCCTGCTCGTTGCTACGAAGGAGACACCAACGACGGGTGACGACGACGCAAGCAGAAGCGACACGAATAGCTCCAACAACCAACGATGAAGCAGTACCCTTCTACTCTGACTGAGGGTCAGCACATTATCGTGGCTAAACACCAACTCTACCCCCCACTCTTAATAAATATACCGCCACTGGACAACCGGGATTGAACAACCCGAGGACGACAAAGTCAAGCCGACTTTTATGTTAAGTTTTTACATATATTATAAATCTAATTTGTATTTTATATTGAATCAATGTATAGCGTTAGGCCCCTTATGTGCCAACAAAATCTTATTATTTGTCAATGTATTTTATAGTTATAAATTATCTTTTAAGCCAATTGTAAATAGAAATGTTCAATAAAACAAAAATTGAAAAAAACAAAACTCATTTTTGTAAGGATCCAAGAAGTACCGACAAACTGTTTCAGCGCATTTGCTTGAAGGGTTACTTCAAAGCACAGTACACATGCTAAAGGTAATATCATTAGCATGCGCAAGATAATACCTTAGATATGTGTACTGTGACTTCAAAAGTTCTCGGATAAGTTTTCGAAGAGAGCGCTCATAATTTTATGAGTGGTCGGGACCCCTCATAGCTTTTATAGGCGCTCAAAATATTCACTATTATTGCTTGGTGAATAGGCTTATGAAGCTCTTTAGTTATGTGCATTCAGTGAATACCGCCCTGTATGAAGTATTTGTCTGGAAATTCTTTGATCTTCCAGAAAATATTTTTACTTATATTATAGTGTTACTCACGGTTTTTACTCGTCCCTCGACGGACGTACTGCTAGCAGCACTGATCAGGAAGCGATGAATCACTTTCACTTTATACTAAAATATTAGTTTTCGCGAGATTGGCAAAATTTAGCTTAAAAAGCAGATGAGGTTTTTAAACTTTGTTTGAACTTTACGTTAATTAACCAAAAAAAGAAAAAAAAAACTATTATTTTATATTAAAAATTATCGCTACGTAACTGTAAAAAATTTTTTGGAAGAGAATGTTTTCAGCACTAGCGGTAGTTTTATTTTTTATATTATGTAGTTCAACTATCGTCTTTCTTTTGTCTATTCACTTTTCTGGATCTTTTTCAGCCTTTCTTTTTCTGTTGTTTGTCCTATGTATACGTATGTTTATATGTAAGTATATCGTGTGATCTATCCTTTTCGATGAAGATTCGGCCTATAAGTGCAACCTTATATCTGTTGGAATTCTATCCACTGGTTTTCTTAAAGTGCCTCTACGCTATCCCATAAAGTATTAACACATGTCAGAATAAAGTGGAAAGGAATTTCATACGATTGCCTAATTTGTGTGATGAAAATGATTTTCAAATTTTGCTTCCACACTGGCATCAAAACAAATCAGTTTCACCATAACCTCAAACGCCCAAGTGGGATAGAATGTGTGATGGTTTTAGAACCGATCCTAAACATTTTCAGGTATAAACACATGTCAAATCGTGTCGGATTTGCTGTCAATTTGTGTGATATGAAATTTCATATTTTGTTTCCACACTTTTTTGACATGTGTTAATACTCAGTGGGATGGTGTGGAATGGCTATTAGTTTGCACCTAGATATCCTTTTCCAGGTTGTATAAGCCAAGGCTTCTATACCTTTAATAGGGGGGCAGAGGTACTGATTGTGTCCACTCTAACTTGAGTAACCCCTTGGATCATTAATGAGTACCTAGACGGGAATACGTACACAAATTAAATCACTTTTGTCTATGCCTGATAATACTAGATACCTCTGAGTTTTTCTTTAATAACGTAAATATGTCCTTAAGGATCTGTAGGGATTTCCAGATCTAAAAAAACAATGACTTGAAACACTTTATTCAGTGTGTTGAAACACTCTCTAACCACTTATTTCCGTGGATGATAGTTTATTTAAACGTTTGGTATTTTTTCTTTTCCTGTTTTTTTAATTTCTTTTGTGTTTTTTGTAACTAAACACTTTTTTATTTATAAACTTTCAAAGGAGAATAATTCGAAAAGAACACCAAGCTGACTAAAAATTGCAAATCATAAGACTACCCTTTGTCTAACTATCTTCACAAGGACCCCTTTATAAAGGGTGGTTAAATTTTAAGGGCCGATGTTGAATGCGAACCACACCTAATCGTCAAGTTTTTTTTCTGCATTTCATTTGACATTTCTCAATTTCAGACTATTTCAATAGGTTTGTTTGGTTACTTTTGTAGCACGATGTTCAAAAACTGTCAAATTATTGAAAGAAGGGGAAAATTCATTCATAGAGGGGAAAACTTGCTACAAAGTTAACAAACGCGAAAAACCAATTTTGTATCACTTTTGTGTACGAAACTTCAAACGTGACACACACCATCAAACACTACAGGCAAATCTTAAGACACACACAAACAAAAATTGACAGTTTTTAACTTCCTGCACACAGAAATTTGTGTAGCAGAAATTTGCAAGATTTTTCATGGAGGGGAAATTTCTTGCTCTCTCGTTGCTACACTTTGGAGTTAACAAACAGGAATTTGTGAAATGTAGTGCGACGTCGTACGAATTCGTACGAAATTTCAGTAACCAAACAGACCTAATTTGAACCATGGAAAGATATCTACACAATCGAGCAACGCTCAGAATGGTGGCAAGAAATGGCAACAGTGGATGATCAATTTTCGAAGAAAACCATTTTCAGTGATGAGGCACATTTTTACCTCAGTGGATTCGTCAATATGCGGAATTGCCGCATTTGGGAGATTGATAATCCAAAAGTGATTGTTGAAAAACCAATGCACCCACAAAGAGTGACTGTTTGGTTCAGTTTATGGGCTGGCGGCATTTTCGGGCCGTATTTTTTCCAAAATGAGGCCGGTCATTTACTGTGAATGGTGTTCGCTATCGTGAGATGATAACGAACTTTTTATAGCCCGAATTGGAAGATATGGATGTGGTGATATGTGGTTTCTTCTTTTCTCTTCTACATTTGTTCTATAAACTAGATTTCAATACTATTATTAAATTTAATTAAATTAGTAATTGTTGTAATAAATAATAATACTATCCTAAGCTAATATCACTGTATCTTTACTATCACATTCCTATCCTAAATCAATTGTTCATCTTACTTATTGCATCAACCCTCTTATTTTAATTTATTAAAAAAAATGTAAACGATGTTTGAACATCGTCTTCCTGCTACTTTCATCGTTCATATTTTGCTATAAACATCTATTACCTGCAAAGAATATAAACATCTTGCATTGGAAATACTAATTCGATCAAATTCGCTAAAAAAAGGCCGTAGCGAGGACGTCTTATATATCTTTACTCTTAACTCTCCATGTAAAGTGAGACAAAACTATCTAGCAACTTATTTAATCTCTAATGTCAAAACTATTTGTGAAGAAACGTGAAACGAATGTGGCGGCTACCAGACAAGCTTTTGATAAGTATTTTTATTTATATAGTTTTTTTATAATTTATTTGACTTTCTTTTATAATTAAAGGGGACAAGGATCATAACCAAAAAGGGAAACATAAAAGAAGGTTAGCAGGAGATGTAATACTCTCATTTCGATGAGATGTAATTATTGTAAATACAAAAAAAGAAAGCTTGGCTATGGCTAACATGGTTAGAGCTGCACCCATGTTCTGTAACTATCGCATCGATAAAATTCGTCGAGAAACGATGGAAACTGAAACAAATTGTATGAGTTTTGTTTCATTTTTCAACGTTTCTCGACGAATTTTATCGAAGCGATAGTTACAGAACATGGGTCCTGGCTTGGAAATTTGCAATTCTTGCATCTCATCTTAAAAAACCTAAGAATAAAAGATGTTCTATCCACATTTTTTGTTTATTGATCTCTTTTCAGATATTTGGATGTCAATACTGACCTAACCTAACCTAATACTAGCAACAAAAGTGAAGTGGATATTTTGTGCAATATGCTGTATGTCACCACAGATATTTTTTTTTTGATGCGCTTTGCGCTTGCACAGGTAGAAGAAGTGTGCATGATCACCTCTTCCCTATATAGGTATTATGATAAGTATGCTTTGATTTTATGATTATGCAGTTTGATTATAGGTTACCTATATTAATTATTTTTATGATTAATTTGTTATTATAATGGAAGATTAGTATGCGTAGATTATTGGTAGATATAATTATTAGTAATAAGGATTATTTTTAAGTACTATTATGAGTAGTTTTGATTATTATGATAACGAGGAATATGCCGATACGCAAGTGAATTTTTGTGTTTCATTTATGCAACCTATGGCCACGTTACAAGAGTTGGTGAGGAATATTTCACTGCTATTAATTATTTTTTGTTCTAAGATATAAGTTCACTCCATTAATTTCGTTTTTAATTTGGCCCGCTGTTAAATTTTCCACCATGGTTAAAACACTTAAATAATTAGAACTCATCACGTTCGAACTAGAATGTATTGCAAAATTAAACAATGATCAAAACTTCCTTGCAATTTAAATTGTGCAAGTTCAAAGATCGTTTCACCTTGAGTTGAAAATAAAATGCTTGATTCTAAAATTTGTATTCTTATTATAAGAATTTTTCGGGTGCAATATGCACGTTTAAGATTGTATCGGCTCGTTTTAACTATAGTAAATCTTGAATTAACATTGTTTCATTCATAAAAATAAAAAAAAATAAATTAAGACGAACTTAATTTAAGAACATGAATCTATAATAATAAGATTTAATAAATCTTATATTAAGAGTGCCATACTCACATCTAGTTTGTTGTGCTTTGTTTCGGAATAAAAATTTATTTTAGGAATAAAATTCTTGTTTCAAGTAAAAAAGGTGTCGGTTTTAGGAGAAAATGAATAAAAATATTAAAATAAGCCTGCTCGTCCTTGAATTCAGCCTACCTTTTTTCTCTGAGTGTATATTAGACTGTTTCAAAAAAGTTGTCTTGGAAACATGCTCAAAAGTTTCAGTTAAGCAAAAACAGACGCCTGTGAAAATTTGAACTCTTAAAAATTCGGTTTTCTATACGATTTGTACGGGAGAAAACACCTGTTTGTATTTGGAAGTTTATAACTTAATAATGACAAGTATTTAAACTAACAACATACGTTTTTCTTGTAGAATATTGAACGCTCTCCAAAAATGTCGCCACATGTTTCATCATAAATCCAGCCGTTTTGAAGTAGCAGTCAGTCAAGCTCATTCCATAAAATTAACGTTTAATTAGCATTTTTTAGTAATTGAAGATATTATTGTGACTAATATCACTCTTATCGAAAAATTACTTAAGACCTTATTTGTAATTAAACTCGGCAGAAAATTTTTTGAAACAGAAACTAAAATAAACCTTTTGAGGTTTTTGGGGTGCTGAACTAGAATCGGAACTCAGAAATATTCTACTACGTCACGTTTGTGAGATATTGCTGTATGGAAAATTGAAAAAAATTGAAACTTCTTTTTTTTCAATTTTCAAACGACAATATCTCATATATAACTATAGAATATTTTTGACTTCTGATTCGAGTTCAGCACCCCAAAAACCTTTGGAAAAGTTTATTTTAGTTTCTGTTTCAAAAAATGTTCTGCCGAGTTGAATTAGGGAATCTCTATTTAACTTTCCCCTAAGAAAATTAATTTAAAAGCGACTAATTATTGTAATATAACTGTATTAAATGAAGTGAAGAAATATTGTTTGGTACTATTGGAAAGGAAAATTGGTCCTCTACAAAAAAGGTCTTAAGTCATTTTTTGATAAGAGTGATATTCGTTACCATAATATCTTGAATTAATAAATTAAATAAAAGTATGGTAATTTTATGGAATGTGTTTTCCCTTTAATGAAAGAAATCAGTAACTTTTACTTTAATGACTTTATTTAACAAGTTTAAATCTTTAATGGCTTGAAGAGCACGTCTTACATCAGGAATCGCAAAATATAATGGCCGAACAGAAGGTTTAATGCCGGAAACGAAAAGGTAAAAACATAAAAAAAGGAGGATAATATTTGACGTGCGTTAAGATGAACGCATTCACCACCACTTGAAAGGAAAGAAGGGCAAAAGTTACATTCTTATTTAATCTCAATTTTTCTATTAATTTGTTTTGTTTTCTTTCGTTTTTTTTTTTACTGTCAGAAAATAATTAATATTGCTCAATCAAAATATCTAAGCCCTCACCTTTCCATCTGGTCCCTGATGCATTAAATATTAAAAGTTATATAAGAGAGTAGGCATATTTAATCAAACCAGAGTGTAATTTAATGTATAATAATCGAAAGGTGTATAAAGTATAAAGTATGCCTAATTACTAGGACTGCACTGTTAGTTGAACTCAATTTTATATTACAATACAATATATCTCAAATGTGTGAGCTCAGGAGGCGATGGAAAACCCGATCGTCATCAAGAGCACTCAAATTTGAGCAACTGAGAGATTAGTAATTGTTAATGGCAAACAAAGAAAAAGGATGGCACTCTCAAATGTGTGAGCTCAGGAGGCGATGGAAAACCCGATCGTCGTCAAGAGCACTCAAAATTGAGAGATTAGTAATAATTGTTAATGGAAAACAAAGAAAAGGATGGCACGCTCAAATGTGTGAGCTCAGGAGGCGATGGAAAACCCGATCGTCGTCAAGAGCACTCAAATTCGAGTAGTTTCGCGGTAACCGTTCTTTCAAATGTGTGAACTCAAGAGGCGATGGAAAGGAACCCGATCGTCGCACACTGGGACCTCTTGTATGGAGAGCGTGCTCAAAATGCAAAATTGAAACTAAAGGTTTCGTATAAAATTGTAATGCGGATTCAAAGTTCACATGATTGTTTATCAATATGTCAAGTTTTGAAGTTTTGGGAGACAGAAAGGAAATAGAAAATAAGCGATAAAAGTAGCAATTCATGTGAATTCTAAAATCCATTGCGGAGTTGTTGGTCATTTGAAAATTCGAAAAAAATAAACACGTGGTGAATAAAAAAATATAAAAAATATATTGGCATCAAATGAAGGTCAGTAAAAATAAAAAATGTTTTTTTCAATTTAGATCAACATATTTCCCTTACATTTTAAAGAAAATGGTAAAGTTACGCTGAAAATATTCAAAAAATCTTATTTCGGTTTTGCGCACCATGCTCTCACTTTTGACTTCTGTTTCATATAGAGGAATATTGATACTACTAGAGCACGTATTTAGTTTAAAAAGCATCGTGCGCAAAATAAAGAAAAAAAATTTTGAACATTTTCTACGCAACTTTTCAATTTTCCTAAAATGCAAGTGAAATATGTTGATTTAATTTGATAAAAACAATTTTTTTATTTTTACTGAGCTTCATTTGTTGCCAAAATATTTTTTAATATTTTTGTATTCACTACGTATTTATTTTTTTCGAATTTTCAAATGACCAACAACTACGCAATGGATTCTAGAATTTACATGAATTGCTACTTTTATCGCTTATTTTCTATTACACTTCTGTCTTTCAAAACTTCAAAATTTGATATATTGATAAACAATCATGTGAACTTTGAATCCGCATTACAATTTTATACGAAACCTTTTGTTTCAATTTTGCATTTTGAGCACGCTCTCCATACAAGAGGTCCCAGTGTGCGTCGTCAAAAGTACCCAAATTTGAGTAAGTTCGCGGTATTCTCAAGCTTCAAGTGTAGTACCTTTATAGGACAGTGGAAGGAACTCGACCGTCGCTTGCAAAGTACCAAACGAGAATGAATTTGTTCTGAAAGCAACTCTCGTTTTATACAATTTTCAGATGAGCTTTCATTCCTCGTGGATTCCATTTCTTAATTTGTGGAACTTGGAAAAGCTTTTAAATGCATGCACAGCTGTGTTTTCATACTGTTCATGGTTGCCACCTTAATCTTTTACAATGTGTTAGATTTTAAAGAAAATATTTTATTACAAAATAATTATTAAAATTCATTTTTAAATAGGTATTGTTACTTCATAATAAAATTTATTTTAATGATAAGAAATTAATTAAATTTGAAAATAGAAAAAGTGTTTAAGTGTTACAATAATTCAATTTTAATATTAAGTAATAATGAAATATATTAAGAAATAATGTTGGCGTGTTACAATCTCTCCCTCTGGCGCTGAGATCGTCTCGATGATGCGGCAGGATTAGAAATAGTTGCTGTCTTCTTCGGTCGTCCTCGTCTTCGCATTGGATGTATAGGATCGTCATCATTGTGTGGTATGGATGATCGATATTTTGTTATACCAGAGACATGGTATGTCCCTAGTGGAATTGTGAGGTCGTCTTTAGATGCAACTTGGTAAGTAGATGCACCAATCTTTTTTATGATCACATAAGGACCATCTCGTTTTGGCGCAAATTTGGAAGTGATACCCTTAGAAGCTTTACTTAGAGTATGTGTGGTGACTAGGACTTGGTCACCTATTTTCAATATTGGTTGTTGTCTTCGTTTCTTGTCGACATAGTATTTGAAAATGGATGTTCGTTCTTTAATAGGAATAACTAGCTGTGCAGTTTCAGCATCGGATTCTGGAGAATACCTGTATAAGATACAGTCATTTAATAGGTATCCACGTGATGTCCATCGTGTCAAATTTTCATCGTTCTTCTCGAAGGATTCAATGATGTTTTTAAGCTTGACGAATTTCTGTAGCATTTTTTGATGGTATATCAATTTGGAAGCTACAGATGCTGCATTCAGATTCAGTGTGATCTGAGTTCTCACATTGTGGTCTAGATAGCATGTCGGCAACGCAGTTCATTTTTCCAGGAGTATATTCAATATTGAAGGTATATGGATGGAGCTGCAGTGCCCATCGTGCTAATCTTCCGGTGGGTGATTTGAGGCTCATCAGCCACTTGAGAGGTTGATGATCTGTTTTGAGTGTTACTTGACCACCTTCAATGTAACCTTGAAATTTGTTGACTGCCCATATAATGGCTAGAGCTTCGCGCTCGGTAGTTGAGTAGTTGCGCTCAGGAGCTGTGAGAAGTCTTGAGGCGTATTCAATAGGGTGCTCATTCTCCTCCTCCCCCTGGATTAGGACAGCCCCGAGAGCATAGTTGCTGGCGTCTGTTTTTAACGTGAACGGTTGATCGTCGTCTGCTTGCTGTAAAATAGGTGCAGAGGTGAGCAAAGTTTTGAGTGTTTGGAATGCTGTCTTCTCCTCTGGGCCCCATTTCCACACGGCATCTTTCTTCGTCAGGTTGCTTAATGGTTTTGAGACATCAGCGAAGTTTTTGATGAAACGGCGGTACCATGAGCATGTTTGCAGGAATGATAGTATTTGCTTAACCGTTTTTGGTTCTGGTCTGTTAGCAATCGCAGAAACTTTTCCTGGATCAACTTGAATACCTTCAGCTGTAATTATGTGCCCCAGGTATGTCACTTTTGGACAGCAGAAGTTGGATTTTTCTCGGTTAACCTTTAGTCGGAATACTTTCAAATGATGAACAACTTTTTTTAAATCTTGATAGTGTTCTTCAAAACAATCTGAGCATATAATTATGTCATCGATATAGATGAGAACGGATGTTGCTAGTATACCTTTACGGAATTTGTCCATCAGCCTTTGAAAGGTCGCAGGAGCATTTCGAAGTCCAAATGGCATGCGTCTAAACTGGTATAATCCGAAAGGAGTTATAAACGCAGTTTTTTCAACATCGCTTTCATTGATCTTTAATTGGTAGTAGCCCGTTTGTAGATCTAGTGTGCTCATAAATTTTGTTTTTACTGTAGAATGAAGTAAGTCGTCTATTCTAAGTAGAGGATATTTATCTGGGACATTAATGCTGTTAAGCTTTCTGTAATCAATACATACACGTATTCCTTCATCTTTTTTAGGAACTAATATGACTGGTGCAGCCCAAGGAGATTCGCTTTCCTCTATGATGCCTATTTCAAGCATCTTTTTAAGTTCCTCTTTTAACTGTTCCTTTCTGATAGGTGAGAGCCTGTATGGAGTTGTTGAAATTGGCTCGTGATTACTCGTATCTATTTTGTGTTCAGTGTATCGAGTTGGCTCTGTTGGCGCATCAAATAAAGCATTTTCCTGCAGCAATAGCTTATTTAGCTTAGCCTTGTCGTATAGGTTTATTTCTATTGCCTCATTCTCATGAAGTTCGACATCAATCGACAAAATTTCGGTAAAGAAAGTTTCGAGAAACACCTCTTCTTCGGTGCGTACTAATGCTGGGAACAGGCTTGCATTTTCTCGTTTTCTTTCGGGTGTAACCTCATTTCGTAAAGAGTCATTAAAAATACTCTGAATGGAGTGGGGTGAATATTCATTTCGTGCATTGGAAATTGCTGAAAATTTCCTTTTCATTGTGCAGTGGAGATCACTTCCTTTATTTGATTCGGGGCTTTTACAGGGGCTCCTTTTTGGTTCCGGAGTTTTAAAAATACTCGGTTCTGAATTTGAGGTTCTAAATATACTCGACACGAGTTTTGGGGTGGCAGGTATTGGTGAGACTTGCACCATATGAAGGCCAACCAAACTGAAGAGCATTACATAAACGGAACGGTAGCATCTTTCTTACTTCCCCACCTCGCAGTACTTAAACCTGAAAGTTCCTCGACAAAAATTCGAGTTGTATTTAATGCTTCTAACACTTCCAGTAAAGGAACAAGTTTGAATGACATCTTACTAACGAGACCCAGACTCCAACGCGATCTTACAGATCTCATGCTTCGCTGGCGATTTTTTAGGTATGTGTTCAATACGGACACTGAGAAGATGTACCGCCAAATTTGGGTACATCCTGAAGACTCAGTTTTTCAGCGTATATTATTTCAACGATCCGAAGAAGATCCGATCGAAACCCATGAGCTGCAAACCATTACCTTCGGAGTTAATTGTGCCCCGTTCTTGGCACTTCGGACATTAAAACAGTTGGCTATGGATATAGCCCCCAGCTTTCTTATAGCTGCATCAATAATTCAAAAAGAATTCTATGTTGACGATGTGTTGTTGGGAGCTCATGATCTTTTAACAGCCAAAACTGCTCAGATTCAACTCATTAATGTTCTTAATACCGCATGATTTCCCCTTCGTAAGTGGACTTCTAACTCACCGTTCCTATTATACCATTTACCACGGGAACATATTTTAAACGAATCGTTTCTCAATCTTGAAGAAGATAGTTCGGTAAAAACTTTAGGTATCCGCTGGAATACCCAGGGAGACTATTTTTATTTTATATTACAACTACCAAAGTTGTCTGAATATCCAACAAAAAGCGATATGTTATCACAAATAATTGTTCGTTAATTCGACCCTGCTGGGTGGTTAGCCCCTGTTCTCATTGCTTCTAAAATTCTTATGCAACAAACTTGGATTGATAAAACTGTTGAGGATGAAAGGCTACCCAAAAACATATGCTCTAGATGGGTGACCTTTGTTAACAATACATTCAAACTATTCAAGTTCCTCGTTGGATTAAAATTATAACCCTTTACTGGCAACACAAATTCACGGATTCTGTGAAGCCTCGGAAAAAGCATTTGCGGCAACCTTATATTTTCGGGTTACTAATACCGATGGATCTTTTACCGTTCATCTACTAGTGGCCAAAACTAAGGTTGCACCAGTCAAGTATCTTTCCTTACCACGCCTTGAATTGTGCGGAGTATTGTTACTATCAAAACTGATTAAGCTTTACATACCTGAACTTCCCCTTACATCATATCGGTTATTCCTTTGGACTGATTCCTCCATCGTGATTGCTTGGCTACAGAAACCACCTTGTTCATGGAAATCATTTATAGCTAACAGAACTTCCCAAATCATCGAAAATGTAGGATCCGTGGAATGGAAACATGTATGCTCGTCTGACAACCCCGCTGATCTCGCAACTCGCGGAATTATCCCAATTGATTTAAAGCTTTGTACATTGTGGACTGTGGTGGCAGGGTCTGTCATGGCTCAAGAGCCCTGAATCTCATTGGCCTATAAGTAATCCAATGATTACAGTTTTTAGAACCCAAACCAGTTGCTTCATTTGTCACACAAGTGAGGTTTGATATCTTAGAACGCTTTCACCTTATCCTCGAGCCCTTCGTGTGATTGCCTATATACTTCGGTTTTACAATAGAATTTCAAAGAAAACTCAAGTTTTGACCACTAACCTTACGTCTTCAGATCTTAACTTTGTTAAAACTCGGCTTATGCTATTGTCGCAACAAGAATTTTTCCCACTTGAGTTGAATTCTCTTCGTAAAGGCATCCCCGTTCATAATAAAAGCTCGAATCTTTCTTTAAACCCAATGTTGGACTCCAATCAACTACTTCGCGTGAATGGACGACTACTTCGCGTGAATGGACGGGACAACTAATTGTCCATTTCATCCATCAAATCACTTTTAATGGAGGAAATTCGTTGATGTTGCGTATGGTCCACCAAGAGTTCTGGATTCCCAAAGCAAAAAACCTTTTTCGCTTTTGTATTCTTAAATGCAAAACTTGTATCATACTTAAGCAAAGATCAAAAAAGGGCAAATAATGGCCGCTCTTCCTGCTGAACGGTGCAACTATTCACCCCCCCTAAATGTTGGAAGCAATCAAAAAAAAATGTACATGGTGCATAGTTTTCAACTTTTTTCTTCTGTTTGATGAATGTGAAGTAAAATCTTTAAATTAATTTATATCACATCGAATTTTTGTGGTTTCGCAAAGTAAATAATTAAAAGCCTATCACTCTGTGTTGTGAATAAGTATACGAAAATTAACATTGAACAAACAATTACATATTTATATTTTTTTTACTTTCAACCACTTAAGTGCATTATGGGTGGCTTATGAACCTGACGTTTCGGGAAGCTACTTTTCAATCGGTTTTGACATAAGCTTCCGACAGTTTCCGCCTATTATAGTTCTACCTAACTTTCTATAACTTTCGTTATACATTTTATGAACAATACATTTAGCCTTCGTTAAGTTTTAATAAAAATGTTTCATATTAGCTCAAAACATCGTTTGCAGAGTTGCCAGACTCATGCAGATCGATGCAATAGCAATATTCGCGTCGAAAAATTACGATAATTTGACAGTCGAATTGGCGTTGACTTGACTTTTTCAAAAACGGCCAAGAACATAATATCCTTAGGTGTAAAAGTTCCATCCAACTTCTCTTGAGCAGTGACTGCTGTAGTCGTTTCCCTGGTTTATCTCCAATCTTCTTTGTCGGATTCGTACTCTTCGCCAGTTTAATAATACGGAACACGGAAGTTCCTAAAACGAATCCACGAAATTGACAAAATCCTCACGAAAACTTACATACATCAAAAACGTATCTTATGGCTAAAACAGGTGTGCAAGGTGCGCGTATCCATTTCAGATTAAAAAGACGGCGAACAGCTCTGAAGACGTTCTCGAGCGTAAAACTTGAAACTGCACACAGACACAATCATAAAATTAGCTCACCAGAGGGGAAGACAGACATCCCAGAGTCACTATCGAGAGTTTTATAGTGAAATTACTCCCTCAATGGAAACGCACATTTAAATATTTATCATAAACAGAACTCGATCACCCTTTTAGAATGAAGTTTGTTTGTATTTTTCAAGAGCATTTGAAGCAAAGTTAAAAATTTTGGAAGCTAATTAAATTGACGTAATTTAAAGTTTTTATTTGTATTTATAAATTAAAATCAATTTTAAGGTTGAAAATTTAGATCGGTGCCCCTACCGCCTCTTCCGTTACATTTAACTATAAAAAACCACTAACAAATTTGTAGAGTAGGGTTGGAGGTGAAGCAATAACTTTTTAAATCATTATTTGTCAAATTGTGAAATTTTTCATTCACAGCATTTTGAAAAGTGAAAATCAAATCAATTTGAATTGACTTTTTTCATAAAATGTTATACAGTAATGTAGCCGGACATTCATTTTTATATTAAAGACCTTAACTTTGAAGATCGGGCATCTAAAGCCGAAGTTATAAGCTTTCCACTCAGTCGATTTGAAGGCTAATTGTGCATAGTGGAACTTTTCTTAACTGAAAACCTGGTCAACCATCGGCCAACGCACAACTTCTCATTGCTGCAACGCTGCGCTGCCAAGAAAATTTTTTATAAACGTGTAACGAAATTACCAATTGCACCCATTGCCCCCCCTTGTATCCGCGCCTGAATCAAACCAGGTAAATAAATAATTAATAAAAGAGAACAAGAAAAAAGGAACGTGAACTTCACTTACATGAAGTAAACGTTGTTGGGTATGTGACTCCCCCTTTGTTAGGTTTGGCGTTCTCCTGAACGTCACTAGATTTAAAATTTTTGTTTGTAACCTTCACATTGATTCGATTTCGTTTGATATATATTAAAATTAAGATGGCAAGAGCAAGGTAGTTGTAAAACTAAGCGATGAAAAAATAACTATACCTTGCTTTTTGCTTTAAAATTTAATTTCTTTGATTTCTTTTGTATTTTCAATTTGGTTTAAATGTTTTTCGTGCAATTCAATTCGTTTAGTTACATTATTTATTTCAATATAATTTGGAACAATTATGCTTTGTTTAATTTCTTTTACGTTATAAGTATATTGCACGTTGGAAATGTTGATTGTACAATTATTAAAAGTTATTAACACATTTCCGTATAATTGATATTTCATGAAGTTGCAGTTATTTAAAAGTGTAACATTATTAGCATTTTTTAATAATATCGTTCCTAACTCTAATTCTATTAATACAGTCCCTGTAGTGTAGTGAAGTCCCGTAGAAATGTCCGTACTGACTTATCTAACCACCAGAATCGATTAAAGTTCATATAGGAGAGACAGAAAAACTTGGGTAGACATCATCGTTTTCTGGACGGGGTTTTTAGACGCCATTTTTCAAAATGGCCGACAAATAGTAGCATAACTTGTATGGGAGAACGGAAAAATTTCGATTAAAACTAAACCACTTAACGGATTTTGATGAAATGATCAGACATGATGAAAAACAAAATGAGAAGCCAACATCATTAATTTCCGCCCAGTGCCACGCCTCCTTTTTTTGAAAAAAGTAATATATTCGTCGAAATTAATACAAATTCGGATGTTTCTTTAGTTAACCTTATAAAAATTGGCTTAAAACCGGGATTAAGAGAACAAAGAATAAAGTATTCTTAACATATCCAAGGTGACAGTTAATTTGTTGAAGTTTATATAAGTCTATGTTGTAAAATTCTATTTCCTCATCCGTTAAAAACGATCTACTCATAGTTCCCTGTTTTGCTGATATAATGTTATCCTGAATTTTTTCAACCTCATCTCCTTAAATTCTCAAGTCAGTCAAGATTTGCATGAAATGCAGTTGTTTCAGGATTGATTTGTCCATTTCTGTTACAGAATTATAGAGTTTGGACATTAATTTTTGATTTGAAACAACAGACTCTGTAATGATTTTTAGATTTTCTTGCATTCCCAGATTGATATGAGTCTGAGAATTACGGTTCGTGATAGCATTGTGGGAGCTATTGACTGTAAATGTTTTTCGATATCTTCCCTATCACCGTTTTTCATTACCCCAAAAACCCAATTTAAAACAATGCCGATGACTGATATTTCTAGTTGATTGAAATGTACTGCATCTTTTATACTAACGAAGCTTTCTTTTATATTGTCCTCGACCCTGATGATAGTTTCTTTTAGTTGTGCTACGTCAATAACGTGAACAAGTTTTTGATAGTGCTCGATCACGTTTATTGTTTCCCATTTTATTTAGTTAGTATCAGTTTCTCAACTCGTATCTCTCCTGTTGTGGGGTTGATCAGCATGAGGAACATCATTAGAGTCATTATTATCTGCAAGGAATTTATAATTTCTTTTAATTCTGCTGGGATGGACATTTCTATTTCTATTGTCTAATAATTTTCCATTACTAAATGTGGTCGGGATTTTCTTATTTTTAGGTTGTTCTTTATGCCTTGCAATGTCTGGGCTTTCTACTAAAATCTCCTCCTTATTTTGAAGCTCAATTTTACAACGCTTTTTATTTAACTTATTTATAAGTTTTTCCTTTTTCTTTATTGTTTTTTTCAAATTCTTTGGATATTGATTTGGGTTTATTTTATTTGTGATAAAGTCTATTGGTCTAAACTGTTTCGTCGAGTGTATTGTGCGGTTATATATTTCAACAGATCTTAAAATTATTTCTTCAGGAGTCAAATTTCTGTCCTGTAATTTCAAAAGTCTTATGTGTTCATTCAGAGTTCCATGAGCCCTTTCTACAACTGAGTTACCGGTATGAGATCTTGGAGATGAAAAATGAACAAGAATATCTTCTTCTCTAAAAAAATTTCGTAAGTTTAAAAAATTAAATTCATTATCTAATATGATTTTCTCGGGCTTACCTAATATTGAGAATCTTTGACGGAAAGCTGTTATAAAAGTCTTATAATTTCTATCATTTATTTTTGTTGCCGTCAAATGTTTGCTAAATTTATCGATTATTGTAAGAAATACTTTCTTTTGTAATATGAGCAAATCTCCATGAATAATCTCGTTAGGTTTTTTCGGTGTTTCTGAAATTTGAAACTCAGGTTTCAGTGGATGCCTATCGTACTTGGCCAAATTACATTTATCACAATTTTTATGAATTTATGGAAGAGTTCTTCCATTTTTGGATTAAGATATTGGGATCGAATCTCTTGGTATTTTTCAATAATTCCTCTATGATTGCCCTCATCATGTGTTTTCTCTATTATTTCTAATGCATCATCTTCAGATTCTAACTCTACAACTCTTCTGTTACATTTTATAAACTTTGTTGTTCTATCATTACTGGATAATTCAACAAGCTTTTCTTGAATTTTGTTATACTCTGAATCTGCTAATTCTGAATAAATAGCTGTAACTCCTTTTCTTATTGATCTTCTAAAAATGTCATTTCAATAAGTTTCATTCGATATATCGTCTTTTGAGATGAATATTTGTTTCAAACGTTTCTCACCTACATCTTCTAATCCACTGTGTATAGTTGCCAAGTCTGTATCAGTTTCATTATTATGGATTTCTAATCTACTCAAAAAGTCAGCGACATTGTTATCCTTACCTTTAACATATTCGATGTCATATTCATATTCATTTAACCTTAGGCCCAATTCACATAGAACTGGCTTGAGGCTTTGGTGTGGTTCTGGCGTGGTGCATACATATCCCACGTAGTGGAATTTGCATGTTCTCTTATGGGATAATACACACACAGATGACGAAGCGAGGGTATGGTGTCACCTGTCATCGCCATGTCATATTGAAAACCCCAGTGGCCTACGTAAATGGCACGCCACAATGAAATCTCTCATTCTCACGTCAAATTATCAAACATTTTAAACAAAATGAGGGATAGTTTTGAGTACAATATTGAATTCTGCGAAGAAATTCTAATGCATGAGCATTTAAATAATTAAAGGAGGCAGATTACTGCAGCAAGAGCGTAAAAGACCAAATATGGCGGAAAATATCCCAGGAGTTCAAGGCAAATTAATTGTTTCTTTTTATATTTCATTTATTTAAATTTTTTGTAGAAACCATTATATCTATTGAAGTGCTCTTGTGTTTGTGTGTGTGTGCTTATTGCTTTTGTTTTCTGTGTTTTAAATTTATTTTTTCTATCTGCCATTAGTTTGTAAGAAATAGTCAGATTAATAACCATTCTGTGTGAATAGAGCTCATCACATCCACTCCACGCCGGAAGCAGGCCAGAACCACACCATTGCCATAAGCCAATTCTGTGTGAATTGCGCCTTATACGCCAGCGCTGTAGCTTAGAATTTGATTCCTTAAGAGAGTCTAGCCATTTAAGTGGTCTGTGGTCAGTTTGGATTGTGAATCTTAATCCATACAAGTAGGGGCGCAAGTATTTACATGCCCATAAGAAAGCCAACAGTTCTTTTCCTATAGTACTGTACCGCACTTCGTGCTCGTCAAGAGTACGACTAGAGTAACATAAGGGGTGTTCCTCTTGTGAAAGGACAGGGACAGCTCCTAATGCGAATTGGCTGACATCGGTCGTAAGGGTGAACTTTTTGTTGAAATTGGGATACCTTAAAATTGGGTGTTCGTTATCAAAGACTTAAGCTAGAACTATAATGCTCGGAGGGGCACTTAAGTGGTCGGAAGAAAACAAGCGAATACACGTAAAGCATATGACGGTGACTATATGCTCCGGAGCGCACCTCACTTAAATAAAACTGACATTTGGTGAAATAGGAGTGCCAAAAAGAGATAGATGATAGTTACATTATGGGTGTGTTCCCCTTTTTTCTGTACGGAAAGCTACTTTTCGTTGGTTTTTGACATTAGCTTCAGTGCCCTTCCGACTATTATAGTTCTACCTTTAAGTTTACAAAATGCTTCTTTATACATACTGTCATTTATACAAATTTTACTGTCTTTCTTTAAACACTGAGTTAACGGTTGCGCTACTTTAGCACAATCTCTGATAAACTTGCGGTAGTACCCGGTTAGACCTAAAAAGCTTTTAATTTCTTTCTGTGTTTTTAGGATATTAATGTTCTTTATAACGGAAATCTTTTTATCATTTGGTTTAATGCCTTCGGGAGTTAAAATGTGACCAAGGTATTCGGTTTTTTTGGCAAAAAAAAACGACACTTATCCACTTGTATCTTTAAATTAGCGTCTCTTAATTTGTCTAGAATTTCATTTATTGAATCTGTATGTTCTTGAAATGAAGTGCTGATTATGAGAATGTCATCAAGATAAACTACACAGATTTTATTGATGTACCCTCTTAAAACATGATTCATCATTCTCTGGAAAGTGGCGGGAGCATTTTTAATCCGAACGGCATTCGTACATATTCATAATGGCCTTGAGGTGTAGAGAATGTTGTTTTTGCCCTGTCCTTTTAAGTTCTTTAAGTTCTTTATTTAAAAGGAATAGCATTACACAGTAAGATACAAAGGGGCGTATTCATAGAGAATTACTAAAGTTGTGATTTCTTGATCTATAGTTTAAGGCTTGTTGGTTAAATAAACACAACTCTTATTCATAGTCAATTTCCCAGCTGTGTTTAGTAGAACCCCAGGTTAAGGTTGTGTTCTACTACAATTATACTTAAATACGATACAAAACTATTAAATCAAAAAACTGAAAAAACTCGAACAAATACTCTATAATATTTAAAGATGAACAACAAAGAAAATATAAAACGCGAACGCCAGGAAAACTGGTCGCATCCACAGAAGGAACTTTTTTCTTTTTCTATTCTTCTTTCTTTTCTCTTTTCTTTTTCTTGGTGGCACATTTTAATGACTCAAATTCATCTAAAATATACATATCTTCTTCAATTGTGGTATCAAACGTAATTTTTCAGGACGATAAGTTTCCGTAGCATTTACATATTTGATAAAAATCACATTTCAGCTTTTTAATTCACAAAAAAAATCAAATTTGACATTTGGCTGTGATAATAACTACTTTAACACAGCATTTCCTATGTTTAAAGTTAGACCACAGGTTTAGCCCTAAGCTTAGGTTTAAATTTGTTTAAAGTAACAACTTAGCAAGAGTTTAGCAAACATCTATGAATATGCCCCAATATCTATTTTATAGCGCAAGCTTTATACCCACAAAAATTTGTATGAAATTTTTGATCTTTTCGTTTTCTCTTTTTTTTCAATCACTGTAGCTATTCTAAATGATTTGTTGATTTTTGTTCTCTAATCATCCCTTTAAAGGATTTCATTTAAAAATTTATAAACAAAAATTTAATATAAAATATTAAAAAAAAAATAAAATAAATAAATCTTTTAAAGGGATGATTATTAAACAAAAATCAAAAAAAATTATAGAATTGCTATAGCAGGTAGATAATTCTAGAGAACAAAATAAAACGTGAAAAAAAAGAGGACACCCTAATCAACATGTACAAAAAAACTAGATTTCTGTTTCTTAAAACTCGTTGTTTATTTTTTGTTTTATTATCACTTGCATATAAAACTTTTTTGAAATAATTCGGATAATGTTTAACTAGAAAAAATTAAGCTTTGTTTGGCGATTTGTCCAAATAAAACCCAAATAAGAATAACCACACAAAAAAACTTAAATAGAATATGGGCACATGGAAAACGAACTCAGAAAAAAAAACTTAATTGTAACAAGAAATACACACAGACGGTCACAAATTTGTTTTCGATTTCTGAAGTTATTAAATGGTTTGGAAGCAACTCTAGTATGACAACTGCTTTTATCACTATTGTAGTTGCTGGATAGTCACTGAGAGGAATCATGTATCTATCAAAGGAAGTGCGTTCTTTTTTGTGTCTAGCTTAATATTGTTCAATTTCAGCGTTTTTTTATTCCACATCGTGGTTTTTGGATTAAGAATTAATTTGATTTGTGCAATTATTTTGAATTTGATATATTTTGTTATTCATTTTGAATTGTGAAATTAGTTTTCGATATCTTTTGAATATAGTTTAAATTTGTCCATCTATCAATTTTTCTCAGTAAAATATTAACAATGCAATTTTAGCACATCATATTGAATGAAAAAGAGAGGTTTCTTTTGTTTGATGATTCAATTTTGTGCAAACATAAACTTCCCTCGATTATAAATTTTTAAGTCTATTCAAACTCTCCCTAAAAATTTCGAATGACAAATCAACAATATTAAAAATTGATATTTCTTAAAAGGAAATTAACATATGTATCTTATATATTATAACCAATAACATTAAGTTATTTGTTTGACAAATTAGGAATGGTTAGGATTTGTAAAGAAAAAGAACGCTGTCGATTTTAAGTTATTGAAGGGTTTGGATGCAACTTTAGTATGACAACTGTTACTGTCACTACTGTAGTGACTGAAAAATCACTGAGAGAAAGCATAAATGTACTAAAGGAAGTGCGTTCCTTTTCTTCAATAAAGCTTACTATTGTTAACTTTCCGCGTTCATTTATTAAAAAATCTTATATTTTGGATTTGGAATTATTTGTATGCACATCTTTTTGTAATTATTTTCTGTTTAATATTTTATGTTGCTGAGTTTTAATTTTGAAATTGATTTCTGATATTTCTTATTATAACTTAAATTTTGCGTTGCATAAATAGCTCAACTTGGTCAAATATTTATAGTAAAATTTTGTGTCCATCATGAATGAAAAAGAGAATTTTATTTCCCATAATGATTCGATTTTGTAAAAACAAGCAACATGAGACTTCAACTTCGAAAGAGTAGAAGATTCCGATGTATTAGAAAGCTTTCTATCGATTAAATCAAATTCTGTTGGATTCGATAATATTCATCCGGTTTTTGTAAAGGCTGTTCTTCCTTAAGCCTGTGTAAGTGCGCAGATCGAGACAAAATTTTTCTCCCATATAAAATTTTTCCTAGGACAAATTTTATCTCGGATTTTTTTCCAAGCGGTACGCAGCTCCAACCCAAAATTTGACAGTTGTAACCGCTGTACGTGAAAAGGCAAAAGAAAGTCTCCACTTAATTTTGCGCGGAAAAAGAATGCTCGAAGCATTATTTTTCCGGACAAATTGTGACGTTTTATATATATTTCGCTTTTTATAAACTAAAATCATCTCCCTGTTTCATTCTTTCCATTATTAAGACGTTGTGAGGACGAACGACGGAAATAAAATATAAATTGCGTACAGAAAATGATGATATGGAATGAGAATAAAATAAATAGAACAGCTATTTTTAATCAGTCAGTGGCGTAGCTAATTGGAAAGGGTACAAAAGGGCCACATTCAGATACGGAAAATGTTTTTCTCAATAACAAAATTAAATTGATTCCCAAACCTAGTTAAATCGAGATGGTTGGAATTAGCAAACAGAGTTGGTAAATAAAATTGGATTTTTGGAGCAGTAAAAAAAATGTGAACATACCTGGGGGCCAATTCTGGTTCTGTGAAAAAGTGAATCGAATAAATCGTTTTCACATTCACTGCCAACCATTGCTTTCACTTTTTCGATTCATTTGCCACAAATAAGCGATTCTGGTTCTGTGAATGAAAACTATATTATCGATGCTCGAACCACCTTACCATTTCTCCTGAAAACTGCACGATTCTCTCAATTTACTTGTGTTTTTGAAGAGAACACAGAAATGCGTGAGATAGGAACACTTTTTTCTGTATGGATTTGACAGAGAGAGCGATATGATTGAATTTGTCATTGCTTGTTCGTATTCACGCTTTCATTTTGGATATTCGCTTCCAAATGAAGGCGTGAAAGCAAATTATTCATAATGAAAGTTTTTGATTTTTGGTTGCACATTTTCACAGAACGGGAATCGGAATTAGTGTGAAAGCGTGAAAAATTGTTCGTTTCATTTTTTCACAGAACCAGAATCGGCCCCCTGATTTTGGCAGGGTTTTTTTAAGCCATTGACAATACATCTATCCCTCAATGGAATTTGACAGTTGATTGAAAGATGAAGAAGATGAAGAAAAAACTATATTTTGAACGAAAAAAATTATTTGATCCAAATGTCAAACAAGTGACCTAAATCCCTTTTTTTTTTGATATCGTAGCGATTCTTCAATATAATTTGACAGTTGATGGCTTGACAGACAAACTTCATTTTGACGGAAAAGTGTATTTTGATCCAAATGGTACCAAATTGCCCTAGAACCGCATTTTTCCAGAGAAGTAAAAAAAACTGAAAATTTCAGACCTTTTAAAGGTATTTTCATCCATCCACATAATATTGTTCCCCATCAAGCGCATGCGATCAATTTTTCTTGCTCTACAAATGCTTTGAAGGAATCTGATTTCTGGTAAAAGCTTATGTGAAATGAAGGATATTTTATAATTTTTTAAATTTCTAACTACGCTACTGTTCTCATTTGACTTTTGTTTCTATCTCTACACCTTCAGAATTTGTCTCGAGAAAAAAATGTAGAGATAAAATTTGTCTTTTCTCGATCTGCGTACTAGGCTTTATGTTCTTAGGTATATAACGCACTTGTTTAATACCATTCTTATGAGTGGTGTTTTTCCTACTGCTTGGAAATATGCAAAAATTGTTCCTGTACCCAAGAACAAAGATGTTTTCAGGCCTATTGCTATTTTACCCTTCTTATCAAAAGTATTTGAAAAAATCATGAATGGACAGATACGAAAATTTCTTCATACAAATCGGTTAATTTGTTAAAGCCAGTCTGGCTATCGTCCAAGGCATAGCTGTACAACAGTCCTAATAAATGTAGAAGAAGATATAAGACAATCGGTAGATAGTGACAATAGCCGTTTTCCTTTGGAGGTGGCGAAGTACTTACGAGTAGATGAAAACCCTAATCTAGTACTACCAACTGCACATGCTCTCATGCGCGAGTAGATACATTTTACATGTGAAAGCAGTTTGATGTGTTCCATTGAAAAAAGCTGGCAAAGTACTTGCAAGTACTTCGCCACCTCCAAAGGAAAACGCCTAATATTACTTTTCTCACATTATTAGATTTTTCTAAAGCATTTGATACTGTGAACCATAGTATATTATGCAAAAAACTTAAAGAGCAGTTCAATCACAGCCAAATGTCAAATTTGATTTTGTTTGTGAATTAAAAAGCTGAAATGTGATTTTTATCAAATATGTAAATGCTACGGAAACTTATCGTCCTGAAAATTACGTTTGATACCACAATTGAAGAAGATATGTATATTTAAGATGAATTTGAGTCATTAAAATGTGCCACCAAGAAAAAGAAAAGAGAAAAGAAAGAAGAATAGAAAAAGAAAAAAGTTCCTTCTGTGGATGCGACCAGTTTTTCTGGCGTTCGCGTTTTATATTTTCTTTGTTGTTCATCTTTAAATATTATAGAGTATTTGTTCGAGTTTTTTCAGTTTTTTGATTTAATAGTTTTGTATTGTATTTAAGTATAATTGTAGTAGAACACAGCCTTAACCTGGGGTTCTACTAAATACAGCTGGGAAATTGACTATGAATAAGAGTTGTGTTTATTTAACCAACAAGCCTTAAACTATAGATCAAGAAATCACAACTTTAGTAATTCTCTATGAATACGCCCCATTGTATCTTACTGTGTAATGCTTTTCTTTTTAAATAAAGAACTTAAAAGGACAGGGCAAAAACAGCATTCTCTACACCTCAAGGCCATTATGAATATGTACGAATGCCGTTCGGATTAAAAATGCTCCCGCCACTTTCCAGAGAATGATGAATCATGTTTTAAGAGGGTACATCAATAAAATCTGTGTAGTTTATCTTGATGACATTCTCATAATCAGCACTTCATTTCAAGAACATACAGATTCAATAAATGAAATTCTAGACAAATTAAGAGACGCTAATTTAAAGATACAAGTGGAAAAGTGTCGTTTTTTTTTGCCAAAAAAACCGAATACCTTGGTCAAATTTTAACTCCCGAAGGCATTAAACCAAATGATAAAAAGATTGCCGTTATAAAGAACATTAATATCCTAAAAACACAGAAAGAAATTAAAAGCTTTTTAGGTCTATCCGGGTACTACCGCAAGTTTATCAGAGATTGTGCTAAAGTAGCGCAACCGTTAACTCAGTGTTTAAAGTAAAATTTGTATAAATGACAGTATGTATAAAGAAGCATTTTGTAAACTTAAGTCTTTGATAACGAACACGAAACTCAAAGTAGGGTTTCAGTCAATTTTGGATGTAATGTAGTAGATTGTGAAATTCTGCGTTGACACCATCTTTAAATTGTATTAATTCAAATATTTTTGTAACTTTTCTTGGCTTTTCAAATTTTCTTTACCAAAACAACTTTTTCCACCCCATTCATGCAAGGGGAGGAGTGGGAGAAAATCAATAACTTAGTCCTATAGCTTCAAGGGTGGAGAGTCCAACGGGAGTTCTTGGGTCATCGTCCGACCCTTGGTTTCTGATTTTTAAGCAACATTTCGGGGTTTAAACTAGTATGTGGCAACCTTTCTCTTGACCCTCTGACAGTGTTTCCACCTTGGTAACACTGCTTGAAAGTAAAGTTAGAACAAGAACTATTATTGTACTAAAGCTCAAACTGTCAGGTCGAAATGAAAGGTTTGCCCTCACATCGTGCACTAACCCCCTACTTTAAAGTCATGTAACTTGAAAGACGAAATAAATAAACTAAACGGCGCGCGGTTAAGATATCGCAATAAAATTACCTCGAGAAATCGGCGATAACAATGCGTAGCACGGAAGTGTCATAATCGAACTTCAGTTGACAGAAATTGCAGCTAGCTCGCCGGAGTGGGGGGACTATGCCCCAGAAATTCAACCTTACCTGCAACAAAAACATGTAGGAGGCCTGAGGAAAGATTCAATAAAATGACAGCGGACGGTCAATCAACACTCCAAGGGCACTGCTGGTGATATTGCAGTGATGCCATCCCACCCAACTTAAAAATCCATGGCAATGTTAGGATTTCCCCAAAATGGCTGCCCCCACGTTCTTGTCAACCCATCTTCACCTAAAGGGCACTTTAAAAAGTCATGATTTTTTCAGTCGAAATCAAAATAAATACCAAAATTTCAACCAAGATGGCGTGAAAGAAAATTAGTAAGGAACTTTGACTTCATCTTCGAACATAGAATTTGACAATTCAATGAAACAAAACAATAACTGAAAAAATGTAAAGACGAAATATTTCTCAACAGTACTATCAGAAGAAAATACTTTAAGAACTCCCTTTTAAGTGTCTAGATTGCGGTTCAAAATTCCCTGCCTGCATGGAACTCCTTTTAGGGGGATAATATTTCTCAAACAAAACTAGCATGCGTCGACGTTCCGAATTGAACAAAACCAGTCATTTGCTAACTTTTTTGTTTACATATATAAGACCGGTTTTTTGACTTTCATCAGATTCTTTGTTTTTAAAACTTTTTTTTTTTTTTTTACTAATTGGTCACTTGTAAGCGTTAAAAAAAAAGCATTTTGTAGAAGTAACTGATTTTAACTTTTTTTTATACACTTCAGAATTCTGTGTTGTAATGAGCTTAAAGCAAGCTGCATTCTACAATCAGAGGCTCATCATGAGTGCGTGTGGTAGTGGTTAGTAGATTAAGCAGAGCTAACACAAGCACATAAATAAATAAAAATATACAAAATTAAACAAATTACAAAATTAGACACATAATATAAAACATATACATATGTAAATAAGTTAAGATATAATCAAGACATAGGAATTCACGAGAGTGGGACACTGGTTCGCAACAGTGTTTTTAATCCTACTTTACTTATGTTAAAATCAACTGAGGCAGCGTTCAAATTAAAAAGTTTGCACATACGATTAAGAGGTTCGTGAATACCATAATTGGTTCTATGAAAAGGAACGTGAAACAGTTCAAATCTTCGAAGGTGGTGGGATCCCCCACGGTAGTTTATACCTATACAGGCTAATAAGTCAGGAGCATCAATTTCGCCACTGATAAGTTGGTGAAAAAATATTAAATCATTATTAACACGCCTTTGACATAAAGTTTGAAGTTGCAGAAGCATGATTCTATGTTCATAAGGTGGCAGGTTATAATGATCAGCCCAAGGAAGGCCTTTCAAGGCAAAACGAATGAAGTTATGTTGTATTGATTCAATACGGCTTTTATGAATTTCGTAAAAGGGAGTCCATACTTGGGAGGCGTACTCAAGATGGGGACTTACATAGCAATTGTATAAAGAGAGAGTAACATACGGGTCTTTAAATTCCTTTGCCCAGCGTTTTATAAATCCAAGCATGGAACTCGCCTTATTTACAATATAATTAATATGAACTATGAAATCAAGATCAGAACTAAAGTGAACACCCAGGTCTTTGAAATTAAAAACACGACAGAGTGTGTGCTGTGAAATGGAATAGTCAAAAGCACTCACTACTCGTTTTTTTGAGAAAGTTATAGTTTGACATTTTACTGGGTTAAGAGAAAGACCGTTTTTCCCACACCAAACGCTAAAATTGTTAATATCAGCCTGCAGGAGAATACGGTCATGATTTGATTGTATTGTTTTAAAAATTTTCATATCGTCAGCATATATAAGAATATTACTACATCGGATACATGAAGTAACATCATTTATAGCGAGAATGAACAAAAACGGGCCCAGATGGCTTCCCTGAGGTACACCCGAGTGAGCACTAAATGGGTTTGAAAGACAATTTCTGAATTTTACCTGGTAAGATCTTTTTTCAAGGTATGACTTAATCCATGATGTAACAAAAGTTGGAAAACCAATGGCTTTAAGTTTGAATACAATAATTTCATGACTAAGTTGATCGAATGCTTTTGAAAAGTCAGTGTATATGCAATCAACTTCATTCCCGTTTTCTAATGCATTAGAACATTTATGTAGAAAGGTAAGGAGATTTGTTACCGTTGATTTTCTTTTCACAAATCCATGCTGTTGATCACATATAATACTCTTAGTATGAAATGCTAGGCTCTCACATACAACTTGCTCAAAAAGCTTTGGAATACAAGAGAGCTTTGCTATGGGCCTATAGTTCATTATATCAGTTTTGTCATCCTTTTTAAAGATTGGTGTAAGAAACGATTTCTTCCATTAATTGGGAAATACTCCTGTCCTCAAAGAAAACTCGAACAACAATTGAAGGGGTTGAACTAGTATAAATTTACACTTTTTCAATAGAATAGGCGGAATTCCATCTGGACCAGATGAATAATCATCATTTAATGATGAGAGAAGGTCTAAAACAGTACTCGGTGGCACTGGGATATTGTTGCAACTTGTTTGGGCATAAGTATGTAAATTCTTAAAATAATTTTCGTCGACATCTAAGGGCTGTAACGTAGGTAGTCGCTTAGCATAGCAAAAAAAAAAAAAACAAAAAAAGCTCAAAGAAAATAGGGTACTTCAATCCACTCCTATTATTATAGACCCGAACCCTTTAAAAATACATAATGGCAAATCATAGAATGGGATGATCTATTCTCATTCTTATGTAATACAACTAGTATCTCATAGTCACATAAACACACGATTCAATACAGATACACACTAGCACAAGAGAATATCCTCACTCATAAAAACACACGGAATCACTTATTTATCGCCTTCAACGGTCAAGATCTACATACTGCATAATGATCGTAGGTAGAGTGATACAGTGGGTAGTTCTGCCTAGGACTGGGGTAGGTTTTGTTGTTGTTTTGATGTAGGTGATGTTTAGGCGGGAAAACCTGTAAAGAAAAGAAAAATTGTTAGAAAATTTGACGGATGAGGAATTGTTTCTGGGGGATGTCTCTTAAGAGTGTTCCGAACTGAACAAAACCAGTCATTTGCTAACTTTTTTTTGTGCATATATAAGAGTGTTTTTTTTCTCTTGCATCAGATACTTTGTTTTATAAAACTTTGCATTTTTACTAATTGGTCACTAGTAGGCGTATTATTGTATTAAAAAAAAAAATTTCTAAAAGTAACTGATTTTAACTTCTAAATTTACATACATTTTCTGCCAAACGTGCATTTTAAGAATTAAAAATTTCAATAACAAATGATACAAGTATGATTACATAATTAATGAAAATCATGAAAAATATATTGAATTTATACCCACTGCAAAAAAATTTGTCAAAAAAATACCGTTAGGTATAAAAAATTGACTGTCAAAAATGGGTTTTTTCAAAATTCACAAGCATTTTTATTTTGCATTATTAAAATTTTTATTAGGTACAAAATTAAAAATTTTCTCCAATAGTGGCATAATAAAAATATGGAATTTTATGTAATTAAACATTTTTTTGCAAAAAATGCTATAGTGTAGGCTACATTTGCTTTGAAAAACAGCCATTTTAGCCATTTTCTCGATTTCTTAGAGGCTTTTACCAAAATCTAGAGCACAAAATTAAATTTTTTTCCAATGATGGCATAGAGAATAAGTTTATCTATCCATAAACACCTTAATCGTTTTGATCGGATAAGTACACGCTTCGCAATCTTATTCATGAAATCACCATTTCAGTCCGGAACACTCTTAAGCAAACACTCTTAAAGTGGATGTTAAGGAAACATTCCCCAGCGTCAAACTTATCTTTTCGATGAATAATAATTTTAATTTCACAGATATCTTTGTAGGTAGGGAATGAGCTGCTCCTCGCGATCTTAAAAGTTGAGTTGTTTTTATGGGTTATCCAAGGTAGATTTTTTTGTTTGCGTTTGCAGGATTTTTTCTTTCTCCTTTCAAATCCTTAGTAAATATTTTGTTTTGTCACTATTTTTTTTTTTTTTTTTAATTTTACTTAGTTTTCACAAACTTGACCGAAATTGTAAACGAAACTCAAACAAATATTGCTGAACGTCAAACATAATAAGAGAAACGTCAAACACAAAACATAACACAAAACGCGATCGCTCTCCCCCTGTTAGCGAGTATTCGTACTTACGAAACGAAAACAAATAAAACGGAGAGGAAGAAAGAAACCATGGCAGTTGGATTCAAAATGTAATTTAACTGTTATACTTCGTGCAATATTTAGTCATAAGTTATAGATTTAGAGAAAATAAGACTGATAGGTTAGTTTAAATGATAAATAAAGTTTCAAATATTTAACTTGAGATTAATATTCATTGCAATCAACCAAAATATTTAAAAGTATTAAATAGTAGTGTAACTACACACATACACTTATTCCTTATAAAGTTTGTGTCAAATTGAAAGTAAGAAAGAGAGAAAGAAGGAACAAACGATAAAAGAAAGACTTATCGAGAGCGCATTATTGCAATAGGACTGGTAGAGGGGAAGATGAGCTTTATACTTCCAGCCAAGAAACTAGAAAAGGAAAAACTAAGAAATAGGATAAGAGGCCAATGACCTGTAGATGCATTTGGACAGCTTTTAACCATATGATCGAAACAAGTGCAGCTACGAGAAATCATTCTAACTACTTAGACAGTGCGGTACGTACGATTTTTACTTCGTTCTATGAGCAAGTTTTATTCGGCATATTACATACATAATACTAGTATAGTAAAAACTATAACCGAACAGAAAAAAAAATTAATTTCTCAAACTCTATTTAATTGTATGTGGTGAAAAATCTAAATTTTAAGTAAGTTTCACTAGAAAAATATTAAGTTTTCTTATGATTTATATGAGAAAATGAAGTGTTAAATATTATAGAAATCATTTATCTGAATTTTAATGGAATTACCTGTGAGTGAAGGAGTGGGTGAGGATTTCACATTAAATAGAAATCGGTAGGATTCTTGTAAGAAAGTCTTGGTGAAAGCAGAGGTATGTGAATTTGAAAATCGAGTGCTTTTAGCATATTTTCTAAAAATTTGAATTTCATAGGTTTAGAATAGGAACTGGGAAATTTTTCCGATATAAACGGCCTATACATATATCGGTGATCGATCTTTATATATGTACATAATATACATGTACATAGACACTAATAACCCATTCTAAACCTCTGCCTGGATTTTTGGGAGATACCCTAGAAAGGACATTTTGGCAGAGTGTAAACTAAGACATACCAACGTCGTCATATGAACCGGTACCTTTACGATCAAGGGTATATGAAGGGCACCTGCAACCATCCTTCTACACCTGTTTCTTTGTTCTCAGTGAATTTTTTTTTTGAGATTTGTTACAAACTAAAGTTTATTGGAATTTGTATTGAATTTTACTTTTTTTTGATTGCTGAGTCCTTAAGACTTAAAATTTTTTTTATTTAATTTTAACTTTTTTTATTTAACGTAATTGATATATATGTAAAAAAAAGGATAGGAAACACAAAAAAAAGTTAAATGGTTAAAGTTTAAAGGCTAAAAGTGAAATATAAAGAAATTAGCTCTGGACTCAAATACATGAACATGTATATATAAATATATCTAAAGAGTGTAAAATCAGTGCGCGAATAAGAGCTCTAAGTAGAGAGCGTGATACTTACCGTCACCCAGGGACGTGCTGCCGGCAGGACTTCGTGGGACGAGGAAATCGTTAGTTTGCTTTGATTTAAATGTTATTATAAACCTTTATATTTAGATGCATTTACATATATATAAAAACAATCCATTGAGACGGAGTTAAAGGATTATTGAAATAGGAGTTGGAATAAAAATCCTCCTATATAGATAAATATCCCAAATTGTCCTTTGACAATCGCTTGTGTTATCAGAATCTCCTTTTAACTTTTTTTATTTTCTTCTTTTTTTTCTTATTTTTTTGCTTTTTGAATTAATTTTTTTTTATTTATTAATTGAATTTTCATGAATTAATTGTTTAAAGGGCCAATGGCCATTTTGATCGATTTGAGGTGTTCCTTTTATGAAGAGTCTTAAGAGATTTTCTTAGCAATGGATTGCTAGATATAGCTGCAATGGTGTGTGGGGTTTCAGCAAAGCCGTTCGGTCGGGAAAAGACGAGCTCATGAGTCAGTGACGTGGGTGGACATAACGAACTTTGGACGAGATATGACGTGTTAGACATAAATACATTTTTTTTGCGATTGGATGTCGAGAGCAGGGTCACCTCCAAAACTACACGGCCATGGAGGTGGCAAGGTTGTATCTTTGATACAAGGGTGGGTAGGCCAAAATTTGACAACTCCATCTGTCAAGGCCATTTGTTGACTTGGCGAACCACTGTCTAACTGAGACGTTGGATTCTGAGCGGATGTGTAGGTGTTAGTTTAGTTGTAGGTTAGTGAACTAAGTTAATTGATTATATCTCGAAGATGTAAATTTTAATTTTTGGGTACAGATACAAAACTATTATTTCTAAATACATAGATATAAATTCTGGTTTTAAGTTTTGATATAAAATAATTATATCTGGAAAGATATAAAGTTTAGAAATTAAGGGCTTAGTTAAGGTTAGGTTAAGTTTACACTAATACCCGTTTCAGAGTCCAATCTTTCATTTGGGCAGTGGCATAGATACTTTGTTTTATGCTCATCCTTTACTTTTTTGACTCCTATCCTTATTTTATATTGTCCACATTCCTTTCCTTATCCTGTCCTATTCCTATTTCTTAAACAGTTTCCTGGCACGAGTTTTGTTTGTTGAGTGGGAGATGTCTGAAAAGGGGAGCAAGAACCACCCCCCATCCTTCGAGCTAGGCCGAGCAAGAGCAAGCGTGCCGCGTCCCCTTTCAGCATCAAAGTACACCCCTGTGGTAATCCAGACTCACAACAGGGCTTGTCAACAAAAGAATTACGAAAATTTTTCGCAAAAGCATTACAAATATCAATGGTTTCCTGCAACGAACAATTTTCATACATGAAGTTTGCTGGATAACCATCTGAGTTTCTTTTCGAATTAACAAACCTCCAAAATGCCTTTGGGTCATCTTTTAGAGAACTACCCATTTCGTTTACATGGTTAGTGTATAGATTTTTTGAAAGAGTTTTAAATTCTTCAAAAAGGGTAATATATGAGTTGTGGTCTACTGGCGAAAGATTTTTTAAGTACACTTTCCATGCTTTGTTTCTTTTATTTCGGAGTGTTCTTAGCTCTTTCGTATACCATGAGTGGCAAAAGTTTCTATTTTTAGATAATTTTAAAGGGATAGTATTATTAATGCAGTTATTAAGGATGGAATAAAAACTAAAAACTGCTTCGTCAATATCGCCAGATACTGATTTTTAGAGTTTTTAATACAGCTTATTTGCTGTAAGTCAGTTGAAATTATTCTATCAAGAAGCAGTAACTCATTGTGAGAAGAAGTTAAAGAAGCTTCTTGATAGGATTCGTCATCAGAGGGAACCCACTCTATGTCGGGTAAATTAAAATCACCAAGTAATATGTTGCTGGTGTAGCAAGACAGGTCAATAACAAAATCTAAGGCTTTAGAAAGTTCCACATAAACTGCATCCAACTTTTCGGAGGAATATATGCATTTAATATATAAAACTGTTTGTTTTGTATTGTTAATTTTATGCAGATAAATTCAATTGAGAGATTAAAAGGGAAAGATAAAGACGAAGACGTAAATTTATTTCTAACTGCAATTAAAACACCACCTCCCACTTCTTTTGGCTTATCAACATGACGATCTTTTCTATATACTCAAAACTCTTGATTGAAAAGTTCCGTGTCCAAAAAACTTGAATTCAGCCAAGTTTCAGTCAAAACAAAGATGTCATGTGAAAAAGCTTGGGAGTTCATATAAATATCAGCAGTTTTGCTGCGAAGCCCTCTTACATTTTGGAAGAAGAGGGTAACCCTGCTTAGTTTTTTGATTCATTTTTGGGTACATTTCGGGTGGATCTATTTTTCTTGACAGAAAATTCTTTAATAAGAGCTTCTGGAGGCCAATTACTCATATTGCAGCAAATAGAATCAAAATAAGAAGCATGTGCTACTATTTTGAAAGAAGATTGCTGATTTTTGTGCACTTAATAGAATTATTTGTAGGGATACAATTATTAGCTAATAAGTGGGAAACAACATCATCCGCAGCAATATCTGGTTCAAGGCGAGAAATAAATATGGACCTAGGTTTTGAAACAGCTTTGATTGGCCTAGGATCAGTTATTATACTGGCAATGGTAGCACAATCTGCATCAGAGATTGTTTCTACGACCATCATTGAACTTTGATTTATAACCTCAGCCGGAGGAGCTAATTCTAAATCAAGATGGGGACTAATAATTATGTTTGTTCGTTTAGAAGGTGGACCAGAGTTTTTAACAACAACTGTATTATCACGTCCCCTTTTGTTATTCTTTTTGGCAACTGATTCGTTATCAGTACGTTCAGTTGAACAGGATTACGCAGGCAAATAATCTTTCGTGGGTGGAATCAAAAGAGGAAGAGGGTCCTGTAATAGATCATCAGTAGATGTACCGACATCTACCGGGTCATTTGGGAGTTTTAATGAGCTAAAGCCAGAGACTGCGTCTTTAAAATTACTAAGCAGTTCTTCGAACCCCTTTGAAAGTTTCATAATGTCCGCTTTAAAATTAGACATTTTGAAAGCCAGCTGAGACAAGGAAAGTTTACGGCAATCGGTGCAATACCAATACGCAAAGAATTGGTAATCTTCTCAATAAACGCATTAGTTGAACCGATGCATTTTGCGTGGTAAAAATTCCCACAAGGTCCAAAACAGTCAAACAGGGGGGAAGAACTTGAGCTCTCCGTACAATTTTTTGCAGAGCAAGTCATTTTGAAAAATGAAAACAAAGCGTTGTAATAGATATTTAATAAGAATTAAAAAAAAGAGCTCTTTTTTTGTGTTAATAATATAAATAAAATTGGAAAAAAAAAACAAAGAAAAAAAAAAGTGAACCCTGCTGGGAATCGAACCAGCGCTACGAAGATTGGATATCCGCGTGTTTACTGACTGCACCACCGAAGTTGAATAATAGAGGGTAGCGATTGAAGGATAAGGATTTATGAAAGTATTTGTTAATCAGGAAGGAAAGGGACAATTAAAGCTAGCTTTTAAAAGCTTTGGCTAAAACAAAAAAAAAGTATGGGAAATATTATTAAAACAATAGTGGGCACAAACACTTTGATATACAGAGGAGAGACAAAAAAAAAAACTATATGGTAAGTTCACTCAAATAGAGGAACACAAATTAAACACTACACAGAAAACTTAACAAAATACTCTTACCAAGCACTAAAACAATAATGTGATTTATATCACAACTAAAGCACAAATAAAGCAAAACGTTATAAATTTAAATTAAATTATTCACTTATGCAGTGAATAAAGTCAATTACACTAATTAAAATTAACGAAATACTTACACAAAAATTAAACACAAGAGCGATATTCTACACAACTAGCTAAAAATGAACCAGTGTTGCCACTTGTAAATTTACATAAATTTTCTATCAAAAAGTACATTTTAAGAACTGCAAATTTCAATATCAAATGATACAGTCATGATTATAAAGGGTCCGCCAAATAACTTTTTTTTTTTGAAAATGCTACTACTACATGGAGTGTAGCTTCGGCTGTGTGGCACGTAGCGCCGTCCTGTTGAAACCAAATGTTGCCAATATCCTCCTCTTCAATTTTTGTGAACAAAAATTCGTTCAACATGGCCCGATAACGATCGCCATTGGCTGTAACGGCCACTCGAAGAAAAATGGCCCAATTATGCCTCTGGACCAAAATCCGCACCAAACAGTGACTCGTTTTGGGTGTACCGGCTTTTCAATGTATGCGTGCGGGTTTTCTGTGCCCCAAATGCGACAATTTTTCTTGTTTACATACCCGCCAAGATCAAAATGAGCTCTATCTGAAAAGATAATTTTTTTGGCAAAATCGGCATCTTCTCTAATTCGAAAGTCGATCGCAGGCCCACTTAGCGAAGAAGCCATTTGAATGAAATTATTTTCCATTATTAACCGGAAGGATTGTACTTTCAAATAAAAAAGAAATTTGAGAAAATATTTAGTATTTTTTTTATAGCATTTTCAAAAAAAAAAAAGTTAATTGGCGGACCCTTTACAATAAATAAAAATCGTGAATAATAAATTGAATTTATATTCACTAATAAAAAAATTGTCAAAAAAAATAACGTTAGGTATAAAAAATTGACTGTCATATATGTTTTTTTTTTATTTACAAGCATTTTTATTTTGTATTATTGAATTTTTTTTGGGTACAAAATTAAAAATTTTCTTTAACAGTGTCCTACTAAAAATGTGAAAAAAAAAATTAAAAAAATTAATAATTTTTTTTGCGCAATAGTGTAAGCTACATTTGCTTTGCAAAACAGCCTTTTTCGCCATATTCTAGTTCTTTTAAAGGCTTTTACCAAAAATAAAAGAGCACACAATTAAATTTGTTTCCAATGATGTCCTAGAGAAGAAGTTTTTCTGTCCAAAGACACCTTAATCGTTTTGATCGGACAAGTAAAGTATACGCTACACTATCTTTTTCATGAAATCACCATTTCACTCTGGAATAATCTTAAAAAACAAATCTTAAATTAATAGGTAAATTATTAAATGAAAAATAAAAAACAAAAAGAAATAAACACTTTAACGCTCATCAAAAATTAAAAAAAAAAGAATGTATATTAAAGGGCTACAAAAAAAAAGTTAGTTGGAAATTCGAAATATACAATTACTGGAAGAAAGAAGATACCTCTAGTGATATTCTTTCTTCTTTTGCAACAATTATGTCGTTTTCCATTGGTTTCACTCAAGAAGACACTAATTCTGAATCCAATGGAACAGTGCTTGTTACTTCTACTCAATTCTGAAGTTTTCTCCCTATATTGGTGCATCATTAAATACAAACTTTTTGCTGGCACACAAAAAGTGAAATTAAAAATAATAGTGAATCTACCCCTAACTTACAAATTATAATTTTTCTTTTAGTTTTTCTTAATATTTTTACTAAATTATAGTTATTAAATTCTTTGTTTTCGAGTGCACAATTAATTAAAATGGAATGTTAAAAAAATATGAAGTTGCGCTGTAGTTTGTTTTGACGTTTGAGTGTGTATGTATTAGTGCTTCTCGAGTGGATTCTGATTTCAAATCAAGAAGCGAAATTCACTTCTCAGAATCGTCAGAAGAGGATTTTTGTGCCAATGGAATGGTTTCAGAAGACTTCTGGACGCTTCGGAATGCTTCTGAATGTCCAATGGAAAACGACATTAGTTTTTGATAAATACTTTGCTAACCAATTTAGCTTAGCGAGCTAAATATTTAGTAAAATGTCGTTTTTTCTTCTTTCAGCATACAATTTTGATGAGATATATGTCTTGATATATAATTTTTAATTTACGTTTGCAAATTATTAAAAAAAATACTTCATCTGTTCCCCACAGAAGAACAGATAATAAAACACAGAGTTTAATATTTTCGTATTCAACTTTATAAAAATTCTAAAGTCTTAGATTCCTTACCTTGGGTAGGGGGAAATCTTTGACTTATACGAAGAGACATCAAACAATGAATGACAAAAGATGAAGAAGCCTTCGCAATCTCAAAGTTTGCCGGGTGATTTCTATTACAATTAATGCACGTGGGTGGACTTTCAATTTTTCCGATGCAGTCAACGGTTAAATGCTTTCCGGCGCATTTTACACACCTTGGCTCTTTTTTGCAATAAGTTTGAGTGTGATTGAATTCTTGAGGGACTAACCTTGTGCTCTTTCTTAGAGGTTCGATCTTAACTATGATGTTTAGAATTGTTTTGATTTTATAAATTTTATCTAAGTTTACAGTCTATCGAACGAAAGTATAAATATTGGAAGCAGGGTTACCTTTGAAAATTTTCGGAAGGAGTCAATAAAAGGAGTCCTGACTGAAAAAAAGAGTTATCAAAGCTTCAAGAAAAACATAAAAATTTATCACTGTTTTAATTCAACATGGATTATTTAAAAAAAAAAATTAACAACAACCTTCTCTTTTAAACAAAACAATAAATAGATATTTGTATTTCAGAGAAAAACAACTCAAACTTGAAAAAACTTCCATCTTTTCAATATTATTAGTAGATATTAGTTAATCTCAAGACAAAACCAGCAGTTACCTAAGTTTCTTCAAATAAATAAACAGTTGCTCTCCTTAACAAAACACTTCCCCAATATTAATATAATTAAAAATAAAAGAAGTTTTTCGGACTTACCACGATTGTTTTTATTTTTATTTTAATCGACCGATTAAAAGATAATTAATAATATAATTTTTTTAAAATACCTAATTTAAAAAAAAAATCCAATTGGTTATTTAAACTGCCCACTTCAAACCAAAACTTTCAATGTCATTAAATGTATAAAATATATTTTAAAACGACTGTTGTGGGCTTTTATTTGTGGTAATTTTTATTCTTCAATAACTTTTACTGGATGAAGGGTAAAGTTGGGATATTCAAATATCAATGAATAATAGTTAAAATCTTTTTGCATTTTAATTACTTGCCTTTGAATATAATATTTAAGAATTGAAAGCTTGTTATCATTGAAATTAAAATGCGATATTATTTGATTACAAATAATTTTGTAATATGTTCTAAGAGTATTTCTTTCAATATAGTAGTACCTCTTGGCTTGATGGTTAGTGCGTAGGACTCTCGCACAACACGGAGCGGAGCACCTTCGGTTCAGTAGGACTGTGTCCGATCGGGACCGAAGAGATAGGGTAAGGCAGGAGAACCAGTTCTGGTGGTTGAAACCTGAACAAGAAGTTAATTCGGATATATAAAAGTTAACTATGCATTTTTTATGCCATGGCCGACTTACATAGGTTTAGGTAGTTAGTTTTAAGCAGGGACAGTCAGGGTGGCACCAAAAAAAAAAAAAAAAAAAATACAAAAAAATTATAAAACCAATAAAAAACACAAACAAATTATAAAAACCCGAAAATGCTTGCTGTGGCTGTTCTAGTTTGTAAGTAGTTTGTGAGTAGCTTTAAGTAGTTTTATAGTAGTTTTAATTAGTTTTAATTAGTTTTAATTTAGTTTTATTTAGTTTGTAAGTTTTATATAAAACACAAAAATAAAGTCATAGATACCGAGTTTTTTAAAATTCTTCTCGGTGAAAAATAAAACCGATATGAATTCTAGTTTTAAGATTGTTCGTAGGCCGAAAGGCATTAGCATTAAGTTATTAGTTTAACTTAGAGCGCCCGAATGGGGCCAGTAAGTTAGTTGTAAGATATTGATAAGTAGGCTAGTTTTTATGAATTTTTGTCTAGCTTTAAGATAGTTTTAAGATGAATGAAAAATAAAAATGAATTTATAAAAAAAAATAAAAAAAACAGGCGTACAAAAAAAAAAAAAAAAGTGCGTAGGACTGTCATGCCGAAGGTGTGGGTTCGATTCCCAGCCGTGCCACCTAAAAACAGAAATGTTTTATTCGAGGTACTGCCTCTTGCGAGGAACTGACAAATCGTCCAAGAGTATACTTGTCATGAAAAGTGCTTCTCATTTAGCCGTTCGGACTCGGCAAAAAACTGTAGGTCCTCTCCATTCCTGCCAACAAACACGCACACAGGAATGATTGTGAGTTGTAAGTCACTAGGCTCTGGTTCTCCACGAGCTGTTGCGCCACCCAATTTATTTATTAATTTTGTATTTCTTTCAATAGTATCACAGAAACAAGTGTTATCTATAGCATCCAGTACAAATAAAAATGGCCATTTTTTCAATATTTTGTGTTTTTAAACTCTTTTTCTTCTTCCTCAAAAATCGAGTCCGTTGATCGAACTGCTGATGGCTTGTAGTTGACGTTTTGTATTTATGTCTATACATGTAAATCTATCTTTTTTAACGTCATATAAAGTCTAAGGCTCACACAAAATTGATATTACTGGGACTAAACTCTACGTCCCACGATAAAAAAGCAGTAATTTTTGTTTGCTCTGCGTGCGATATCTATGTAACTATAGTATCTGTGATAGTATGTTTTTCTTCATCCGCTTTGAATAGCGCTGTGAGCCGAATGCCGTATGTAATGAGAGAACAACTTTTATTGACGAAAGAAGATGTATAATTTGAGATGAATCGCTCTGAAAATCTTTATTTTATTTAATCAAAGCATTTAAGACATATGAAAGGAAGTTTATGTAAACGAAATTGATGCTGTTTAATGAATCTTTGTTTTTGAAATTTTGGTAGAACTACCATCGAATTGAGCCCTTAAATGTCGGAAAGGAACCCATTGCTTAGTTATTCTTTTTGTATAACCAGTAGAAATATTTCACAAAATGAGTAAAATTCTGAACCATTTTTACAATTTTTCGCTGGTAATATTACAACTAAAAAATTTGTCTTGAAGAATTTTAGCACTTTTGTTATCTACAAATTTGTAATTACAATTTCGTAAGATGGTGCAATAGGCTACTGGTGTTTTTTTCCAATACAAATCGTGTGGATACCCTAAACCTGCGATGAGGCCTGTCTAAACATGAAAAAAGCTCAAATTTTCACAGACTTCTTTTTTCGCTCAACTGAAACTTTTGAACCTGTTTGAATGAAACAATTTTTTTGAAACTGCCTAATGTAAACAAAGGTTAGAATTGAGCTTCAAGCGATATTGAACTCGTTTATATCATAGAATTCAATAAATCTTTGTGCGTTTATGAAAAAGAGTCCTAAAATTGTAAAAGGAGTCAAATTTCAATCATTTTTAAAAAGAGGAGTCCTGGAGTCCCAGCGTTTAAAAGGAGTCAAAAGGACTCTAAAGAGTCCCGAAGGTAACGCTGATTGGAAGACCACGTTGTACCACTTTTGTTTCACCCTCTTTTGTCTGTTTCTCTCTTTTGACAATGCATGTTCATAGCATCTAAGATTTTAAAGTTGCGCTCTTTAAGATCACTAATGATATCGTCTTTTGAACATGATGCGTGTAAACCTCTCGCCACAACACGAGACATTTATCAGTGGCGTCGCGTCGTCGGCCGCTCCTTAACAGGTTTTTCTTTTACTGTCGCATGTTTTGGTGAAACTATTGTTTCAAAAGACGAGGCTGCTTCAGGTGAAGAGCCAGTTTTACGCTTTTTACTTAATCTTTTCTTTGAGGACTTTTCCGTTTCACGTTCTAGCTCTTCTTCGTCTGTTCCATACCGTCACCTGATTGCAAGAACTAGGTAACTTAATTTTATAAATTTTGGAGATAGCAACCTTTATAGAAGCCTAGCTACTGGAGGACGATAGAAAGTTTAATTTATATGTTCCTGAAACTTCACAAATATCCTATATTTGTCAATGGTACCTATAAAAAGATTGAACAAAAAATTTTTAAACTTGTATAAAATAATACCGTTTTTGCCGATATATTATAAAACTAGAAAACTGAGTTACCTAGTTCTTGCAATCAGGGGACGATATGTAGAATTATTGACTTGTGGCAAGCTAGCTTTGGAGTTTATTAGAGAATATTTGCCTTTCACTATCTCATTTTCTTTTCGAAGAAGATCGACTTCTTTCTTTAGCTCTTGATAGAGTTCCATTACTTCATCAAGCCTTTGTCGAAGTCCGTTATTATCTTTTTCAAATTTTCTGCTTTATCTGAGTCTTTTTTGGCGCACGCTGGCGTGACGGGTGTACTCTTTTGCCCGAATGTAGATGGTTTTATACTCGCTTTAGATCAGTGATTCCCAAAGTGGTCCAGATGGACCCCCAGGGGTCCACGGGAGATTCGGCGGTGGTCTACGTTGACATGAAATAAAAATTGAGGCTCACCAGTTGTAAGTGGGGGGTCCACGAAAATGTTTCTGGTTTCGAAAGTAAAGAACAAGTAAGCTTGGCCTTATCTGTCAATCAAAAAAAAATTAAGGGAACAAAAAAATTCCAAATTTTTCGGTGATTTTAGAGAGGCTGTATTTCAGTGAATAATGGTCGTATTGTGACTTAAAAAAAAGGGTTTTGAAGCTTTAAGAATTAAGATTCTAATTTTCAAAATTGTTGGCTAAAATTTTTAAGGAGCTTCTCATGCAGTCCTATCAATAACATTTTAAAAATAAAAGGTACTCTTAATTTTTTGCTTTTTCCTTGGTCCGCGGGCTTGGAGCAGATAGCCTGTTTTTTTAGCATTAATTCCCTGTTTTTAAAACCACCCAAATTTTTTTGAGAACTATATTTTTAGAAGATCAGCGACTGTTACTTGTAAGAACTTGCATATCATCGGCTTTCTGTTAAAACCTCATAAATCTTAAAATGCCATTTCAAATGTGTTTTAGATCAAAACAAATCATGGAATTCAAATATCAATATCTCGTAACTATGTTATGGTACCTTTTGGGGCCAGTTAAAAAACCTTTAACGATCTAAGAATTCCATTTTATTACCTTTTAAATTTGTTTTTTGAGCCTCATAAGCAATTTTTCAAAACAGACTTATGCTACATTTCCACCTAACGCTTATCTGAGATTTAATAAGATTTACCCCAAATCTCCTTCAAATCTCGGAGATTTACTATACAAATTTATTTCGTAAATCTTGAAGATTAGAAATTAATCTTTCTAAATCTTCCTAGGACAAATAGTTTTATAAATCGAACTAACCTATTCTTACATGGTGCTGAACGATTCATTCGAGACTCGCATTCAGTTCTTCATTGTTTTACACCAATCAAACATTCTGTCTCATTCGCACTTCATAAGGAACATTGAAACGCCATTTGCATTTTTGAAGGTGCTGTCAAATTTAATCTTTTTTAAATCTTTTTGTGCGGTGGAAACACCAAAAAGATTTATTTAATCTAATCTGAGATAAACCTTTGGTGGAAACATAGCATTACCGGGCTATGACAAAAAGCCAACGATATTCGAAATTCAGTGCAACACGTGTCGAGACTTGCAAAGCGGCGCCCAAATTTAGGGTTGGAACTCAGCTGCGACGCAGATTTCCATATTTATATCTAATCTTCGCATTTAATTTTTGACGAGTTTAGGGAATATGGAAAAAATGTTGCAGCGGGGGGTCTACCGAAACCAGGTTATTTTTGAAAGTGGGCTACGAGAAAAAAGTTTGGGAACCTCTGATTTAGATGGTGGTGATCGAAATACCCTTGCACTTTTTGGGAAGGGATTTATTAAATGCAATAATTTGCTCTCCCCAGAATCCATAGAGCCAACCACTGTAGAGGGTGGGTTTTCCAGTGAACCTGGACTACCACCTGGGATACTATATCCTATTGTTTTTCTCATTGTATAGTTTTGTATATATCAATCTCAGTATACGGAGTTTCGATTTTAGTCGCCTCTTAAGACAGGCATGCCTTCCTCGGGTATATTCTTGCGTCTTACCGGCTGGGGTAGAACTCGAAGTAAAACAATAGATTATTTATGTTTTGAAATAATGTTTTGTTAAAATCCAAGTAAGACAATAAATAATTTATTTTTTAAAGCTATGTGTTGGTAAACACTTGCTATGAGGTCACACAAAACAAAATTTTGCGATCATTCATCTCATATATGTACAACATACCTTGTATTTTTATACCATGGGTGTTTCCTTTGATTCCAAGTATACAATTGTTACGCACATTGACGCTATTGTTGCAAAAGCTAACACAATGATTGGTTTCATTGAAAGAAACTCTACTGACTTTTTGGATCCCTATACACTTGTCTTTATATAACACATTAGTTAGATCATCACTTGAGTATGCGGATATCATATGGAACCCTTTCGAACAAACGTTTTCGGATAGAATTGAGAAAGTTCAGAATCGTTTCAAAAAATTTGTGTTTTTTAAAATACGATGGAATTTTTGTCCAAATTCTCAATCTCGACATAATCTTCTGGGTTTGAAGTCTCGAAGAACTATTCACGATATAGTATGTGCGAGATATTTTATGTTACCATATAAAGTGTCCTAACCTTTTACACTGATCTCTATAATACACTGGATACTGTATCGATACAAAACAATTTGCTTCCATTTGAAGAATTGTTTGTTATGAAGCTGACCACATTTTTGTATACCAGTGCCTTATGGAAAAATAAACTGTGTCTGTATCACAATGTGAGAAACATCTCTTTTGATTTGTCTTTCCATTGGAATATCTAGCGGAAACTATGTTATTGGCAGTTAAAATTCAAATATATAAAAATATTTGTATTTTTATCAAATGTGTTATGTAGGTACATATATGTATATGTTAAATACAGAGGACAAAGGACAGTAACCGCCTTAATGCAATAAGTAAATACGCATTTACAAAAGCTAGTATCGCCAAGTAGTCAAAATTCGACCTAATGTCTTAACGGCAACATGTAAATATAAAAATTAGATTCTGCCCGAGCGATTGGCTATACCTTTCAAATAAAAAAAAATATGAAAATAAATTGCCATCAAAGGACTATTCACATGAGAGCGACCAACGACCGACGAATGAACGAACATTCGTCCATTTTGACATTTCTTTCACATAGCATTTTTTTTATTCGTCTCGAATGACGTTTAACTTTGACAATTCGCTTGATTAGTTTCTAAATCAATTTAAAAAGTGTTTCCAAAACAGTTAGAGATCAAAAAGTTATTTGTTAAAAAAAAAGAATTTTGATGTTCTTAATTATGAAAAATATTAAAAAAGACTTCATGTGCACCCACTTAATAAATCACGAAGATCTGAAGGAGAATATGTTTCCTTAATAACAAAATTGGAAAAATATCCGGTCAAGTTTTTTAAATATTTTAGGATGTCGAAGGAAAAATTCGACACCATATTCAGATTAATTAAAAAAGACTTATTTCCGGAACCTACCAGCTTCAGAAAAGATGTTATTTGTGCCAAGGAAAAGATTGTTATGACGCTACGGTAAGATATATCCCCTTGTTTTTTGTCCTGTTATACTATTTTTATCTTATTTTCTGTAGATTCCTTGCTACTGGTGCAAGTTTTGTCGATTTAGCCTACAGGTTTCGAATGGGAGTATCGACAGTAAAAAAAGCAATAGATGCAACGATTCAGGCTGTCATTTCCAATTGCTTGAAAATTGCTATTCCAAGTTCTCTTTCCGAAGAAGATTGGAAACAAATTTCTGTGGACTTTTTGCAGCGCTGGAACTTCCCGAATTGCCTAGGTGCTGTTGATGGCAAACATGTTCTAACACTTGCCCCAAAAAATAGTGGAAGTTTGTACTTCAATTATAAAAAATCATTTTCGTACAACCTGATGGCTGTGGTGGATGCAAAGTTTTTTAATGGTTGACATTGGAGCTTATGGGAGCAATGCAGACTCAACAGTTTTCAGCAGCCCCTGGCTTTATAACCCTAGGCAACTTAATATTCCAGATGATTCACCTCTTCCTGGAACGATAGCTAAATTACCTTACGTAATCATATGAGATGAAGGTTTTGCACTGAAATCAACCATTCTCAGGCCATTTCCAGGACAAAAACTTTCACAACGTGAGACAATCTTTAATTACAGGTAGTATTAAGATTTGTAACCGATGTTTTATTCTCAAGTCTAATTTTTGCAGATTATCCAGAGCAAGAAGAGTCGTAGAAAATGCATTTGGCATTCTGGCCCAAACCTGGAGAATACTTTTGAAACGCCTCGAAGTCAATAAAGAGTCAGGAAACAAAATAATGTTGTGTTGTTGTATTCTTCACAACTTCCTCAGAATAAATACAGATGAATCTTCGCTGCAGAAAGATACCCGTAATCAAGCTCTGATCTCTCCTTCAATTTCAACATCTTCTTCAGGATATGATGTCAGATCAAAATTTGCTGACTGGTGCATAGAGGAAGGAGACTTAAACTTTCAATATAATATGATTTGAGACTGAAAACACTAAACCTCTGTCATATTAAAAAAAAAACATTTATTAAAAGGAATATTACTAAAACAAAAAAAAACAATACTTAATTTCATTATTTATAGAAACTTCTCGTTCAGTCTTTTTTGGATTATATAATACGTATTTATATGTATATATATATGGCACTTCATAAAACTTAAAACTAATAGCATTTATAAATAAATAATAAAAAAAACAACATTCAAAATACAACAATAACAATAAAACAATAACAAACGAAAAATAAAAAAATTAAAAAAAAAATCATCACAAAAATCAACCACGAACACATCACAAAATATTATTCATCCTCAAATTCAATATCATGAAACAATTGTAGTGTGCGCATTTCCAACTTGGATTGCTTTCTTCTGCTCCAGGAGTTTGCACGTTGTGCTAGAGACATGAAAAACTTCTCCAACGGTGGTGATTCTGGCTCATTGAGTTCACTCAATGCCGCCAAAAATCGGTCTGTGTCAGATTTTTTTGTTCTTTTGCTAGGCCGCGGTTGTGCTGAATGGACGGAATCGTTCAGCCGCATGTTCGAGGATGTTGTTGGTTCCTCGGTTCCATCTATCTCGGAAAGGTTTACGATAGAATTTTCCTTTTCCTTTTTCACATACACAACCATATGTAAATAAAAAAGCAATAATAAAGATACAAATTTATATTATTACCTTGGGACTTCCACATTCGGAATTAGAAATTTCATTATTTCAAAATATGGCCATGGCTTTTTATTTGGAAATGCCTGGGATCCACTTGGAACATTCTTTTCTTTTTTGTAGTACTTCGCAAAAGTATCTCGCAGGTTTTTTCCAACGCTCCTTGCATATTTTCACTGAAATAAAAACAAACTTTAATACTGAATGAATAATCAACAAAATATTGTTTATATCACCATCGGTATTCAAAATAAAAGAAATATTTTGCCATACTTCTTCTTTTTTGTATCTATCTGAATAGGAACGATCGGACTTGTCGTAAATTGTTGGATTTGCTTCCACCTCTAAAATTAATCTTTCATCAAATTCCTAGAATTATTTAAAATATTTTGGTGTTCATAATGTTTAAGCATTTATTTTACTTTATATTAAATGTTGGTATATTTACCTTTTTTTCCATGATTTTTTCAGACATGACCAACCACCAAGTAAACAAAAACAAGAATGATTTTGAGGTTATTCGCGCGCGAATAATTCATTCGTTGGAGTGTGGATGGTATGTGGAACGCGAATAGAGTTTGACAGTTCGTAACAATCAGATTGCAATTCGTGACGACCAATTTAATTGAAAGGAAAATTTTATTATCTAAACATTAATTTAAATTAGTTTTCTACCATTTTGTCTAGTTTTTGTGAAGAATTTAGGCTTATAAATGCTCTTAAATCCCATGTATTCTTTTATTCGTCGGTCGTTGGTCGCTCTCATGTGAATAGTCCTTAAGTCAGTTTAAAAGGGAGATATAGAAAAGTGTTTACGTATTGATATATAAATTGTTTTTTTTTTTTTTTGAGGGTTTTTAATGCGTTTATTGAAAAAAAAAACAATCTAAACACATGGATAATATAGGTATATGGAAATATCTATGTATGTATATGTATATATAACCATATAATTATGCAAATATAATCTATATAATAGTCATGTTTTTTTTTGAAAAACTATTCACAGTACAGTAGGATTTTAAATGAATTACAAATACAACATCTACAGTAGAATTACTGCAAATAAAAGCAGAAGTAGAATCCTACTGCGGATAGGTTTGTGACGTTTATTCGAGTATCGAATGGAATTTTGGTGGTTTTGTTTTCAGATATTGGTGCGATTGATTATCATTTGCATCTGGATGGCTGTGTTTATAGAGTAGTTGTGTATTTTTCATGGTTGTTTTTCCATTGGCCAAAAAAATCAATCTATCATTTTCGATTCAACCAAAAAAATCAATTGATTTTATTCGTTATCGGTTTTTTTAAAACTTGATTTAAAGAAAAATGCATTTAAATGCACTTCTGATTGAAGAACTACACACAATTCAGTTAAAAATCATTATATGATCTAACAAAAATGATCGCCGATGACGTCATCTAATACATGATACATAAACGACAACTTACTTCGACCATAATCTACGAACAAACCCCTTTCCTGAAACAAATGTTTATCGCTGCTCTTTTCTGAAGAATTTATTTTTATTGCTGAAACCTGATGTCTGACAAAGGAAAAAGGTAAAAAGAAAATTAATACAAAAATTATATGATTAAACAATTTTTATCAGTAGAAAGGTTAGAACGAACTGGACAAAAGAAAGAACTAAAGCGTTATTGGATTTTTATGCGGCGAGGGCCGAAGAGTTTCAGCATAGCCGAAAAAAAACATGCTTACGAGCATTTGCTGGAAGACATGATTTCTGCTGGCCTTATTGTAAGTATTTACATTTGTTTTTTTCCAATCTAAATATATTAAATAAAGAAGGATTTTTTCAGGATTCGGAAACAACAAGTTCTCACTTGGAAATAAAAATGCAAACGCTGATGCGGGCGTATAAAAACGCAGTCGGCAACAACAACAATGTGGGTGCAGCTCCTTGCGTAGCTCCATTTATGGACAGAATGGATGACCTGTTTGGAAAAAAGCCGATCATTTCTAATGTACACACGATTACAATTGGAACGGACACAATAACAGTGTGTAATCCTTTATATTTTTGTTTATTCTTGTTATTATAATGTTTTTTTCTTCAAATAGAACTCCGACACACCACCAGAGACCTGCAACATCAGTATTGTCGAGCATTCATCTTCTTTATCAGAAGCTTCCAATGACATCCTTTCATACGACGAGGATATCGTAATTTACTCTCCAGAGCTGTCTATGACAGACGAAACCCAATCATCAACTTCCACGACGACTAGAAATGCATCTCCGACTGCTAGTATTTCAAAGAAACAAAAAATTGCACGTTCTGTTTATTTTGAGATGAAGCTGAAACAAAAACACAAAGAGATGGAAACAAAAAATAAGAAATGGGCCGAATTCATGAATATGGAAAAAGAAAAACAGGAAACGCGAAAAATGAAATTGGAATTACTAAAACATTACTTTAATAAACGAAACAATTAATGAAAATTATGTGTATTTAATGTATATAAGTTTGTTTAAACTATGTTGTGTTCCCGTAAGTAATCAAACAAAATTTTACGTCAGTTCGTGGTTGGGTTTGCAGCAGGTTCATCGGGTGCATCTCTGCTATCTGCATTGACTGCTTCTTGACGAATATTCTCATACGTATCGTCCATCAAAATGCACAAATTATGCAGAATACATGCACTTACAACGAGATTCGTTACCGAATGTATATCACGTTGTTACGTAAATTTAAGAACCCCCCTGAACCTGGCTTTTAATAATCCAAAGGAGTGTTCAACAACAATTCTAGTTGCAGAATGTATGAAGTTGAAAGATCTTTGTTGTTCAGTAAGTCTCCCATTGTCTTTATACGGTGGGACTAACCAATTTGTAGCAGCGTAAGCAGAATCACCCAAAATAAAGGTGTTGTCAGGAAAGAGTTGGTTACAATTGTTTTGAGCTTTCCTAAATAACTCGGATCGCCTTAAAACTCTGCAGTCGTGAAGAGATCCTAGCTCACCGCAGGTTATATCCACAAATTTTGTATTCGCATCTACAGCAGCTTGCAAAATAATAGCAAATCTGGTTATAATAGCACTCTTTTTCGATCTTTGGAGATGCAATATGTATGTGGATGCAGTCTATTGCACCAAGCACACCTGGTATTTTTTTCTTATCTTCAAACTTTCGGCAGTTTTCGGTTACAGCAGTGCCTTCAGGCCATTTTATGTACTCGTAACCTTTTGACACTAGCCACTTAGAAACTCGGTTCACTGCTACCCAACTGGAAGACTTTGTGACACCAAAAAGATTTCCAAGTTGTCGAAATGTTATGGTGTTGTTTATTACAAAAAAAAATTACATGAAAATTTCTTTTCCGCATTCGATTATTATTCTTCCTCCCCTATTTAGGATATGAAGCGACAAATAATGGAATAAGATGCTGAAAAAAAATTTAGTTTGTTATCGCTATGAAGCTGCGAATACGAAAAGCTTACATACATATTAGACGTTCTACTGTTGAACGACGCAATCTTAAATGTGATTTAAAATCTTCTTCACTAAATGATTCAATTGTCATTATAAAAGACTCTATTTTAGCATGTTTCTCTTCCTCTGTGGAGTCTTCGATGGAGGTATTATCGGCACAAAATGTTTGTAAACAAAACTCGTTTCCACTTTCACTGGACTCCAACAGTTCACGTAAAATCTACAATTATTTCATGAATTATTTAAGAAAGAATATCTTTTTCTATGTTTTCTTACCATTATCTTCTGAAAAATTGTCCATTTTATGTAACTGTAAATAATTTTTGGCTCAAGTTATTTTTTGTTTTCCTTTTCATTTGTAGCAAACTTTCTTTTATTTGTATTTTTTTTAATTATTCTGACAGCTGTTATTCGGTAGTGCCAAACGTGAAATATAAAAACCAGGCTACTGCCGATGGGTTTTTTGAGAATTTCTTACTGTACTTTGTATAGATTCCCAAGAAAACACGACTAATGACGTTCCCATAATTTCGATTCGATACTTTTGGTCTAGTTTAAATTTTTTAAGCATACCTCACTTAAATGAAACTGAAGAATCTGAAGTATACCACACTTAATTGAAACTGAAGACTTACTTACTTATAAATAAATAAATAAATAGCTGTCTCCAGTTTCGCACGCCAAGTTGGTTGAGGTCCTCTTCGACTTGCGTGCGCCACCTTTTACGGTGTCCACCTCTACTGCGTTGTCCCACGGGGTTGGATTCAAAGACTTTCCGGGCCGGAGCATTGGTGTCCATTCGCTCTAGGTGACCCAGCCATCTTAGTCGTTGGCTTTTCACTTTTGTGGCTAGGTCGGTGTCGCTGTACAGCCCATACAGTTCGTTGTTGTATCTCCTCCTCCATTCCCCATCTACGCAGATGGGACCAAAAATCACCCGGAGAATTTTCATCTCGAAACAGCCTAACGCGTTCTCATCCACCGTTAGCAGTGTCCATGCCTCTGCACCATACATCAGGACCGGGATGATAAGCGTCTTATACAGGGGCAGTTTAGTTGCTCGAGAGAGGGCTTTGCTTCTCAATTGCCTTCTTAGCCCAAAGAAACAGCGATTGGCAAGAGTAATTCTTCGTTTGATCTCAGCACTGGTATCGTTCGCTGAGTTTTTAGTGGATCCTAGGTAGACAAAGTCTCTGACCACCTTAAAATTATAGCTGTCTATAGTGACGTTCTGTCCTAGACGTCGGTGTGGGGTGTCCTTTCTTGTTGACAGCATATATTTCGTTTTGCTTTCATTCACCGTTAATCCCATCTTCTTGGCTTCCTTCTCAATACTCAGAAAAGCACCACTGACATCACGCTTTGTTCGTCCTATTATGTCAATGTCATCAGCGTAAGCGAGTAATTGGACGGACTTTTGAAAGATTGTGCCTCTAGTGTTGACGTGAGAGTTTTGCACTATTCTTTCAAGAACGATGTTGAAGAAGTCGCATGCAGCAGCGTGCATTCTCCATCGTCATCCTGCACAAACGGACGAGTTTGGCAGGGATGCCAAAACTAGACATTGCTTTATATAGCTCGTCTCTATAGATGCTGTCATACGCGGCCTTGAAATCGATAAAAAGGTGGTGGGTATCGATTTGAAACTCCTGGGTTTTCTCCAAGATCTGCCGTAGTGCGAATATTTGGTCGATGGTGGACTTCCCTGGCATAAAGCCACACTGATATGGACCTATCAGGTTGTTGACGAATGGCTTCAGGCGTTCACAAAGTACGGCAGAGAAGATCTTGTAGGCGATACTAAGAAGACTGATACCTCTGTAGTTGGTGCAGTCCAGAGGATCGCCTTTCTTGAGGATCGGGCAAACAATGCTGAGGTTCCATTCATCGGGCATGCTATCCTCCGACCATATTTTACAGATGAGCTGGTGCATACTCCTAACCAATTCATCGCCGCCAGCCGCTTTGAATAGTTCAGCCGCAAGGCCATCATCATAAGTTTAGATATGGCTATCCTCACTTTGTCAAGATCGGGTGGACGGAATTGTTGGCCTACTTCGTCCAAGTTGAATGGTGAAATTTGCAAGTTAGCGGAATCCGGTTCGTCATCGCCGTTATACAATTTGCAGAAATGATTTTTCCATATCCTCAGCACCGACTGCGATTCCACAACGATGTTCCCCTGATCGTCTTTGCAGGCTTCAGTTCGGGCTTTGTAACATTGGGAGGTTCTTTTTACTTTTTGGTAAAACTTCCGAACTTCATTCCTGCAGTGGCATCCCTCTAATTCCTCGATCGCGCGCTTCTCATGCTCTTTCTTCTTCCTTCTAAGAAACTTGTGTTCTTCTCTCCTCTTCTGCTCGTAGAGCTCGCGAGCAGCTCTGGTCCTTCTATGCAGTGCCGCTTTTTATGCCTGTTGTTTGGCTGCATGTACTTGCCGGCATTCTTCGTCGAACCAGGGGTTTCGCTGTGGTGGTCGTGCAAAGCCCAGCACGTCAGAGGCGGCATCTCTGATGGCTTCCTGGCAGTTTTTCCACTGGTTCTCGATGTTTGCAGTTGGCGGCAAAGGACCAGTAAAGAGGGCGCGAGAGACTCGATTGGAAAAGGACCTGGCGATTTCTTGCGACTGTAGCCGTCCGACGTCGAAATTCCTCACAGTATTTCCCTGTTTTGGCTTTGGTCTGGATATCCGTAGCATTACCTTTGCTACAACGAGGTAGTGGTCCGAGTCAACGTTGGCTCCTCGGAACGTTCGGACATCCTTGATACTGGAGGAGTGCCTTGCGTCGTCGCAATGTGGTCAAATTGGTTGGCGGGAACTGCGTACTAGCTACCACAACGTTTCGCCCCGCAGCAAAGTCGATTAGCCTGAGTCCGTTATCGGAGGTGGTGTCGTGCAGGCTGTATCTTCCGATTGTGCCACCAAAGACGTCTTCTCTTCTTAGTTTGGCATTAAAATCACCCAAGACAATCTTACTGTCATAGCTAGGGCATTGCTCTTGTCCAGGAGCTCGTAGAACTCGTCCTTGGTGTCGTCATCTTTCTCCTATGTGGGGGCATGCGCGCATATCAGGCTGATGTTGGCGAATTTAGCCTTGATGCGAATTATCGAATTATCGTGAGGTTCTCGTTCACATAGTTGAAACTCAAGACTTCTTGCCTAAGTCTGCCTCTAACGACGAATCCACATCCAAAGAGACGCTGCCCTTGTGGTCGGTAACAGTCACCGTAGTAGATATCGCAGTCTTTCAGTTTTCTCTTGCCCGGCCCATCCCATCGCACTTCTTGGATGGCGGTGATGTCTTCTTTGTAGCAGTCTAGGGCCTCCGCTAAATGTTCGGTTGCACGTGGTCTATAGAGAGACAGAACATTCCACGTGCAGATCCGAAGCTCGTTGTCCTTATTTCGTTTGCTTGGTTCGTCAACAGTAAATCCGTCCGTATCCGAGGCTTGTTGTTGCTTCGCAACTAAGATAGCTTTACGTGGCCGGGAAGTCACCCCGACGGCACGACCCCCAACCTGGAGGACCAGACCATTAAAATATAACTCCAAGGGCGGGGAGCCGGATTAACAGCTCCTTATAGGCCTGAGCTCCGAATATGTCGTAGTAGCCCGTATAAGGTGTTCACTAAGTAGCTCAGCCTAACTGGAACTGTAGACGCCACCGTTGATTCCATCTTGAGAATTCTTCCGCTGCCGCCTGGATGAAGGAGAAGTGCCTTAGTGGGAACACTCCTCCCCCCTCTCTCGTTTGTTGCCCCCTAAAACCGTCCACAGGGATTGGAACCCCATCTTCAGTTAAAGGTACTAGGCACCCGATGTTCACCACTTGGAGGTGAGAGTAGGAGTTGATAGACAGAGGTTCGCTTTGAAAAAAAGCTTGTGGACGCTTGTGTCCTCTTGAATGCACCGTGTCTACCCTTTGAAACTGAAGACACTGAGCACAAAAAAGAAAGATTATTATTTTCACTTAAGTGAATTTGTCCATAATAACGGTTTGTTACTTTTAGTCTAGTTGAATTTACTCTTACTTCAGAAGTTATGAGGGCTCTCGAGTGCACCTCACTTAAGTGAACTTAAGTTAAAATGAAAAATCTTAGGTAAACCTCACTTAAGTGAAACTTACAATACTGAAGCACAAAATGGACAAAATTACTCATTTCACTTAAGTGGAAATTATATAGGTATGATCGCCCCTATTTAGGGTCTGTTTCGTATCTACTTTCATTCAATTTTGCTTCTGAAGTGAGGAGAGTTCGCAGGCGCACCTCACTTAAGTTGAACTAAAGAAGAAAAAGATTGATATGTATTATTTCTATATTTGTTTTTAAGGCCGTGTGCCAATTGCGTTAAAATCCTGGTTAAATTTGATCCCATGGCTAATTTTTGACATTACTGAGGTGAATATAGACGTCAAAATTTAACCTGCTCAGGAGCTCGTTAAAATTTTAGCCGGTGGTTAATTTTTGACATGTCTATGGGTGCGTTCGGCTGCGTATCTTAAGCGATCCGGATTTGTTTTGTTGTAATCTCCTGTAAAAAAACATCAGCTGATGTCAGCTAATGCAAAAACAACTCAAGGTATTTGAAAATTTTTTGGATAATTGATAGCCTATCGTTTTGCCTGCCGAACGCGAGGTATGCTCATAAAGAAGTGAGCGAGATGAATGTAGATAAAAATAAATAAATATATCATGAATCCTATCGGGAAAGACGAAAAATGGAAAAAAAACTAAAATTAAATGTAAGTATTAAAACATATAGACAAAGACCTTATAATCAGGGCCCGATCCAGCTTTTTCGCCGCGCTGGGTAAAAATAATATTTGCCGCCCTTTTAATGACACCTTATAAACCATATTTCAATAGAGAGATGGAGCGATTTTTAACCAAATTTGAAAAAAGTAGGTACGTTATAATTTCGATCGTTATGAATGCGATGTAATTGGAATTGTGTGATATTCACATCAAAATGTTAGTTTACTAGGGCTTCTAAACAGGTTTATCAAATTTTATGAGTGTATAGGAGTACATACATACATACAGCATTTTAATAATTTTTTTCCCTGACCTAAAAAATCTATCAAAATCGGTTCAGTAGTTTAGAAGATAAAGATTAAAATGCTTTAAAGTCAGTTTTTATTTATGTATCTTTTCTAACATCTACTTACTTGAAATAATTGTTGCCTTCTGTTTAAATGGAAATAGTTTTTTTAATTTTATTGCAAAAAATACGCAGTAATTATGTAAGCCACAAAAAAAATAAGCCTTAGAAATATTAAAAAAATTGATCAAACTATTTTTGAGAATATTCAAGAAACAAACTGAAAAAACGTAATTCCTCCCCATTTTTAAATCCCAAAATCCATCCTCTAATTTCTTTTTTAAATTAAGTCGTTTATTTATGGTTTTTATAAAAAAAAATAATTTTACAACAAAAACTTTTGAAAAAAAAAACGTTTTTATTGGCAATTTTTTTTCAATATTTCAAAGCTGTTAAGGTACTTGTGGATTTATTACAAACAAAAAATTTTGAACTTAACATTATTTTTTCTTCTAAATAATTGTGTTCAATATTTTGTTTAATTTTTGTTTCAAGAATTCCATGATCTGATAAGTCAGTTCTTACGCTATTACTTATAGCTGTGTACAAACATGCTTAAATTTAACGTATTAAAAGCTACATTCTTTCGGAATGCAGAAACAAATTGGCAAATATTTTTCTTATAATACTATTTTGCAAAAATAATAATCTACATGTAGTTTGGTCAGATTGATTGAAATTTTAAAAGCATGTATGGGTCAATATTTCAAAACATTAATATTTTTCAGTCCAAAGTGGACCCTCGCTCAAAAGAACCTATTTTGGTAGACGAACAATTATGTCTCTTAATAACTCTATAATAACCACTTTAAAACAAGGAGTCATAACATTTGATCAAATCTAACTGTTTTTTAAGTCAGGGAAATGATACTTGTATCAGGGGAATGACAAACATTTATATTTACTCCGTTGATTAGATGGATATTTAATTTTGCGAATGGTTTCAGGAGTGTAAGGAAAAACGAGAACAAATACTAACATGCAAAATAGCATCCACGACTATGTTGCACGAACTTGCTCTCATGATTCAACGATTTTGCGACACTAAACATTTTATAATAATAATCGTATTTTTTTATGATATTTTGACCGAGAAAATGTGAAAAAATTCAAAACTACTAAAAATACTATAAATATGTTTAAATGTAATATTATTGATTCTTAGAGTTACCAGAACGCAATCAATCATTTTAATGAAAGCTTGAAAGTCAGGGGAATGACACAAAAAATGATGTTAGGGGAATGACTCCGAAGGGTGTTTTATAAGAGTTAAATGGAGGTTATTAGAAAACTAGATGTTTTATATTATTTTTCACGTAGGCCCTTGTAAAAGACACAGACGAGTAAAACTTTTTAATTTTTATACCACACGGTTTATTAAAAAACACGCGTTAGAGGAATGACAATTTCGCTTGATGAAAAACAAAATCATTGCCTTAACTTGAAATAAAAAAGACAACAAAGTTTTTTTGAAACCCTTACTTCAAACTACATAAAGTGCAATTTTGTACCGTTAAACAACAAAAAAATCAGTTTTCTATTTTGAGCCTATATATATTTTTTTTAAATTTCCATTGGTGGGATAGAAATGATCAATTCATGGGGGACACTTACTTAATAGCTCCTATTTAAAAAAATAAAGCAATTAAAAATCATTTAACTATTTTTTAGTTAGGATGCATATATTATTAAAAAGACTGCATCATTTTTGTATCGTTTTTAGTTTCGTTGCTAGAATTCAGACAGTGTGGTAAGTAGGCCTGGGGACACGTCAGGGGAATGACATTTTGGATGTTTAAATGGAGATAGCGGGTATGATATTTGTTTTAACTTTATTTTTTCTAGAGCAAATATTAGAACCCGTTTGTTTAAAGCCATCCAATTAACAAACTTATAATAAAATTCTGTACTTCGGTTCAAAAATGAAGGAGACTAAAATATTAATATTTTGAAATATTGACCCGTATGTGAACTATACAAGATGTTCCCATTCGGTATTTAAAAAAAAAAATAAGGTCGCAACCGAGGAAAAGAACTGTCTTGACAGTTGATTTTATGCCATCGGAACGTCTGAAAACGCTAATAACTATTATGCTTCATACCAAATTATAACAAAGTATACAAATCATTTAAGCCTATGACAATTCAAGTAGGAAACGACACATTGTTAAAAATCCAAACACAGATTTGTAGCATTTATATTGACGTTTTATCACATTCGTTCAAAGTAAGTTTTTAAATGTTGGTTTATTATTTTTCAGCTTCATGAGCAGTATGAAGAGTTTTTCAATGAATAGTTTACTGAAAGGCCTTTTCTTTATTAATATATTATTTATGCTTTGGTCAGTTACTAAATTCATAAAACTATTTTTCAGTAGCTTCCAACCAGCCTGAATTTTCAATTTTGCCGCCCTCAATTTTTGCCGCCCGGGGCAAAATGCCCGGCTCGCCCCCCCATAGATCGGGCCCTGCTTATAATAAATGTAAGTATGCACTCAAGAAGAAGTTTGAATAAATCCTTGATAATGCTTAAGAATCAATAATATTTATTGAAAATACTTTTTCAGATGATTCATTCATTTTGCAAACTGAATTGTTTGTGAACTATCATTACTGAAAAAAATGCAACAACAAAACTAATGGGAAGTGAATGTTAAAAAAAAATCCCATTTAATCCAATTGACACAGCAAAAACCTTTAATTTTACTCACCCCTATAAAAAAGGATAACATTTAACTGGGATCAAATTAAACCAGAATTTCAACGCAATTGGCACACGGCCTACTTTAATTTTCTTCTCAAATGCGTTTTACTTGTCGAGTAGTTTTAGCAGGTAAATCGAGAAATTATCTCGACTTTTTTCTTACAGAAACAGTTTAACTCACATTTTTTCCAGGCTCTCACAGTTTTACTCGTATTATTCCAGGCTCTCACAGAAATTTTATTCCGAAAAGTTTCAAGTCGAGAAAATCTAGTAACAAAACCATGCGAATGTGAGAAAACAATTTTAATGACAATTCACGTCATATTTGTTTTGATTCACGTGTTCCATGCGAGAAATTTCTCGATGCGAGAGTTACAGAACGTAGGCACAGTATAACTATATAACATGTAATACAAAGATAATCCATTAAGAACTTAGAATACAAAATATAAGGAAGCGCCATTTGTGGAAAAAAGTGAAGCATTTTTCATAACAGTGTTTGCTCTCACAAACACAAATACATTCCAAAAGGGACGGAGTGATTTTTAATGTCAACTTACTAGGGTGCCATAGCAATCATTTATTATTTTCTAAATTTATTTTTCTTCTCAGCGGTATGATTAAAAAAAGACATACTTACTTTTTTATGATAACCCTCTAAGGTGCCGATAAAATGTTTTAATATCTACTTTCTTTAAAATTGTGTTGTTTGAGTGGAACATTATAAATTTACTTATGGCCAGTTGCACCGACCTCTTTTAAATATTTATTGCTTCGTTTAATTTTAAAATGACATTTATCGGTTGCACCAACCACTTCTAAATCTAACAGGCCAATAAACGAACCAATAAACTAAAGTTCCATTTTCCTCCAGATAAATTTTAAAAGCAAGTTTAAACGAACATATCTAACTACCTACAAACAAAATAATTCAATTTTATTTGACGGAATAATTTTAATTCCAAATTAAAATAACGAAAACAACAGGTGAAGGCATTTTGTTTCCTATTTATAATTCACTACTTAAATAAATAAATTATTCCAGAAAAATTATAGACTGGTCATCGTCTGTTCATTTGATAATGATAACGAATTAAACCAAAAAATGGCGAGACGTCCAAGAGTTGTTCAGGTTCACAGAAAAATCCATTTTCTGAATTCGATGACGTCGCTTTAAAATATTTGTTCATAATTTCCAAGAGTGTGTCGAAAAAATATTAGTGTTAGTTGGTATCTTTTTCAATAATTTCTCTGAAAAAAAGAAAATAATAAATAATAATAAAAAAACACCAAGATGGCGCATTGGCTGTATCTAATGAGAATACCTTGTTTCTGTTTATTGTGTATTCACATTTTCTTTAATGCTTTCTCACTTTCACTTGTTAATTTTTTTCGTTCAGTTTAATAAACAGATGATAAAATCCAGGGGTGGTTCACGAACTGCATTTTAGCTAAAAAATGTGTGAAAGAGATTGGTGCAACCCAAATAAATTTATCAGTCCGATAAATTTTAACTCCATTTTAGCAAAAACCACTTTTAGTAAATTTTGGTGCAACTGGGCATTAGTTTAATTTACGCATTGTCATGAATGAAGGCTCTCCAAAACCAACACGAATCATAGCAAATAATTCGCATCAATACAAAATTGGCACCCCAAATGTGGCTTTACTTCATCCACTTTCAGAATGGTCATCCTTTTAGCAGTCGACTTTCGGAAACCTTTTAAATTTTGTATGAAATTATTTTCAATATTTTTATGTTTGAATAGACAAATTAATAAACATTAAAAAAATGCACTAATAACTTCACTACAGAGCAAATTGAGCAAAATTCTGAAGATGCACATGTTAACATAAATATACGAACTCCAAACGTACAAAATCGATTTCATAGCAAAAATAATTTACTGATATAAAGGGCGCTTAGCAAATAGTTGCGCCTAACAATCACCAACAACAAAAAAATACGTCCCTGTTTCGCTGAATCGCAGATTGACATTTCTACTATTCCAAATTAAAACCGAAAAACCATCTGCAAGTTTTCAATTAATTTATTTATTTTCTTATGGCCAGTTGCACCGACCTCTTTTAAATATTTATTGCTTCGTTTAATTTTAAAATGACATTTATCGGTTGCACCAACCACTTCTAAATCTAACAGGCCAATAAACGAACCAATAAACTAAAATTCCATTTTCCTCCAGATAAATTTTAAAAGCGAGTTTAAACGAACATGTCTAGGTACATTTGTAGGTACAAACAAAATAATTCAATTTTCTTTGACGGAATATTGTTAATTCCAAATTAAAATAACGAAAATAACAGGTGAAGGCATTTTGTTTCCTATTTATAATTCACTACTTAAATAAATAAATTATTCCAGAAAAATTATAGACTGGCCATCATGTGTTCATCTGATAACGAACTTAACCAAAAAATGGCGAGAAGTCGCGTCGGAGTTGTTCAGGTTCACAGATAAATCCATTTTCTGAATTCGATGACGTCGCTTTAAAATATTTTTTCATAATTTCCAAGAGTGTGTCGAAAAAAATATTAGTGTTGTTTAGTTGGTATCTATTTCAATAGTTTCATAATTTCTCTAATGGCCAGTTGCACCGACTTCTTTTAAATATTTATTGCTTCGTTTAATTTTAAAATGACATTTATCGGTTGCACCAACCACTTCTAAATCTAACAGGCCATTAAACGAACCAATAAACTAAAGTTCCATTTTCCTCCAGATAAATTTTAAAAGCAAGTTTAAACGAACATATCTAACTACCTACAAACAAAATAATTCAATTTTATTTGACGGAATGTTGTTAATTCCAAATTAAAATAACGAAACAACAGGTGAAGGCATTTTGTTTCCTATTTATAATTCACTACTTAAATAACTAAATTATTCCAGAAAAATTATAGACTGGCCATAGTATTTTCATCTGATAACGAACTAAACCAAAAAATGGCGAGACGTCGAAGAGTTGTTCAGGTTCACAGAGAAATCCATTTTCTGAATTCGATGACGTCGCTTTAAAATATTTTGTCATAATTTCCAAGAGTGTGTCGAAAAAATTTTAGTGTTAGTTGGTATCTATTTCAATAGTTTTATAATTTCTCTGAAAAAAAGAAAATAATAATAAAAAAAACACCAAGATGGCGCATTGGCTGTATCTTATGAGAATACCAGAATACCTCGTTTCTGTTTATTGTGTATTCACATTTTCCTTGTTGCTATCTCACTTGCACTGGTTAAATTTTTTCGTTCAGTTTAATAAACATATGATAAAATCCAGGGGTGGTTCATGAACTGCATTTTAGCTACAAAATGCGCGAAAGAGATTGGTGCAACCCAAATAAATTTATCAGTCCGATAAATTTTAACTCCATTTTAGCAAAAACCGCTTTTAGTGAATTTTGGTGCAACTGGGCATAAGAAAAAAGAAAATAATAAATAATAATACAAAAACACCAAGATGGCGCATTGTCTGTATCTAATGAGAATACCTTGTTTCTGTTTATTGTGTATTCACATTTTCTTTATTTCTATCTCACTTGCACTGGTTAAATTTTTTCGTTCAGTTTAATAAACATATGATAAAATCCAGGGGTGGTTCATGAACTGCATTTTAGCTAAAAAATGCGCAAAATAGATTGGTGCAACCCAAATAAATTTATTAGTCCGATAAATTTTAACTCCATTTTAGCAAAAACCGCTTTTAGTGAATTTTGGTGCAACTGGACATTAGTTTATTTAAAGTTTAATCATTTAAAATGTGTTACTTGATTGGTGATTAATTAAAATATGATCAATTCACATCACTTTCTTTGAGGCAAATATGATAAAACTCACTTGTGAAAGGAAATGAATCTTGTCCGCCTTATTCTGGCTTTTTTACACAATTAAACACTGCACTTCATATTTTTGTATTGTTATTAGTAAGTATACATACATTTCTAAGCAAATCACTTCAAACTATTTGTTTTTTCCTAAAAATTAATGATTTGTTAATGTTTTTAGTCTTATATCACTTTTTGTTTACTTTTTTTTCTTTCATTCAGTCACCGATTTGACATTTCGAGTATACAGTTTTCTGCTTCATTCACGTATACTGTATATGTGATATACACCAGTTCATTTACTTCTTCTTCTATGATTAAGAAGACGTCAAATCTCCGTTCGTTTCACTCCCCGAGATCTGCTTGCTAACATTTGTTGTGTTTGTAATTTTATTTCATTCACAAATTGTTAAATGAAACGGAATAACAAATGTAAGGAGTGTGACGGTAAAATTATTTAAAAAAAAACACAAACTATGCAAACGCATCCTCCTTTTCAAACCATTGTTCTAAGATTGAAACCATATCAAGTATCTACTTTTTTAATAACTTAACTAATTGAACACATTACTTTATGACAGCACTAGTTTGAATGTGAACGCTTTTTCTATGTACTAGAATTTGGAAAAGATCTAGAAATCAATAGTGAAGAATTATTTTGCTAGGTAAGTTTAGTCAAACGATACGTCAGTGAAGAACAAATTAAAAATTGGACATTGGTTACCAGATAAGAAAATTTTATAAAGAACATAATATGAAAATCTATTCTAGCCAGTAGAGTTGTCGCTATTATTTCTAGCTTCAAATGCCCTGGCCGAAAGAGTGTTTTCAAATTCAAAACATATTAAGGCACCCGAGAAATCGCAATTTAAAGTTGACAAACTAGAGGCAATGTCAATAGCAAAGTGAAACAAATTACAACTTTGGCTGTGCAGATTTTTAATTTTCTTAAGAACAAAATATTGCAAAGAAAAGTAAAACAAGTTATGACTGTTTCAGCCCTTTTTATAAAACGTGCTCGGATATCTTCTAATTCACAATTCAAATAAAATTATGATCAAAAGTTAAGTAGTTTACTAATATAAATTTTATATAAATTTTTAATCTACGCTAAGTTCTATATCTTAACGAAAATCTAGAATCTAGTAAAAACAACAAGAACTTTGATGCAACCAAGGAGTATGTATTAAAGTGCACATATTTGGGGTTGTAAATATCGTTTTTGTCAGCACGGTCTGTTTCCTTTTATCTCTAGTTTTGGCAAAAATGACAGAATTTTTTGTTTACTTAATTACACGTTAATTTACATACCTACTGTGGTGAGTTAGTTTATTATCTTGAATTTCGTTGAATTGATAAGAGTAGACGAGGAGAGTACGATAACTCAGGTGCCAAGAAATTATAACGGTTTTTTATAGAACAGTTTAATACCCTCTAACAGGGGAAGCGAATGTATGTGATCGCGGCTTATGCATCGGAATCACCTCAGCCAACTGATTTTATGACAGAGCTTGAAAAACTTTTAGAATGTCTACGCTTGAGCCTGGAAGAAAATTACTTTCTCATGGCCGGTGATTTGAATGCCAAACACTCAGATTGGGGAATACAGAATCCAAGAGGTATTCATCTTTTTCACTGGATGAGTCAGTGTAACGCTGAATATCGTATCGACCTGCTGGCTATAGATCGGCCATCGTTTCCAAGGAGCGCCGCCTATGTGGATATATTGCTAATAGATGCAAGACATGACAATTACTGACACTGTGGGTCAAAGATTAATAAACTGTTTACGAACGATCGAGTACGACAGTGACCACTGTGGACTTGTCGCCGTTATACAGCTTCCGAACGAGCTTGTGGAGTTGGATGAGTTAGTACCTGTGCATCAGGGCTGCCGTTTTATTTTTGAAAAAGTAGTACTTCGAGGAAAAAAGGCAGTACACAGCAGTACGGCAGTAAAATATATAATTGTGACACATTGAACTAAAACGGACCTACCTCGACCATTTCGAAAATATTGAGTCTGGATATATCAAAACTTTTGTTTCAAAGAGAGCTACAAGATGTAGGTATTCTTTTTTTTTCAAATCAATATTTTTTAAAGGGCTCTAGAGGCGATAGAACATGGTGCAAGGGGACATGGTTCGAGTACAATGTTCAAGGCAATTTTACTTGTCTGCGGGCTGACTCGAGTACCAATTATATGGTGTCACTGAACAAAAATTTGGTCAAAATCAGAAGGAGTTGAATTTGTATCGATGTTAGAGGGCTTGTTTGTCGCAACATATTCGATTATTTGTGGACCGGTTTCGTATATTTATTGTTTACTCAAACATTTCGGTTTTATTTTGAATTTCAATTTAAAAATTAAAAAAATAAAAAGAAAAAGAAAAATGTCAAAAATCCTGAATAAAAAGTAAATTAAAATGTGACAGTATATAACTATAAGAATGACATATAAGTCGAAAAACCATGAAGTTCAGCTCGAACTATGTTCACTTATGGTGCAAGTGAGCGTCTCTAGAGCCCTTTAAAAGTTACAACCTACAAGCACTTATGTTTTGACTTAAGAATCAAAACGATCCTATCTCAATATTTTTTTAATAATCAAGAAAGATATATTCAAGTATTTCGTTTATAGTTACATAACACCCCGACTCCACAGGACATACAGATGTCCAACATCGCAACCAAATTCCAATCAACAATCAGCAGATTTTTTCTCACTGGGCAAATCATGTCATGTCGTTCCATTTCTCTCTCACAACTACTTCTATCTTTTGCAATACTACACAGCCTTTAGACTCCAGATAACAAACAGTATTTAAAGAGACTTTTAATGTTCAGATATCTCGAGATACAACGAAAAACGTAAAAATCTCACACGCACGTGAAACGTCAAATCTCATGATCAAGCTTTAAACAGCGTTCATGTCTTGTTCAAAAGTTGGTTTTCTTCGACATATCGTCGACAAGAAATTTTTTCAGACAGATTTTTCTGCCTCTGATAATTTTCGAGCAAAAATTGAGTTCGTTCCCAGTTTGACCTCCTTAAAATTTGTTGCCACTCCTTAAATTTTGGTACGAACTACGAAATGCTAAAGGCGTCAAAACTCAGCCTTGTCGGAGTTTTTAAAGTCATATATTCTGGGGGTGAGTCTGAAAGTTCATTGCTTGACAGATGGGTGACAATCACATTTTGATCATCAAAAAGTTCTTAAACTGCCTTTTTTCGGAGCAGAAAATAAAATCTGAAAAATTTTAAATTTCATAGTTTTGTTTTTCAATACATCTTCATCGAAGCCATCAATGGTCTTCTGTAGTATTGCACCTGTTATATTCAAACAAATCATATATGAAGAAGGACTACAACTTTTCGGATAGGATTATGATTTTTGGGTGTGTTGAGATAGATGTAAAATAATAATAAAGGATTTTAAAGTTTGCTACCGAACTGCTCTAAAAAAAGTAGTACTTTGGTTGATTAAGCAGTACGGCAGTACAGAGATTCAAAAAGCAGTACAAATACTGCAATTGCAGTAGTTCGACAGCCCTGCTGTGCATACTTACAATTACAGTAATAGTCTAAGAGCTACCAGCCACTTTGACTAACCTACTAGACACAAGGCTACAACTTTGTGTATGCTTGATTTGGGACTAGTTAAGTATGAAAACCACGGTCTGGCAGGGTTGACGCGGTCGAAAGATTGCCATCTGATTTTTTCAAAATGCAAAAAAAGGGTCAAAATTAACCTACTCGCACAAGGCTGAAACTTATTTATAATTTAGTTTATACATTCTTATGCATGAAACAAATTATGCCAGACGGGTTTGGTGGTCGAAAGTGCTTGCCAGACGAGCCTAAAGTTCTTAAAGATTAATAAAACATATTGGATAACTTGAGAAATTTGTTACGTACAAGGCTAAAACTTAGTGTATTCTTTATTCGTGAACAGATTAGTCAAAAAATAAAGATCTGAGAAAATTTCCGCAATTCTAGGGTTGCCACCTATTTTTTTTTTAAATGTAAAATAACTTCCAAATGCAACATATCTACTTTTAGAATGCTGATTTTTGAATTTGTAATAACTTATGTCTTTTTGTACATGAAAAAAAGATGCCAGACCAGTTTTGGTGGACGAAAATAGCTTGTCAGACGTGTTTTTAAAGTAGGTATTAAAAAATGTCATTGATTAGTCAGATGCTATGATAAAGATGATAAATATAACACGTTAACTACGTATAGTCCTAATACATATTAAATCAAGTCAACAAATTATGATATGGTCATTTTACTGTAGACGCAGGGTTGCCATATATTTTTTTCAAAATTTTATAAAATTGACAAAGCTGAAACACCAACCTACCTAAAGTTTTCGCACTTACGTAAGCTTATGCCATCTTGTATATAAAAAAAATTGAGAGACGGTCGAAAACTTCTGTCAGACAAGCCTAAGATTTAAAAAATTGGTATTATAAGAAATATCCTTTCTTGATTTTTACTTAAATTTCAAAAAACTGTCAAAATTGCAAACCTACCCGCACAAAGCTGATTTTTACATATATGTTAGCTGATATCTTCTTGAATATAAAAAAAAATGTGTCAGACCAGGTGGACGGTCGAAAGTTCCTGCCAGACGGGCCTTAAGTCTTAAAAGATGGTATTGTAAGAAATATCATTGTTTTTATTTTTTCTTAAATTTAAAAAAACTGTCAAAATTGCAAACCTACCTGCACAAAGCTGATTTTTACATATATGTTAGCTGATATCTTCTTGAATATAAAACAAAATGTGTCAGACCAGGCGGACGGTCGAAAGGTCCTGCCAGACGGGCCTAAAGTCTTAAAAGATGGTATTGTAAGAAATATCCTTGTTTTTATTTTTTATTAAATTTCAAAAAACTGTCAAAATTGCAAACCTACCCGCACAAAGCTGATTTTTACATATATGTTAGCTGATATCTTCTTAAATATGAAAAAAATATATCACACCGGACGGACGGTCGAAAGTTCCTGCCAGACGGGCCTTAAGTCTTAAAAGATGGTATTGTAGGAAATATCATTTTTTTATTTTTTATTAAATTTCAAAAAACTGTCAAAATTGCAAACCTACCCGCACAAAGCTGATTTTTACATATATGTTAGCTGATATCTTCTTGAATATGAACAAAAATATGTCAGAAAATATATACATATAATAACATAATATGTAAAAATTTGCTTTGTCATAATTTGAAAAAATAAAAAAGGATATTTCTTACAACGCCATCTTTAAAATTTTTATTTAATATACAAGAAGAAATAATAACATAATATGTACAAATTTTCTTTGTCATAATTTGAAAAAATAAAAAGGATATTTCTTACAATACCAACTTTTAAGACTTAAGGCCCGTCTGGCAGGAACTTTCGACCGTCCGTCCGGTGTGATATATTTTTTTTCATATTTAAGAAGACATCAGCTAACATATATGTAAAAATCAACTTTTCGCTAGTAGGTTTGCAATTTTGCCAGTTTTTTGAAATTTAATAAAAAAAGGATATTTCTTGTAACACCAACTTTTAAGACTTAAGGCCCGTCTGGCAGGACTTTTCGACCGTCCGCCTGGTCTGACACATTTTGTTTTATATTCAAGAAGATATCAGCTAACATATATGTAAAAATCAGCTTTGTGCGGGTAGGTTTGCAATTTTGATAGTTTTTTTAAATTTAATAAAAAATAAAAAAAAAATTATATTTCTTACAATACCATCTTTTAAGACTTAAGGCCCGTCTGGCAGGAACTTTCGACCTTCCGTCCGGTGTGATATATTTTTTTTCATATTTAAGAAGATATCAGCTAACATATATGTAAAAATCAGCTTTGTGCGGGTAGGTTTGCAATTTTGACAGTTTTTTGAAATTTAATAAAAAATAAAAACAAGGATATTTCTTACAATACCATCTTTTAAGACTTTAGGCCCGTCTGGCAGGACCTTTCGACCGTCCGTCTGGTTTGAAATACTTTTTTTTATATTCAAGAAGATATCAGCTAACATAAATGTAAAAATCAGCTTTGTGCGGGTAGGTTTGCAATTTTGAAAGTTTTTTTAAATTTAATAAAAAAATAAAAAAAAGGATATTTCTTACAATACCATCTGTTAAGACTTAAGGCCCGTCTGGCAGGATCTTTGGACCGTCCGTCTGGTCTGACATACTTTTTTTTTATACTCAAGAAGATATCAGGTAACATATATGTAAAAATCAGCTTTGTGCGGGTAGGTTTGCAATTTTGACAGTTTTTTGAAATTTAATAAAAAATAAAAAAAATGATATTTCTTACAATACCATCTTTTAAGACTTAAGGCCCGTCTGGCAGGAACTTTCGACCGTCCGTCCGGTGTGATATATCTTTTTTCATATTCAAGAAGATATCAGCTAACATATATGTAAAAATCAGCTTTGTGCGGGTAGGTTTGCAATTTTGACAGTTTTTTTAAATTTAATAAAAAATAAAAACAAGGATATTTCTTACAATACCATCTTTTAAGACTTTAGGCCCGTCTGGCAGGACCTTTCGACCGTCCGCCTGGTCTGACACATTTTGTTTTATATTCAAGAAGATATCAGCTAACATATATGTAAAAATCAGCTTTGTGCGGGTAGGTTTGCTTGTCTGACAGAAGCTTTCGACCGTCTCTCAATTTTTTTTTATATACAAGATGGCATAAGCTTACATAAGTGCGAAAACTTTAGGTAGGTTGGTGTTTCAGCTTTGTCAATTTTATAAAATTTTAAATAATAAATAATAAATAATAAATAAAATAAAAATAAAAAATATATGGCAACCCTGCGTCTACAGTAAAATAACCATATCATAATTTGTTGACTTGATTTAATATGTATTAGGACTATACGCAGTTAACGTGTTATATTTATCGTCTTTATCATAACATCTGACTAATCAATGACATTTTATTTATTTATTTACTAGACATTTTTTAATACCTACTTTAAAAACACGTCTAACAAGCTTTTTTCATGTACAAAAGGACATAAGTTATTATAAATTCAAAAATCAGCATTCTAAAAGTAGATATGTTGCATTTGGAATAGAGAATGCAATCCCGGACTGTTTTTTCAATCCCGGGATTTCGGGATTCAAAAATTTCAATCCCGGGATCCCGGGATAATCCCGGGATCCCGGGATAATCCCGGGATTTCAAAAATATTTTTTAAAAAGTTATTAAGAATATATTGTTGTTTGAAACTGTTCGTTTTCCAAATTAAAAACGCTTTTCTGAGTATGCAAAGAGTTAATACTTCTAATCCGGCCTCCGCCTGGCAAGAAAAATAAGTTTTATGGTTGAAATATTTTTATTTAGAAGAAAAAAATCGTTATTCTCCATGTTTACTCACAAAACAGAAAAGTTCTTAGGAAACAAAATTTACCTATAGTTATTTCATAAATAGGTACCTATCTATTCTTAACTGCCTGAACAGAGTGCAAGACGGAGCTGGAATAGTTATAAAAAATGCTGCAGTCGGAGCTGCAAGAGTTGAACAATTTTAAAATTTTACTGCAGCATTTTTGACATCTATTCCAGTTGCGTCTTGTATTCTGTTCAGGCAGTAAGGTTAGTTGCAGGAAGCTAACATTTGTCGGTGCATCACCCAAACTTTGAATTCTAAGAGGTCAATAAATTAAAGTTCCATACAATTTTAAAAGAGAATTTTAACGAAAATACAAATGAGCTGATGAGAACCAAAACTTGCAATACCCAGAAAAACTTGCTATAAGTAAATTTAATTATTAAATATCTTTTAAAGGGAACTTTAAATGTGATTTTCCTTCAAACCATAGCAAAATCATTTAAAAATTAGGTATTAAAAATTAAATTTGATCGTGAAAAGTTTTTCTGGTATGATGTTGGCAAGTTTTGGTTTACAGCTCAACTGGACATTAAAATATAATAGGTTTATTGACATTTTTTTAAAGAAAAAATATTAAGGGTATTCATGAAACAGCGTTAAGTCGTCGTAAACGTGGTAAAGTTTTAAACTTCGTAAATCTGTCAAATTTTCCATACAAATTGTGACAGAATTACGAAGTTTTAATCTTTACAACGTTTACGATGAGTTTACGCTTTTGTATGAATACCCATATTATTTCTTGTTGAATATTTTTTTTATTTACTTAATAAAAATATTTTATTCAGTTGTTTCCAAAATAAAATGAATCCATACTTTTTGAATTCAACTGAAACCGACATCGATAGAATCATTGACTTATTAGGTATATAGGAAGTCAAGGAATTGAATACTCGTACGGTTACGCAACGAAAAAAACAAGATTAACGAAGGGGGATGACCAGTTTTGACCTACATACAAATGATTGGCAAATTGTTCCTATACGAAAGTCTAAATGCAAGCAGGAAGACAAATTATATGCGAATATTAAAGCCACCAATCCCGGAAATCCCGGAATTGAAGCATTATAATCCCGGGATTTTCGGGATCCAAAAATGGCTCGGGATCCCGGGATCCTGGGATTCGGGATCCCGGGATTGCATTCTCTATTTGGAAGTTATTTTACATTTTGAAAAAAATAGGTGGCAACCCTAGAATTGCGGAAATTTTCTCAGATCTTTATTTTTTGACTAATCTGTTCACGAATAAAGAATACACTAAGTTTTAGCCTTGTACGTAACAAATTTCTCAAGTTATCCAATATGTTTTATTAATCTTTAAGAGCTTTAGGCTCGTCTGGAAAGCACTTTCGACCGCCAAACCCGTCTGACATAATTTTGTTCATGCATAAGAATGTATAAACTAAATTATAAATAAGTTTCAGCCTTGTGCGAGTAGGTTAATTTTGACCCTTTTTTTGCATTTTGAAAAAATCAGATGGCAACCTTTCGACCGCGTCAACCCTGCCAGGCCGTGGTTTTCATACTTAACTAGTCCCAAATCAAGCATACACAAAGTTGTAGCCTTGTGTCTAGCATAGGTTAGTCAAAGTGGCTGGTAGCTCTCCGACTATAAGGTGCGCTGGCTACGCTTTACCAACGCCTTATCGATCGAAACCAGTTCGAACAATATATCCCCACCAAATGACAGGAATTTAGCAAATAATGAAATAGACAAACACCTTGAACAAATGGATACCAAAGAACCAACAACGGGACGCAACCGACATGTACCGGAATGTGACCACTGACGCATTACACAGACAAAAAAGTGGACTGCTGACAAGATTCAAACTCTTCTACCGACGCACTATGGGCCCAAGTGACGTTTTGCGTCTCAAAAATCTGTAACTTTTTTGTCTTGTGAGATAATAAGCTGAAATTTCGCACATATCTTCTTGAATATACGGCCAACAAAATAATGTAGGTTTCTAAAAGTTAAATGCATGCTATTTTTATTTAAAAATTATTCAAACATTTTAATACACATAAATTACGGAAGAAACACATAACACCGTTATTTATTTGCGTCATGTTATTTGAAATTGAAGCTTTTTTTTTTTTTAAATTTATAATAAATACAAATTAAATTAAAAAAAAGTAGTACAAATGAAAGGGCACGGTAATGGTAAGTAACGTTCTTGCTCTACATCTTATTTATAGATCCAACCTAAGCAATTATTGACCCCCCTCTTTCTCCAGTACCAATAAAGTCAGATACTTCTAATTTGAAGCATTTACTTAACTAATCAAGTCCAGGCGTGGCAATAATTTTCAACTTCTAAAAGTTAGTGGTTCTTGAGATATATAGATCTTCATACATCACTAAAACCATATAACTGACCTACTCACCCCTCACTCGCTGATTGACAGATCATCAAAATTATGTTGTGCATAAAAAAGAAAAACTTGATATTTTCCATTAAGGGTAGGGGGCGTCTTTTCACTAAATTTGTATTTAATTTTAAATATAGAGGCACTTCCACGTAGCACATAGATCTTTGAATTTTGGCGGAATATTAGGGCTGTGTAATGCATGTAAAAGAAAAATTTTAGATTTTGCATTCATGGAGGGTGGCATCAACCCAATTTTTCAGAATTGTTATCATATCTATCAACAATGTACAATGGTGAAATTTGGTAAAGCGGTAGAACTTGTTGAGCATACATAGCTTACATTTGAAAACTTGAGATTTTCCATTAGTGGGTGTGGCTTCCACCCACTTTCTAAAATCTATCAACTAAATGGCAATTTTGTCGAAGAATGATGAAATTTGGTAGAGTATTAGGGGTGTAGTGCATTGGAAAATTGAAAAATTTGTTATTTTGTATTCAAGGGGCGTGGCATCCACCCGTCTCAACAAAGAAAAATCTTTGCAAAAAGAATTAATTAATCAATTAAGAACAAAAACTTGACCAGTGAAATAAAATTGAAAAATAAGACAGACTTTGACAATAATTCAAATTCACCTATTTTTAAACATTCTTTTTAACACTTTATTTTTGTAACTTTTAATCTTTTTTTCACTCACAAATAACTGATACCAATTATGTTTATACATATTATGTATGTCACACAAGCATTATGCAAACCTATAAAATCAAAATATAATGTGAGCGTGCTGCTGTAATAAAAAAGATGTTAGCAAACTGCAAGATGGTCGATCCAAACTGGTGGGAAATTTATAACTTTCAAACCCTTCCTATATTAATTTTAAAATGAGAGTTGACTTTAAAAATAATTTCTTAGTATGTTCTTGGAATCGATTTTGAGTCTACAATTGCTTTGAACCGATTTTAAAGATTTAAGATTTCATGCGAAAAAAGAAATTGCAAAAACATCTAAAATCAGTGATTTTTTGTTCTACTTCTTATAATAGGTTTTTAGTTCTTAATCAAAAGAAAAGCAATTAAAAGCATACAGATTTTGTATATGTTTTAGTATATGAACTAAGGATTAATTTGCGGCCTAGAACTAAACGGTGGATGACGGTGGAAGTACTTAAAACTCCAATCGAAATTTGGCAAAAGCTAAAAAAACATGTGTTATTGGAAAAAATAAATTTATCTAAAATATATATTTCCAAAAAATATTTTTGCAAATTCGAATAGTAGTAATAAAAAGCTTTCCAAAAACCTATAACACTTACACTTTATCATCATCAATAATTAAAAGAAAGTGGTTTCAAAAGAAGCTTCACTATATCACTCAAACAGTGTTTTTTCTAGGGAGCACTTTAGAAAGGGTTAAATACTAGAAAGACTGGATGGAAACATAATTTTTTTATTGGAATCTGTATTTTAAGTATTCCTAAACTGATTTCTGCCAAGAAATTAATCTAAAATATAGTTTCGAAAAAACCATTTTTGAGACGCAAACCATCATTTTGGCCCATAGTGCGACGGTTTGCTGAACCACACAATCTTGAGATTAGGACACTGAAGTCGTCGATCAAGAACATCAACCAACTAATTAAGGAAAACTATCGGTTTTCGATTAATTTGTACTGGGATAACAAAATCCGGGCCGTTAATTCTAGTGACCCGAGTATGTTTCCCCAAATTAACAAGATATTTAGAAGGAACGATCACAAAGACCTTCCGTGTCTTAAGCTCCAGAGAACGACAGATAACAGATACGTACTTCTGACATCAGGAATTGATCCAGAGGACGACGTCTTGGACGATGACCTCTTTACTGTCGAAGATCCGCAGGAGAAAGTGCGGGCTGTGGGGGCTGCTTTTCAGCAAGTGTACAAGCTGAATGCATGCATTCGCCCGAACCATGACCTGGAAAACAGAGCCTTGCTCCACCACTTCTACCTTTGGAATGACATAACGCAATGGCCATCAGAGAACCTCGGTTTCACCGGTTTCAATGAAGATCATTTGGCAAACGCTATAATCGTCGAGCGAAATGGGGCCAGGTCCCTGTTAATTACGAAGGTGGAGCTTAAGCTCATCTTCGATTCATTAAAGAAGAAGTCAGCAGGAGTCGATGGCATATCCAACGTTGTACTTCGACATTTACCGCAAGAAGCACTAGACATTTATACCACAATGTTTAACAACGCTCTGAATACTGCATATTATCTAGTGCGGTGGCAGATGGCTGTGGTGCATCCTCTCCCGAAAAAGGGAAAGGACTACTCCAGTCCGGCGAATCTCCGGTCGATAAGCCTTCTTCCCAGTATCAGCAAGGTATTCAATAGAGCTCTGTCTAAGTGGGCAGAGGACAATAATATCATACCGGATAATCAGTTTGGTCTTAAGGCGGGACATGACACCATTCATGCCGCGAGTTAATACCACATCACGTTCAACGTATAAAAATAGAATCCAGAATCGCTAAGCTCATCAAACTGAACCAACACCCTAGAACGTGACTCATATTCCAAAATATAATATACACCAATGGAAAAATACCAGAAAAGCCAAACGATCAAATATCAATTAGTACAATACAATATAAAAGGACAATAAAGTATTAATACACAAAGTCATCAATGCAAAAATACCAGAGTCCAGACAAGCCAAACTATTAAATATCAAATAGTAAGAACACATCCTTGGATAACAGATGTTTTTATTTGTCAAACAGTATAAATAGGAATATCAGACCAAAGCAAAGAACACTTCATTTAAGTCAGTGAATAAGTTCACAACACATATTTTTTAAGTCAATTTAGAACCTTAAGACATTGTAACCATTTATGTAATTAGATTAAGTTTGAATAAACTAAATAAAGTTTTTTTTATCAAAATTATGTGTTACATAAATTGATTGGGGGCTCAACCGGGATAGCCTTACAAAGCGATTTAACGTAAATAAAAATTGAAAACTAATAAAGTAAATTTAACGTTAAATCAGTGAGTGCTATCAAGTGCCAGAAATATGTTCTTCAAATAATACAAATGAACAATTGTATGAAGACATATTAAGTGATCAGTGAAAATCAAAAAATTCTGAAAATAAAAGTAAGATAGTGTTAACAATACATCACAGACAATAAAGTATCGAACATTGTATGGAGAAAAATTGAAGAAACGAAATAGTGAGTCATCACCAAAATATTTCATTTCAACCAACGCACAATGGGACCTCATGTATGGAGAGCTTGCTCAAAATGCAAAATTGAAACTAACGGTTTCGTATGAAATTTTAACGTGGATTCAAAGTTGACATGATTGCTTATCAATTTGTCAAGTTTTGAAGTTTTGGGAGACAGAAGGGTAATAGAAAATAAGCGATAAAAGTAGCAATTCGTGTAAATTCTAAAATCCATTGTGCAGTTGTAGGTCATTTGAAAATTTGAAAAAAATAAATTCGTGGTGAATACAAAAAAATAAAAATAAATTGGCATCAAATGAAGGTCAGTGGAAAATGAAAAATATTTTTATCAAATTAGAACAACATATTTCCCTTACATTTTAAAAAAATTGAAAAGTTACGTAGAAAATATTCAAAAAATCATATTTCGGTTTTGCGCACCTTGCTCTCACTTTTGACTTCTGTTTCATATAGAGTAATATTGATACCACTAGACCACATAATCAGTTTTAAAAGCATCGTGCGCAAAATAAAAAAAAAAAATTTGAACATTTTCTACGTAACTTTTCAATTTTCTTAAAATGCAAGTGAAATATGTTGATCTAATTTGATAAAAACATTTTTTTTATTTTTACTGACCTTCATTTAATGCCAATATATTTTTTATATTTTTGTATTCACCACGAATTTATTTTTTTCGAATTTCCAAATGACCAACAATTGCGCAATGGATTTTAGAATTTACATGAATTGCTGCTTTTATCGCTTATTTTCTATTACATTTCTGTCTCCCAAAAGCTTCAAAACTTGACATATTGATAAGCAATCATGTCAACTTTGAATCCACATTACAATTTTATTCGAAACCGTTAGTTTCAATTTTGCATTTTGAGCACGCTCTCCATACAAGAGGTCCCAGTGTGCAACGCCAAAAGAAGATAGAGAAAGATAATTCTACACCAAAGAATCCCAGAGAGGTATAGTGCGGAATTGCAGACAAAGAATCCCAGAGCGGTATTGCAGTTTTAAGTAAGAATTATATATATATTAAGTATGATAGATGATATAAAAAGGTGTTATGAATAGATTAACCAAATATAAAGAATCATTTAAAAGTAAACTTAAGTTGCAAAGTGTTAAAGAAGATCAAGGTAATTTTGAATTGCAAAAGTTAAGCTAAATTAAATGTAATTTTGAAAAATTGGAATTAAGTGAATTAGTAATCATGGAAGTTTTACAATCACAAATAGCTGATTTAACAGCAAAATTAGATAGTCTCATGACTGGAAAACCTGCAATCAAAGAATTCGTAACAGCAGAAATTAAACCAGAAATTATAGATACAATGAGTTTAGATGTAATAAAATCGGTGCCGACTTTTACAGGCGACGCGACGCACACAGGGGCCAAATGCATGAATTCTTGGCAGAAAGTGCAAAAAAAAAAATTGCGGGGCAATGGAAAAAACTGTTGGATTGTATAGTTGGATACCCAAACTGTACGAAAACATGATAATTTTGATAATATTGAGTGTATAATGATCACGTTACTCCATTGATCTCGTGATACTAAAATAGTCTTTTTCATTTAAAAAAAAAGTGGTAAAACCAGTGAGCATAAATTGGAAATTTTTAAAAAGTGCTTTAAGTTATTTGTTTTCTTTTAATATGGAGTTAACCACTACATGTTTGTTGATGATTTCCACTTCGAAATATATTGAAATGTTTTAAAATAATTTTTGTATAGTTAGTTGAAAAATATGTGTTTTTGCGCGAAAAAAAATCATTTATATTTTTTTTTTAGAATTCTAATTGTGAACATGTTATAACATGTCTGTGAATTTAGTCTCTTTTTCAAGGAAAATATGTCTTCTTGTAGGAACATTGATAAAATCTTGCGCCTACTTGCGCTTATTCAAAATTTTGCTATTTGAGTAGATTGGATTCAGAGGGATTTGTTTAAGATAAGTTTATAAACTTTTTTGAATGTTTTTTTCCAAGGAACTACACATAATAGTAATTATCGGGATATTTTTCTATTTTTAGAAAAAGGTAAACAAAACATATGTTTAGAATTGGCAGGTATTTTTTAAAAACAACGTCTTTTTAAAAAAAAAAAAAATGTCAGTTGTAATAAATGCTGTAAATATTACAAAAATCAAAAGGTTAACAAAAAAAAGTTGTGTCTTGACTTTGGAATTCATCTACCAACTAAAAAAAAAAAAGTGATATTCTAAGCACCTCTAGTCGAAATCTTACTAAAACTGTATGAATATCCTTAATACACAAAACGTGGTTGAGGACACTCCAAGGTCACGGGTGTGATTATAATTTTAAAATTTTTGAGAGTTGTTTGATGTATTAATATAACACAAGAAATCCATTTCTTATTATAGTGTATAGTTCCTTGGAAAAAAAGATTAAAAAAAGTGAATAAACTTTGGCTTTAACGTGAAACAAATCCCTCTGAATCCAATCTACTCAAATAGCAAAATTTTGAATAAGCGCAAGTAGGCGCAAGATTTTATTAATGTTCCTACAAGAAGACATATTTTCCTTGAAAAAGAGACTAAATTCACAGACATATTATAACATGTTCACAATTAGAATTCTAAGAAAAAAATATAAATGATTTTTTTTCGCGCAAAAACACACATTTTTCAACTAACTATACAAAAATTATTTTAAAACATTTCATTATATTTCGAAGTGGAAATCATCAACAAACATGTAGTGGTTAACTCCATATTAAAAGAAAACAAATAACTTAAAGCACTTTTTAAAAATTTCCAATTTATGCTCACTGGTTTTACCACTTTTTTTTAAATGAAAAAGACTATTTTAGTATCACGAGATCAATGGAGTAACGTGATCATTATACACTCAATATTATCAAAATTATCATGTTTTCGTACAGTTTGGGTATCCAACTATACATACAATCAAACAGTTTTTTCCATTGCGCCGCAATTTTTTTTTTGCACTTTCTGCCAAGAATTCATGCATTTGGCCCCTGTGTGCGACGCCCAAAAATATGTTTCATGGAGACAAGCTATTGGTCATGCTATGAAGATATATAAAAAAGGTAGTGTACAGTACTTTTCAGCACTAGTAATACTTCGAAATAAGTGTATAGAACAAGCAAATGACATTTTAACTAATCACGGTACGGTATTAAATTACGAAGCAATTTTAGCAAGGTTAGACTTTGCATACTCGGACCAACGTCCAATACATGTTTTAGAACAGGAAATGAGTATTTTAAGACAAGGTAAAAATTCCTTAATGGAATATTATAATATAATAAATCAAAAACTCACAGCGTTAATTAACAAAACTATCATGACGCACGGTGACGGTAAGGCAATCACAAACGAATTATGTGAAAAATATAGAAGAGATGGACTTATGGCCAGTTGCACCGACCTCTTTTAAATATTTATTGCTTCGTTTTAGCAAAAACCGCTTTTAGTGAATTTTGGTGCAACTGGGCATTAGAGTTTTTATTTCGGGACTGAACGGTCAGCTCTCAAACATACTCTTTAGTATATGTCCAGATAATCTTCCAAGTGCACTAGCAAAAGCACAGGAATTAGAAAGCAATAATAGTAGAGCATTATTTGCTTACAGATATGAATGTCCAACTACTGGGAATAAAAGTGAAACATTGAGGTTTTCACATAAAGATAAACCTTTTCATAAAGATAATAATGTCTTCAGGAAAGATAATTTAGCTCCTCAATACAAACAAAACTCAAATCAGTTTGAACGAATGGAATGTAGTACGATCAATCAGCAGATCCCAAACGCAAACGAACAAAGAAATACATATCAAAATGCTAATAATAGGAATTACTTATCCTACAATAACCAAAACAGGTACAGTAACCCATTCAAACAAAACAGACCAGTTTTTAAAAGAGAGAGGGAACAAAGTGTTCAAGTATCAGGGCAAGCCACACCCAATTAAGTTGAAAGAATCAGTAATTTGAACAGAGAATATCAAATAAAGAAGCCAATACTCAGCTGTCTATTTGATTTGCCTACAAGCATAGAAGAAGAAGTAAAGGAACTGGTGTATATCACATATACAGTGTACGTGAATGAAGCAGAAAACTGTATGCCCGAAATGTCAAATCGGTGACTGAATGGAAGAAAAAAAGTAAACAAAAAGTGATACAAGACTAAAAACATTAATAAATCATTAATTGTTAGAAAAAAAAACAAATAGTTTGGAGTGATTTACTTAGAAATGTATGTATACTTACTAATAACAATACAAAAATATGAAGTGCAGTGTTAAATTGTGTATATAAAGCAAGAATAAGGTGGACAAGAATCATTTCCTTTCCTAAGTGAGTTTTATCATATTTTTCTCAAAGAAAGCGATGTGAATTGATCATAATTTAATTAATCATCAATCAAGTAACACATTTTAAATGATTAAACTTTAAATAAACTAAGAAAATTAATAAATTAATTGAAAACTTGCACATGGTTTTTCGGTTTTAATTTGGGATACTAGTAATGTCAAACTGCGATTCTGTGAAACAGGGACGTATTTTTTTTGTTATTGGTGGTTGTAAGGCGCAACTATTTGCTTAGCGCCCTTTATATCAGGAAATTATTTTTGTTATTAAATCGATTTTGTACCTTTGGAGTTCGTATATTTATGTTAACATGTGCATCTTCAGAATATTGCTCAATTTTCTCTGTAGTGAAGTTATTAGTGCATTTTTTTAATGTTAATTAATTTGTCTATTCAAAAATTAAAATAATTTAATAAAAAATTTAAAAGGTTTCCAAAAGTCGAGTGGTAAAAGGATGACCATTCTGAAAGTGGATGAAGTAAAGCCACATTTGGGGTGCCAATTTTTTATCGATGCGAATGATTTGCTGTGATTCACGTTGGTTTTGGAGAGCCTTCTATCATGACAATGCGTAAATTAAACTAAGTAAATCTATAATGTTCCACTGAAACAACACAATTTTAAAGAAAGTAGATATTAAAACATTTTATCGGTGCCTTAGAGGGTTATGATAAAAAAGTAAGTATTTTCTTAAACATACCACTGAAAAGAAAAATAAATTCAGAAAATAACAAATGATTGTTATGGCGCCCTATTAAGTTGCCATTAAAAATCACTCCGTCCCTTTTGGAATGTATTTGTGTTTGTGAGAGCAAACACTATTATGAAAAATGCTTCACTTTTTTCCACAAATGGCGCTTCCTTATATTTTTTATTCTAAGCCTACAAGCTGAAGCGAACAGCTGATGTATTAGAATTGCAAAGTATTAGTGAAAAGTAGTGACCAAACGCACACATAGAATCAACTCGTCCATTCAGCACATTATTCAGCACAGGTCTTTTTGTTGTTGCAATTCACATCTATTCATCGACATGAAATGAAATTACAAATACAATGTAAACAAATGGGTTTTTGGGGGTGAAACGTACGAAGGATTGGCTTCTTTATTTGATATTCTCTGAATTTGAACGAGAAGAATGAGATAGGTAGTCAGACCGGTTTACCATACTTATACAGAAAGATAGGCAACAAAAATATAAGAATTTTGTTAGATACAGGCGCAACAAGCAATTATTGTCGACCAGGGCTACTCAGTGAAAGAAAAGAATTAGTCGCAAAGAAACAGGCAACGACAGTGAACGGAGCAGTAATAATTGAATATTATTACGAAGTTAAAATATTTAATAAAACAGTGATAGTATATGAGTTAAATAATTTCGGTTACGATATATTAATCGGTAACAAATTCTTAAGAGATAACAAAGCAGTTATTGATCTTCTAAATAATAATATAAAGGTAAATAATGAAGAAGAAAGAATTTATTTTGACGAAGAAGTCATAAATAATATAATTATGAAAAAAAGTGAGAATCTAGGAGATTTGAGTAAATGTGTCAGTGAACAGATTAAAGTGGAACATAAAAATATAAATATAAATCTGCCATTCAGAACAGATATAGTTGCTGAAATAAATACCGTAGAAGACAAAGCAATATGGACAAAACAATATCCATATCCTCACAGTGCCAATGAATTCATAAATAAAGAAGTAAAAAAATTAATAGAATCAGGAATAATTAGAGAAAGCAAAAGTGCTTATAATAGTCCAGTATGGGTGGTGCTCAAAAAAGGATTTAACGAAGACAATACACCAAAAATGAGAATGGTGATCGATTTCAAAAAACTAAACGAAAATACAGTTGTGGATAAATATCCAATACCAGACACAAATGTCATATTAAGCAACAGCAAAAGCCACATCAACATGGATTTATGAAGGGCAAATCTACCGCAACCAACTTGATGGAGTTTTGCTCGGATGTCATTGTGAAAAACCAAAATGGATTTCAAACAGACGTCGCATACTTAGATTTTTCAAAAGCGTTTGACCGCGTAAATCATGCTTTACTTTTAAAAAAGCTAACGACCATTGGGCTCCCTAAATGGTTTCTAGTTTGGTTGGAGTCATACTTATGTTGCAGATCACAGTTTGTCTATTTTAAAAACAAAACATCAAAAAAGATAATTGTGTATTCCGGTGTTCCTCAAGGAAGCCATTTAGGTCCCTTTCTATTTATATTGTTTATAAATGACTTACATAGTGCAATCAAATATTCTAATCTCCTTCTATTCGCCGATGACGCTAAGCTTCGCTTATCTTACAAAAACAATGATGACTATAAACTGCTGCAAATGGATTTGAATAGTGTTTCCCATTGGTGTAGTGTCAATGATATGGAACTAAATGTATCAAAGTGCAAGTGTATGTCTTTTTCACGCAAACTTGTGCCCTTCTTCAATGTCTATTTTCTGCGTAGTCAACCACTTGAAAGAGTTGATAGTTTTTGTGATCTTGGCGTTATAATGGACCCAAAATTAGACTTTAACAAACATATTGATCACATTATTAACAAAGCCAAATGCATGTTAGGATTTGTTTGTCGGTTTTCAAAAGAATTTCGAGACCCATACATTTTAAAAACTTTATACTGCTCTCTTGTGCGATCGAAAATCGAATACTGTAGCAGTGTTTGGAGTCCGAGTTATCAAACTAATATAAATAGATTGGAATCTGTGCAAAAACGATTTCTCATTTATGCGCTTCGCCATCTTCCGTGGAACGTAAACACTCATCTACCACCATACAACCAGCGCCTAGCCTTAATTAATTTGCCGTCACTGACTCATCGAAGAACAGTGTCTAAAATATTATTTGTGTATGATGTTTTGATTGGAGCAATCGATTCTGAATATCTTTTAGCACAACTCAACCTAAATACTTACTCACGATCCTTAAGATCTGTAGATTTTTTAAGTCAAAGATTTAATAGAACGAACTATGGAATTCATGAACCTTTGTTTGCTGCATGTTCAGCTTTTAATAAATATATTAATATAATCGATTTTAATGTTTCAAAATATTGTTTAAAAAAAGAACTTTATAGATCTCTTCAATCTCAAAGCTAATAATTTGTAAATTTGTAGCTAAATAGATAAATAAATAAATAAATTTAGGGAAAGCAAAAATATTTTCTAGTATAGATTTGGAAAGTGGTTTCCACCAAATAAAAATGAAAGATTCAGACATAGAAAAAACAAGTTTCAGTGTCAATAATGGCAAATATGAATATTTGCGAATGCCATTCGGGCTACGTAATGCTCCGAGTATATTTCAGAGAGCAATGGACAACATATTACGTCAATTTGTAGGAAAGTTTTGCCACATTTACATTGATGACATCATAATCTATTCGGAATCAATAGAAAGTCATAAAAAACATTTAGCTTCAATTATAAAAGTTTTAAAAGAAGCTAATATGAAAATCAGTTTAGAAAAATCAGAATTTTTTAAAGATTCAATTAAGTTTTTAGGATATGTAGTTGCACAAAACATAATAAAAACAGATGATGAAAAGGTAAAACAATTAAACAATACCCTTTACCAGAAACTCTTAGACAACTTAGATCATTCCTAGGTATGATAGGATATTATCGCAAATTTATAAAGAACTATGCACAAATAGCAAAACCATTAACAAAGCATTTACAGAATGAAAATGGTCAAGTATCGACATACACTCCTCGTCAACTGAATACGCACAAACATTTTTTAATATACTTTATCCATTTTTTCCAAACAGTGATGGTTATTATGCCATCTGTTGATGCTAACTATTCCCTTAAGATGTTAAGCAGATAATTCCGAAAGAATTATCCAAAAACAACCGTGAGTTTTTCTTCAACCACTTGTAAAGTGTTTTATATGCAAAGTAGGAGTTTTTTTTTTAGTCAACTGAATAGGTACAACGCCATTTTCTTCGTTGTTTATAAGTTTTTTGGAGTGCTTGACAGTTTAAATTAACGATTTTAGTGTTTTCAGTAAAATTTAATTCTTGATTTCAAATTTTAAGAAAAATGGGTAGATCTACGTGTCTTAACAGTGTTGAAAAAGCTAAAATCGATTTACTTAGAGACCAAGGCCTAACTGGACGTGCAATAGCTGATAAAGTTGGCCGAAGTTTAATGTAGTTTATTCTTACTTGAAAAATAAAGATGCATACGGCAAAAACATGAAGGGAGGTAAGAAAACAGCAACAACAGCAGCTGAGAGACGAAGAATTTTAAGATATGCATCAAATTCTTCTGATTCTGTGGCAAAAATAAAACAAAAAGTCGGCGTAAACGCAAGTTGCTCAACAGTATTAAGAGTAATCAACAACTCAAGCCATCTTAAACGAATGAAACTTAAGAAAAAACCACCACTTGACGAGAGACGGAAAATGTTGCGATTAGATTTTTCAAGACTTCACATGAGTTGGAAAAAAGAATGGTATCACGTGGTTTTTTCAGATGAAAAAAAGTTTAATTTCGATGGCTCTGATGGGTTCAACTTCTATTTTCACGACTTAAGAAAAGAAAAAAGATTTTTAAAGCGCCATCATAGTCGTGAAGGAGGTGTCATGATATGGGGAGCAGTCAGTTATTATGGAACAGTTGAGCTCGAGATTGTAACATCAAGAATGACAGCAGCTGGGTATAAAGTAATTTTGGAAAGAAATTTTCCTAAATTTTCTAACATCTTTGGACCCATAAACTGGACCTACCAACATGATAATGCGCCTATTCACTCAGCGCGCATGATAAAAACATGGATAGAGGAGCAACAAGTGCAGTTGCTTCAATGGCCGCCGTACTCACCTGATCTAAACATCATAGAAAATGTCTGGGGATGGTTAGTACGCAAAGTTTATGAGGGTGGTCGTCAGTTCGAAGACAAAGAAACCTTAATTTCTGCAATCAAATTAGCGTGGAGCGAAATTTCGTTAAATTACATTAAAAAGCTATACGATTCCATGCCGGATCGAATTTACGAAGTAATTAAAAATAAAGGTGGAAGTACCCACTACTAAACTTAAACAAAAACTTGTTTCATTCCATTCCAATACCAATTTTAATTTTTGTACCTATTCAGTTGACTCAAAAAAAAACTTCTACTTTGCATAAGTTACACTTTGGAAGTGGTTGAAGGAAAAACTCACGGTTGTTTTTGGATAAAACTTTGAAATTCTGTTATTTATATGTTACGAAAATTTTTACCATCAACAGATGGCATAATAACCATCACTGTTTGGAAAAAATGGATAAAATATATTCAAAAATGTTTGTGCGAATTCAGTTGACGAGGAGTACTTAGCAAAGAAAACTAAAATAAATTAAGATAAAGAAGCAATTGAAGCTTTTGAAATATTAAAAAATAATCTAATAAAAGAAGTTGAATTAAATCAACCAGATTGCAATAAAAAATTAATTTTAACCAAAGACGCCTCAGACGACGCTGTAGGAGCACTTCTTTCACAAAACGGAAAACCAATAACATTTATTAGCAAAACATTGCAAAAATCAGAACGCAGTTATGCGGCAAACGAAAAAGAACTATACGCAATAGTATATGCTTTAAAAAATTTGAGAAACTATTTATATGGTGTAAAAGATCTTGAAATACATACAGATCACCAACCATTAACGTTTTCATGCTCAAAGAAAAATCTGAATGCCAAAATGAAGAGATGGTATTCAATAATAGAAGAATATGGCCTTAAAATAATTTACAAACCAGGAGTAACCAATGTAGTAGCAGATGCATTGAGTAGACAGAATTTAAATATGTAAGAAGATAACAATACAAAACATAGTGCAGAAAGTAGCGAAGAATATTCGGAAAAACTAAGTAAATGTGTGAATAAATTCAAACAGCAAATAATATTTGAACAATCAGAAACAGAATCTGATGAAATAATAAATATTTTTAACAACAAAAGAATAATGATTAACTTTAGGAATAATGAAAATATAGTCAATATTTTAAAAAAATATATATAACCCCAGGAACCATAGGAATTTATGGAAAGACAGAAGAAATTTATCAAGTAAGAGATAAATTGAAGGAATTTAATAATAAATTTATAGAATGCGAATTTTTAGCACAAGATATAATAAATAAAAAAGATCAAGTAGAAATCGTAGAACAAACACACATAAGAGCACATAGAAATGCAAAAGAAAATATTAAACAAATAGAGAAGAATTACTATTGGCCAACAATTAGGCGAGATTTTGAAGAATATGTTAGATTTTGCGACAGTACAATATATACGAATAAATAAATAAATAAATACGATCGCAAACCACATAAGGAAAAGATTGGTGAGGCACCAAAAGTGGAAGGGGAAATGCTACACATAGACATCTTCTACATAAATAAAAATTTATATTTAAAGTGCATCGATAAATTTAGTAAATATGCAAGCATCCTGGAATTGAAAGACAAATCTAATTTGAAGGAAAAAGTATTAGAAATAGGTACTACAGATATATCCAAAGTGTAAAAAAATAGTTATGGATAGTGAAACAAGTTTTAAATCACCAGTATTCCAGTCTTTAATGAAAAGAAATAACATAGAAATATTTTATACAGACCCTTGTCACAGTAAGACAAACGGACAGATAGAAAGATTCCATTCTACTTTACAGGAAATAATAAAATGCATTAAAGATGAATATAAATTATTAGACTTCACAGAAATAATTTTTAGAGCAATTAAGGAATATAATAACTCTATACACAGTACTATTAATAAGAAACCAACAGAAGTTTACTTCGATAAAATAGGGAAAGAAGTAATTAGTAAAGAACTAAAACATAAACAAGAAAAAATGTTAAAAGTTCATAATAAAGGAAGGAGAGAAATTCGAGTTGGAGAAAACCAAATAGGTTATAAAAAGGTAGATAAAAGAAATAAAATGGAACCTAAATTTCAAAAGGTTATTATAAACGAAGACTTAGGTCATGCAGTTAAAACTCACACAGGTAGAAGTCTATCATAAAGATAATTAAAAAATAGAACCTAAACGTAAAACTAATCAATCTCCTTATTACAGGAATTCAAAATGAATACAATCATAATAATAATGATTATCACTGCAACACTAAGTAAAGCAGAAGTAGAAGTAGTAGATTATAGCAGAGAAGAATACATCCTAATAGAAGATGGAGATACAATAATAACTCAAGGAACAAATAATATATTCCATATAACTAACTTTACAATAATAGAAGAAACACTTAAGCAAAGCGATGAAGCAGTACAAAATGATATAAATTATACACAAAAACAAATAAACATTATCCAGAAATTGAGATAGTTAATAACTTACTTGAACAGCAAAGAGCATTATTCTAGAACTAAACGTTCATTAAATTTTATAGGTACAGTTTGGAAATTCATTGCCGGAACTCCAGATCATTATGATGAAGAAATTTTAGAAGAGAAAATAAATGATTTAATTAAAAATAATAATCAACAAATGATTACTAATTCGAAAATGTTTAAGGTAATAAAAGATTTTGTCTATACTGAAAAAGATGAAATAATTTCAAGACAATTAAAAGTAATAAGTTATGAACTACAAAATATAATAAATACATTAACTTTCGCAAAACTAGGAAAATTGAATCCAGCAATTTTAAGTTATAAAGATATTAAAGAAATACTAAAACATGAGAATAGTACATTTTCAGTTACAGATCTAATTGATGTAAGTAAATTTAAAATATATCAGAAAGATAATATTATTGTAATAATGATCAAATATCCGATTATTAAAGAAACATGTAAAACATATATTACTAAAAGTATTCCACAAAAGGATGGAAAATTATTAATTGAAAATAAGATTGTTAAATGCAATAAATTTATTAATTTACAAAATTGTAAAACTGAAAAACAAAGTAGATATTGTGAATATAACATAACAGAATCATGTTTTACTAAATTATTGAATAAGAATTATACTAAGTGTAATAAGATAAAGGAAAATAATTATCCATTAGAAATATTAAAAGAAGGAGCAATATTAGCTACTGGAAATCATGTTATAAACAACATTACTTATAAAGGTACATATTTAGTAACCTATAATCAAAATGTAACTATTGATAATCAATTATTTTCAAATGATAAAAGTATTATACAAGCATACCTTAAGGGTTATTCAAATACTTTATATGGAGTAGATACATATATGGATTCTTTGAATGAAGATCTAAAATTTAAAAATATTAATTTTAGAAAACATCAAGACCAATGCTAAACAAAATATTGGCATATCAATTCTATTTACTATTATATTAACAATTGTTATACTGTATACCATTAAATTAGTCATATCATTGAGACGACAAAAACATCAAAAGATTCAAGTCAACATTGAACTGGAAAGAAAACAAGCAGAAGACCACTTCAATGTATTAGTTGAAAAAGCAAAAGAAAAATATGCAGCAGAAGGAAGATCGGGGCGACCTTTTTAGAAGTACGGGGGAAGTTAATACCACATCACGTTCAACGTATAAAAATAGAATCCAGAATCGCTAAGATCATCAAACTGAACCAACACCCTAGAACGTGACTCATATTCCAAAATATAATATACACCAATGGAAAAATACCAGACAAGCCAAACGATCAAATATCAATTAGTACAATACAATATACAAGGACAATAAAGTATTAATACACAAAGTCATCAATGCAAAAATACCAGAGTCCAGACAAGCCAAACTATTAAATATCAATTAGTAAGAACACATCCTTGGATAACAGATGTTTTTATTTGTCAAACAGTATAAATAGGAATATCAGACCAAAGCAAAGAACACTTCATTTAAGTCAGTGAATAAGTTCACAACACATATTTTTTAAGTCAATTTAGAACCTTAAGACATTGTAACCATTTATGTAATTAGATTAAGTTTGAATAAACTAAATAAAGTTACATAAATTAATTCGCTAAACTCGTTTCTGATGTCCAATGGAACAAATCTAAAAAGTAGTGTACGGGTGCCTGTCTGGTTGACTTGGAGAAGGCCTCGACACCGTCTGGCTAGAGGGTCTTAGCCTTAAGCTGACCAGACTCGGCATTAGTAAACCGCTACAATATATGATCTATGATATGCTCAATGGCAGAAAGTTTGTTGTCAAGAATGGCAATGTGACTTCTGCAACAACCTTTAATATTAAAAATGGTCTCACCGATTCTATTCAGCATTATACCAGCAATCTGATAAGTAGTCTAACTCAGGCAATTGCGTATGCCGACGATCTAATTGCGTACAGAACAGCGCCAAAAGTCGAGGTCATCAGCTACATGGCCCTCATCCGGCCAATGATTGTCTTTGGGTGCCCGTTTTGGTTCAACGTTGCCCCATCTCAAATGGAAAAGATTCGGGTGTTTGAGAGGCAATGTCTTAGACGCTGCTTTGGAAAGCACAGAACACCAGAGTCGGAGTACAAACATTACTATTCCAACTTGGTTCTATACAATAGTGCCAACATAAACAGGATAGATAATTTCTTGTTGAAGCTTATTCGAGGTCACATACACATTGCGAGAGCGATGTCCTCGACCAATAGCTTAATTTTTGGGGCTTATTACCCTTAGAACGAATATTACGAGAGGGTGCGTCTAAGCGGCTTTATTCCACCCGATGCATTCCTCTATTTAGACAGTCGAGGGCTGATCCTGGATAGAGAGGCGGTTCTGCTAATATACCACGTCAGCCATAGAACTGTAGACCGGCGGTGGCGGCTCCTTTACAGTCGAGACGTCCTCGCACAAGACGGAGCTGAGCACCTTCGGTTCAGTAGGACTGTGTCTGATCGGGACCGAAGAGATAGGGTAAAGCAGGAGAACCAGTTCTGGTGGTTGAAACCTGAACACGAAGTTCCTTCGGATGTATAAAAGTTAACAGCATTTTTCAATGCGGTGGCCGACTTACATAGGTTAAGGTATTTAGTTTTAAGCAGTGACAGTCAGGGTGGCACCAAAAAAAAATTATAAAACCAAAAAAAATACAAAAATACAAACAAAAAATAAAAAAAAAAACAAAATCAACAAAATACAAAAAAATACAAAAAAAATTATAAAGCCAACAAAATCACAATAAACAATAAGACCTGAAAATGTTTGCTTTGGCTGTTCTAGTTTGTAAGTAGTTTTAAGTAGTTTTATAGTAGTTTTAATTTAGTTTGTATGTTTTATATAAAACCAAAAAATAAAGATACAGATACCTAGGTTTTTTCAATTCTTCTTGATTTGTTATTGGAGATTTGCAACGTGTTTTTTCTTGAAATAAATAAAAGATATTATTTTGAATAACTTAAAAACACTTATTTTATTTATTTATTTGCTTAAATGCATTTCGGAAGCAATGCTTCCATCGTCAGTAAGTTTTATATAAATAATAATACAAACAAAATTGTTGACTGATATTAAATACAAATAACTCAATACAAACAAAACAAACTACACAAACAAATTTATAGTGAATTTAGGATCTATTATAAAATTTATTGAAAATTGGATCTTTTATTGGTTCATCGTCACTATTCATTAAATTATTTCTATTTTTAATAATGTAAAGAGATTCATATGCATCTAATTCATAAGGATTATTAACATTTCGAATTAATTCCAAATTTTGTAAGCTAAAATTATGGTTATTATCCAGCATGTGTTGAGCTACTCTCGACTTCTCAGGTTCATTGTATTTGACATGGGCAAAATGTTCTTTGAATCTTTTCAAAATTTGTCTTCTTGTTTGTCCTAGATATTCCTTTCTACAATCGCTGCATCCAATAGAGTATATTCCTGATTGTTGATTTTTTTCAATTTTGTCCTTTGAGTCACTAATCAGATTTTTAAGTTTTATCTCACTACACTGGCTTATTTATATATTTAGTCTTCTAAAAATTGGTCTCAATTTTGATGTTATTTCTGGATAAAAATTGAATTTTGACCATTTCTTTTGTTCATCTTGTTCATTTCTGATTAAATCTAAAGTTGTATAATTTCTTAAGTTTTATTTTCTTCTATGTGCAATCGTCATATCATCTATTAATTGTTCTGTGTATCCATTTATCTTAGCTATTTCTTTGATTTTTCGTATTTCGTCATCGGGATATTCAAAGCCCTAAAAATCATTGAATGGAAGGCTGATATTTTGTGCTCGAATGAATGAAACGAGTCCTTTTCTAATTATAGTCAAATTTAAATAATTTAATCTTCGGTTTATTTCTTCTTCGTAAGTAAATTTGACTGTTGGATATTCTGTTTTATGTAAGTTTATTAGACTTCGAAGTTCTTGTTTTTTTTTTAAAGTTTCATCAATAGGGACATTTGGATATAGAGATACTACATCGAATGAGACTTGAATTTCATTACTGGTTATTTTTAATTCTTTTACTTTTTCTGCAAATTCGATGCTATTCTTTATAGCTTTGTTTCGAATTTATTTGGTAGATTATTGAATCTATCTAATAACCAACATTCAAGTTTTGTAAGTATTGATCCTGTTGTTGATGTAATTGGTCTTATTTGTTTTCCAGGTTTAGGAAGCTTAAATTGAGAATACATTCGCGGTAGTATTGGATTTGAAACGTTTAGTTTTCTTGACAAATTTTCATTAATGGCCACTTTAGTTTGTCTTATCATTCCTGGTAAAGGGTAAGAAAATACTTCTTCGTATGGTCCATTTGCAATGAATTCTTCATTTATTTCAGTGTATTCTCTTTTATCAAGTATGACAATATTATTGCTTTTGTCTGCTTTACTGAAAATAACTGAAGTTTTCTTTTCTTTTAGTCTCTTTGCTGCATTTCTGCATTCTTTCATTTTTGCAGATATATTCGGTAAATTCGTACTATATATTTTTTCAACAGCTTCACATCTAACTCTAGCTTTTTCATCTTCATCAATCATCACTGAAGTGTTTTAGAGCTGTTTCAATGTTAACTAAAGCACTTTATATTGCTTGTTATTTTGGAGGTTGTAGTGCGAAATCTATGCCTCGGTTTATTAATTCTAATTCACTTGATGAAAAGTGAATAGTCGATACGTTTTTTACAAAGTCTTGCACTGGTTCTACTTCTTAAAAAATCTTTTTTTGGGTAATTTCTGTTCTTCCTGTTAAAATATTAAATTTATTAACTAAGCCCTCCTTTTTCTTAGCAAATTTAATTTCAACGGTATCCTCGACATGATTTATAAATATGCTCCAATCACTTGATTGATCTACAATTTGTCTCTCAGTTTCGCTTTCGTGGTTCAATTTGCTACTTAAATATAAATGCAAGGAATATGTTTCTCTTTCTACTGTAGACAACTTGGAATATTTTTCTTTAATTTCAAGATTAAGCCACATTTTTTGTCCTGCACAAATAGCTTTTTGAACAATCTTATTGTTTTCTGAGTTTGTTGGACCCCACAGCTGGATAAATTTAGAAAAAATTTGATTCTTTTTACATCTCCGAAGAAAAAATATTTCAGCATGTACACATTTAATCTTAGTTCTAAGCTTCAGATATCTGTTCTTTGCCTTCTTTATCTCCCCTTGCACGTTAGCCATATTAAATTGATTTGATATTAGATATTGTTTTTTCGTGAAATAAATAAAAGATATTATTTTGAATAACTTAAAAACACTTATTTTATTTATTTATTTACTTAGTTTACTAGGATTTAGGATCTATTATAAAATTTTTTGAAAATTGGATCTTTTATTGGTCCATCGTCACTATTCATTAAATTATTTCTATTTTTAACAATTTTAAAACAGAAAAAGTAAAAGAATTAAAAATAACCAGTAATGAAATTCAAGTCTCATTCGATGTGGTATCTCTATATTCAAATGTCCCTATTGATGAAACTTTAAAATTTCTTAAAGAATGGTAAGAAACAAGTTCTTTAAGACAAGAAGAAATCAATGAACTAACTAACCTTATAAAATTATGTATGAATGAAAATTTTTTTCAGTTTAATCAAAAATTCTATCGACAAAAGTTTGGTTGCAGTTGATGTGTATTACGGTGAGTGAAACAAATATTTTATATCTTCACATTAAATCCAATTTATTTAACTTATAGTTCTAGATCACAATTTTAATACTTAGTTTTAATATTTTAATTTATTAAGATATTAGCGATCGGACGAATCATCGACGACTAATTTTATTTTGCTAGTAATAATTAAGCTAGTAGGAAATTGTTCATGTGCAGACTGCAGAGAATTGGCCTACGATATTATGTACCAGATGTACATGTCTGCAAACGATATTAATGATTTATAATTGATTGTTGTTTGACTCAGAGAGTGACCACTACACAGTATGGGTTCACATTTCAGTCCATTTATGGTAAATTTATTCATGTCAAATTTAGAAACTAAAATGAAAAATGCAAGAAATTTTCCAATAATTTGGTTCAGATACATAGATGATGTATGGGCCATAGTCAAAAAACAAGAACTTCGAAGTCTAATAAACTTACTAAATAAAACAGAATATCCAACAATGAAATTTACTTACGAAGAAGAAATAAACTTAAGATTGAATTATTTAGATTTGACTATACATAGTTAGAAAAGGTGAAAATTACGAGTTTGATATTTATCGAAAACCTTTCAAATACTCTAAGATATATAATATCGGACTCTTTTTTCATTCAGTCGAACACAAAATATCAGCCTTCCATTCAATGATTTTAAGAGCTTTGAATATCCCGATGACGAAAGAAAGAGAATGCATTGAAATACGAAAAATCAAAGAAATAGCTAAGATATATGGATACACAGAACAATTAATAGATGATATGAAGATTGCACACAGAAGAAAACAAAACTTAAGAAATTATACAACTTTAGATTTAATCAGAAATGAACAAGATGAACAAAAGAAGTGGTCAAAATTCAATTTTTATCCAGAAATAACATCAAAATTAAGACCAATTTTTAGAAGACAAAATATAAAAATAAGCCAGTGTAGTGAGATAAAATTTAAAAATCTGATTAGTGGCTCAAAGGACAAAATTGAAAAAAATCAACAATCAGGAATATACTCTATTGGATGCAGCGATTGTAACGGGTGATTTTTTAGCTGGTTTGGTTTTGGCAACACTGGTTTTGACAGCTGACGTGTGTTTAGTACCTTGTGTCACTGTCAAACAGCTTCAGTTTGGTTTGCAATTTAACCATGGATCGTCTTACAAATGAACAACGCTTGCAAATTATTGAATTTTACTATCAAAATTCGTGTCGAGGATCCGCTTTTTTATCGAAAAATTGTGTTCAGCGATGAGGCTCATTTTTGGTTGAATGGGTATGTAAATAAGCATAATTGCCGCATTTGGAGTGAAGATCAGCCAGAAGCATTGCAACAGCTACCAATGCATCCCGAAAAAGCCACTGTTTGGTGCGGTTTATGGGCCGGCGGCATTATTGGGCCATATTTCTTCAAAGATGATGCGAATCGCAGCGTTACTGTCAATGGTGAACGCTACCGAGCGATGATAACAAACTTTTTTTTGCCCGAAATGGAAGTTCTTGACTTGCATGATATGTGGTTTCAACAAGACGGTGCCACATGCCACACAGCACGCGAAACAATGGCGCAATTGCGAGGCGAGTTTGGTGAACAGTTAATTTCACGTTTCGGGCCGGTCAATTGGCCGCCTAGATCGTGCGATTTGACACCATTAGATTATTTTTTGTGGGGGTATGTCAAGGCTAATGTCTATAGGGACAAGCCCGCTTCGATTGACGCACTGGAAGCCAACATCCATGCATTCATTCGTGAGATACCGGCCGATATGTGTGAAAGAGTATGCCAAAATTGGACTCAGCGGATGGGCTACCTGAGACGCAGCTGCGGTCAACATTTGCATGAAATTATCTTTAAACATTAAATTGCAAGGTTCAAACTATCGATTCAAATAAATATTTCATTCATTTTTTCGAATTTTTGTGTTTTTTTTTTTTTTAAGTTCTAAACCTCTTAAAAAATCACCCTGTAGAAAGGAATATCTAGGACAGACAAGAAGACCAATATTGTGAAAAGATTCAAAGAACATTTTGCCCACGTCAAATACAATGAACCTGAGAAGTCGAGTGTAGCACAACAGATGCTGGATAATAACCATAATTTAAGCTTATAAAATATGAAATTAATTCGAAATGTTAATAATCCTTATGAATTAGATGCATATGAATCTCTTAACATTGTTAAAAAAGAAATAATTTAATGAATAGTGACGATGAACCAATAAAAGATCCAATTTTCAATAAATTTTATAATAGATCCTAAATTCACTATAAATTTGTTTGTGTAGTTTGTTTTGTTTGTATTGAGTTATTTGTATTTAATATCAGTCAACAATTTTGTTTGTATTATTATTTATATATTTCGTGAAAAGTTGTGACCAAGTTGTTGAATTCATATAAATATTCGAGAATTTTGTATATAAAACTATATTCTCATTCGGCTTTTTTGGTCGTGATGATAATAAATGAAACAATTACATTTTATTTCCCGACGTTTCGACGGTTGTTTGCCATCTTCCTCAGGGGATCTTTTATTTACAAAAAATAAAATGAACAATTAAAACATATGAACAAAAGAGCAGAATATTATAAGAAGACTTACATTCGGTTAAAATTTGTTAACTTTAAATTACATTTGAATGGTATGTATGTATACAAATTTTTTGTTATCTAATTTGATACACTGTCAAAAAAAAAAACAAACAAACAAAAATTTTTCATTTTGAATAAAGGATATGATTAAAAAAATAATTTGAATTTACTTTTGGTTTTATTTTTACACTTCCAAAGAAGATGAGTCAGCGAGTGTTTCCATTTCCAGACACCAGTGAACAGTAGACAGATGATATGTTTTGAGTGTCTTGTTTTCGGTTCATATTGTTTTTGTTTTTAATTATATGGAGCGTTTCCAAAGTGTACCGCTTAGAAACATGTCTCTCCGTTTCAAGAATTTCAACGCCTTCAAAATCTGGTGTATGACCCTTTTCCACACTGTGACATGCCAGTGCTGTCTTCGCGGTGCTTTTTAGATTTATATCCGATTTGTGGTTTGAAATTCTTTGACGAAGAAGTTGTTTGGTTGTACCGACATAGCAAAGGTCACACTCTTCATCTGCGTTGCCCAGACAGTTTATTTTGTAAACAACATCGGTGCGTCTTTCTTTCTCTGTTTTTGTTTTCATATTATTGAAAAGTGATGCTAGAGTCTTGTTAGATTTATACGCTAGGTTTACGCCATCGATATTCTTTTTGATCGTTTCTTTAAAGTTTTCGGACAGTTTTGGGATATAAACCATGCTCTTATATACACATCTTTCTTTTACCATGCCTTTATCAACAGGAGCTTTGTGTTTTTGACGAAGTAATAAGCTCCGTATGATATTCATGGGATAACCATTGTCTGTAAGTACAAAATTCTCGAATATTTATATGAATTCAACAACTTGGTCACAACTTTTCACGAAACATCTTTTCGGACGGCTAGCCGAACACCCTTTTATCTACAAACATGAAGAACTATTATCAACATATGCTATACAAATATGGCGAACACGTATGTACCATTCTTAAAGAATATAGTAATTTTAAAAGAAGATTAGCACAACAAAAACAAACCCAATCATTTCTGCTCAAATGCAGACAATATGGCTTAGTTCCTAATCACACCAAAAAATCCACAAACAGCACCAGGCAACTTTTTTCTTCGAAAGAATCCCTCGGTCAATACGACAAAATCGAACTTAAGTTTCATTTAAAAGTCCTCAACCTAGAAATTTCCGAAATATTTCACAAAATAAAAAACACAAAAAATTCCCTAAGAATAATTCAAAAAAGAATTCAAGAAAGCATCACTGCCGATGAACATAAACAATTAATTAAAAAACAAACCCAAACTTTCTTAAACAATAAAAAACAACAAACAAATAGCAACAAACTTGTACAACTTAAAGCTTCACTTTGGAATAGTCTAAATATCACAATACACGATAAGTGGTTCGTTAATAAAACAGATATAGAATTTCCCCTTGAAGTTAAATGGCTCCTCTCCCTTGGCAAAAAATTTTCTTTACCACTTGATAAAAATACATTCCCTCTTTTCCATTTAATTGCGGACGGAGAAGAAGTAATAAGAAATGTAAAAGACGAAACGGAGCAGGAAGTGACAAGAGCGAAGTATAGCAATATGCTACACTCTTTCCAACGTCATCACAACAATGATAGATTTGCAAAATATATACTTCAAGTTCATAAAGACTCTGTTGGTTTTCTTAAACAGAATAAAAACATAATCATCGTGTCAGCTGATAAAGGTAATACAACTGTTGCAATGTATCGCGACGAGTACGACCGAAAAATGAAGGAACTACTTTCTGATCGTTCTATATATCGGCCTGCAAGGGGAACTCCTCTTTCTTCACTCCAAAGCAAAAACAATGCACTCGTTAAAGGGTTACATACAAACAAGCTAATTGACGATAGGCAAAAGGCAACAATGACAACATATACAGCACAAATACCTTCGATTTATGGATTACCCAAAATCCACAAACAAAACACACCTCTTCGACCGATAACAGCATCAATGCAGGTTCCATGCTATGAACTTGCAAAGTACTTGGGCAGTATATTACAGTGCGTGACGCAAAATTCAGCCCACTCAGTTAAAAATTCATTTGAATTCAAGGAAAAAGCAAAACATATAATTCTTGACGAGAATGATGTCTTAGTCTCCTACGATGCAGTTTCTTTATTCACTAATGTCCCAGTTAAACTTGCAGTTCTCATTATAAAAAAGAAATGGGACATAATTAACAGAAATACAAATTTGAGCCAAACAAAATTTCTAGAACTGTTGGATTTCTGTCTTAAAGAGAATAATTATTTGCAATACAAAAATGATTTATACAGACAGATTCATGGGATGCCGATGGGTAATCCACTCTCTCCCACCATTGCCGACTTGGTTTTAGACAATCTTTTAGATGAACAGATTACCGAAAGAAATAAACCCAAACTGATTGTTAAATATGTAGATGATATATTTGCTGTCACAAATAAGGGGGAAGTTGATAACCTTTTGCGATGCCTTAATGGCTATAACGAAAAAATTCAACTTACCATTGAGAGAGAGCAAAATAGAGCAATAACATTCTTAGATGTCAGAATAACTCGTATCGATGAACGGCTCTCTTTCAACTGGTATCAAAAGGATACGGCGTCGGGAAGGTTGGTCAATTTTAGGTCTAACCAAGCCAAACACATTCTTATAAATACAGCTTCAAACCTTGTAAGTAAAGTCTTTGCGTTGAGTGATCCAGAATTCCACTCCGCCAATGAGAAAAAAATCACTCGAATTCTTACAGACAATGGTTATCCCATGAATATCATACGGAGCTTATTACTTCGTCAAAAACACAAAGCTCCTGTTGATAAAGGCATGGTAAAAGAAAGATGTGTATATAAGAGCATGGTTTATATCCCAAAACTGTCCGAAAACTTTAAAGAAACGATCAAAAAGAATATCGATGGCGTAAACCTAGCGTATAAATCTAACAAGACTCTAGCATCACTTTTCAATAATATGAAAACAAAAACAGAGAAAGAAAGACGCACCGATGTTGTTTACAAAATAAACTGTCTGGGCAACGCAGATGAAGAGTGTGACCTTTGCTATGTCGGTACAACCAAACAACTTCTTCGTCAAAGAATTTCAAATCACAAATCGGATATAAATCTAAAAAGCACCGCGAAGACAGCACTGGCATGTCACAGTGTGGAAAAGGGTCATACACCAGATTTTGAAGGCGTTGAAATTCTTGAAACGGAGAGACATGTTTCTAAGCGGTACACTTTGGAAACGCTCCATATAATTAAAAACAAAAACAATATGAACCGAAAACAAGACACTCAAAACATATCATCTGTCTACTGTTCACTGGTGTCTGGAAATGGAAACACTCGCTGACTCATCTTCTTTGGAAGTGTAAAAATAAAACCAAAAGTAAATTCAAATTATTTTTTTTAATCATATCCTTTATTCAAAATGAAAAATTTTTGTTTGTTTGTTTTTTTTTTTTGACAGTGTATCAAATTAGATAACAAAAAATTTGTATGCATACATACCATTCAAATGTAATTTAAAGTTAACAAATTTTAACCGAATGTAAGTCTTCTTATAATATTCTGCTCTTTTGTTCATATGTTTTAATTGTTCATTTTATTTTTTGTAAATAAAAGATCCCCTGAGGAAGATGGCAAACAACCGTCGAAACGTCGGGAAATAAAATGTAATTGTTTCATTTATTATCATCACGACCAAAAAAGCCGAATGAGAATATAGTTTTATATACAAAATTCTCGAATATTTATATATATTATTTATATATAAAACTTACTGACGATGGAAGCATTGCTTTCGAAATGCATTTAAGTAAATAAATAAATAAAATAAGTGTTTTTAAGTTATTTATCTTTTATTTAATTATTCTTCTTGGTGAAAAATAAAACCAACATGAATTTTAGAAAGTTCTTAGGCCGAAAGGCACTAGCATAAAGTTATTTGTTTAATTTAGAGCACCCGAATGGGGTCAGTTAGTTAGTTGTAAGATGGTTTTAAGAAATTGGCAAAAATAAAAATTGAATTAAAAAAAAGAACGCTTAGTTTTCAAAATATTCACGAAATATTACAAAAGGGGACCTGTTACCCCCCCTCCTGCCTAAAGCTCGTGGCCCTGGGCTGGCGCCTTTTAGTGTGTTCTACCTGGGGGTCACCCCTACCAAATAAAAATAACCCGGAGAGCTTGATGTATTGAATATATTTTTTAATATTGAGTCTTCGTTGACTGGATTATTAGTTGAAAGCCCATCTATAAAAGGAGTCATTATTTCAGCACTTCGCGAATAAAGCTGTTATATTATTATTTTTTATATTATTATATTTTTTATTCTTTATTATTATTTATCAATTGATTCTTAAAGATAACTAGTTACAACAGTAGTATGAAATGCGAATTAATAAATAAATAAAGAGCTGAATCTATAGAACACAAGGAACTAGAGTCGAAAAAGTACGATGGTCATCAATCAGAGGCTATGCAGTCTTTATTTTCTTGGATTCGAAAAAAACGATTAAATTTATAAGAAATAGATAATATCTTGGTTAAATTTGCCGAAAACCCCGAAGAGCCCAACTTATTCAAATATATTTTTCAAGATTTCAAATCAGGTACATGCAATATTGTTTTAATAAAAATTTTGTGTCTTATGATTTTGTTAAAAAATGTTAGCTCACCCAAAACTTCCTTGAGCTCACACATACGTTTGATCCTGTCTACGGCCGTGGTGGGTGACTTTTGAAATTGAAGCTTCGGAAAGCAAGTTTTCAGTTGGTTTTGACAAAAGCTTCCGAAAACTCGGAGGGGCAAAATTGAAACATCGTAAGTGGTCGGAAGAAAATAAGCGAATCATATAACACGGCTATAATCGCAGATTGGGACTCTTCATTCAGTTTCGTTGACTCTTGCTTAAAGAAGTGAGGTGCAATGATTTGGTAAAATAGGAATACCAAAAAGTGAAAGATAATAAGTACAGTATAAGTAGTACCTTGTTGCATAATGGCTACTAGTTAGACTGTCACGGCGATGGTATGGGTTCGAATTTTTGTCAGCTGATCCAAACACCATAATTATCCAATCTTTTTGCATATTTTTTCAATGATACATTTTCTTTCAACAATGCTGAAGTAGATCCGATCTATTTTAGTTATTTGAACAATTGCCTTCAAAATTCATTTACGAATACCAATATTTCCCCATCTTCAGTAGTGGTTAAAATTAATGAACTGAAGAATGATTTTTCTCCTGGGCCAAATGGTCTTCCAGCAACCAATCTAAAAAAATGTATTGACAAATTATACCAGCCTTTTTCCGCAATCTTCAACCTTTTTATTACAAGTGGTGTTTTTCCTTAGATGTGGAAAGATTCTTTCATAATCCCTGTCCACAAAAAAGGCTTCAAAAATGATATTTTCAACTACAGACCCATTGCAAAACTCTCTTGTATACCCAAACTTTTTGAAAGTATTGTTTATGAGTCGTTGTTTCTGCACTGCAAATTAATTTGTTCCTCCAAGCAACACGGGTTCTTGAAAGGGTGATCCACAACCACTAACCTGACTGAATTCGTTTCGAAAACGTTTGATCTGCCTTAGAAGAAGGCTAAGAAGTGGATGCCATTGCAACAGATTTTAGCAAGGCGTTTGACAAAATTTCCCACGACATCCATATCTTCAAACTGAAAAAGTTTGGTTTTCCACATTCGTTCTTGTCTTGGCTCCAGTCATATTATCTAGTTGACCGTAAGTATCGAGTTCTTTTCAGAGCGAACGTCTCCAAACCTATTTATGCCATATCTGATGTACCTCAGGGAAGCCATCCTGGACCTCTTCTCTTTGTTTTGACTATAAATGATGTTGAGCTTATTTTACCCCACACTGATTTGGAAATTTACGCTGATGACATAAGGATCTCTAAATAAATTTTAGCCACTGACGATGCACTTATGCTGCAAACAGACTTAAATAGTTTGTTTACGTGGTGCTAAAAGAACTTCCTTGAGCTAAGCATTAAGAAATGCCAAGCCGTAACTTTCTCTCGTAAGCGTCCTCCCCTGCCACAAAGACTACCCGATCAATGACGTGCCTGTTCTTACCGTAATCTTCGTTCGCGACCTAAGTGTCATTTGTGACACTCAACTCAATTTTCACGCCCATTACGACAGCACTATTAGCAAAGCTTATTCAGCTCTCGGTTTCGTAAAACGCTGGTGAAAAGAATTTTCTTGTCCCTATGTTACCAAATCTCGTGATGTAAATGACTTACGTTAGACCTCTACTTGAATATGCCTCCCAAGTCTGGTCACCATATAATCAAGTTCACATAGAACGTATTGAAGCCGCCCAGCGCAGATTTTTGCTCTTTGCTTTGCGGGGACTAGGCTGGGATGACCCTTTTAACTTTCCTTCTTATGTTGACCGTCTTAAACATTTAAACCTTCAGTCCCTCAACCTACGCCGGGATATTGCCGACATTGGTCTTGTTCTTGTTATTAAATGATGTCATTGATTGTCCTTATCTCCTCCAATAGATTTCTCTGAATCCAAATCCTCGCCAGTTAAGATCAGTACCTTTCTTCCTCATTGACTACCATCGTACTGATTATGGCCTACACGAATCTTCCACCCCAACATTAGTAAGCCTTCCTTAAAACTAACTATTCTTAGCTCACCCTTTGAATATTTCAACCTTTTTATATTTAAGTGTCGTCACTAATAAGGACCTTTTAAGTAGACTTCTTTTAAGTTCCAACCCACTTATTTCAAATATGAGAAAATTACCTACTAAAAAAAACGTTTTTATCAATGCATTAGAATTAAATTAAATTAAAAATCTTATTTTCCAAATATTTTTTTGTATGGATTTGTTTACATTTTCGTTTTTATTTTGTAAGTTAAAAAAAATAAAAATAATAAAAAAGTTTTTAATTTTACATTTATTCGATTCCCAGCCACTGCCACCTAAAAACAGACATATTTTTTTCAAGGTACTGCCTCTCGTGAGGAACTGACAAATCCTCCAAGAGTATATTATTTGTCATGAATAAGTGCTGATCATCTAGTTTGGACTCGACAAAAAATTGTAGGTCCCCTCCATTCCTGCCAACAGCATCCACATAGGAAAAGTTTAGAGTTGCAAGTCACTGGGCCCTGGTCCTCGGCGAGCTGCCGCGCCACCAAATTTATTTTTTTATTTTAAGTTAAGTATGAGTGTGTGCAAAAATTTTGTACTGACATTGAGTCTACAAATGATGCTGCTAGGCTCAGGAAAGTCCTATCAAAGGTCTACACTCCCCCGGAATTCCTTAAAAGACCTGATAAAACCTGGACAGACTCCTGCCTTGAGACATTAGAATCACTTCTTTCCAATCACTTCCCAGCATGTATTATCGATACATCTCCTGTGGACAGAGCGCCCAACACAAGTGTAATCTCTGATATAAGCAATCAAATCGTATGGCCTTTTCGATTGGCAATCCGGAAGACCGATTCGATACGTGTGAACGCTTCTTATGCTATGTTTTCACCAAAGGTTTATCTCAGATAAGATTTAATAAATCTTTTTGGTGTTTCCACCGCACAAAAAGATTTAAAAAGGATTAAGTTTGATAGCACTTTCAAAAATGCAAATGGCGTTTCAATTTTTCTTATGGACTGCAAGTGAGATAGAATGTTTGATTCGTGCGAAACAATGAAGAACTCAATCGAGTCTCGAATAAATCGTTCAGCACCATGTTAAAATAGGTTAGTTCGATTTGTAAAACTATTTGTCCTAGGAAGATTTAACAAGATTAATTTCTAATCTCCAAAATTTACGAAATATATTTGTATGGTAAATCTTCAAGATTTAGAGAAGATTTGAGGTAAATCTTATTAAATCTCAGATTAGCGTTAGGTGGAAATGTAGCATTATTTCGATTCTGAAATCAAATCCAGAACAATTTTCTCTTCTTTTCAGAACAAAAACTGTCATTCTGTCCCCAATCGAAAAAGCCAGTAGACAGTAGGAAGGTGGCTTGGACCATTGACTCCTTCTCAGCATACAAATCTGCAGGGCCGGATGGAATAATTCCGATTATGCTCCAAAGCTCTAAAGATTTCACTGTTCCAATTCTAGTGGACATCTTTAGGGGATGTCTTAACATCACTTACATTCGTACTAGTTGGAGAGAAGTCAATGTCCTCTTCATCCCGAAGCCTGGCAAGCCCACGCACACTGAACCGAAAGACTTCAGGCCAATAAGTCTGGGGTGCCAGCACGTAACTTAATTCAATCGAGTTTAATCGATACAATCGAGCATTCGCAGCACCTATTTTGGTTCAATCGAGTGTATTCGATTGTATCGTCACAGGTGGCAGCACACAAACTTAAAAATGACGTGTGAAACTAAAGTTTTCACTCGACAGAAAATAGTTGTCGTCGGAAATGATTTTTTTTTAAGAAAAAGCACGGAAAAGCAAAATAATATGTCAATAAATAATAAAAAGGGAGATTTTAACCACTTTTATGAGTTTTCACCAAGATTTAGCCAGGGGAATACTTAAAACTACCCAAGGGCTGACTCCTTAGACACAGAGGGTCCTCCACAAAAATCTTAAGCCTAGTTAAAAACAAAAAAGCAGTAGGGTACCTTAGATAAAAACAAAACAAAATGAAATTTGAAGTTATATGAACAAATTTTATTTTGAAAAATACCACTTTGACTTCACTTTGAAGGCCACAATGACAATTTTAAGTAGAAATCACAATTAAACTCGTCTCAAATTACGTGCTGCCGAAAATAATTTATTTCGATTTGACCGACGATCGACAATCCTCGATTGTATCAAGTTACGTGCTGGAACCCCTGTCCTCCTTTCTTCTCAAGATCCTAGAAAGACAAATTGAAACCCATATTCTCCTAAAACTAAATGATGGTGTGCTCTTGCAGGCCAAACATGCATACATGAAGGGCAAATCTATTGAGACAGCACTTCATAAAGTGGTCGGCACAGTTGAAAACTCAATTCAATTCAAGGAATTTACCCTAGCAGCTTTCCTGGATACAGAAGGGGCCTTCAATAATGTTAATAACGATTCAATTCGACAAGCTCTTAACTCCATCAACATCGATCCGATGGTGACAAACTGGATAGAATGTATGCTTCAAACAAGACTTATAAATGCAGAATTAGGTGACAGCAAGCTAAAAGCCAGGACGTGTAGAGGTACTCTACAAGGTGGACTCTTATCTCCTCTGCTCTGGATTCTCGTAGTTAACCAGAGCTTAGTTAAGCTAAGTCCAAGTGGTGTCAAGGTCATTGCATATGCCGATGACATCGTGGTAATGTCCTCGGGAAATTTTGCTCGTACATTGAGCGAACTCCTACAAACAGCCCTTGACAAGCTCAGAAACTGAGCCAGTACCTGTGGACTCAACGTTAACCCACTTAAGCCAGAGCTTTTGTTGTTTACAAGGAAGCATAATGCTTTCAACATAAACCTGCCAACCATTAACGGAATTCTGCTAAAGGTTTCGGGAACTGCCAAGTATCTTGGTATTGTGCTTTACCGTTAAATAAACTGGAGAGAAAAATTAAAGAAAGAGGGAAAAAAGCCTCAATTGCATTCTCCACTTGCAGTAGAATCTTTGGTAAAAGATTGGGTCCCAGCCCCATAACCATTCAGTGAATGTACTCAGCCATAATAAGGCCTATTCTTACGTACGCTTGCTTGGTCTAGTGGCCAGCCTTGGACAAGAAAACAAATCTTATGACCATGACAAAAATTCAGAGATTAGGGTGCATTGGCACTATTAGAACCACACCAAAGGCAGCCCTTGAGACTTTCCTTTCACTAGCCCCGATCGTCGATCTGTTTACAGAAGAGTTGGCGGTCAAATGTGCTTTAAGATTTAAACAGTGCAATTGTGCAATAACTGGAAGAGAGGCCACTACGGTCATAGAACTATTATGAAATTCACAGACATAGACATTCAAACTGACTACATCACACCGCACATAGATTTTAACCCAGTGGCCATAACAGATATCCCGACAAGGGAATCCTGAAATGAAAACCAGGTAACTAACGCTAATCATATCTCAGTGTTTACAGACGGTTCCAATACATGTGAGGGGACAGGGTCAGGTATCTACTCAGTTAACCCACCTCACCCATTGACAGATCAATAAAGCTTCCAAATTTCTATAGTGTATTCCAAGCGGAAGTACTTGCAGTATCTTGCCTCACGCGAGGTAGTTAATAGAAATATTGATATCTTTATAGATAGTCAGGCGTCAATGGAGGATGGCTCATATCACTGTGAATGTGAATGCCCCAGACTAGCCAGACCCAGAAAAGCAGCCCTCGGAGAATATTTTTTCGATGAAGTGGGCGACATCTCTAACTTGCCACTAAGAAACATCCTTAAATTCATCCAGAATTCAGGGTGGTTCAGGGAGGCATCCCATACCTAAACTCCACCCAATCCATCTTATCCTTTTCCCCATAACTTCCTTACCAAAATTCTACGGAGCGCAATGGATCCATTGAGATTCGAGTGAGATGCGACGGCTCGCCGTAACATCACCCCTTCTAACCTAACCTAACCTATGAGAGTGTTCCTCTTTTGACTAGATATACGGAAAGCTACTTTTCATTGGTTCAGTGCTCTTCCGACAATTATAGTTCTACCCTAACAACGGGAACAAAAGCATGGTTGAGAGATAGTCATTTTGTTTCGGTTTTCCAAGAGCTGCATTGCAACCACATTTTGTTCGTTTTTATTAAATTCAAATTATTATGAAACATACTGATTACAGGTTTTGATTGAGTGTATACCTTGTCAATAAAACCTTTAACGGGTCAAAATCGAAGAACGTATAAGTGTAACAAATTTATCTGTATTTAATTCAAAATGTTATGAAACTTACCGATTATAAGGTATTGATTGAATGTATCCCTTGTTAATAAAGCTTTTTATAAAATAATATATCAATTTTTGAAAATTCGCCTAGTATAATTCGGATGATGTTATGATGTTATGTTGATTGAAGAAGATATATTATAAATTTACATATGCTGAGATTAATGCAAATTTACTGGACTTGCGTTGATTTTGTTGATTGGAGTTTAGTTAGTGCTACTTTCAATAGCATTTTACTTCTGTACTTCGGCATCTTCTGTGCTTAATTGTTTAGGCTTTTTCGCTTAACTTTTCATCTTAGCAATTACAAAAATATTGTATTATTTATGTTAAACATATTAAGAACTTTAAATATATGAAAGCTTAGCTTTGAATTCAGCTAGAGAAAAATTGAATATTTAATTAAAAAATGTCGTCTATTAAATAAAGTAATTAATTAAAGACACAAACAAATCTTTACTATTGCTTATAATAAACTAGAAAACACAATTTTTTTTCAGAAATTATCATCCACACTGGCGTGTTGTGCCACGCAACTCTCCGCCATCATATATATTTAAATTATGTTGACGGGAGTAATTGTTCACGACAAGTTGCCCTATTAACGGAGTTTCAGTTTTGTTGATTAAGATTTTTACCTGAATAATAATAATAATAATAATAATATTTATTATTTTTTACCTTCATCAATCCGTCTAGAAGCCTCTTCTATGTCAGCCTTAGCATCCTTGAGTATCACATACATAAGTGGCATCATTTCCCACGGATAACGAAATTTTTCTAGAAGCTTTTGGCAGTATTCCAAAAAAACTTCTGCACTTTGACCTAAAAATAAGAATAAGGGAAACAATTAACTAATTTTCTAAGTGAGGGCTCATATTTTCAAACTAATATCATTCCTTTTAGAAACAAAATTAGAAAAGGTCATAAGTCATAAGGAATTGGTATCGTAACTTTGATGAAAAAAACAAATTATTTATTTTAATTGATCAAGCGAGAACCAAAAGTGATCTGAGCATTTTTTTTTTTATTTTATATTTCTTTTTCGTTTATACTTTATAATAGCCGAGTTTTATTACGCACGAAGACCTATATAGATCAGTGCTTTTCATGAATAACAACAACACTACAAGACCTAGATATTTATCGGGTTCAATTTTCGTGATCCAAAATTTAAATTCAACACTGGCCACCAGGGCAATGTTTTTAACTTGCAGACGTTGATACCACTCTTGTGACTCGTCAAAGACGGTGTTATGTTAACATAATACTTATCATTTACATTAATAAACACCCAGCGAAACACGGAATCGAATCGTAGTAACTGTCGTCGTCACCTGAACGAGGGCATGTCGCTAAAACTACATAAACTGAACGAGAAAGAGACAACTATAACAACAAGCCTTCTCGTACATTCCTCTTTGCATTCATCCATTTTTTGACCATTGCATAGTTTATCGCCATAAGAAGAAGACGCCAGCCAACGAGCAAGAAAATACAATTTTAAAATTATTCATTTTAACTTACGCTTTTTACTTTTTGTTTATACTCAATTTAAATTAACAATAAACAATTTTATTAAAACAAGTTTTGTGGTAGTGAATTTACTGTGGGCCGAAGGCCAATACAAAGTTTTTAAAATTCTTAAAATTATACTCGTTGGTCGGGGTCGCCATTTGCCTTTGAAAAAAAAAAAAAAAATCACGTAGTTGTTGTTTCGCCTGCTGGAAGTTGCATTTCCAGACGCCTATACGTTGCTGTTGTACAGTTGCCGCTTGAAATTAAAGCAGTTTTGTATACGTTGCTGTTGTACAGTTGCCGCTTGAAATATTAGCAGGTTTGTCTTCGTTGCTGTGGTACAGTTGCCGCTTGAAATATTAGCAGTTGCCGCCTAGGATTGCAATCCGAATTTTGGCTGTCTGGATTTTGCTTTGATTTGCCATTACCACCACTCCCAAAAAGGGAAATTCTTTGCCTTGAATTTTTGCTGCTGCAGATTTTTGAGAAAGCTGCAGCAAATCCGTAAGTAACAAAGAAAATAATATCACCTGAAATAGAAATTGCTGTCCGAGTTTTAACTTACAGTGGCCAACAAATTGCGTTGTTTGACTTGCCAGCGGCACCATCATTAGCAGCAAACGTATCGTTTGGTACAAGACCTAACGTATGACGAGTTCACTTCGTACCAGTGAAAGAAAAAACAAAGGTGTTCCGCCATTGCGATACAGATCCCAATCAGTAGAGTCATCAAAAGCTGCAAGAAATATGTCCAATACACCTGCAGAAAATCAAGTTCTAAGCGTTTTGTTGGAACAAATAAACGCCCTGAAGGAATCGGTCGATCAGTTACGGACCGAAACAAGCAGCAATCAAACCGAAACACAACGCCTGAGGGAAACTATAGACCGCCAAGTCGAAGCCAACCAAGTTGACTTAAGAACCGTCGATGCGACCGAAAGGACAACGACTCAATCGTTCATTAGCAGCCCACCGTCGTCGTTTGCAACAGCCAATGGAACCATTGTTGCCCAGTAATACAGAAAGTTGTATGACCTGCCGCAGTTTACAGGAAAGCCAGAAGACTGGCCGCTTTTCCGTGCCAACTTTGAGGAAACCACCGCATATTTCGGCTACACAGCAATTGAAAACACTATTCGTTTGCAAAAGTGTCTACAAGGAGAAGCCAGAGATGCAGTTGCTTCCTTGCTAATCCATCCTAATAACGTTGCTAACGTTTTAAGTGCACTTTCTTTCCGTTTTGGCCGACCAGACCTGCTCATAAAGGCCCAGCTTTCTAAAGTACAAAGTTTTCCAGCAATCGTGGACGCTCGGATAGAGCAACTGATCCCATTTTCCACTATGGTCGAAAATATTGTGGCCTTTTTGTCATCGGCTAAATGCGAACAGCATCTTGCTAACCCAATGCTCTTGGAGGAACTTGTAATGAAGTTGCCAATTCACAGACGGCTTGACTGGGCGACTTTTGCTTCAACCATCGATCCATATGCCACGGTGAAGGATTTTTCAAAATGGTTGAGTCAACTTGCAAGAATCGTTCAACTTGTACCGCATACAAACGCCATAGCCAAAAGTCAGCCATCGAATACACGAAGAATGCTCCCCACCACTACCACAGAAGGAGAAGCCGTGATTCTGAAGAATATCAGAAAAGAAAATTGTTTGTGTTGTGGCGGAAGTCATTTTGTGTGCGAGTGCGGTGTTTTTAAGGCTCTTACAGTTGACGAGCGTTGGAAAATGGTCAAAGGTAAGCATCTCTGCTTTTCATGTTTGAAAACCGGTCACGGCGCTGCAACGTGCCGCAGTCGCCGACGATGTGATGTCAACAGATGCCGCAGATTCCATAATAAAATGTTGCATGAGGAAAGTGCCACAGTTTCCCCACTTCATCGAGTTCACAATTGCCAAATAAAAAACAGCAGTAGCCAATTTTTCCGAGTGTTGCCAGTTATCTTGTTGGGGCCAGGAGGTCAAAGGTCTATTTTTGCAATGTTTGACGAAGGATCTTCGGTTTCCATCTTGGAAGAGGATGTAGCCACACAACTAGGATTGAAAGGGCAGATGGAGAACCTCAAATTGCAATGGTTTGGCGATAAGGTTGTAACCGAACCATCTCGGAGAGTCGCTCTGGAAATTCGAGGAGTAGAAAAGGGATCTCAGTGGTATGAGATGAGAAATGTAAGAACAGTCCCAAGTTTGTGCCTTCCAATTCAGTCCTTTGACAAAGACCATGTACAACATTTGGACAGTGTGCCCTTCAACAATTACAAAAATGCTAAACCGGTTCTATTAATTGGCTTAGACAACTGCCACTTGGGAGTCGCTAGTACCACCATTGAAGGAAGTCACAAAGAACCAATAGTAGCTTGCACAAAGCTCGGCTGGGTTGCATATGGACCGCAATAAGAAAAGAAGGATGATACACCAATGGTCTTTCACTTCAAAGAAAGCGATGCCCTTGCAAAACTAGATAAACTTGTTGATTCTTACTTTACAGTGGAAAATTTTGGTGTGAGCAAAGGGGATAGGATAATGGAATCTGAAGATGATTCAAGAGCATGGCATATAAGCGTCTTCAGAACATCGAAACGAAGTCGAAAAGAGATCCTGAATTTGGCGAGCGATACAAGACTCAAATCATGTCCTATATTCAAAAAGGATACGCCAGGCAACTATCGCAGAGAGATTCAGAGATCACAAATAGCCGCACATGGTATTTGCCACATTTTGGAGTCGTCAACCCACACAAACCTGAAAAACTTCGTATCGTCTTTGATGCCGCTGCCGAGGTTCGAGGAATATCTCTGAATTCTATGCTTCTCAAGGGACCAGAGCAAGCTAAACCACTCCTGTCAATACTTTTTAAGTTCCGCCAAGGTATTATTGGAGTTGTCGCTGACATCAAAGAGATGTTTTCCCAGGTGAAGATACGTAACGATGACCAGGATTCCCAAAGATTCCTGTGGAGAGACGGAAACAGTAGCTTGCCTCGGGTGTATGTCATGTCATCGATGATATTTGGAGCCACTTGTTCGCCCTGTACAGCCGAATACATCAAAAATCTGATACTAAGGAAACTGAAGAAGTTTTGCAGCGACAACTACGTTATTCCTGATATGCAGTTTGGCTTTAGGGAGAAACACTCAACACTACACCCACTCCAGAAGTTCCAGCATGACATCACCATAGCCCTGAACAGTCATCGTGTCACCGTCGCATGCTTTTTGGATGTCGAGAAAGCATTCGATAGTGTCTGGATAGATGCTCTAATACACAAACTATTTCTGCTACGTTTACCCCCGCCACTAATAAAAATTCTTTTTTCTTTTCTTTCTTCCAGGAATTTCTTTGTGCAATTGGGAAACTGCTCATCAACTGTGAAGAACATCAAAGCCGGAGTCGCACAAGGTTCGAAGCTTGGCCCCTTCCTCTACAGCCTGATGACATCAGACCAACCCGTCCCAACTGGCTGTGAAAACCTGCTGTTTGCAGATGACTCACTCACATACGCTACCTCAATGTCACCACTCGTCGCAGTCCGGATAGCAGAGGCTCACATACACAGACTGTTCGATTTCTACAAGAAATGGGGCATCAAGATCAACTCAGCAAAATCGGAGCTTGTTTGCTTCAGGAGACCCCGTGATGGCAGAAGTCGCTCAGCAGCCACTTGCAGAAACTTAGTTCTGAAACTTCCTGATGGATCCACCATTGCCGCCAAAAGAAACACCAAATACCTGGGGATCAACTTCAACGAGTTGCTAAGGTTCAATCCACACTCAAAAAGTGTACTCAGAAAAGCGAACTGGGCATTCCACCGACTACACCCTTTGATGAGGAGAAGATCTGGACTTAGCCAACAGACGAAGATACTTGTTTACAAGCAACTCATACGGCCAGTAATCAGCTACTGTTTCCCAGTCTGGTTCACAATCACAAAATCAGCGATGAAGGATCTCCAAGTCTTCGAGAGGAAGATGCTAAGAATCTGCACCGGGCTCCACTTTGACCGGCAGCGAAGAAAGCATTACAGGAACGAGGATCTTTACAGAGAAGCAAAGATTATACCGCTGGACAAATACCTAGCAAATTCGGCGAAGAAGCTAGTGCAGAACACCGTCAATCACCCGAATCAACTAATGAGAAGGATGGCCACCGAGCAACGACATCCCGAGCCGAGGTACCTCAGTGTGATGGAAACCCTGGATGCCAATATTTTCACCGACAACGACGAAGCAGTCGTTTCCTTTTACGCTGACACAGGGTCAGCCTACAGCCGTGGCTAAACGCCAACCCTTTCCACCAAACCACACCCAAACAACCAATGGACAACCGGGACGGAACATCCCGAGAACATCAAAGTCAACCGACTTTTAATTTTAAGTTGACATGTATAATATATATTTATATTTCCTATTAAATCTAAGACAATGTTTAACAATAGGCCCCCTATGTGCCATAAGATTTATACTCTTCAATGTATTTAATAGTTGTAAGTTAACTCAAATTGTATATAAATGTTCAATAAAAAAATCGTTAAATCGTTAAAAACATCAAAAATCTTAATGCCAAAAGATTTCAGCTAGAGTCACCAGAAGCGGTTGAGGCGATTATAAACAACCACTATGTGGATGATTACGTGTGCAGTTTCTCATGTCAAGCCGATGCAGAGCGAATTAGTATGGAGGTGAAGATAATTCACGCCGAAGGTGGTTTCGTGCTTCGAAATTTTGTATGCAACATAATTGGAATTCAAGAAAGGCTGAACCACCCGATATGTCCAGTCAAGTCAGCAGTTAACCTGGAGCCAGATAAAGGCCAAGAGAAGGTTCTGGGAATGTACTGGAACGTCGAAGATGACACCTTTCGCTTCCAACTGAAATTCCATCGTATTGCCAGAGAAGTATTGGAATTGTGGAGACCGCCAACAAAAAGAGAGATGCTTGGCATCATTATGGCTGTTTTCGATCCGTATGGGTTTTTGGCAGACTTTCTCATATATTCCAAAATACTTCTTCAAAAGACCTGGAAGACTGGGATCGGTTGGGACGATCCATTACCACAAGATATTTTTTCCCAGTGGAAACATTGGTGGACAGGATTGAACACAGTCAAACAATTTCGATTAAGCCGTTGCTACTCACCAAATTTACAACAAGCCGAAAAGGTCGAACTTCATATTTTTACAGATGCAAGCGAAAGTGCATTTCCTGCAGTAGTGTACTTTCGTATCCAATATCAAGGGGAAATGGATGTAGCTTTTGTTTCTGCCAAGACGAGGTGTGCTCCAAAGAAGATGCTCTCGGTCCCGCGCCTAGAGTTACAAGCCGCAGTCCTGGGAAGCCGTTTGCAAACAACAATACGAGAGAATCACAACATTGCCATTTCTCGTGTAGTGTACTGGAGCGATTCAAAAACTACAATCTGGTGGATTCGATCTTCACACCGAAGATATAAACCATTCGTAGCCCACAGAATAGCTGAAATACTAGATACATCGGAGCCCACAGATTGGCATTGGCTTCCAACAGACTTAAACGTAGCGGATGATGCCACACGAGCTACCAACCCACTTAGATTCATCATGAATAGCCGATGGTTGACGGGACCAGATTTTTTAAGACTTCCTCAAACGCAATGGCCAAATTGCTTTGAGACTGAAGGGCCAGAGACACTTGATGAAGAAGTTCGCCCGAAGATACTACATATTGATCAGGCAAGTAACTCTTTAATTTGTATTAACAACTTCTCTTCCTTTACAAAATTGAGACGAGTTATGGGCTGGATCTTACGAAGCCGTGCTGCGCTAAGCCGCGCCAGAAAAAGAATTGCTGCACAACAAAAAGCCAAAACGAAAATCCGCACATCAAGCTATCAAGACCTTATCCGCCAAAACCAATTAACTGCCTCGGAAGTTATGTCAGCAGAAAGATTCTTGTGTTATCAGACACAATGTGAAGCCTTCGCTGAAGAAATGCGATCCCTAAGAAGAGGAATTCAAGTGTCGAAAACAAGTAAAATATACCAACTATCACCTCATTTGGGTCAAGATGAATTACTACGAGTTAGCGGACGTATTGATGCAGCTCAATGTTTGCCAGCCGATGCCAGGAGACCAATAATTTTGCCCCAGAGTCATGTACTAACGGATCTTATTGTGAGCTACTACCACGAATTCTTACATCATCAGAATGACGCCCTAACCGTTAACGAAATTCGTCAACGATACTGGATTCCGCATATACGAACGGTACTAAAAGGAATTAAAAAAGAATGTCAGCAGTGCAAAATCGACCGAGCCAAACAAGAGTAACACCATACGTACGCCCATTTACGTATACGGGTCTCGACTATTTCGGACCCCTGCAAGTCGCCATTGGACGAAGGAGAGAGAAACGATGGGTGGCATTGTTTACTTGCCTAACGACTCGAGCTATTCACCTAGAGCTTGCTGGAGACTTGTCCACTGATGCCATGATTTTGTGCCTAAGGAACTTCATAAATCGCCGTGGAACTCCCGTTCGTATAAGGAGTGACAATGGGACGAATTTTATTGGAGCAAAAAGAGAACTCGCCAGAGAAGCCGAGCTATTTGACACTGATCACATTCAAAAGGAGATGTCATCCAGAGGAATCAACTGGAAATTTTCGTGCCCACTAAATCCAAGTGAAGGAGGCGTATGGGAACGTATGGTACAGTCCGTCAAGAAGATACTCAGAGTCACATTACGTGAAGAAGCACCTCAGGTGGAAACGCTGCGAAGCCTACTGATTGAAGCGGAGAATATCATAAACTCTCGACCGCTAACCGAGCTTCCACTAACCTCAGAAGAAGATGAACCGCTTACACCCAATCACTTTCTGATCGGTTGCACCAATTCCACACAAACACCTAACGTCAATGATGTACCTTTATGCCGCAGAAAACAGTGGAGAATAGCACAACAGCTCAAAAATCGTTTTTGGAAGAGATGGATACAGGAATACTTGCCGATGTTGACCAGGCGAAGCAAATGGTTCGGTGTAGTACCTCCTCTCAAAGTAAATGACTTGGTGATCATTTGTGACGCCACTCAACCTAGAAGCAAATGGCAGCGGGGAAGGATTGTTCGAGTGTATCCAGCAAGGGATGGCCAAGTAAGAAGCGCCGAAGTTAAAACTAGCCAAGGTACCTTTCGCCGCCCAGCCTCCAAGCTGGCTCTAATGCAGATACGTTGCGAATCTCCAGGAGAATTCACGGAGGGTGGGATGTCGTCGTCACCTGAACGAGGGCATGTCGCTAAAACTACATAAACTGAACGAGAAAGAGACAACTATAACAACAAGCCTTCTCGTACATTCCTCTTTGCATTCATCCATTTTTTGACCATTGCATAGTTTATCGCCATAAGAAGAAGACGCCAGCCAACGAGCAAGAAAATACAATTTTAAAATTATTCATTTTAACTTACGCTTTTTACTTTTTGTTTATACTCAATTTAAATTAACAATAAACAATTTTACTAAAACAAGTTTTGTGGTAGTGAATTTACTGTGGGCCGAAGGCCAATACAGTTACGTTTAGTTCCCTAGTTGAATATTCTCTTGCGCAGAAGAAACAGTTTTCTCCGAACTTCTAAAAGTCAAAAGTGAACAGTGACACCGATACCTTATATTTGATTGAACGTAAACAAATGGCAAAGCGGAATTAAAACGGGGTTTTTATCTTTAAAGAAGTACGTACACGTACATATGACACTAGGACTTTTGAGTCATGACTTTCGATATTGAATGCGTGAGAATGAGAAAAACAAATCTGATCGCACCTTCGCACTCATCAAATTTCGAAAAAAGTCATGACTCAAAAGTTTTCATGTAACAGCAGACTATAAGTTGACAATTTAAATCTGTAAGGGCCAATTATTAAAACTTGGTTCAAGATTTGATATGCGGTTCAGCAATTTTCAGCGGATTAATTGAGGATCAACGATGATTCAAGGTTTTACTATGTGAAAATAGCCAATTACATGCTTGAACCACCGTTGAACCTCAGCTAACTTGCCTATATTGGCGATTTGTACTACTTGCCTTAAGGGACAGTTCAGAAATTTAAACACCGATTTCAATTATGTAATTGGCTCTTATCACATAACTAAACTTTGAATCATATCTAAACCTCAGTCAATCCACCGAAATCGGAGAGTATAAATTGTCCCTAAATCACCAATTTTGGTGAGTAGTCAGCATAAACCAAACCATAAACCATTGTTGAACCTCATTTAACATGCCGAGATCAGTTATTTAAAATTACTGAACCACGGATCAAAATTTGAACCACGATTGTACAACTGACCATAATATTATTTTCACATGTTCAGGCCAGTTTGTTGTTGTTGTTGTTAGTTATTGCAACTGATAAATCATTTGTTTGTTAACCAAATTTGTTTTAATCATTGAAATCGCTAATCAGTTGATTTGGGTAGATTAGTGCTATTAAATCAATACCTGTGAAGTATTTAATACAGATTTAACCCAATGTGAAGCAAATGTAAGCAAATAATCAATAGCGCTAGTCAAATAAAATCGCCAGATTAGCAATTTCAATGCGTAACAACTACACCAAACTGACCCTCGAACAGGATTTGTAAAAAACTGGAGTAAATTCGTGACAATAATTTGCAATTAGAGCAGACTTAGGGCCGTTGTTCAGAAATTGCTCACAGCTAATCTTCTTTAATCATTGGTTAATGTGACTGGTAGATCCGCAAATGTGATAGTTTACTACAATATTTGTCAATGAATCCATAGTTAATTATCAAAATCTCTGATTAGTCAATATTGGTTGATTTGCTCCATTTGACCGAGCTGTTAAAAACTGATTTTTTTTTTTTTTTTTTTTTTTATAATATACGCGCACTAAAGGGGTTGTGACTGTGACTACCCTTAAAATGATTGAACACAGTGCGAGCGTTAGGAAAATAGGGAAGGATTTGAAAGGAGATACCGATGCACATTAGTTTTGAAGTTCTGAATATCAAAATGGAAGGGAAAAATAGAGCCGGGTAAGGCATTCCACATTCGTGTTGTTCGGCTGAAATAAGAATCTCTGTACTTTACAGTACGTCCGAAATTGGGCTCAAGAGTAAACTGATGCGCATTCCTGGAAGTGCGAGTATTACGGTGGAATTGTTTTAGGGGAGGAATGCAACTGGCTATTTCACTAGAACAATGTTTATAAAAATAGCGATAGAATAAGGAGAGACATGAAACATTACGACGGTGTTCAAGAGATGCGAATGTTTCAGTTATATTACAGTCACCTATCATTTTAAGAGCTCTTTTTTGGATTCTATCTAAAAGGCTTAAGTGAGTTATTGGAGCACCTGCCCAAATATGAGAATTATATTCAAGCTTTGGACGAATGAAGGCTTTGTAGATTACAGCCAGATCAGAAGGGGAGAAAAATTTCTTGCATCTTCGAAGAAAACCTAAACACTTCGCAGCATTTTTGGCGACATTGAATATGTGTTCATTCCACAGAAGGTGATCTGAGATGCACATACCCAGGACTGAAAGCTGTTCGGTTTCCTCGATGCAAGTGCCACTCATGGATAGTGGCATTGGGGGTGGGTTCTGCTTTAGAGACAGCAAACAGCATTGAGTTTTTAAAGCATTAAATTCTACACGGTTTCTTATTCCCCACTGAACAATGCTGTCAAGATCAGAATTTAATGAGCTTATCATACGCTGCCGTTCAAGTTCCACAACCGAAGGACAAGGATGTGAATCAAGAAACGAATATGAAAAGCTGAGGGTGCTGTCATCAGCAAAACAATTTAATGGATTAGAAGTTTCAGACAAGAGATCATTAATGAAAACGAGAAAGAGAGTCGGAGACAAAACGGAGCCCTGGGGCACACCAGCATTTATTTTATGAATATCAGACTTGAAACCATCCAGTACAACTTGTATTGAACGGTCCGAAAGGTAATTTCTAATCCAACGAAGAAGAGATTCATCAATTCCAAATGCACGCATTTTCAATAAGAGAGCTTGATGCCAAACTCTATCAAACGCTTTTGAAATATCAAGTGCAACAATCTTACTTTCTCCAAAACGATGTAAAGATTTGTTCCACTGCTCGGTGAGATATACCATCAGATCACCAGTGGACCTATTGCTACGAAAGCCGTACTGCCGGTCATTAAGAAGCTTCCGTTCTTCAAGATATTTCTTAAGCTGATAATTAATCAGCGTTTCCATGACCTTAGAAAGAAGGGACGTAAGTGCAATTGGTCGATAGTTGGAGGGAGACGAAGATTCACCTTTTTTAGGGACAGGCTGGACAAATGCTGTTTTCCATCCACTCGGAAAGAGACCAGTAGAGAATGACAGATGGAAAAGCTTACGCAGTGGCTTTGCCAGCGTTGAAGAACACCTCTTCAGAACAATTGGAGGGATACTATCCGGGCCAGCGGATTTGTGTACATCAAGATCTTTTAGAACTCTAGCTACTGAACGAGTGCGAAAGAAGATTTGCCCCATAAAATGATTACCGCTCTCAAGTACAGGTGGAGTCATGACACTCTCTGGCAGCGTCGAATTAACAGCAAACTGTGCTGCAAGCAAATTGGCTTTTTCTAGTGAGCTGACAGCAGGAGTATCATTGAAGACGAGCGTTGGAACCGAAGACGAGGTAGAATTACGTACGTTTTTTACAAATGACCAGAAATTTTTACTACCTTTGGACATTGTAGTATTTTTTGCCTTAATTTCTGATCATGCAAAAATTTGGTTCTTCGAATATGAACGTTACAGGTCTTTCGAGCTTGTTTGAACTTATTCCGGTTTTCCTCAGTGGGGTTGGCTTTGTATCTTCGGAAACTTACTTCTCTAACCCTGATAACCTCTTTACAGCTCGAATCGAACCATGAATTCTCTTTCGGTTTGATGGATTTTATCCTGTTCGGAATAAAATTTCTCATACCGTGAAGAATTAAATTTGTAATCATATCTGCGCTGGAGTCAACGTCACTACCGAGGAAGCATAGTGACCAGTTAAAGTTCCTGAAGAAATTATTGAGACCGTCCCAGTTGGCTTTCTCGTATTGCCAAACAGTTCTCATAGGCGTTATCTCTTTAACTGGATTGATTTGGCACGAGAAATTAGCAGATATGACACAATGGTCCGATGTGCCTAGAGGCGATAGTACACTAATAGTGTATTTATCAGGGTCAGAGGTAAGAAACAAGTCTAAAGTGTTGACGGATTGACCTGCAACGTCAGGGATACGAGTTGGCTCGTCAACAAGCTGAGTTAGTTGGTTTAACTCTGCAAAGACCTCAACATACCTTCCTTCGGGTGTTGTCTGGCCAGAAAAGCGAAGCCACGAAGAATTGTGTACATTGAAATCACCCGCATTGACGATTTCAGTGTGAGGATAATGGGCAACAATTCTTTGTATGGAGTCGGACAGAGAATCAAATTCGTTAAAAGTTGAATTTCTGTCCAAATTTGGGCTCCGATAAATGAAGCAGGTATGAATGATGCGCTTATTCACCGAGAATTTTAACCACATGAAGTTGAAATTTGTGTTTGAGCACAAACCATATTGTGGTTGGAGTTGGTACGCAACATCATTTCTTATGTAGACGGCAAGACCATGATGGGAAAAGAATAATGGCACTAAGCTATACCCAAATAGATTAAATTCTGAAACATCAGAATTTTCCCCTATCTGAGTTTCACTTAGTGCCAAAACAGCTGGCCTGTTTTGTACAGTATAAACGTACACGGCACAGAAATTTTTTCTCAACCCACGAATGTTGGAAAAATCGACTCTAAACTTACCAGCCATTTGGAAATGCAAAACTAGATCAAAACCAATTCAGACAAATATCTAAATTAAATCTCTAATTTGAATCCCAATTTGAACTTTTCAATAACAATCTATCACTAGTGTTATGCCTTAGTGATAGAATTGCATTGATCCGCCCCTGGTTACCCAAAAAAGACAATTAACCATACATCTGAACTAATGACAGATTTAACCAATTGTGCACAGAGTTAGTTAAATCTGTGGATTCTTACAGGTTGATCTGATTGATTGCTAGTTTATATTTAATCAATGATTACTCCAATTGGTAATCATCAAATGTGTTAGTTTGAAAACAGATTTAAGTCAATGAATCCATAGTTTTAGTTGTAAATTACCAAAATCCCTTATCAATCGATTTTAGATGATTATAGCGCTATTTAATCAGAACCTGTGAGAATATTTATTCCAGATTAAAACAAATGTTGAGTAACTCACACTTAATGGCGCTTACAACTAAAATAGGTAGATTAGTAATTTCGATGCAACAAAAAATCTTTCATTCAACAAAAGAGCGACCTCGATCCAACTCCGTGTTTTTCTGAGAACAATGAATTTCAAAATGCACACAACTGGCAACTCCATTTAAAGCTAAATGAAAATAAAATATATGTGCCATGGATAACCCGGAGGCCACACGAGCGAGTACTCGCTAGCGAGTTGGGTACATACATTAATTGTCAAATCACTCGCCGCTCTACTCGCTTCAAAGCTGGCTTCGAAAAAGGCAAGCTAGTTGACTAGCGAGTAGGAAAAGTTTCGATGTATTAGTAACTCACTTGCGATTACTCGCTCGTGTGGCCTCAGGGTATGGACGCCAAGTGAGTAATAAATTTCTATTATTAATAAACAAATATTGAAATAAAATCACTTTGCAGACCAAGAAGAAACTGGACACCAGCAGAAACAACAGCTTTCCTACATGCCTATGGAAGTGGGCAAAGTGAATTCCATCACCCAAAGAAAGAAAAATTCGCCATGGCGAATGTGTTGAGGACCTTGAAGCAGATGGGCTTTTTGTAAGTGCATGTTAAAAAAATAAAGATTTAATATCATTTTTACTACTTATTTATTCTTCTGTATTTCAGAGTCAGCCAACTACTAGTGCTATGTTGGAAAACAAGCTTAAAAAACTACTCAGAGCACGATGACAGCCAGAAAAAAACCGGGGAGGACGCAAAAAAAGCCCTTCGAAGATCTAATTGAGGATCTACTTGGAACATGGCCAGAAATTAAAAATTCCCACACAGTAAATTTGTGTGGGAAACTTATTAAGGCCATGCCAGTTTCCACGATTCAAATCCAAGAAAGTGAGGAAAAATCCAATGGTAAGATATAACCATTGTATATCCACTCTATCGTATTATCATGAAACACGATATTGTAGGTTGACATTGATTGCCTTACTGAGATCCCTCAACAAAAATTAGGTTAACATTGGGACACTAGATGGCCACGAGCTTTTTTGATGTTCCAAGCGTAGACACGGTGCATTCAAGAGGACACAAGCGTCCACAAGCTTTTTTTCAAAGCGAACCTCTGTCTATCAACTCCTACTCTCACCTCCAAGTGGTGAACATCGGGTGGTTTTAGGGGGCAGCAAACGAGAGAGGGGGGGAGAAGTGTTCCCACTAAGGCACTTCTCCTTCATCCAGGCGGCAGCGGAAGAATTCTCAAGATGGAATCAACGGTGGCGTCTACAGTTCCAGTTAGGCTGAACTACTTAGTGAACACCTTCTACGGGCTACTACGACATATTCGCCCTTGGAGTTATATATATAGGGTCTGGTCCTCCAGGTTGGGGGTCGTGCCGTCGGGGTGACTTCCCGGTCACGTAAAGTTATTTAGTTGCGAAGCAACAACAAGCCTCGGATACGGACGGATTTAATGTTGACGAACCTAGCAAACGAAATAAGGACAACGAACTTCGGATCTGCACGTGGAATGTTCTGTCTCTCTATAGACCACGTGCAGCCGAACATTTAGCGGAGGCCCTAGACTGCTACAAAGCAGACATCACCGCCATCCAAGAAGTGCGATGGGATGGGCCGGGCAAGAGAAAACTGAAAGACTGCGATATCTACTACGGTGACTGTTACCGACCACAAGGGCAGCGTCTCTTTGGATGTGGATTCGTCGTTAGAGGCAGACTTAGGCAAGAAGACTTGAGTTTCAACTATGTGAACGAACGCCTCACGACAATTCGCATCAAGGCTAAATTCGCCAACATTAGCCTGATATGCGCGCATGCCCCCATAGAGGAGAAAGATGACGACACCAAGGATGAGTTCTACGAGCTCCTGGACAAGACATATGAGCAATGCCCTAGCTATGACATTAAAATTGTCTTGCGTGATTTTAATGCCAAACTAGGAAGAGAAGACGTCTTTGGTGGCATAATCGGAAGATACAGCCTGCACGACACCACTTCTGATAACGGACTCAGGCTAATCGACTTGGCTGCGGGGCGAAACGTTGTGGTAGCTAGTACGCAGTTCCCGCATCTCGATATACATAAGGGGACATGGCGAATTCCTGGTCAATAAACCACCAACCAAATTGACCACATTGCGATCGACGCAAGGCACTCCTCCAGTATCAAGGATGTCCGAACGTTCCGAGGAGCCAACGTTGACTCGGACCACTACCTTGTTGTAGCAAAGGTAATGCTACGGATATCCAGACCAAAGCCAAAACAGGGAAATACTGTGAAGAAGTTCGACGTCGGACAGCTACAGTCGCAAGAAATCACCAGGTCCTTCTCCGATCGAGTCTCTCGCGCCCTCTTAACTAGTCCTTTGCCGCCAACTGCAAACATCGAGAACCAGTGGAAAAACTGCCAGGAAGCCATCAGAGACGCCGCCTCTGACGTAGGCTTCGCACGACCACCACAGCGAAACTCCTGGTTCGACGAAGCATGTCAGCAAGAACATGCAGCCAAACAACAGGCATACAAAGCGGCGCTGCATAGAAAGACCAGAGCTGCTGGCGAGCTCTACGAGCAGAAGAGGAGAGAGGAACACAAGCTTCTAAGAAGAAAAAAGAAAGAGCATGAGAAGCGCGCAATCGAGGAATTAGAGGGATGCCACTGCAGGAATGAAGTTCGGAAGTTTTACCAAAAAGTAAAAAGAACCTCCCAAGGTTACAAGGCCCGAACCGAAGCCTGCAAGGACGATCAGGGGAACATCGTGGTGGAATCGCAGTCAGTGCTGAGGATATGGAAAAATCATTTCTGCAAATTGTATAATGGCGATGACGAACCGAATTCCGCTTCCATGCAGATTGCACCATTCAACCTGGACGACGTAGGCCAACAATTCCGTCCACCCGATCTTGACGAAGTGAGGATAGCCATATCTAAACTTAAGTCCAATAAAGCTGCTGGAGCTGATGGCCTTGCGGCTGAGCTACTCAAAGCGGCTGGCGATGAATTGGTTAGGAGTATGCACCAGCTCATCTGTAAAGTATGGTCGGAGGAAAGCATGCCCGATGAATGGAACCTCAGCATTGTTTGCCCGATCCTCAAGAAAGAGGATCCTCTGGACTGCACCAACTACAGAGGCATCAGTCTTCTTAATATCGCCCACAAGATCTTCTCTGCCGCTCAAGTAAATTCGTTGTAAAATGTTACCATGCTGTGATGACACATCAGCATTTGAACGACTCAGGCAAAGTGTACTTATGAACACAAAACTCGATTTGTTTCTTTTTTATCACTTTGTTGATACCTAATGGGAAATACGTAATTGTGCCAACGATAACACTATTATGACCTACGCAAGAGAATAAACTCGTTTGGTCGTTGTAATCTATTTGTGACTATCATAGTATGGTATAATATAACCGAAACTTATTGAAATTGAGTACCTCAGTTTTAAGGAAATGTGTATGCTTACGTCCATTTGACGCAGTGAAGTAAGTATGCAGTAAAATATTTAATATGTATCAGACATATACACACATATGTACATAATTGCATTACAACCGCAATAAATGGAAAAAAGAATTTAGAATTGATAAGAAGTATGTAAAATATTTAACAAGTTTGACTTCGAAATTACGGGAATTAAAGTGCCCTTAAAATCAAAACGGAGATCATTTTTATCATAAATATTAGATACTTCTGGAACAAAAAATTTACGCGCTCAAGAAATAATGAATATTAACACAATATTCAAAATTTTTAAGGTGTAAAATACTCAAATTATATCGAAATGGAAAGCCATATTTCTAAGATCCAATATGGCGATAAGCTCGTGTGCCGAAAAGTACACATTATGATGTTTTATTTCCGACTCTCGCAACCTAACAGATACTCACGACACGAACGCCATGATAAAAAAAAAACAAACTGACCTAGAACCACCATAGACCATAGACGGTGCTTTAAGGGGTGGGTACCTGATGCCCCATGTTGAAATATTTTTCAGAAAAGTACGAATATGTGTTAAGTTTCCGGATTTTGGACTGAACGAATTCTACATAAAAAATGTTTCTGCCACTTTTTTCTGTATTTTTCTCTATTTTCTATTTTTCTATTGGACCATCACGTGACGTACATCAGATTTCTTATGAAAGTGATTTTATTTCAATGTATGCGCATACTGCGTCTTTGAATAAAGTTTAGAAAGCACACATAAGTACTATCACTCATAGCGAAGGATAGTTGAAGTGAATTTAAAATGTTTTTTTTTCTGCTTGACGGCATTTTAAGTTAAAAGACACTTAACTTAACTTAATTTTAAAGTCACAAAGTAGTTGCAGAGTGCACAGAGTGTTTTCTTAAATCACCGCAACTCTATTTACTCAAAATATTTACGTATTATCCGAAATTGTGACCATATTTTTTTTTAATTTCAGAGAAGTTACAAATTTCTCATGTTCGTGGATTTTGAAAAGGCCTTTGATCGAGTTAACCGAGAATGTATATGGAGATCGTTGCTTGGTAGAGGAATTCCACCAAAAATTGTTGCCATTATTAAAGAGTCCTACAACAACGCAAGGTGTTTTGTTTTGCACAATGGGCAGCTATCCGACTCCTTCGTAGTGCAACAGGGTGTGAGACAAGGGGATGTTTTATCGCCAATTCTCTTCCTGCTGGCGATGGACGACGTATTGATGGCCAGTGTTGGTACAGCTGAGCGACAGGGCATTCAATGGAGACCGTTCGAAAGGCTCAGTCATTTAGACTATGCCGATGACATATGTCTACTGGCAAATAACATCAGTGGGCTGAACGGGATGTGCCAAACGCTGCAAGTGAAGGGAGAGTTGAGTGGTCTAAGAATAAACAGCAAAAAGACAAAAATAATGCTCACAGGCCGCTCCACACAGCAGCGTATTATTTTACAGGAGACGCCAGTTGAAGTAGTGGAACAATTTAACTACCTTGGCAGTATTGTTTCTGCAAACGGTGGTACGGATCTGGACGTTAAAAGTAGAATAAATAAAGCTCGTGCTGCCTTCGGTACTCTGTCCCCAATTTGGAAATCCAGTCAAATCTCCTTACGCACTAAGTTGAGATTCTTCGAATCCAATGTCAAATCCGTGCTGTTATATGCTTGTGAAACCTGGAAAGTCACGTCTACCATTTCGAAGAAATTGCAGGCTTTTGTGAATCGCTGTCTTCGCCACATCCTAAAGATTCGCTGGCCACAAATAATATCAAATGAGGAATTGTGGCGCAGGACAAGTCAAGAGCGGCTGGACGTCGACATAAGAAAGCGTAAATGGCGTTGGATTGGTCACACACTGAGGAAACCAAACGATGAAATTGCAAAGCAGTCCTTTGAATGGAATCCTCAGGGTGCACGGCGGGTTGGAAGACCAAGAACAACATGGAAATCAACTGTCTTAGCGGAAGCAGAATCCCAGAGAAAGACGTGGCCACAGCTTAAGTACCTTGCAGCAGACCGTGAAGGATGGAGACGTTTTGTTGACGCCCTATGCCCCAACCGGGGTTACAGGACACGATGATGATGATACAAATTTCTACTTGGGCGTACTTTGTAAACGCTTGAAGCCATTCGTCAACAACCTGATAGGTCCGTATCAGTGTGGCTTTAGGCCAGGGAAGTCCACCATCGACCAAATATTCGCACTACGGCAGATCTTGGAGAAAACCCAATAGTTTCAAATCGATACCCACCATCTTTTTATCGATTTTAAGGCCGCGTATAACAGCATCTATAGAGACGAGCTATATAGGGCAATGTCTAGTTTTGGCATCCCTGCCAAACTCGTCCGTTTGTGCAGGATGACGATGGAGAATGCACGCTGCTCTATCAAGGTCGGCAAAGACCTCACCGACACCTTTGATGTCAAAAAAGTTTTTAGGCAAGGCGACGCTCTGTCATGCGACTTCTTCAACATCGTTCTTGAAAGAATAGTGCAAAACTCTCACGTCAACACTAAGGGCACAATCTTTCAAAAGTCCGTCCAATTACTCGCTTACGCTGACGACGTTGACATAATCGGACGAACAAAGCGTGATGTCAGTGGTGCTTTTGTGAGCATTGAGAAGGAAGCCAAGAAGATGGGTCTAACGGTGAATGAAAGCAAAACAAAATATATGCTGTCAACAAGAAAGGACACCCAACACCGACGTCTCGGACAGAACGTCACTATAGACAGCTACAATTTTGTGGTGGTCAGAGACTTTGTCTACCTAGGATCCGCTATGAACTCAGCGAACGATACCAGTGCTGAGATCAAACGAAGAATTACTCTTGCCAATCGCTGTTTCTTTGGGCTAAGAAGGCAATTAAGAAGCAAAGCCCTCTTCTTCTGACAGCAAAAAGTGAAAATACAGTTTTTGTTTTACATAATGTACATAGTAGTTAAAAGTGGAGAATTTATCTTTTTTTTCAAGTGGATTTCATTTTGCTTTTGTTATGTTTATTATTAATTTTATTTTTACCTAAATATCGACATCAATAAAAACGGTTGTGTTTATATCTGTTTTTGTTTGCTTGTTTGTTACCCAATGCTCAGCGGACTGTAAACAAATACATTTGGTGGCGCAACAGCTCGTGGAGAACCAGGGCCTGGTGACTTACAACTCTCAAACATTCCTGAGTACATGTTAAGCGTGGTACACATTATCAAACCTGAGTGACACTCGTGTTGGATATCAAACCGAAGTGACAGTGTGTACACGCTGAATGATGGTTTGACACTCAGAACTGCCTGCTCGCAAAATTTTTTGATACTGCGTGACAACCCTCGGTTTGTTGGGTGGTTGCTCCATGATGTGTACACAATTTCATTCATGAGCCGTCATTCACGAAACAAAACACGAATTTTTGTAGCGATTCAATTCAATTCAATTTCTTTTATTGAACATTATATATACAATCTGGCTTATAACTAATATGATACTATGATAAATTTACATTTGTTGGCACATAGGGGGCCTAACGTTATATAATGTCTTAAGTTTAACAAATTATAGATATATAAATTACATGTCAAAAAATTTAAATTAAAAGTCGGCTGACTTAATCGTCCTCAGGGTGTTCATTCCCGGTTGTCAATGGTGTTTTTGGTGTAGGTTGGGGGAAGTTTTGGCGTTTAGCCACGGTAGAAGGCTGACCCAATGTCAGCGTAGAACGAGACTGCTTCCTCGTTGTCCATGATTATGTTGTCATCAAGAGTTTCCATTACACTGAGGTACCTTGGCTCCGGATGTCGTTGCTCAGTGGTCATCCTTCTCATTAGCTGATTCGGGTGGTCGATGATGTTCCGTACTAGTCTCTTCGCTGAAAGGACTAGGTATTTGTCCAGCGGGATTATGTTGGCTTCGGAGTAGAGATGTTCGTTCCTGTAGTGTTTCCGCCGCTGCCGGTCGAAGTACAGTCCGGTGCAAATTCTGAGAATCTTCCTTTCGAATACTTGAAGCTCCTTCATGGCTGTCTTGGAGATTGAAAACCAGACTGGGAAGGAGTAGCTGATGATAGGTCGTAAGAGCTGCTTGTAGATCAGTAACTTCGTTGGTTGGCTTAGTCCTTTTCTTTTCTTCTTTCTTCACTTGCGATAGTGGTGAAATGAGTTTCAGTTCGATGCAACTTGAAAGCTTCATACAGCAAAAGCTTTTCTCGCCAAGTACAAAACATGCATGAGAGGTGGAGGCAATCTAAGTGGAGGCAATCTCAAATCGGGTCCTTTTTCTTTATATGAAGCGCTTCATGCAAGTGTACCTGTTTTTGTTGTTGGTTTTGGGTATTTTGTCTGTTTTTTTTTTTTGCAATTAATGAAGGTTGTGTGGTGGTAGTTTTTTTTGTCTTCATAGTTTGCTCTAACTTAAATTTTGCTTGTGTGTGTGTACACTTCTTCAGGTATATTTATTTCATTCTTGTCGATCTTGGCAAGAATTTTCGTTTTTGAAGGAAAAATTTGTTCTTTAGAGGATTTATCTGTTTTCACGTTTGGGGTGGATGTGGAGACTATATGAGTGTTCTGAAGCAATGGTAGACTTGGTGGCGGTTGTTTGTGTTTGCAATTTTTTGCTCTCATTTATCCTTTTTTGTGCGCTTGCTTGTGTACTCTTGCATATACATTCATATAATGCCGATCTTCTAATAATGACATTAGAATTATCGTTTTTGGTGGTTTCGAGGACTTCTATACAGCATAAAAATAACATGTAGGTAGGTGGTATGAAGGAATATTTTGTTTATTTTATATCTTATTTATTTATTTATTCAGTACCGAAATAAAAAAATGTTAAGAAATACAGGTGAATAACATACCTTATTTGTTTAGTTGCAAAAATAAACCTACCGAGTCGAGGAGTATGTTCGCAAATTATGTGTATAACATTCCTTTAAATCGAGTAAACTAATTGCAAAGTTAAAATGCTATTTTTTGCATATTTAAAGCATAAATAAAGATTCATTATTTCTAAACATTCATGTTTTTTTCTATTAATTTTCAAGGCAAATGCGCCCGAAAATAGCGATATTTTCACTCTAAACGAATTTGCACCTCTCATAGTAATTTATCATGTTCACTTGAATCATTATATTTATAAACCATTTCCGGAGAGCTTATTCGTGATATTTCAAATCCTGTATTTGTACCTAGTTTGCAACATTTTGGGTAGAGTAATGTTCAAAAATCGATATAAAATCTTGTAGGTAACCTAGAAATATGTCTGATACACCAAAATAACCTGTTATTAATCAAAACTACATATTATAAAATACAATTTTTTAAAATCATATTTAAAATGAGAACATTATTGTAAATGGAGTGAAAATTTGCTTTTAAGCCTTTCGAAACCTCTCAACTACTCAAATTAAATGCAAATATAATTTTTGCATGCTTTGAAAATTTAAGATTTTTTCAACTTTCTATCACTCAAAAAATATTCCTGGTTCTGGTTTTCTGATAAAATGTACCAGGCGAAAATCTGGTAAATACTATCGTTTTCTGGATACATGCTATCGTTTTTCGTGGTAAAAAAAAAAAAATATGGATCCTGGTAGCCGGTACCAAGAACCCGGTGTATATATTTTTTACCAATTTTACTGATAGAATTATACCAGGAGAAAACCTGGTAAATACTATCTTTTTCCAGATTAATGTTATCGTTTTCATGGTAAGAGTAAGTTTAGCTTGAACCAGGAAGAAAGTTTTTTTTTCATTTTTTATCAGATTTTCTGATAAAAATTTTAACGGGTGAAATCAAGATAAATAGTACACTGTTTCTGGTAAATGTTATCGGTTTTTAAGGTAAAGTGTAATTTATATGAAAAAATGGTAGCTAGCATCAGGAAATTTTTTATCAGATCTTCTGATAGTCTGATAGATATTACCAGGCATTTAAGGTAGAAAATATTTTATCAGAAATCAAGATAAATGTTACCATTTTTCTGGTAAATATTTTAATTCTCTAGAAAAAAAGTTTATCTGAATCCTGGTAACTGGTATCAGGAACTTAAATATAAAATTGTTTATCAGATTTACTGATAAATATTATCAGGAATTTCTGGTAGAAAATATTTTATCAGAAATCAAGATAAATGTTACCATTTTTCTGGTAAATATTTTAATTTTCTTGAAAAAAAAAGTTTATCTGAAGCCTGGTAACTGTTACCAGGAACTTAAACCTTATTTTATTTATCAGATGTCCTGATAAATATTATCAGGAATTTCTGGTAGAAAATATTTTATCAGAAATCAAGATAAATATTACCATTTTTCTGGTAAATATTTGTATTTTCTTGATAAAAAAGTTTATCTGATTCCTGGTAACTGGTATCAGGAACTTAAATTTTAAATTGTTTATCTGATCTACTGATAAATATAATCAGGAATTTCTGGTAGAAAATATTTTATCAGAAATCAAGATAAATATTATCATATTACTGGTAAATATTTTCATTTTCTTTTTATAAAAAAATTTATCTGAAGCCTGGTAACTGGTACCAGGAACTTAAACCTAAACTTATTTATCAGATGTCCTGATAAATATTATCAGGAATTTCTGGTAGAAAATATTTTATCAGAAATCAAGATAAATATTACCATTTTTCTGGTAAATATTTTTATTTTCTTGATAAAAAAGTTTATCTGAATCCTGGTAGCTGGTATCAGGAACTTAAATTTTAAATTGTTTATCAGATCTACTGATAAATATTATCAGGAATTTCTGGTAGAAAATATTTTATCAGAAATCAAGATAAATATTATCATTTTACTGGTAAATATTTTCATTTTCTTTTAAAAAAAAAAATTATCTGAAGCCTAGTAACTGGTACCAGGAACTTAAACCTAAACTTATTTATCAGATGTCCTGATAAATATTATCAGGAATTTCTGGTAGAAAATATTTTATCAGAAATCAAGATAAATATTACCATTTTTCTGGTAAATATTTATATTTTCTTGATAAAAAAGTTTATCTGAATCCTGGTAACTGGTATCAGGAACTTAAATTTTAAATAGTTTATCTGATCTACTGATAAATATAATCAGGAATTTCTGTTAGAAAATATTTTATCAGAAATCAAGATAAATATTACCATTTTACTGGTAAATATTTTAATTTTCTTTTAAAAAAAAATGTATCTGAAGCCTGGTAACTGGTACCAAGAACTTAAACCTAAACTTATTTATCAGATGTCCTGATAAATATTATCAGGAATTTCTGGTAGAAAATATTTTATCAGAAGTCAAGATAAATATTACCATTTTTCTGGTAAATATTTTTATTTTCTTGATAAAAAAGTTTATCTGAATCCTGGTAACTGGTATCAGGAACTTAAATTTTAAATTGTTTATCAGATCTACTGATAAATATTACCAGAAATTTCTGGTAGAAAATATTTTATCAGGAATCAAGATAAATATTATCATTTTACTGGTAAATATTTTCATTTTCTTTTTAAAAAAAAATTTATCTGAAGCCTGGTAACTGGTACCAGGAACTTAAACCTAAACTTATTTATCAGATGTCCTGATACATATTATCAGGAATTTCTGGTAGAAAATATTTTATCAGAAATCAAGATAAATATTACCATTTTTCTGGTAAATATTTTTATTTTCTTGATAAAAAAGTTTATCTGAATCCTGGTAACTGGTATCAGGAACTTTAATTTAAAATTGTTTATCAGATCTACTGATAAATATTATCAGGGATTTCTGGTAGAAAATATTTTATCAGAAATCAAGATAAATATTATCATTTTTCTGGTAACTATTTTAATTTTCTTGAAAAAAATGTTTATCTGAACCCTGGTAACTGGTACCAGGAACTTAAACCTAAACTTATTTATCAGATGTCCTGATAAATATAATCAGGAATTTCTGGTAGAAAATATTTTATCAGAAATCAAGATAAATATTACCATTTTTCTGGTAAATATTTTTATTTTCTTGATAAAAAAGTTTATCTGAATCATGGTAACTGGTATCAGGAACTTAAATTTTAAATTGTTTATCAGATCTACTGATAAATACTATCAGGGATTTCTAGTAGAAAATATTTTATCAGAAATCAAGATAAATATTATTATTTTTCTGGTAAATATTTTAATTTTCTTGATAAAAAAGTTTATCTGAATCCTGGTAACTGGTATCAGGAACTTAAATTTAAATTTGTTTATCTGATTTCTTGCGATCTAGGTACTTGGTTTATAAAAAAACTCTTGAGATCACATATTCAATAATAATATTAATAATAATAATAACCCATTTATTTAACCTGGATTTGTAGAAGAAAATTGAAATAAAATGTCTATTTAAATTCTCAAAGTATACCTACAATCTTATAAAAATGTTGTTATTTTAGAGAAAATGATGAAAAACATTTCGAAGAGAGTGAACCACGTGCGGTGATTTTGTCGTCGTCTCTTCAGCCATCATTTTGATAACAAAAATACTCTGTAATTCATTTACATGTGATAATATCGGTACCATTTCAAAAAAAATTATCGACCTATTAGTTTTTCTATTTTGAATTGTGATTTAAAACATTGAATTAATCTTTTTTTTTAAATTGTTGCAATAATAATAGAAATTTTTCTTATCAAAATAATGGCTGCTGAGACACGGATAGAAGAAGGTAGATGGATAGAAGGGAATTTCTTAAATTTTAGAATGGGATTTTAGTGATTTCCAATTGGAAACATCTGGATTTTATTCTAAATCACTTAATCGTATGGCGGTAACAGTTGAAATTTGCTGACGTTATTTTTCAGAAATTTGTTTTAAGAAATAAAAAACATAATCTGCCACTTTGATTGTTGGCTTTTCAAAATCTGTATCAGCCTCAAAAATTTTCATGACATATCTGCTTTTGCTACAGTAGGTATGCCCTACAACCCTAAGACCATTTATAATACTAAACTATACTATACTGTACTATATGGTACTTGTTCATCAATTCGTCTTCAAGCTGAAAAAAATTCAGTTTATTTTAACTTTTCTCTCTAATAAAAAAAGTTCAACTGGTTGTATATACCATACTCCAGATACATATTATCAGGAAAACCAGAAGACACCATAAACAACAGAAAAAAAAATCGTCATTCAATCTCTTATTCTCTTTCGCACTCGTTTGAAAAATATTCCTTGCAACAAAGAAGTTTTTGCTTGTAACGGGACAATTAAAACAAATCTGTAGAAAAAGAATTCTGAGTCTTTACACAAGCATGAGATCACTGGGCAGGGATGTTATGTAGAATTTTTTTTAATTTGAGAAGACAAACAAAGCAATGTTTGTTTAAAAAAAAAAGAAAAGTTGAACTTGAAATTACAATAAAACATACATTTCAACCAAGCACATCCTTAAAAAGTATGGCATTGTATGAAAAAGCAAAACCACCATATTATTCAGTTTTGGATTTAATCCAAAAATTAATCCAGATTTCAATTTGAAATTAAATAAAAGAAAACAAAACTGGATTAATATTTGGATTAAATGAAAGAATAATATGGAATTGGATTAATTACATCTGAATTTTAATTTAAATCTGAATTAAACGGCCGAATAATATGGCAGTTAGTATTGATAAAAATTGCATGTTCGTGATCTAGAGAGTGCCACCTATCAAACAATGTATCGCATGAAACGAAAAACAAATTTGTATCTTTAAACTTGATTTTCAGCCAAACCATACGTCGTAGACCCCCCAAAGTTGACATCTTCAAATGGGATTTCTGGCTAAACGAAGCATCTTAGAAAATTAAAAATTACATATTCGTGATCTAAGGAGTGCCACCTTTCATTCGACGTATCACATGAAACGAAAAACCAATTTTTATCTTTAAAGTCGATTTCCGGCCAAACCAGACGTCCTAGACCCATCAAAGTTGACACTCTTTTTTTTTTTTTTGAATGTGATTTGTGGCTGTACTAAGCATCTTAGAAAATTAAAAATTACATATTCGTGATCTAGGGAGTACCACCTTTCATTCGACGTATCACATGAAACGAAAAACCAATTTTTATCTTTAAAGTCGATTTCCGGCCAAACCAGACGTCCTAGACCCATCAAAGTTGACACTCTTTTTTTTTTTTTTGAATGTGATTTGTGGCTGTACTAAGCATCTTAGAAAATTAAAAATTACATATTCGTGATCTAGGGAGTACCACCTTTCATTCGACGTATCACATGAAACGAAAAACCAATTTTTATCTTTAAAGTCGATTTCCGGCCAAACCAGACGTCCTAGACCCATCAAAGTTGACACTCTTTTTTTTTTTTTAATGTGATTTGTGGCTATACTAAGCATCTTAGAAAATTAAAAATTACATATTCGTGATCTAGGGAGTACCACCTTTCATTCAACGTATCACATGAAACGAAAAACCAATTTTTATCTTTAAAGTCGATTTCCGGCCAAACCAGACGTCCTAGACCCATCAAAGAGTTGACACTCTTTTTTTTTTTTTTGAATGTAATTTGTGGCTATACTAAGCATCTTAGAGAATTAAAAATTACATATTCGTGATCTAGGGAGTGCCACCTTTCATTCGACGTATCACATGAAACGAAAAACCAATTTTTATCTTTAAAGTCGATTTCCGGCCAAACCAGACGTCCTAGACCCATCAAAGTTGACACTCTTTTTTTTTTTTGAATGTGATTTGTGGCTATACTAAGCATCTTAGAAAATTAAAAATTACATATTCGTGATCTAGGGAGTACCACCTTTCATTCGACGTATCACATGAAACGAAAAACCAATTTTTATCTTTAAAGTCGATTTCCGGCCAAACCAGACGTCCTAGACCCATCAAAGTTGACACTCTTTTTTTTTTTTGAATGTGATTTGTGGCTATACTAAGCATCTTAGAAAATTAAAAATTACATATTCGTGATCTAGGGAGTACCACATTTCATTCAACGTATCACATGAAACGAAAAACCAATTTTTATCTTTAAAGTCGATTTCCGGCCAAACCAGACGTCCTAGACCCATCAAAGTTGACACTCTTTTTTTTTTTTTTTTGAATGTAATTTGTGGCTATACTAAGCATCTTAGAGAATTAAAAATTACATATTCGTGATCTAGGGAGTGCCACCTTTCATTCGACGTATCACATGAAACGAAAAACCAATTTTTATCTTTAAAGTCGATTTCCGGCCAAACCAGACGTCCTAGACCCATCAAAGTTGACACTCTTTTTTTTTTTGAATGTGATTTGTGGCTATACTAAGCATCTTAGAAAATTAAAAATTACATATTCGTGATCTAGGGAGTACCACCTTTCATTCAACGTATCACATGAAACGAAAAACCAATTTTTATCTTTAAAGTCGATTTCCGGCCAAACCAGACGTCCTAGACCCATCAAAGTTGACACTCTTTTTTTTTTTTTTGAATGTAATTTGTGGCTATACTAAGCATCTTAGAGAATTAAAAATTACATATTCGTGATCTAGGGAGTGCCACCTTTCATTCGACGTATCACATGAAACGAAAAACCAATTTTTATCTTTAAAGTCGATTTCCGGCCAAACCAGACGTCCTAGACCCATCAAAGTTGACACTCTTTTTTTTTTTTTGAATGTGATTTGTGGCTATACTAAGCATCTTAGAAAATTAAAAATTACATATTCGTGATCTAGGGAGTACCACCTTTCATTCGACGTATCACATGAAACGAAAAACCAATTTTTATCTTTAAAGTCGATTTCCGGCCAAACCAGACGTCCTAGACCCATCAAAGTTGACACTCTTTTTTTTTTTTGAATGTGATTTGTGGCTATACTAAGCATCTTAGAAAATTAAAAATTACATATTCGTGATCTAGGGAGTACCACCTTTCATTCAACGTATCACATGAAACGAAAAACCAATTTTTATCTTTAAAGTCGATTTCCGGCCAAACCAGACGTCCTAGACCCATCAAAGTTGACACTCTTTTTTTTTTTTTTGAATGTAATTTGTGGCTATACTAAGCATCTTAGAGAATTAAAAATTACATATTCGTGATCTAGGGAGTGCCACCTTTCATTCGACGTATCACATGAAACGAAAAACCAATTTTTATCTTTAAAGTCGATTTCCGGCCAAACCAGACGTCCTAGACCCATCAAAGTTGACACTCTTTTTTTTTTTTGAATGTGATTTGTGGCTATACTAAGCATCTTAGAAAATTAAAAATTACATATTCGTGATCTAGGGAGTACCACCTTTCATTCAACGTATCACATGAAACGAAAAACCAATTTTTATCTTTAAAGTCGATTTCCGGCCAAACCAGACGTCCTAGACCCATCAAAGTTGACACTCTTTTTTTTTTTTGAATGTAATTTGTGGCTATACTAAGCATCTTAGAGAATTAAAAATTACATATTCGTGATCTAGGGAGTGCCACCTTTCATTCGACGTATCACATGAAACGAAAAACCAATTTTTATCTTTAAAGTCGATTTCCGGCCAAACCAGACGTCCTAGACCCATCAAAGTTGACACTCTTTTTTTTTTTTGAATGTGATTTGTGGCTATACTAAGCATCTTAGAAAATTAAAAATTACATATTCGTGATCTAGGGAGTACCACCTTTCATTCGACGTATCACATGAAACGAAAAACCAATTTTTATCTTTAAAGTCGATTTCCGGCCAAACCAGACGTCCTAGACCCATCAAAGTTGACACTCTTTTTTTTTTTTGAATGTGATTTGTGGCTATACTAAGCATCTTAGAAAATTAAAAATTACATATTCGTGATCTAGGGAGTACCACCTTTCATTCAACGTATCACATGAAACGAAAAACCAATTTTTATCTTTAAAGTCGATTTCCGGCCAAACCAGACGTCCTAGACCCATCAAAGTTGACACTCTTTTTTTTTTTTTTGAATGTAATTTGTGGCTATACTAAGCATCTTAGAGAATTAAAAATTACATATTCGTGATCTAGGGAGTGCCACCTTTCATTCGACGTATCACATGAAACGAAAAACCAATTTTTATCTTTAAAGTCGATTTCCAGCCAAACCATACGTCGTAGACCCCCCAAAGTTGACATCTTTAAAAGTGATTTCTGGCTTAACCAAGCATCTTAGAGAATTAAAAATTACATATTCGTGATCTAGGGAGTGCCACCTTTCAAACGACGTATCGCATGAAGCGAGAAAAACAATATTTAATTGCAAAATGATGATAAAATTAATTTGCAAAAAGCTAAATTTAATTTTGTAAAGAGTGAATATTTTGTTAAAAGACTGTTGCGAGAACATTATTAAATGTCAGAAAACAGGGGCCCAACTATGTAACTCGATTAATACAAAATAATTGTTCGTATTTGCAAAATTTCAACTCGCTAATTCCTTAGCAAAAACTTCTGAACTAAAAAAATTCAGCGCTAATTGGAGATTATGTGACAAAAAGTCGAAACTAAATACATTTTACTCTATTTTCATTCTTAATACCCCTTAAAATTGGCCCTGAAATCAACTTGCGAACAGATGCGAAAGTAAATAGAAAAAAGTTACATAGTAGGGCCCCATTGTATGAATTTCTTTAATTTCCAATAAAATTTCAAAAATTTCTCACGTAATTTTTCAGAAATTTGTTTTAAAAATTTACAAACATAATCTGCCACATTGATTGTTAACTTTTCAAAATCTTCATCAGCCTCGAAAATGTTCATGACATATCTGCTTTTGCTATGTAGGTATGCCCAACAACCACATTTTACTCGTACATCAATTCGTCTTCAAGCTGAAAAAAATTCAGTTTATTTTAACTTTTCTCTCTAATAAAAAAAGTTCAACTGGTTGTATATACCATACTCCAGATACATATTATCAGGAAAATCAGAAGACGCCACAAACCAAAGAAAAAAAATCGCCATTCAATCTATCATTCTCTTTCGCACTCGTTTGAAAAAAATTCCTTGCAACCAAAAAGTTTTTGCTTGTAACGGGCAAAAAAAATCTGTAGAAAAAGAATTCTGAGTCTTTACACAAGCATGAGATCACTGGGCAGGGATGTTATGTAGAATTTTTTTTAATTTGAGAAGACAAACAAAGCAATGTTTGTTTAAAAAAAAAAAAAAGAAATTCTAATAAAACATACATTTCAACCAAACACAGCCTTAAAGCCTATGGCGTTGAATGAAAAAGCTTAGGTATCGACAAAAACCTACATTTATTATTGGAGTATTGAAATAAGTACCTACTCTTAATTTGATTCCCAGTTAGTTTTTTTGTCACAAGAATCTAATTTGGTTTTCGATTCAACAAAAAAAAGTTGAGTTTTTTTTTTATGCTTTTTAGATTTCACATTCTGTAGGTACCGATGCGATGGTGAAATCTAAAAAGTATGAAAAAGATTTCAAATGAACTTTTAGCATATAGATGTCTTGCCAGATTCACACCACCCAATGCTCTCACACTCGTAAAATAGGAGTTATTTTAACGTTACTTTCAATTTTTGCACACATGAATTTACATAAAAAAAAACATTATCAGGTAAACCTGGTGTTCAATTCATCACTACGGATCGGAAATTTTTGCCCCGAATCTGAGATTGTTGAATCGAAAACCAAAGAAAACGTCGTGTATTGGCATACTGATTACTGTTTGCATTGTATAAAGTCTGTGTATACACTCTTTTTCACATTAAAATCACCCTTTTACAAGTTAAATTTAACTTTTTGCAAACTAAATTCAATTTTTTGAAAACAAACGATGGACAAATTTAAATTTTGGCACTAATATGTAAACAACAAAAATCTGGACCGTAATTTTCTTACTTCGAGACCTATAAATATTTTTTACCAATTTTCACTGTTGTGTACATAACATATTTTACTAAATTTATGCCAAAATTTAAATTTTTCTATCGTTCGTTTTCAAAAAGGCAAAAGTAAAATTTTTGAATTGCAAAATGATGAATGTAATAAAATTAATTTGCAAAAAGTTAAATTTAATTTGTAAAAGAGTGAATTTTTTTTTGTGAAAAGACTTGCGAGAAAATTAAATAAATGTAAGAAATCAGTGTATCAATTTCTTTAAATTTTAGTAAAATTTCTCACGTAATTTTTCAGAAAATTTGTTTTAAAAATTTACAAACATAATCTGCAACTTTGATTGTCTGCTTTTCAAAATCTTCATCAGCCTCAAAAATGTTCATGACATATCTGCTTTTGCTATGTAGGTATGCCCAACAACCACATTTTACTCGTACATCAATTCGTTCTCAAGCTGAAAAAAATTCAGTTTATTTTAACTTTTCTCTCTAATAAAAAAAGTTCAACTGGTTGTATATACCATACTCCAGATACATATTATCAGGAAAATCAGAAGACGCCACAAACCAAAGAAAAAAAAATCGCCATTCAATCTATCATTCTCTTTCGCACTCGTTTGAAAAAAATTGCTGGCAACTGAGAAGCCACACGGTAACGGGATTCGCTTTTGCATTTCCTTCTTTTTAATTGTATTCTTCTCGTGTGTTATTTTTCGCGGTCGCCAAGAAAAAATCAGTTTGTAATAATAGTTCGTAGTGAGTGGTAGTGATCGGTAGATCCATGAAAATAAATAATTTAAAAAAAATTAAAATTTAAAAAAAAATTGAAAATTAAAAGAAAAAATTTAAATAATAAAAAAGGATTGTGTAAGTTTGATTATGGTAATGAGTCAATGGGATATTAAAAAAACCATAAATAAAATATTTAACCTGGATTTGAAGACGAAAATTGAAATAAAATATCTACAATCTACATACTTAAATTCTCACAGTGTGCAATTTTATAAAAATGTCATTATTTTAGAGACAATGATGAAAAGTCATTATTCGTAGTTTGTGAACCATGTGCGGTGATTTTGTCGTCGTCTCTTCAGCTATCATTTTGATAGCAAAAATACTCTGTAATTCATTTACATGTGATAATATCGGTACCATTTCAAAAAAATTCTACTCAATAGTTTTTCAATTTCAAATTTATTAATTTAAAACAATGAATAAATCGTACCTATTTCTAAAATTGGTGGAAGAATTGCAATTTTTGCTATCAAAATGATAGCTACAGAGACAACGACATAAGAAGTTAGAAGGGTAGCAGGGTATTTCTTATTTTTTACTTGTGCATCAATTCGTTCTCAAGATGAATAAAATTCAGTTTATTTTTCCTTTTCTCTCTAATAAAAAAAAGTTCAACTGGTTGTATATACCATACTCCAGATACATATTATCAGGAAAACCAGAAGACGCCACAAACATAAGAAATTCAGTATATTATTCTCATTCGCACTCGTTTAAAAAAAAATTGCTGGCAACTGAGAAGCCAGACGGTAACGGGATTCACCTTTGCATTTCTCTCTTTTAAATTTCACTCTTGTCGTGTCTTGTTTTTGGCGATCGCCAGAAAAAAATCAGTTTGTAATATTGTTTGTAGTGAGCGATCTTTTGAGCAATAGCTCCGTTTTTGTAAAAAAAATTTAAATAAATAAAAAAAATTTTTAATTTTTTAAAAATAAAAGGGGCTGTTGCAGAAAAAGTTTGTAAGTTTACGATTTTATTAAAATAATATCATTTTAGAGAAAATGATGAAAAAATTCGTAGTGTGTGAACCATGTGCGGTGATTTTGTCGTCGTCTCTTCAGCCATCATTTTGATAAAAAGAAATTACTCTAGAATTCATTTACATGTGATTTCAAAAACATTCTATTATTTTTTTTAATTTCAAGAAGTTAAAATTGTTGGAAAAATTTCAATTCTTTTTATCAAAATGATGGCTGCAGAGACAATGGCAGAAGAAGGTAGATGGGTAGAAGAGTATTCTTAAACTTTGGCATTAGAAAAAATGATGAAAAGCAATTCGTAGTGTGTGAACCATGTGCGGTGATTTTGTCGTCGTCTTTTCAGCCATCATTTTGATAAAAAAAATACTCTAGAATTCATTTACATGTGATTTCAAAAACATTCTATTAGTTTTTTTTTTAATTTTGAAGTTATAAAATCAAAACATTGAATAAATAGTACCTATTTCTAAAATTTTTGGAAAAATTCCAATTTTTGTTATCAAAATGATGGCTGCAGAGACACTGACATAAGAAAATAGATGGGTAGCAGGGTATTTCTTAAATTTCAGGATGGGATTTTAGTGATTTTTAATTGGATTCATCTGGATTTTATTCTAAATCACTGAATCGTATGGCAGTAACAGTTGAAATTTGCTTTTGATTTCTCCGAAATGATGCGACGAAGCCGGAGACCAAGCTGGAAAAAATAGCGAAAATTGTTGAAACCGGAGTCGCAAGAGTTGAACAATTTTTTAACTATTTTGATATTTTTAATTTATAAATATATTTTTAAGAACTTTTGACATTTTATTCCAGCGCGGTATGCGTCTTCATCGCAAACTTTTCACCCAGTTAATCAATATACATACATATGTATGTACATACAAAAAAAAATAAATGCATTTTCCCACTTTGAGAAGTTCAAAACATTCAAAATTTAGATGAAACTGTTCACGTTTTCAAGTCTTTTTTTTTTCAATTTTTAAACTTCGTTGTTGGTCAATAGGCAAAATCAGAAACATTTTTTAAATATGACATAAAAAAATCATACTATCCATAAAAATCGTGTTTTCTGTACATCAGGTTTTGCCTAGTACCTCAACTTTTTATGTTCGTTGTTGTTACATCTGTTAAAAATTCTTATTAGATTTCAAGTTTCATACAAGAGCCTAAACATTAAATAAAAAACTAGTTAAGGCATAAGTAAAAGTTAAAGTGAAAAAATATTCAGTCCAATCAAATTTTAGAATTATAACTTCACTTTGTTATTTTACTAGGTCAAACCCAAAACTTTTCTTGTTGAAATAAATATATAAAATATTTCAAAGGTCATTGGGTTTTGCCTGGCATATCTACTTTTTTATTTTGATTGATTTTCACATATCTAATTATACTTTCAATCCATATAGATACTCAAAATAAATACACCAAAATCAAAGTAAAAATCAAAATCCAGGGTAAAAACCAGAGTCCAGAGTAAAAACCAGAATCCAGAGAAAAACCAGAATCCAAAGTAAAAACCAGAATCCAGAGTAAAATTCCAAACGTAAGTTCCAATTGATGTTATGTTTTTAAACTTTAACATACCTTAACATTTACAATGCACAATTTCCATAACAAAATTTCCGATTTTTTCCGATCTAATTGGTTTATAAAAAAACTCTTGAGATCACCTATTCAATCTGTAACTGGTGCCATAAAAAAATATTTTTTATTTAATATTGACTAAAATCATGAATTTCATTATCAATTTCGATATTACTCACAACGCTTAGGACATTGTGAGCAATCATAATTTTTTTGACTTGAGATTTTAAAAAACGAATTTCAGCGTTCATCAATTTTATCAATTTTATAATCGTTATAAAGGTATTAATTTGAATAATAATGATTACAGTTTAAATACTTAAACCTAATAGGAACTTTGTCGCAAAGAAAAACGCAAATGATGCAGATATTCTTCCATTTCACGAGACATTTTGTCAATAGTTTATTAATAAAAGTACCTATTAATAACCTATTTAACCTGGACTTGAAGAAGAAAATTGAAATAAAATATCTCTTTATATTCTCACAGTATATCTACAATTTTATAAAAATGTTGTCATTATTTAAAAAAAATGATGAAAAGCAATTCGTAGAGCGTGAACCATCATGTGTCAGCCATCAATTTGATCAAAAAAATTACTCGAGAATTCAAAAGCATTTTTACAAAATTTTTAAAAAATAAAAGGGGTTGTTGCAGAAAAAGTTTGTAAAAGTTTACGATTTTATAAAAATAATGTCATCATTTTAGTGAAAATGGTGAAAAGCAATTCGTAGTGTGTGAACCATGTGCGGTGATTTTGTCGTCGTCTTTTCAGCCATCATTTTGATAAAAAAATTACTCTAGAATTCATTTACATGTGATTTCAAAAACATTCTATTAGTTTTTTTTTTAATTTTGAAGTTATAAAATCAAAACATTGAATAAATAGTACCTATTTCTAAAATTTTTGGAAAAATTCCAATTTTTGTTATCAAAATGATAGCTGCAGAGACACTGACATAAGAAGATAGATGGGTAGCAGGGTATTTCTTAAATTTCAGGATGGGATTTTAGTGATTTTTAATTGGATTCATCTGGATTTTATTCTAAATCACTGAATCGTATGGCAGTAACAGTTGAAATTTGCTTTTGATTTCTCCGAAATGATGCGACGAAGCCGGAGACCAAGCTGGAAAAAATAGCGAAAATTGTTGAAACCGGAGTCGCAAGAGTTGAACAATTTTTTAACTATTTTGATATTTTTTTAATTTATAAATATATTTTTAAGAACTTTTGACATTTTATTCCAGCGCGGTATGCGTCTTCATCGCAAACTTTTCACCCAGTTAAAAAAATCAGTTTGTAATAATAGTTCGTAGTGAGTGGTAGTGATCGGTAGATCCATGAAAATAAATAATTTAAAAAAAATTAAAATTTAAAAAAAAATTGAAAATTAAAAGAAAAAATTTAAATAATAAAAAAGGATTGTGTAAGTTTGATAATGGTAATGAAGGTAAAACCCATTAGCAACTTTGTCGTGAAACAAAATGCAAAAATTATTCCATTTTACGAGACATTTTTGTCAATATTTGTCAATATTTTTAAGAATATTTGACATTTTATTACAGCGCGGTCTATGCCTCCATCGCATACTTTTCACCCAGTTAATCAATATGCATATGTATGTTTATAAAAAAAATTGCATTTTCCCACTTTGGGAGGTTCAAAACATACAAAATTTAGATGAAACTGTTCACGTTTTAAAGTCTTTGATTAGATTAAACTTTTCACGTCTTCAGTTCTTTTTTCAATTTTTAAACTTCGTTGTAGGTTACTAGACAAAAGCAGAAACATTTTTTAAATATTACCTACATAAAAAATCATACTATCAATAAAAAATCACATTTTCTGTACATCAGGTTTTTCCTAGTACCTCAACATTTTATTTTCGTTGTTGTAACATCTGTTAAAAATTCTTATTAGATATATGTATATATAAGAGCATATACATTAAAAAAAAAAAATCAGAGTAACAAAAAATTCATAGACAAACAAAAAAGTTTGTAGTTCTTACACCTGTTAACAATTTTTATTCGATTTCCGAATTCGTATAATAAAACATATAAATTCAGAAGAAAACTATCTAAGGCAGAAGTAAAAGCTAAATTGCAAAAATAACATCAGCCCAATCAAATTTTAAAATTTTAACTTCACTTTTGTATATTATTCTAGGCCAAACCCTATACTTTTGTTGCTGAAATATTCAACATTTCAGAGGTCGTTGGGTTTTGTCTTAAGGATATTTTTTTTTATTTTGGTTGTTTTTCACATATCTAATTGTTCTTTCAACCCATAACAGGCAACCAAATCCAGAGACGCTGCCAAAGGAGAAAGCCAACGAAAAAAAAAAACAGCTTCACAAGAATTGGTAAATAACAATTATTGATCACATTATTATGCTACTAAACTTAAAAATGCCTATACATTTACAATGTTCAATTTCTATAAAATTAACTTGGTTTCTAGAAAAACTATCTTAAGATAACATATCCAATATTTATTAAAAATATTTATTAAAAATTTATTAAAACTAGTAGGTATCTGTGGTCAAAATTCGAGCATTTAACCGTAGAACCTATAGGTTTAACATTGATTCTGTCAGAAAGCTTGGCTATCTATACCTTTCAAATAAAAAAAATTATGGAAATCCGTTGCCATTAAGTCAGTTAAATAGGGAGGTACGGAAAAGTGTTAACGTATTAATATATAGATATTTTTATCATAGTAGTTAACTATGGTATATATACAACCACTTGAACTTTATTTTATTAGAGAGGGAAAGATAAAATAAACTGAATTTTCAGCTTGAAGACGAATTGATGTACAAGTAAAATGTGGTTGTTGGGCATACCTACATAGCAAAAGCAGATATTTCATGAAATTTTTAAGGCTCATGAAGATTTTAAAAAGCCAACAATCAACGTGGCAGATTATGTTTGCAATTTCTTAAAACAAATTTCTGTAATATTGCGTGGGGGTTTTTGAAATTTTATTAAAAATTAAAAAAATTAATACACTGTTTTCTTACAGTTATTTAATTTTGAGGCATATAATTTATGGAGTATTGAACTTATACATATTCCTAACTATTAGTTCCAATTTAAGTTTGATTGCTCATAAGAATTTATCATTTTCCAAGTCATACAGTTAAATCATTTTACTTAAAAAAAAACTGTTTTATCCCACTTTGGCGGTCCAAAACATACAAAATTTATGCAGTTATTATAAACTTTTTTGTAGGCTTATAGGCAAAATCATAAACATTTTTTTTAAATATTACATAAAAAGTCAAACTATCAGTCAAAAATCCAATTTTCTGTAATCAGGTTTTGCCTTGTAGCTCAACTTTTTATACTATCGTTGTTTTTACAATTGTTAAAAATTCTTAATCGATTTATCTTAAGAGCATATATCATCCTTATTACAGTTGTCACTTGTCAATGAACAAATTGATCATTGATAAACATGTATTGATTTTTTTTACCGTATAATCCGATATACTAATTTGCTGTTCAATAATTCTTTCATAATTGTTAATTTTCCTGTAATTCATAATGGTACTTCTCATTAACAAAAAAATTCTCAGAAGAGATTTCAAGTATCGAATATTGATATTTATCAATGATCAATTTGATCATTGACAACCGTAATAAGGCAGCATATGTATGTAAACTCAAAAAAAAACTAGCTTAGGCAAAAGTAAAAATTAAGTTGCAAATTCACATTCAGTGCAATAGAATTTTTTTTTTAATTATAAATTTACTTTGTTGTTATAAATACTATGCCAAACCCGATACTTTCGTACTTGAAATATTTCGATTATAAAAAAAGATATAGTATTTTAAAAATCATGAGTAGTAGGTATAGCATATTTCTTTTTTTGTTTCAGTTGATTTTCACATATTTAGTTGTACTTTCAACCCATAATAGAGAATCAAATCCAGAAACACAAAAAGTCTTTAGCTCTCTACCTTAGTTTTTACTTTTTGGGAAAAAACATTTTTTTCCTCCAATTAATTTTTTTTTCCAAAAGCTTAAAAAAGACGAATATTGTTTATTGACATAAATACATAAATAAAGAAATATTAACTTCCTTAAGGCAGAAATGTTTAAAAAAAATTAAATTGATTAAAAATCTAAAAATACGTAACCAAAGTAGGTATACATTTTTCTTCACTTTTTAAAATTATGTAGGTAGAAAGTTTTACCATAGACTAACTAATAATAAAGACAGGCCGCTTCATATAAAGAAAAAGGACCCTATTTGAGATTGCCTCCACTTAGATTGCCTCCACCTCAAACATGTTTTGTACTTGGCGAGAAAAGCTTTTGCTCTATATAAAGCTTTCAAGTTGCATCGAACTGAAATTCATTTCACCACTATCGCAAGTGTACCTGTTTTTGTTGTTGGTTTTTGGGTATTTTGTATTTTGTCTGTTTTTTTTTTGCAATTAATGAAGGTTGTGAAGCAGTGGTGGTAGTTTTTTTGTCTTCATAGTTTGCTCAACTTAAATTTTGCTTGTGTGTTTGTACACTTCAGGTAGGTATATTTATTTCATTCTTGTCGATCTTGGCAAGAATTTTCGTTTTTGAAGGAAAAATTTGTTCTTTGGAGGATTTCTCTGTTTTCACGTTTGGGGGTGTAGCCCGATAAATCTAGGAATTCAATCAAAGTTAAATGAAGTACAAAATGTTTTGATGCAGTTTTGTTCCAATGATAGATAAGAATATAAAACCACAGTTTTACACCAAAATTTGTAATGGCGTCTAGGGTAAAATGGGGTAAAACTGAAAAAGGGCCAATTCTAAACGGGAGTTTCTAGAATTTTGTTTTGTTTTTTTGTCGATAGATGTTAAAAATATAAGAAAGTTATGCATATATTTTAAAATTATAAAAAAATTTTGAAGGAGTTATGATTGTTTAAAAGTTGAAAGCAAGAAAATAGTTATTTATAAAATAATGCACCAAAAATCAGAAGTTCAACCAATTTTGATTAAATTTCTATTTTTAGAAAGATAATAAGAAAAAAAATTAACCATATTTAAGGATATTTTGATGCTCCTTTTTTACAATTTTTCTTGATTTTTTTAAAAACATGCTTTTTTTGTGTCAATTTTTGACACATTTTTGCCTATATCTTTCTAAGGGGGCGGTCTAAAAACTTCAAATTTTCACAGCACATACATAATGTTGATTTAAGTTTTTGAGCAAAATTTTGATTTTCAAAATACCGTTAAACAGAGATATTTACATTTTACAGTTAGTTTAAAAAACACATCATAATGTCTGGAGTTTATGAATATATAACTTTTGTTTTTTTTTTTAGTTAAAAAGCTTAATATCTTATTGTTATTCAAATATATAATACATAACTGTACATGCTATACAAGCTTCACAAATCGAGTCGAAAATCTAAAAAAATATCACCTATTTTACTGTCTTTTAAGGGTAATAACCAAAAATAATAATAATAAAAGATTATAACGGTTGATTTTTCGTGAAAATTTTGTCTTTCCAAAACTTAGGTATTTGCATTTAACAGTTAGTTTGAAGACAACTCATAACTCTGGAATGCAGTAGCGTATACAGGGGGGTATATGGACTAAAGCCCTCCCCCGGGCTATATGGACAAAAGGCCCCGGGGCTATATGGACCCAATTCTTTCCCCACAGGTGATTTAAAAAACTCAAAGGGAGGGGTGGGGGCTATATGGACTAAAGCCCCCCCCCCGCATCGAAGTTGATTCTTTAAAAAATTCATTGTATACGCTACTGCATTCCAGAGTTATGAGTTGTCTTCAAACTAACTGTTAAATGCAAATACCTAAGTTTTGGAAAGACAAAATTTTCACGAAAAATCAACCGTTATAATCTTTTATTATTATTATTTTTGGTTATTACCCTTAAAAGACAGTAAAATAGGTGATATTTTTTTAGATTTTCGACTCGATTTGTGAAGCTTGTATAGCATGTACAGTTATGTATTATATATTTGAATAACAATAAGATATTAAACTTTTTAACTAAAAAAAAAACAAAAGTTATATATTCATAAACTCCAGACATATGATGTGTTTTTTAAACTAACTGTAAAATGTAAATATCTCTGTTTAACGGTATTTTGAAAATCAAAATTTTGCTCAAAAATTTAAATCAACATTATGTATGTGCTGTGAAAATTTGAAGTTTTTAGACCGCCCCCTTAGAAAGATATAGGCAAAAATGTGTCAAAAATTGACACAAAAAAAGCATGTTTTTAAAAAAATCAAGAAAAATTGTAAAAAATGAGCATCAAAATATCCTTAAATATGATTAATTTTTTTTCTTATTATCTTTCTAAAAATAGAAATTTAATCAAAATCGGTTGAACTTCTGATTTTTGGTGAATTATTTTATAAATAACTATTTTCTTGCTTTCAACTTTCAAACAATCATAACTCCTTCAAAAATTTTTTTATAATTTTAAAATATATGCATAACTTTCTTATATTTTTAACATCTATCGACAAAAAAACAAAACAAAATTCTAGAAACTCCCGTTTAGAACTGGCCCTTTTTCAGTTTTACCCCATTTTACCCTAGACGCCATTACAAATTTTGGTGTAAAACTGTGGTTTTATATTCTTATCTATCATTGGAACAAAACTGCATCAAAACATTTTGTACTTCATTTAACTTTGATATATAGTCAAATTTTGTCTAGGATGATCGGGCTAGTGGTTGTGAAGAATATATGAGTGTTCTGAAGCAATGGTAGACTTGGTGGCGGTTGTTTGTGTTTGCAATTTTTTGCTCTCATTTATCCTTTTTTGTGCGCTTGCTTGTGTTCTTTTGCATATACATTCATAAATATAATTTCGATCTTCTAGTAATGACATAAGAATTTTCGTTTTTGGTGGTTTCGAGGATTTCTATACAGCATTATGAAGGATTATTTGTTTATTTTATGTATTTATTTATTCAGTACCGAAATAAAAAAAATGTTAAAAAAATACAGATGAATAACATACCTTTATTTGTTTTATTGCAAAAATAAGCTTACCGAGTTGAGAAGTATGTTGTATGTTCGCAAAAGATGTGTATAACATTCCAAAGTAGCCATATTTTCACTCTAAACGAATTTGCACTTCTTATAGTAGATAATTTATCATGTTCATTTGAATCATTATAATTTTAAAAATATAATCCTTGATATATTATCATTCATTTCATACCTCAAAAAAGAATTACTGAACTTGTAAACCATTTCCGGAGAGTTTATTCGTGATATTCCAAATCCTGTATTTGTACCTAGTTTGCAAAATTTTGGGTTGAGTAATGTTCAAAAATCGTCTGATACACCAATATAACCTGTTATTAATCAAAATTTTTATAAAATACAAATTTTTAAAATCGTATTTAAAATGAGAACATTATTGTAAATGGAGTGAAAGTTTGCTTTTAAACCTTTCGAAACCTCTCAAGTTTCAACTACTCAAACTAAATGCAAATATAATTTTAACACGCTTTGAAAATTTAAGATTTTTTCAAATTTCTTCAGATACCTACCTAATTTCTGAAAAACGAGGCAGCAATTCTCGACTTATAGGTATAGAATTTAATGCAGCGGGATCGACATTTTTTTTTTTGCTTAACCTCGAAAATGATCAAAGTACAAATTTGCTTGCAATTGATTAATAAATTGAAACTTAATTGTGGAGCTTGTGAGCAACACACATATAAACATTCTCGTATATGTATATTCTTTTAGTTTGGTTTTGCAAAATAGAATTTTGGGAAAATAAAATCATTTGGTGGGTGCGGTCAACAAATATAAACTATATAATTCGCTGGTAGGAGGTTGAGGATTAATTTAGCAGTTTTTGAATGTATGTATGTAAATATCTTAAAGAATCCATTATCTATGCTTTCTGTTTGAAAATGTTATTTATTAGATATTTTAAGCTTATGTTAAGAATCTGTATCTTCTCAAAATTCAAGTAAACTTTTTATTTTCTAGGCACATGTACTCGAAGTAGTGGTATTTTCACTCTTAACCAAGTTGCACCTTTTACAATAATTTCATCATCATCATCATCATCGTGTCCTGTAACCCCGGCTGGGGCATAGGGCGTCACAATAATTTCATATTCAATCGAAATATTAATATTTTTATAAAAATATTAATATTTTATATTATCTTTTAGTTAATACCTCATTTGTTAGAAAAAATAGAATTACTGAAGCTATGTATAAGCCATTTTCGGAGAGCTTGTGAATGATTTTCCAAATCACGAATTTTATCGATACTTGTGAGCAATAATGTACAGCAATGTTTTATTTATATTGAAAAAGTTCAATATATGTATACATTATACATTATTCTATTAATATTTCCGTTTGACCCTGAAGACATAGTTAGACTTCGATATACATATATAGGCAAGAAAAATAAAAATACACAATGCGTTTTATTGAACTTTTATGAAGCAAAACAAAAGGTGATACTAAATCTAATTTTAATATTATATTATATTATTATATTCTTAGGACTTCATGAATAAAACCATCTGGTGGGGGGGGTGGTTGAAATATATAACCCATATAGTTTGCCTTAAGGAGGATCAATTAAGTAGTTTCTTAATATAAGACTTTTTAAAAAGACATTTAAATTTTGAAAACAGAGAATCTTTTTTTTTATTTAATTAAAATGATTTATTTAAATAATTGAGGTAAATTGTTAGCGCACTTCTCTAACAGATCTTTGCTCATAAAAGTTGGCATGTAGATAGAAATTCAGTTTCAATCAGTAAAAAAATTGAAAAATGATTCGTAGTTTGCTTTTAATTTGCTATCCCAGTCCAAAAAGTTCATTTTTATGTTTTTCAATGATTTTGTTTATTACAATTTAACTTTTAAAGATAGATAATTTTTGTCTTTGTCTTGCCTTTTTTATTTTCTTGGTAGTTTCTTTTTTGTTGCATTTTTTACATTATTTCTGTAGTTTTAGTTTTTTGTCGGCAGTATTTTTCTCATTAATTTCAAGTTTGCTAAGTGGTTTTAATTTTGTTATATTTTAAATTCAGTTAAATCAATCACAACAAAAACATAAATGTTAAAAAGGAGCCAAGTTCTTATGTGTACAAGAAACCTGTGCGTAAAAAGTCAGCCAAAAAAAGTAATGAGATCTAAAATATATGCCAAGTTTTAAGTTCATGAAGTTTAATATCAAATAACTTAAGTAGAGTAATATCGAAACAATTCCAAATCATGACAGAAATTTGGTAATTAATGATTACTGATTCAAATTTGGTGGATTTACTTGGCAAGTTTTCTCTTAAATACTTAGTTAATCACAAATTTAAAATGTATGAAAACTTGACCAGTGAATTCACCATATTTTAATCAGTAATCATTAAATACCAAATTTCTGTCATGATTTGGAATTGTTTCGATATTAATCTACTTAAGATACTTACGGTTTTTGCGATTTTGAAGTCCTATATCTCGGGAATTACTAATGCTAAAGAGTTGAAATTTGGTGAGCCACCTGTGTTTGATCAGTTCAGCAAAATATGCGAATTTTAAGTTTCGTACTTTATTGGTACTGAAGTTAGAGGGGGGTTGACAATCACCTGAGTTTGTTCCTGTAAAAAGGGTGTAGTGCCGCGAACTTGGCTGGGCACTACCGTGCCCTTTGATAATTAACATGTTCCTTTTAAATTACTGTTTGTTGAATGAGCAATTGCTTTGAACAAAAAGGTCACAAATTTTAGAGGAATGTTCATTATGTACGAGTATGTACAATGGTTGTTCTCATTTCAATTCAACTGGAGTAACCATTCTCTTATTTATGCACCATTTATTTATGCAATATTTTTTTTATTTATTTTTTTTTCTATTTTTGTTACTCTATTTTCTTTTTTACGTTGTTATTTCTTTTTTTTTTACAGTTTTAATTTTTGATTTTTTTTATTTTTTTATTATTTTTATTTTATTTTTTTTTTGTAATTTTTTTAAAAATAATATTTAAGCATTTGAGCTTCTGATGATTTTTAATTTCAACTCTTATTTTTATTATATAAAAACGATAAATTCGATGAAATTTTATTCGTATATTATTTATATTTTTATAAAAGTTGTAATTGTTGGAATGGATATGAAATTATTGTATGAGGCGTAACTTGGTTTATAGAGAAAATATCAATTCTTTCAAGCAAATTTTCCTGAAAATCAATAGTAAGCTTTAATATTAAGAAATAAAATGAATCTTAAACGAAGAACAGAATCTTAGATTATGCTTTAAATATCCAATTATAGTATTTTCGAATAGAAAGAACAGAAAATGGCTTTTTAAAGATAATTTACATACATTCAAAAACTGCTAAATTAATCCTCCACCTCCTACCAGCGAATTATATAGTTCATGTCTGTTGATCACACCCACCAATTGATTTCAGTTTTCCATCCTAACTAAAATTTGAATATACTCGTACATATACGAGTATGTTTATGTGAATTGCAGTTAAGTTTCAATTTATTAATCAATTGCAAGCAAATTTGTATTTTGATCATTTTCATTTTCACTTAGCAAAAAAAAAAAAAAAAATCAAAACAAATCTCGATCCCACTGCATTAAGTTCTATATAAGTCGAGAAATAATGCTGCTTTGTTTTTCAGAAATTTGGTTGGTATCTGTATCTGAAGAAATTTTTAAACAATCTTTAAAAAAGCATGCTTAAATTATATTAGCATTTAGTTTTAGTAGTTGAGAGGTTTCGAAAGATATAAAAGCAAGCTTTCACTCCATTAACAATAATGTTCTCATTTTAAATACGATTTTAAAAATTTGTATTTTATAATAATTTTGATTAATAACAGGTTATATTGGTGTATCAGACATATTTCTAGGTTAACCACATGATTCTATATCGATTTTTGAACATCACTCAACCTAAAATTTTGCAAACTAGGTACAAATACAGGATTTGGAATATCACGAATAAGCTCTCCGGAAATGGTTTATAACTTCAGTAATTCTTTTTTGAGGTATGAAATGAATGATAATATAACAAGGATTATATTTTTAAAATTATAATGATTCAAGTGAACATGATAAATTACTAGGTACATATATGAAGTGCAAATTTGTTTAGAGTGAAAATTTTCGGGCGCATTTTCCTAGAATTTAATAATAATAGAAAAAACATGAATGTATGGAAAAAATGAATCTTTATTTATGCTTTAAATATGCAAAAAATAGCATTTTAACTTTGCAATAAGTTTACTCGATTTAAAGGAATGTTATACACATCATTTGCGAACATACTCCTCGACTCGGTAAGTTTATTTTTGCAATTAAACAAATAAGGTATGTTATTCACCTGTATTCCTTAACCTAAATAAATAAATAAATAAATATATAAAATAAACAAAATATTTCTTCATACCACCTACCTTCATATCATTTTTGTGCTGTAAAGAAGTCCACGAAACCACCAAAAACGAAAATTCTAATGTCATTTCTAGAAGATCGAGATTATATGAATGTATGCAAGAGTACACAAGCAAGCGCACAAAAAAGGATAAATGAGAGCAAAAAATTGCAAACACAAACAACCGCCACCAAGTCTACCATTGCTTCAGAACACTCATATATTCTTCACAACCACCCCCAAACGTGAAAACAGAGAAATCCTCCAAAGAACAAATTTTTCCTTCAAAAACGAAAATTCTTGCCAAGATCGACAAGAATGAAATAAATATACCTACCTGAAGTGTACAAACACACAAGCAAAATTTAAGTTGAGCAAACTATGAAGACAAAAAAACTACCACCACTGCTTCACAACCTTCATTAATTGCAAAAAAAAAACAGACAAAATACAAAATACCCAAAAACCAACAACAAAAACAGGTACACTTGCGATAGTGGTGAAATGAATTTCAGTTCGATGCAACTTGAAAGCTTCATATAGAGCAAAAGCTTTTCTCGCCAAGTACAAAACATGTTTGAGGTGGAGGCAATCTAAGTGGAGGCAATCTCAAATAGGGTCCTTTTTCTTTATATGAAGCGGCCTGTCTTTATTATTAGTTAGTCTATGGTTTTACACTCAATCAAGTTGTTGAATCAAGTCAACAAAAAAAAATATTATGGGTCCATTTCTCCCGTTGAAACAACGTATAGTTATACCTATAGTAATTATGCAATTTTTTAAAACTATTCGAAATCCACCCTATAATGTTCACGGCCACAATTATTATAAAATCGAAAGCATAATTTACGTAGTCATTGGACAAGACTAACAGACTGAACAGAATGGTGTAGCTTATGCTTGTAGCACTGTAAATGTAGAAAGGTATGAAAATACTATAAGTACTACAATGTGTTCAACAAGAAGTTGACTAATTTTTAACTTTATGCTATACATTATATAAGCTACACGCTACAGCCACACTATTCTGTTCAAGGGGTAGTATAAAATCAAATTTATGAACTGATGTAACTTCAACTGATAAATCTTCAAGTATCAAATTTAGCAGAGGTATACCTAAATTCTTTATATAGCTTTAAAAATAATACTAGTAGGTACTATAAAAACAGTAAAGTATAAAATGGCAACAATATTATTTTAAAATTGTACGCTGTGAGAATTAAAATAGATATTTTATTTAAATGTTCATCTTAAAATCCAGGTTTAATATGTATGTCGATACCTTCTCAAAAGAATGTCATAAGCGACATTTTTATAATTTTACAGAAAACGAAAAAAACGTCTCATTAAGTTATTTTTATTCAAATGAAATAAACAGATTTCGAAAGGTCTATTCAGCACAAAAAACTTGACATCATTGAAAAATTGAAAAGTGTTTCAGAAAAAAAGTTTTTGTAGCTTAATACAGTTTTATCGTCAAGACTTTGTCGCTTAGTACAATTTGAATGGCGCTTAAATCATTTTCAGGTCACAAAAAATAAAAGATTTAAAAACACTGTACAAAACCAGCGTTTTAAGCGACAGTGCCTGGGTTGTTAGCCATATAACAAAATTTTTGTGGAAACATTTTGTCGCATACAGCAAAAAGTTTTATTTAAGAGCCGCTTAGTAAAATTTTTTTGGCGGTTAATACCTACAAATTTAAGGGATCAACATTATTTTACTTAGCAAACTTGTCGCTTATTTTCTCTCTAGTACCATTTGTAAACATGATAGGACAGTCTAACCCAACTTGAAATGTGCGGCTTATGAAAAATTATAAGACCACATTAAAAGTCGTTTTCGAAAAATGTGTCGCTTATGACATTTTTACGGGAAGGTATCGATATTATTTGAAACCGTCAGTGCAATAGTGGCGTAACCCACTTTTGGGTTTTGGTCTTCAATTGACCTTATAAGCTATTTAATTTAAGATTTAACGAGAAAAAGTCACACTTTTGGAAAGCTTAGACATTCCAGATTTCAAAATGATATCACAAATTAAATTTGATGCAGAAACGCATAAATAGTCGAAAAGAGAACAATTAACTCAAAAAGTTGGTTTCGCCAAAAACCCAATTGACTCGTAAAATAGAAGAATATCTGCATCATTTGCGTTTTTCTTTACGACAAAGTTCCTGTTAGGTTTTAGTATTTAAACTGTAATCATTATTATTCAAATTAATAGCTTTAATCCTACTATCAAATTGATAATATTGATCATTTCGTCTTAAAGCCTAGTACGCTACTGATGCGAAATGAAAATTTTCACATAATTAATTGGTATGGGTTGTAAATTGTCGGCGAAAAGTGAGTGGAGACTTTTTGAATTTCATCATGGAACAGGGTACTGCACAACGAAAAGCAGGATGGACATTTTCGTTCAGTTCATGATTTCGTTCTGTCATTTTTGTATGGGATTTTTCATTTCGCATCTGCAGCGTACTAGGCTTAAGGGAAGAAAACTTGCACAAATATTTTCGGTGTCGCTGCAGCACAAATTGATACTTCTTAATTTTTAAAAATATTTTTTTTTCAACACTAGGCCACAACCGCTCACTATGAACTATTATTACACTCTCATTTTCTAATGGCGATGGCGGGAAATAAGATTGATTGGTATGATGGTCCTATTATGGCCTTTTATATTGAACAAGCTATTACACTAACACTACCCGGAGGTATGATTTTTGAAAATATTGAATATGTGTAATATATTTTAATTTTGAACGTGTATGTCTTTGTTGAAATTGAATTCGTACTCGTTAAAATACGTAATTTTTTAAGAAAATAGGCAAAATCAGACATACTTTCTATTTTTGACACAATAAATCAAACTGCCTAGTAGCTCATTAGAATAAGAGCATAGATATTGAAAGAAACAAGATAAGGTGAAAGTAAAAACTGAGTTAAAAAACAACATCAGTCTAATAAAATTTTTAAATTATAACTTCACTCAATTGTTTTTCTAGGCTAAACCCGATGCTTTTGTGCTTAGAATACAGATTAAAAGATGATAAAAAGTATTTTAAAAATCATTTGGTTTTGCCTATAGAATATCTCCTTTTTTGTCTTGGTTTGTTTTCGTATATTTAATTGTACTTTCAACCCATAACAGGGAACCAAAGCCAGAGGAAAAAATATCCTAACAAATCCAAAAATCCAGAGTAAAAAATCCTAAAATCCAAAAATCCAGAGCAACAAAATCCAGAAATCCAGAGCAACAAAATCCAGAGCTAGTGCATGGTAAGCAACAATTGATGTTACATGAAATGTCTATGCATTAAGAATGTAGATACTATTTTCATAGTCTAATCTCTGATTTCTGAAAACTTAATACCTTTTAAGATTTCAATCTCCCAACAAATGCCATATAAATATTTGTATTACATTCAATATTAACAAAAATCATACCTTCGGCACTTCGGGTAGTGCCATAGGTTTTTGAAGGCCACATTTGGACAATCGAAACATAAAAATCTAGATTTTTACTTATCTAAGGGCTTACAGAAATGGCTTATACCTCTTTAGATAACAATGTTCTATATCTATCTCCTAACAGGTGATATAAAAATATTTGAGTTATATATACATATATATATTATATACATATGTTCAAAGTAAAGTTGTTCAACGAAAATAAAAACAAAATAATTCTATTGATCTACTTAGCTTATAGAAAAGTTTAATTAATACCTGTTTAAGTTCAAATATTCCATCCCCGAAAAGAGGGGATATACATATGTTAAAGTTGCTTCAATTAACTATATCAAAAATTCTAACTGATTTGTTTTTCAAATCATTACAGCCAAAAACAAAACAGGACATCAAAAAAAAAAATAAACAAAGTACGCCAGCAGCGAAGACAAAACCTTAACCTAAAGTAACAAATATTGAAATATATCAGTGGTATGTAAACTTGTTAAATTCTAATTTTATTTTGTTGTAGATACTAAGTATACATCCAAGGGCGTAGATAGAAGGGGGGGGGGGGGGGGGCGGGTGCAGTTATTTTTTTAGTTTTCTCTAATTTTTAAAGAAGATATTGGTAAATTTTAACCGTTTTTTGAAGAAGAATAGATTATTAATTTTCAGTATTATTAAAAATGTTGATGATTAATTAGAAATTACCCCCACGTTGTTACACAGCTGTGGGGGTAAATCTCGAAAACCTGATGTGATGGAAAAATTCTGAGTTAAGATTCAAATTCAGCATACTGAAAACCTTCGGAAGACTATTCTTAGTATCAATAACATTATTGACCAATAAATGACTTTGCCCCCCCCCCTTTGTGGGAAATCCTACTTACGCCGTTTATACATCATTGAGTTTTGACTATTTAAAATGTTTGTCTTTGGTTTTATAAAACATTCATTTTAGTTTTATATATCTCAACAGCATTTCGAGAGTACTAGTTGGTAGTAATGGACTGTTTTGTTTGCCATCAAAGGTTTTGTACATTAAAAGATATATCCACCCACTTCAAAGTGGTGCATGCATTGGATGGCACAGGTGTTTACCGTTGTACTTTTAAGGAATGTACGTCATTCACATCCACATTTACAAATTTTTCACGTCACTGCAAAACGCACATAAAAGAAGGATTGACATTATTTTCGCCTGCTTCAAATATTATTAAGAGTTCTCCCTCGCCTAAATGTGCACCATGTTTTACTCCTCCTACCGCAGCTTATGCTTCGAATTTAACTTTATGTTGTTCTGACACTCAACATTCTTTTGTCGAATCTGATAATTCTGTTCTTAATACTACTGATTTTGATATTGATTTTAATAAGATTGGAATTGATTTCGCTACTAAATTGTACAGCATAGACAATTTGTCACGCAAAGATGCTATCAAAATTATAACAATGTTTAAGGAAACCATACATGAGCCCATTATAAAGTCATTAAAATTTTTTGGCAATAAACCAAATCGACCGGTGGAAGATCGATTGTTCTTTTCAGCTTTGATTTCAGCGGTCGAAAAGCCATTCGAATCATGCAGTACTGATCACCAGCTTATACAATGGTTGACAGCAAATGATTATTGGTGTAGTGCCACTGAGTTTAAGATTCATGAAGAATTAAAAAACATTTATCGGAATGGCATTAATTGCCATGAAGAGCATACGACGACAGGAGTACTTTTACCCCTCGAGTTTCAGTTCAAAAAAACTTTCGAAAAAAATGATTTATTGATTAAAACTATTGATGAAATGAACCGAATTTCAAACGATCAGTCAAATTTTTCGCATTACATTAAAGGAAAGGTATGGCAGGAAAAACGTAATTTGTTTTCTTGTAGTGAAATTATCATACCGTATTTCATTTACATGGATGATGCAGAAATAAATAATCCATTAGGCTCTCATGCAGATCCCATTTCTTTTATTTACTATTCGTTTCCTGTTATTCCGGTAAAATCTGATATTTTTCTAGCTGCATTATTCAAATCTCGTGACTATAAGTCGTTTGGAAATAAAAAATGTCTTCACGCACTTGTAAATAAAATAAAATTTTTAGAAGAAACTGGTATTGAGATTTTAACATCTCAGGGAATTAAAAAGGTCCACTTTGTTTTGGGCTTATTGATTGGAGATAATTTAGGCTTGAATGCTATGCTAGGTTTTTCTTCATGCGCCAGTACTTTTTTTTGTCGATTTTGCAAACTTCCAAAGAAAGAGACTTCTGTAATGCCATGTGAGCTTGAACATATGCTACGTAATAAACAAAATTATTTAGAAGATGTGGTAGTTAATGATTACAAAAAAACAGGCATACATGAGGACTCAATTTTCAATTCTATTATGTCATTCCACGTTACTCATAACTATTCAGTTGATGTAATGCATGATATATTTGAAGGTGTTGGTCATTATAACATTTGTCACATCATTCGATATATCCTCGATATGAAGTATTTCTCAGATTTACAAGCTTTCAACGATCGAGTTAACTCATTTAACTATGGAGAAATTGAGATCGGAAATATTTCCTTGTCACCAATTACGAATGATAATTTAAAAAATCTGCATTTAAAGAAAACAGCTCGTGAAATGATGGCTTTTATTTATCATTTTCCTCTAATGGTGGCTGATCGAATACCTGAAAAAGACGAAGTTTGGATTTTCTTTTTGAATTTCCTAGAAATCGTTGAAATTCTTCTTGATTTCAACATTTCAAATGATGTGGTTGAGCACCTTGCAGAACTTATTCGTCAGCACCATCTTGATTATGTTAGATTGTTTAACGACACTTTAAAGCCAAAGCATCATTTTATGGTTCATTATCCGTTGGTTATTCGGATGTGTGGAGTGCCTCGTAATTTTTGGTGCTTCCCGTTTGAAGCTAAACATAAGGATTTTAAAAAATATGCGCGAGTCATTAACAGTCGACGAAACATTCCAATTACCTTATCATTTAAATTTCAGTTAAAATTCGCTGAATTTTTATTAAATGAGAAAACTCCACAAATAGTGTCATTTGCTGATTGCCACATGCAGAATACATGCCACTCCGATTTTATAAATAATTACATGATACGGCAAGGAATTAATTCCGATTTCAAAATTTTTTCTCAATGCGTTTATTATGGAAAACATTTCAAAGAAGGTTATTTCATATCACAATTTTTAGACAATACACCAGAAAATACGTTTTTATTTCAAATAAAAGAGGTGGTCAAGTTTTCAGAGGAAATACTTCCGTATTTGTTGTGCCAACGTGTAAATATAATTTCATTCCGAAAACATTATGCTTCAATGGAAATAGGCAATGTAAATTCACCCATACAATACTCATCGTTTCATTTACTACGGATTGACTATTGCAAAAGTCCTCCGATGAATTCTTATAAAATATCTCGTGGCTTGTTGCTGGTTAGACCAAAAATAATCTATTGATATCTTTACCTTATATCTATTTGTATTAGAATAAAAATGTCACCAATGAAAAAGAATAATACAGACGAATCTATTGAAAGTAATGAATATAATGTTAATTCGAAGTCCACTTCGCCATCGGCAATGGGGGAGAAAACTTTACCATTAACAGAAGAAAGCTTCGTCACTGTTCCATGTAGTCAAGTACTGCCATCACTTGTAAATTATACTTTATTTGAAGGCAAAATACGCCCTGATTTATCAAACTTTGTTGAGTCTGAAAAAACACCTGCCAAAATTGTATCCGAAGAAGAGTCTCCAATGTCAAGCAAAGTTTCGGAAAATGTTTCATTCACAGAACTTATAAATTCCTATTGTGATTCAGGAGAAAAAAATGAAACAGAAGATCTATCAATTCTATTGAATTCGTGGAAGATTCCGCTTCAATTTCACCAATATTTTGTTGGTAAATTTAAAATCAATTTGGCTCATATTATATGAAGATTAATACAAAAATTGTTTTTTTTTAGATGAAAGCCTTTTTATACCCGTGTTGAAAGTGGCCGAACCGTTTTTCATGAAAAGATTTTTACAAGGTTTAAATATAACCACCGCCAGCAGAATTGTTTTCTTTGATAAATGGCAGCAATGGAAAATTGATGTTGGCTCTAATTTTTCGTTCAAAACGTCTTTAGATGAATTTTCGCTACAACATTCTTCAACACCGACAACTAGACATTCTTCGCCCCTTTCGTCCAATTTGTCAGTCAGCAAAAAATTGATGGACATTCTGAACTGCAGCGACGGAGAAACGATTAAAAGTTTTTATCAAAATAATAAAAACATTGATAATAAATCTGTACGAAGTCTGCTTTTAAACACAATCGTGAATTATTCGACCACGAATAATATAAATTTTTCATCCAGAGACTTGATGCAGCTCGCCGAAGAAATACACATTACTTTTAATGAAGACCCTGTAAGAAATTTATACATGTCATTACAAATTTTTTGCTTTTATTTGCTCCATTTTACATAATTCTAGCTTGATTATTATAACTACAAGAAAGGTGCTAAAAATCCAAAGGGAATGCTCGCAAATAAATTTCACAATGTGCGTGGCAAATTTCGATCTATAAACCGCTTGTGCATGCCGGAATCTAACAAAAAACAAAAACTCGATTATGCGTTGACCGCAGAAACTTCCGGTGATGAAGAGAAACTATGCTTGCAAATGAAACACGATTTTCTTGCAATGAATGCAGAAGAAAAAGTAAAAGCATGGGAGAGCACATTTAAAATTCGGCAATTAGATCTTCAAAAGGCGAACGGTAAAAAATTGTCCTGGAATGAGTTTTACGATAAATGGCACTTTATCAATTTTCCAAACGGATATGAATATGTGAGAAAAAACAAATAACTTTGGTATTCAACATTTGCTTCTTGAATGTTTTTCTCTTTTCTTGAACCCAAACAATATCTTAATTGGGAACGCTACTATATCTCGCACCACTAAATCCCTCCGATTGAAATTGATTTTTTTTTGAGTGACACACGCTCTGAAAAATTTAAGAATCACGAAATCCTACCGATTGGCTTGGTATCCTCAAAAAATTTTAAGACTTTTTTTTAAATTTTTCCGTCTTTTTTTCCGAATTTTTTTTAAGTCTTTTTTTTCGAAAATAAGTCTTTTCTCAAAAATATTTCTAAGTTTTTTTTTCGAAAATTTTTCTAAGTTTTTTTTTTAAATTTTTGTCTTTTTTCAAAAATTTTTCTAATTCTTTTTTTTTTAAATTTTTCCGTCTTTTTTTTTGAAAATTTTTCTGTCTTTTCTTTCCAAAATTTATTTAAGTCTTTTTTTTTAAATTTTTTTTAAGTCTTTTTTTCCAAAATTTTTCTAAGTCTTTTTTTTATAAAAATTTTTATGTCTTTTTTTCGAAAAATTTTCTGTCTTTTTTTCCAAAAATGCGCTGTCGCTTTGTACGTATCAAGAAATGTATAAATCGTGCGAGATTTCGTTACGAGGGATTTTATGATGTGGGAGGAAAATTAAAAAAAATATTATCATCAGTATTTCTATAGCTTCCTTATTTCGAAATAAAGTTTTTTTTATGCATGTTGAAAAACAAAATTTTCAGAGATTGTAAATGAAGAATTGGTGAACATAACGGCATAGGTGCAGTTGAACATATCCAGTTTTGTTTGCCATATCTTCAAGAATACATCTAACATTATCTATCTCTATATATTATATAATACCTACATGGTGACCAAACTTTTGTACCTTTTTTACATTACTTAAACGCAACGGATCATAGTGAAACCTTTAATAATAGAAAAATAATTTTGCATAGATGTGCAGAGTAAAGGTTTTACGTTTGAATATTGTTTAAAATTATCGAATTTCTTATTTCGATAAGCAACACACAAAACATACGCTTCTTAACTTTCAAATCAATTTTTTATTGCAGATCGAATCCGATTTCAATAGAATGTTTGAAAACAAAGACAGTGTCCTGGTTGGCTCAAAAATCACCAAGTTTGTCAATACGATGCTAGAATTAGTTTTCCCAAGGCGAATTACGAATACTGAGATAAGAATGAAACTACACGACTTTTATTTAAAGTGCTTATCCGATCCCAACTTTAACTCTATTTCAAAAAGTTTGTTAACATAATTATATTTATATGTAAAATTTAAATCTAATTTACCTAAAGCAAATAAAAATATGTATATGCAATAATTTTTAAACTTACAGCTTCTATATTTTTAAATTGACTAAACGATCTAAAACCAATGCGAAACATTCGGGAACAACGACGAAACAACAGATAAGTAATACTGCTATAATTGATAGATACATGTTGTTGTTGTTTCATCGTCGTCACCGAATGTTTCGAATTCGTTTGCAAGTTCCATAATTTTAAACTAAAAATCGCAAAGTCCATCATTATGTTTGATATTAACAAGAAAATTCGTTTCATTATTAGATACAAGGGCTGCCATGGTTTTCACTAACCTGCACTATCTCCTGCAACCAAGTGGACGTGATGGCAACAAGCGGTTCACAGTTGTTGACAGCCAAGAAGCATCAATAAAAGTCTTTGCTCATCCACAAGACTACAAAGAGCATCGCAATTCAATGGCTGCCAATAATTCACAATCCCAGCCACCGTTAATAACTATAATAGGGTCGTTGGACAAAATCGAGGAAATCCACGTTGATTTTGACAACACCCATTTCAAGATTTTTACATTCGAACGTGCGATTGATATCTGCATAAAAATTTTTTTCACATTTAATATAGCCTATCCAAAGGCATGTCAAAGCTTCTGGGAATTTGTAGATATCTACTTTTATCAAATAGACGAAACCGCTACAAACTCCAAAGCACGCTTGCTTTTGAAATGGCTGAAATCACAAAATGAGGATAATATCGCAATCACCGTACATTAATAACATTAACAATAATAATAGGTAATAATTATTTTATTGTATATATTATTAAAACTTAATTTTATATCATGATTATAATTATTATATTTCAAAACAATTCAAACTCTGTTCCTATAAATCTCTTTTAATTAATAACTAAATCCTGTTCTTATATATCTTTTTTATTAAGAACTTAATTCTCTTCCAATAAATATTTTTTAATCAATTAAAATTCTGCTCGTGTAAAAAAAAACTTTAAAAAAAAGTTCAAAAATGATTATAATTATTATCTTAATTCAAACTCTGTTCCTATAAATCTCTTTTAATTAATAACTAAATCCTGTTCTTATATATCTTTTTTATTAAGAACTTAATTCTCTTCCAATAAATATTTTTTAATCAATTAAAATTCTGCTCGTGTAAAAAAAAACTTTAAAAAAAAGTTCAAAAATGATTATAATTATTATCTTAATTCAAACTCTGTTCCTATAAATCTCTTTTAATTAATAACTAAATCCTGTTCTTATATATCTTTTTTATTAAGAACTTAATTCTCTTCCAATAAATATTTTTTAATCAATTAAAATTCTGCTCGTGTAAAAAAAAACTTTAAAAAAAAGTTCAAAAATGATTATAATTATTATCTTAATTCAAACTCTGTTCTTATAAATCTTTTTTAATTAAGAACTAAATCCTCTTCCTATAAATCTTTTTTAATTTATTTAAATTCTATTCGTGTAAAAATACTTAAAAAAAATTCAAAACAAGAAGATTTGATAAATTTCAATAAAAACTAATTTTTTAAACAAATTTTACCTATTTTCTTTTATTTGTTCGGTATAAGATACATTGTTCTGCTTACTTCAAGGTTGTATTGGCTTTAAAATAAACTGTTCTGCTTTCTTCAAGGTTGTATGGGGCTTTAAGATAAATGGTTTTGCTTTCTTCAAGGTTGTATGGGCTTTTTCTCTCCTTTTTTTTGGTATTTAGATATTTATGTGGTTGTCTGACTTCAAATAGTAAGTATAAGTAAGTATAATCAGTTATATTATATTAAACATTAAAATATAAAACCTTTCCAGTAGCATTCAAAATTTATTTACCAGAGCAAAATAATATTGCTTAACATAATCTTCTGATTACAGGTACCAGGAAATTGTACCACAGTGCGGGTCAATTTTACCAGGTAATAATAATTATCTTGGTAAATACTACCATTATTCTGGTAGCAGGTACCAGGAAAAATATCCATTTTCCTGGTATATTGTACCAGAATGCGGGTATATTTTGCCAGGAGGAAAATTAATAATCCTGGTAAATACTACCATTATCCTGGTATCAGGTACCAGGAAAAGCATACATGTTCCTGGTATATTGTACCAGAATGCGGGTATATTCTACCAGAAAAAAAATAATATTCCTGGTAAATGCTACCATTATCCTGGTAGCAGGTACCAGGAAAAAATCAATGTTTCTGGTATATTTTACCAGGATGCGGGTATATTCTACCAGAAAAAAAAAATAAAATTACTGGTAAATACGACCATTATCCTGGTAGCAGGTACCAGGAAAAAATTCATTTTCCTGGTATATTTTACCAGGATGCGGGTATATTCTACCAGAAAAAAAATTATGTTCCTGGTAAATACTACCATTATCCTGGTAGCAGGTACCAGTAAAAAATTAATTTTCCTGGTATATTTTACCAGGATGCGGGTATATTCTACCAGAAAAAAAATAGTATTCCTGGTAAATACTACCATTATCCTGGTAGCAGGTACCAGGAAAAAATTCATTTTCCTGGTATATTTTACCAGGATGCGGGTATATTCTACCAGAAAAAAAATAAAATTACTGGTAAATACGACCATTATCCTGGTAGCAGGTACCAGGAAAAAATTCATTTTCCTGGTATATTTTACCAGGATGCGGGTATATTCTACCAGAAAAAAAATTATGTTCCTGGTAAATACTACCATTATCCTGGTAGCAGGTACCAGTAAAAAATTAATTTTCCTGGTATATTTTACCAGGATGCGGGTATATTCTACCAGAAAAAAAATAGTATTCCTGGTAAATACTACCATTATCCTGGTAGCAGGTACCAGGAACAAATTCATTTTCCTGGCATATTTTACCAGGATGCGGGTATATTCTACCAGAAAAAAAATAAAATTACTGGTAAATACGACCATTATCCTGGTAGCAGGTACCAGGAAAAAATTCATTTTCCTGGTATATTTTACCAGGATGCGGGTAAATTCTACCAGAAAAAAAATAATATTCCTGGTAAATACTACCATTATCCTGGTAGCAGGTACCAGGCAAAAACTCATTTTCCTGGTATATTTTACCAGGATGCGGGTATATTCTACCAGAAAAAAAATAAAATTACTGGTAAATACGACCATTATCCTGGTAGCAGGTACCAGGAAAAAATCCATTTTCCTGGTATATTTTACCAGGATGCGGGTATATTCTACCAGGAGAAAAAATAATATTCCTGGTAAATACCACCATTCTCCTGATAGTAGACACCAGGAAAATGATCCCTTTTTCCAGATATATTATACCAGTAGTCTGGTGTATTTTATCATGAACTATATTTGGGAAATTATTTAGGGGAAATTTTTGCCTGGTATTGGCTACCAGGAGCTACTGATAGATTCTATCGGGTTTCCTCGGAGAATCTACTTATCAGAAAAACGGATAGATTCTTACAGGAAATCTGATCAATAGAACCAGGATTATTTTTTGAGTGTACAGATATCTAGTTTTTGAAAATCCAAGCAGCATTTCTCGACTTATATAGAATTTAATGCAGCGGGATCGACATTTTTTTGATTTGTTTTTTGCTTAATCTTGAAAATGATCAAAATACAAATTTGCTTGTAAGTGATTAATTAATTGAAATTTATTTGGGAGCTTGTGAGCAATATACATAAACATACTCGTAAATGTATGTTAAAATTTTAGTTTGGTTTTGCAAAATAGAATTTTGGAAAACCAAAATCATTTGGTGGGTGTCGTCATAATATGAACTATATAATTCACAGGTAGGATTAATAATGGCAGTTTTTGAATGTATGTAAATATATTTAAGAATCCATTATCTATGCACGTACTCGAAGAAGTGGTATCTTCTCTCTTTACCAAGTTGCACCTTTTACAATAATTTCATATTCATTCCAAATATTACTTTGTTTTTATAAAAATATAAACTTTTTAAATTATCTTTTAGTTGATACCTCATTTGTTAGATAAAATAGAATTACTGAAGTTATAAGCCATTTTTGGAGAGCTTGTGTATGATTTTCCAAATCCCGAATTTTATCGATACTTATGAGCAATAATGTACAGCAATGTTTTATGTAAATATGAAAACTTTTCTTAGAACTTCCTGAAAAAGTTCAATATATTCGTGGCGGTCGTGAAGAACCAGGTAACTCAAACTCTTAGAAAGTTTATAAGGTCAGGGTTTATGTTGAATATCCTGCACAAAACGTTACTAATGTGGAAAAAAGTGTTCATAATGTATTTTCAGATGTATTAGGAAAATATTACATAAGGGTAAAATTTCGAAAAATTTTGTGAAGTATTTTTTTTTTTTAAATTATTAATTTAACAACAGGTATCTCGACTTACCGCCACGGATATACATTATACATAATTCTATTAATATTTCCGCTTGACCCTGAAGATGAGGCTATTAGACCTCGATATAGGCAAGAAAAATAAAAATACACAATGCGTTTTATTGAACTTTTATGAAGCAAAACAAATGTCAATATTAAATTTAATTTTAAGAGTTAAGCTTGTGAGCAATGGACAGCAACAAAAAGTTTTTTATTCTTCATGAATAAAACTATGAAACCATCTGGTGGGGGGGTGGTTGAACTATATAACCCATATACATAGTTTGCCATAAGGAGGATCAATTAAGCTGTTTGTTAATATACGACTTTTTAAAAAGACATTGTTTATATTTTATGTTTTTTTATTTTGAATTTTCCCATTATCGGCTAAACGGATTTAGACTAATTTTTGTATTTCAGCTTATGATGATAGTGAAATTATTTCTTATGATAGGTATATCAAAAGAGCAGTGTGATTTAATTCTAAACTGAATGATTTACTTTTTCCATTAAAATTTTGAAAGCAGAGAACTTTTTTTTATGTAATTAAATTTATTTATTTAAATAATTCAGGCAAATTGTAAGTGCACTCCTCTAACAGATCTTTGCTGATAAAAGTTGGCATGTAGATGGAAATTCAGTAAAAAAATTGAAAAATGATTCGAAGTTTTGCTCTCAATTTGCTATCAAAGTTCATTTTTATGTTTTTCAATGTTTTTGTCAATTACAATTTAACTTTTAAAGATAAATAATTGTTGTCTTTTTCTTGATTTACAATTTTGTTTGTAGTTTTAATTTTTTGTCGGCAGTATTTTTCTCATTAATTTCAAGATTGCTAAGTGGTTTTAAATTTTTTATATTTTTAATTCCGTATTTTGATCATTTTCGACGGTAAGCCAAAGAATTCAAAGAAATGTCGATCCAGCTGCATTAAATTGGATACCTATAAGTGGAGAAATACTGCTTCATTTTTCAGAAATAAGGTATCTGAAGAAATTTGAAAAAATCTTAAATATCCAAAGTGTGCTAAAATTACATTTGCATCTAGTTTGAATAGTTGAGACTTGAGAGGTTTCGAAAGGTTTAAAAGCAAGCTTTCACTCCATTTACAATAATGATCTCATTTTAAATATGATTTTAAAAGTTTGTATTTTATAATATGTAGTTTTGATTAATAACAGGTTATTTTGGTGTATCAGACATATTTCTAGGTTACCCACAAGATTTTATATCGATTTTTGAACATTACTCTACCCAAAATGTTGCAAACTAGGTACAAATACAGGATTTGAAATATCACGAATAAGCTCTCCGGAAATGGTTTATAAATATAATGATTCAAGTGAACATGATAAATTACTATGAGAGGTGCAAATTCGTTTAGAGTGAAAATATCGCTATTTTCGGGCGCATTTGCCTTGAAAATTAATAGAAAAAAACATGAATGTTTAGAAATAATGAATCTTTATTTATGCTTTAAATATGCAAAAAATATCATTTTAACTTTGCAATTAGTTTACTCGATTTAAAGGAATGTTATACACATAATTTGCGAACATACTCCTCGACTCGGTAGGTTTATTTTTGCAATTGAACAAATAAGGTTTGTTATTCACCTCTATTTCTTAACATTTTTTTATTTCTTTACTGAATAAATAAGATATAAAATAAAAAAAATATTCCTTCATACCACCTACCTACATATTATTTTTATGCTGTATAGAAATCCTCGAAACCACCAAAAATGAAAATTATTATGTCATTATTAGATGATTGAGATTATATTATGAATGTATATGCAAGAGTACACAAGTAAGCGCACAAAAAAGGATAAATGAGAGGCAAACACAAACAACCGCCATCAAGTCTACCATTGCTTCAGAACATTCATATGTTCTCCACATCCACCCCCAAACGTGAAAACAGATAAATCCTCTAAAGAACAAATTTTTCCTTCAAAAACGAAAATTCTTGCCAAGATCGACAAGAATGAAATAAATATACCTGAAGAAGTGTACACACACACAAGCAAAATTTAAGTTAGAGCAAACTATGAAGACAAAAAAACTACCACCACACAACCTTCATTAATTGCAACAAAAAAAAAACAGACAAAATACCCAAAACCAACAACAAAAACAGGTACACTTGCGATAGTGGTGAAATGAGTTTCAGTTCGATGCAACTTGAAAGCTTCATACAGCAAAAGCTTTTCTCGCCAAGTAAAAACATGTATGAGAGGTGGAGGCAATCTAAGTGGAGGCAATCTCAAATCGGGTCCTTTTTCTTTATATGAAGCGGCCTGTCTTTATTATTAGTTAGTCTATGTTATTAGTTAGTCTATGGTACCATGCTTATGAGAAACACTTATTCATGAGTATACTCTTGGAGGATTTGTCAGTTCCTCAGCAGTACCTCGGGAAAAGCATTTCTATCAGCGGATCGTATCGAAACGTGTTTATAGAAAGATGATATCTGGATAAGGAAATAATAGGAAGGGGATTGCAGAAAACTTTAAGGGGTGTTAAGAGGCCTCCGGACAAAAGTTCGAACTCAGATTCGAAGATTTTTATATTCGAATAAAAAAACCGTAAATGAAAAACCCACCCCTAAGAACATACGATACGACACATAAAGAAACAAAAAAAAGGTATTCGGGCACAGCGCACACAGCTACAGCTTCCACTACTTACTCTTTGTCCATTGAACAAGAAAAAACAGTGCACAAACCAAACTGTACGATTTTTATTTTTTTCATTATTTAATTTTGGGTAGGTATAACATAATTGTTTTACACAATGGGCAGCTATCCGACTCTTTCGAAGTGCGGCAGGGTGTGAGACAGGGAGATGTTCTATCGCCAATTCTCTTTCTACTGGCGATTGACGATGTCTTGACGGCCAGCGTTGGAACATCAGAGAGGCAGGGCATTCAATGGAGACCGTTTGAAAGGCTTAGCCACTTAGACTATGCCGATGATATATGTCTCTTGGCAAATAACATCAGCGGGCTGAACGGGATGTGTCAAGCTCTGAAGGTAAAAGGAGAGGCGAGTGGTCTGAAAATAAATAGCAAAAAGACAAAAATAATGCTCACAGGCCGCTCCACACATCAGCGTAGGTTGAACAATTTAACTACCTTGGAAGTATTGTTTCAGCAAATGGTGGTACTGATCTGGACGTTCAAAGTAGAATAAATAAAGCTCGCGCAGCCTTCGGTTCTCTCTCCCAAATTTGGAAATCATGTCAAATCTCCTTGCGCACAAAGTTGAGATTCTTCGAATCCAATGTCAAATCCGTGCTGTTATATGCTTGCGAAACCTGGAAAGTCACGACTACCATCTCAAAGAAATTGCAGGCTTTTGTGAACCGTTGTCTACGCCATATTCTAAAAATTCGCTGGCCACAAATTATATCAAACGAGGAATTGTGGCGCAGGACAAGCCAGGAGCGGCTGGACGTTGACATAAGAAAGCGTAAATGGCAATGGATTGGTCACACACTGAGGAAACCAAACGATGAAATTGCAAAAGTCATTTGAATGGAATCCTCAGGGTGCACGGCGGGTTGGAAGACCAAGAACAACATGGAAATCAACAGTTCTAGCAGAAGCAGACTCCCAGAGAAAGACGCACAGTGGGATGAGAAGCGATTCTAGCGCGCCAAAAGTATTCTTGGGGTAATTATATGGAATAAAGACCTAATTTTGATAAGCTTTTATAGTTTTGAGGTTGTTGCAGACGTTTTTAATATTTTTCCAGGGTGGTGTCAAAAATTAGGGACAAGAAAGTGGCAAAAAGAAAATTCTATCAGTGTTCGAAAAAAGAGTGTCCCTTAATGCAGGATTATTTGAGAAATGATTCTTAGGCGGTTCTAAAAAAATTGTATGAGGTGGGGGTCTGTTTCCTTTTTTTGGTGGGAGGGGCAATTTTCTAAAAAAGATTACTTGCAATAGACAAACAAATATTAAAAAACAACAGCAACAGTTTGAATGTCATGCTATTGCTGTTTTTATAGTCGAAAATCGATTCTCTGTTTGACTATATACATATGTAGTTGGTTTTGTAAATACTTTTTGAAAAAACTAGTTTTCAAACTTAAAATTAAAAGGAAAACCTAAAAATTTTTATTTGTTTAAACTTTTTTTTCCGAGTCACTATTACTACTCGTTTCGGAATCATGTTCAGATTCATTTTCGTCATTTTGGAGGAATAATAAACTGCGAACTTCCTTATTATATACCCTTCTGTTTTTTGTTGTTGCCTTTCGCATTGAGGTACTTGAAAACTTGTTTCCAACCAATCTGAGTTTTTTTTATAAAAATACCTATATGAAACTTCGCAGTTTTCCATTTCTGGGATAAAGTTTTGCAGAAGTTTTGCAAAGCATTTTTAACTTTTTGAACATAATCAAAGCTCCATGCAGCCTCTGGTGGCTCCAAATATTCTTGGATCACATCATACAATTATTGCCGATTTTCTTTATTTATAGGAGTCAGCAACTTTTGATAACGATATTTTTCCCTTAATTTTTCAAATAATATTGACTTTTTCAAAATTGAAGCCATTTCTATGGATATCCTCCTAAATATGCCGCACATAATATGACAGCTCTTTATTATTTCCTCAATTTCAACCTTTAAAATGGCAACACTTATCTGTTTATTATTTGTAACATGGAACTTTTCTGCTAGCATTTGTTCACACTTTAATAGGATTTATAGTTTTTTTTTAATAATCGATAATCCGGTGGATAAAATTTAATTATTAAATTAATATGTATTATTTTTAAGCAAATTTGAGTGTTTATCAAATAAAACAACCCAAAAAACGCAGAAAACACTCGCGACAACTTACTATAACGGAATACATTACCGACCTTGAGTCACCAGTGAGAGCAGTTTGATTTTCGTGGCTAACGTTATCTCTCATTAAAAGTTAAATAAAATTGTTAGTTGGTGGTAGTTGGTAGCGATTTTTAAAGCAATGTAAGTATACATATTGGACTAGCTAATGGAAGTATAGGTAAGACGTTCCATGACGTTCCGGATTTTTGGCAGACTATACAAACAAAAAACAATGATATAAAAATTGTTTAAATAAATTGATTTAAATAACAAACAACCAGTGAATTAATTTTATTGGAATTGATTGTTTATAATAATGACACTATTGGTTAACAAGAAAAAAAAAATCTAGCAGATATCCATCCTTAAATAGGATCAATATCGAAATTTTATAAAATTTGACTTCATAATTAAGATTATTCATAACCTTCTAAGAAACGAGGAATCAAAACAAAGTGCATGAAGTTTTACAAAAACTGGCTCTCGATTTTTTCACGCCCAGGTATTGACAACATTCCCTGAAAAAATTACGCATTTTGGAGACCATTTTTTATACCACTTTTGGCGCGCTAGAATCACTTCTCATCCCACTGTGAGACGTGGCCACAGTTAAAATATCTATCTGCAGACCGAGAAGGATGGAAACGATTTGTTGGCGCCCTATGCCCCAACCGGGGTTACAGGACTTGATGATGATGATGAGGTATAAGGATAGGGAGTAAAGTGTTTGTAAATGTATTCGTTGGTTGGAAAGGGATATTACCTATATGTGATTTTTTGCTTTGGTGTGGTGGTGCGCGAAGCGCTATTTGTGAAGTTTTATCTGTTTTATTTTTTCTCGTTTGGGAATAATAAATATGATAAATGTTGATAGTTTTTGTATATTGTATCTTCATTTCTTTTGTAGTTTTTGTTTTCTTATGAGGGTAGATAGATACAAACATTTCAAAGTATTTGTAGGTCATGCACTTATTGGAATGGGGGTAGTTTTTTTTTAACTTGATCTTGAACTTGAATGATTTTAGATTTTAGGATATTGTTATGGCAGGTAAAGGATCAAGCAGGAAGACCGGAAGGAATTGATTATTTTAATTAATGGGTGTTTTTGTTTTGTGTGTGGTTTCAAGGTTTTTTCTTCTAGATATTGGAAGGTAAATAACAAAAGCGATTAGTTTAACAAAATAATTAGCTATTTGTGTTTTTTTTATGATGAAAATGTAGGTACCTATTATTTGTTAAAAATTCCCGAATTATGAATTATAAATTTCGACTGCCTTCAAACCCAAAATATGTCGTTTCTTGAGGAAATGAATAACTATACAAAAATAGTAATGTTCCTAGTTAGATAGGTAGGTATGTATTTAAAATAAAATGCACGACTGGGTCGCACGTATGTACATATGTAGGTACTTGCTCTTATGTTCAAGACACTGGGGGTTTAAGAAAATTGTATATAAAACATGAAAATTATGAGAGAAAAATGTAGAGCAGCATGAAATACGGCATTTAAATTAGCTAAAACAACTCCTTTGACAGTTTGAGGTGGAAAAAAAGAATGCCATCTTAATTCTTGATTGAATATGGTATGGGAAAAAATTTAAGATTGTTGGAGCGATTTTTTAAAAAAATCATTTTTTATACATAATAAAATTCTTAAAACATTTTTAAGAACAAATTTTGGAAGTTGTCGAGCCGTTTTTAAGAAAAATACGATTATGTAAAATTGTTCTAAAAAAAATGAAAAAAACGTGTGGGCATAATCACCAAAAACCACTATGTACCAAGTTTGTAGAAAATCTATCGAGCCGTTTAGGCTGCAGACGAACAGACAGACAAACAGACAGAATTGTGCCACACACTTTTTTGGTGTTCTCTATCATCGTTATATCATGTTTGATTGTTATCTCAAATTATTGTTTTGCACGAATCCAAAACTTACCTTATAGTACCTATAGCATTCCAAAAAGTACAGCTGGAACAATAAATGAAGCAAAGGTTAATTCGATTTGCGTTTTGGTTAAAATGATCCGTGATAGTTTAATTTTATTTGCGTATAGTTTAACTATATTTGCGTTTTGTTTAAATCGAATTGCGATTAGGTTAGTTCTATTTGCGTTTGGGTTAAATCTATTTGCGCTTGGGTGAAACTTATTTGCGTTTAGGTTAAACCTATTGGCGATTTGGTCAATTTAATTTGCTAATGCTATATATCGCAAGCAAAAAGCAAATTGGTAGGTACACGGTCAAAAATTTTGGGGTACTTTTTAATATTTGTAGGGTTACATATATGAAAACACCAAAAATTTAATGAAATTTAATATTTGGCAAATATTAAAATTAAAAAGTTAGTTCAAAATATATTAAAACTTGCTTATTTATTATTTATTAAAACTGCTATATTAATCCTCCTACCTGTGAATTATGCAGTTCATATCTGTTGACCACACCCACCAAATGATTTTAGTTTTCCAAAATTCTATTTTGCAAAACCAAACTAAAATTTGAGTGTACATATACGAGAATGTTTATGTGCATTGCTTACAAGCTCCCAAATAAATTTCAATTTATTAATCAATTACAAGCAAAGTTGTATTTTGATCATTTTCAAGATTAAGCAAAAAAATCAAAAAAATGTCGATCCAACTGCATTAAATTAGATATAAGTCGAGAAATACTGCTTCGATTTTCAGAAATAATGTTTCTAAAGAAATTTGAAAAAATCTTAAATTTTCAAAGCGTGCTAAAATTATATTTGCATTTAGTTTGAGTAGTTGAGAGGTTTCGAAAGGTTTAAAAGCAAGCCATTCACTCCATTTACAATAATCTTTTCATTTTAAATACGATTTTAAAAACTTGTAGGTAGGTATCTTATAATAATTTTGATGATTAACAGGTTATTTTGGTGTATCAGACATATTTCTAGGTTAACCACATGATTTTATATCGATTTTTGAACATTACTCAACCCAAAATTTTGCAAACTAGATACAAATACAGGATTTGGAATATAACGTATAAGCTCTCCGCAAATGGTTTATAACTTCAGTAATTCTTTTTTGAGGTATGAAATGAATGATAATATAACAAGGATTATATTTTTAGAAAATTGTAATGATTCAAGTGAAAATGATAAATTACTATAAGAGGTGCAAATTCGTTTAGAGTGAAAATATCGCTATTTTCGGGCGCATTTGCCTAGAAAATTAATAGAAAAAAAAAATGAATGTATGAAAATAATGAATCTTTATTTGAGGCCGTGAGTGCAAAAGTGGTGTAACCCATTTTTTGGCATTTTTGATATTTTTGTCTCGTATTTTTTCATTTATGCATCAACAATCATCAAAAGTCATCAAAGCTAAAATTTTAATTTCTAAAATATCTAAGCTTTCCAAAAATATGACGTACACTCCTTGAATCTCAGTTAGTATTAAAAATCGATTCAAGACGAAAAATATGATAAAAAAAGTGGGTTACTCCACTTTTGCACTCACAGCCTCATTTATGCTATGCTCAAACAAATAGCATTTTAACTTTACAATAAGTTTACTCGATTTAAAGGAATGTTCAATACCTACATCATTTGCGAACATACTCCTCGACTCGGTAAGTTTATTTTTGCAACTAAACAAATAAGGTATGTTATTCTATTCATCTGTATTTCTTAAAATATTTTTTATTTCGGTACTGAATGAATAAATACATAAAATAAACAAAATATTCCTTCATACCACCTACATATTATTTTTATGCTGTATAGAAATCCTCGAAACCACCAAAAACCAAAATTCTTATGTCATTACTAGAAGATCGAGATCATATTTATGAATGTATATGCAAGAGTACACAAGCAAGCACACGACAAAAAAGGATAAATGAGAGCAAAAAATGAAAAACAAAAACAACCGCCACCAAGTCTACCATTGCTTCAGAACATTCATTATTCACCACATCCACCTCCAAACGTGAAAACAGAGAAATCCTCCAAAGAACAAATATTTCCTTCGAACCTACATACCTTCACATATATTTTATGGTACAAAAATTAAAAACGAAAATTCTTGCCAAGATCGACAAGAATGAAATAAATATATCTGAAGTGTACACACACACAAGCAAAATTTAAGTTAGAGCTAACTATGAAGACAAAAAAACTACCTCCACTGCTTTGCAACCTTCATTAATTGCAAAAAAAACAGATGAAATACCCAAAAACCAACAGCAACAACAGGTACACTTGCGATAGTGGTATAATGTTGCATCTGGTTCGTGTTTGATTCAAAATCCAACATGATGTTCAATTTCGAAGAAAAGCCATCATGTGGCAAATAGATGTACTAAAAATTCGAAATATTTGAAAATAACGACTTTTTGTTGGAAAAGAGACCTGTGTAAAAAAGGTAGTTTCTAATAAAATTTAAGTTTTTGCGCAAATTTATTTTAGTGATTTAGTTTATTAGAACTCTAACATCATTATAAGAAAGTTTCAATATATTTGGTTAATTTCTTATTACCGAAAAACGCAATTGAAAAGGAGAAAATTTGTCCATTTCCAAAAGCAAATATTTCAAAAATAAGGATGAAACTCAAAAATCTTTTCCACCCATATTGAAGCCCTAATCATTAACGTTACAATGATATACTTATTATATATGTACACCTCTCCTATTTCAAAATCCTTAGGAATCCATTTGGCAGGTTTACGTGATTTTTACAAAACCTCTCCCTGGATTTTTGAAATAAAACAAAATCAAAATCCAAAATCAAAAATTTTAGTCCACCCATTTTGAACCCAAAACATTATTCTTTCATATGCAATTTAAATTTTGGCAATACATGGTTCCGTGGCTGAGATCCTTTGGAATCCATTAGGCTAATTTTCCATATTTCTCAAAAGTTCGTCCGGAGGCCTCTTAAACTATTTTTTTTAGAGTTTTTATGATGCGTTGTTTCTTTCAAAAAATATAAATATGTAGGTACATATATTTAGGTTCATTTTTAGTTGTTTTTGAGCAATTACATTAAAATCTAACAACGTTATTTATTAGATTTTCTTAGACGCTTGACTAGTAAGACAATTTCTCAAAAGTTTTTATTTGTTGGAGATGCCTATGATTTATTCAATGAAATAAATAAAATTAAAGTAAATAAAAGTTAGTAAAATCTTAGGCAACCTACTCCGTTGTCCAAGTAGGACAACTTTAGGACAACAGTGAATAAAGCTTTTTTATAACTTTTTGGAGTTGGACGGCTGTCTAAAGTTTGAAAAAGTTTATAAATACGACGGTAAGATTTAAGGAAGAATTTAACTACAGTGGGTGATCAAATTATTACGGCTACCCAAGAAAAAATACTAATTTTCAATAAATGGTCCTAATATATGCAGTTTAAACCTTCAGCAATGGATTTTTTTCTTTGGATATATATTTTTGGTTATTAAACTTTACAAATTAGTAAGTGGCAACACTGAATCATTTGTTTTTAAATATGGCCGCAAGCTTTTCAAAGATGGTCTCCACTTCCTTTTATGTGAGGCCATTTTTATGTTCCACGCTTTTCAAAGCTTGTGACGCAAATTTCGTAGTTTTCCGGATTTTTAACAGTGTTTTCAATTAAAAAGTAAAATTTTCCAAATATTTGTGTGCATATCATTTGCGTTTGCAACATATTTTCGAGCCATTTCGGTAAAGGTAGTTCGGAAGTTATGGGAAGAGCAAAAGACCTTTCACCAGCTAAAATAGCTGAGATTATGACATTTTTATCAAGAACTGACCATTCTCGGAGGAAAATAGCGTCATTGGCAAGAGTGGCAAAGTTTTCGGTGGACAAAATAAAAAAAAATAGATGGAAATGCTAGAACATCGCCTATGAGAGCTGGAAGATCTGGTCGAAAAAGAACAACAACGCCACGGGATGAACGCAAAATTAAGGAAATATGCATAAAAAATAGAAAAAAAACCACGAAGGGTATTGACCCATTTAATCCACGTGTCGGGGATTAATATTTCAGATATGACGACACGGCGTCGTTTAAAAGAAATGGGATTTGCCTGCCGCCGTCCAGCCAAAAAACCATTGCTTACAGGTGCTATGAAGGAAAAAAGATTAAAATGGGCTAAATCACATAAAGACCGGATATCAGAAGGCTGGCTTAAGGTAAGAACTACGGCTTTTTAATGTTTTTCAACTTTTGATATTATTTCAAACGTCGAATCATCATTATTTTTCTGGTACATGATTTCTTGCAGGTCTGTTTTTCTGATGAATCGATGGTTCAGATTTTAACTAACAAATCAGAATTCGTAAGAAGGAGGCCATATGAAAAATATGAAAGAGAATGCATAGTACAAAGGGTTAAGCATCCTTAGAGTATAATGGTATGGTCAGTTATTAGTGGAAAAGGAACTGGGCGCCTATACATTGTTGAAGGTACCATGCGCCAGGACCAGTATATTGAAGTTTTGAAAACAAAAATGTTGCCGCAAGTGCGAGAATGGTTCCCGAGCGGAGACTTCACCTTTATGCACGATTCTGCACCATGTCATAAGGCAAAAAAAGTGACTGCTTTTTTGAACAAAAAAAAGTCTAGGTTTTGGAATGGCCAGGGAACTCCCCAGACCTTAACCCTATAGAAAATCTTTGGGAGCTCATGAAAAGAGAAATATGCAAAGAAAAAGTGACAACAAAACACCAGTTAATTGAAAATCTCATTGAAGTTTGGCATAGAAGCGAAACAATAAAAAACAATTGCTTAAAATGCATTCAAAGTATGCCAAAAAGAGTTCAGGCTGTTATTGCCGCGAAAGGAGGTGTAGCGAAATATTAATTTTTTCTCTTAAATTACATACTTTTGAAATGAAATTGAATTTAAATATTAATTTATAAGTCTATTTTTTGTAAAAAAAAATAAAAACAAGGTGATAGTATCTATACATCTATACATATAAATAAAATTGGAGTGTCTGTCGTTAATATTGAAATAATTTCAAGTGTTTGAGCTTAGGTGGTTGTTTAATTGCTAAGAAACATAACTGCATCATTTAAAAAATTTTTGTCTGTCTGTCTGTTTGTCCGCGGTAACCTTCAAAACGGCAGAACAGGTTATGACGGGACTTTTCATACATGTCGCCGCCTGAGTACTTAAATGCCCCATATCCAAAAAAATTATTCCCCAGAAAACGAATTTTAAGGTTTGAAAAATAATTTCCTTACTTTCTCCTTGAGAAATATGATGTTTGAACTTTTATATACATTGTTTGAAAATATCTTTGTTGTAATTTGAAGACATGACGTCAAAAGCTGTAACGGTTATTTAAAAAAAAAAAGTATGAAAAAAGTCAGAAATGGATATAGGACCCTCTCCCATACGAATGCGAAATCGATGAAAACCAAATTGAAAATTTCCTATGGATATAGGACTTTTGTGCACTGAAAGGAGGGAATTCAATGTTAGCAAGAAGAACAAAAAAATTCAAAGCACTGGTATTATTTATTTTTTATAATTTAATTTTTATTGATAAGAACATAAAACAAAAACTACTATCAATTTAGTGGCTATACCTTACTAAACTGTTATTGGATTATTTCTAAGTCAACAAAATAAGTATGAAAATGCTTAGGTATTTTAATACTTAATTATGAAAAATACTTAAAACTAACTTTGGTCCTTAAAATTTTCCTGAAAAATACATCTTTTTTAATTAGGAATAATTTCTTAAAATTCGTCAACATTACATTGTATAAAGTTTTAATTGTTTTTTAAAGTTTTTTTTCAAATTTTTTTTTTTTTACCTTTTTTGATTTTATCCACTTTAGTAAAAAATTAAAAAAACATGCCTTAATTAAATCGTTAAAAAACCTACAAGGCTGCATTAAATGCAGTTTTGTAGTTTGGGAACATTAAGGTACGTAAATGAACTTGTCTAAATAAGTATTACCCATGTTTTATTTTTACTCATAACCGCATTGCGGACTAATATTAAAACAGTGCTTTGCATCCATCTCTATTTACCTCATGGTTGAGTATTTTCAACCATTATGTTGTCTTTTTTCTTTACCATCATCAAAGTGAAAACTTACTTTTGCGTTATTAAAATAACCTCCGATAGAAACCTGGATCCCATATGTTGTTCTTGCATTCTAGAAGATAACCCCGGCCCAGACCCAGATATAATTAAACGCTCTATATCCATGGCCCTTTGGTATGGGGCACTTAAGCATTAAATGAATGTTTTAAGAACTCTTCTACAAAGACTGCCCCACATAGTACAAATTTTGAATGTGAGGCAAATAAGCACTAAGAGGACCCGCAAATTAGTGGTCTATGGAGCAAACTGGGTTTCTGTAACTTCCTTAATAATAGAGATAGAGCCACGTGGATAGCAGCAAACGATAGAGAAAATTCGAATCAAAGGGGACGGTAGTGCCCAGCCAAGTTCGCGGCACTACACCCTTTTTACAGGAACAAACTCAGGCGATTTTCAACCCCCCTCTAACTTCAGTACCAATAAAGTCAGAAACTTCAAATTCGGAGTATTTGCTGAACTGATCAAACACAGGTGGCTCACCAAATTTCAACTCTTTAGCATTAGTAGTTCCCAGGATATAGGACTTCAAAAATCGCAAAAACCGTAACTGACTGACTCACTGACTCACTGACTCACTGACTGACTGACTCACTGACTCACTGACTCACTGACTCACTGACTGACTGATTCACTGACAGATCATCAAAATTATGGAGCACTTCCCGACATAGTAGAAACTTGAAATTTCGCACAACGGTAGGCCTTGTGGTACATACAAAGGAAAAAATCGAAAATCTGCAATTTTCTATTCAGGGGGCGTGGCATCCACCCACTTTCTTAAATATTCTATAAATTATATGGAGCCTTTTCGATTGTTGTAGAACAATGAAAATTGGTAAGTTGGTAGGGTTTGAGGTACTTAGAAAGAAAAAAAGTGAAAAATTGGAATTTTCCACACAGGGGGCGTGGCATCCACCCACATTCTTAAAAATTCTTATAAATTATATGGAGCACTTCCTATTGTTGTAGAACGATGAAAATTGGTAGGTCGGTAGGGCTTAAGGCACTTAGAAAGAAAAAAATTGAAAAATTGGAATTTTGCATTCAGGGGGCGTGGTATCCACCCACATTCTTAAAAATTCTTATAAATTATATGGAGCACTTCCGATTGTTGCAGAACGATGAAAATTGGTAGGTCGGTAGTACTTGAAGAAAAAAAAATCGAAAAATTGGAAGTTTCAGTTCAGGGGGCGAGGCATCCACCCACATTCTCAAAAATTCTTATATATTATATGAAGCACTTCCGATTGTTGTAGAACGATGAAAATTGGTAGGTCGGTATGCCTTGAAGTACTTAGAAGAAAAAAATCGAAAAATTGGGAGTTTCAGTTCAGGGGGCGTGGCATCGACCCACATTCTTAAAAATAAAAATGACAGAAATTTGGTAATTAATGATTACTGATTAAAATTTGGTGGATTTACTTGGCAAGTTTTCTCTTAAATACTTACCTAATCACAAATTTAAAATGTATGAAAACTTGAGCAGTGAACCCACCAAATTTTAATCAGTAATCATTAACTACCAAATTTCTGTCATGATTTGGAATTGTTTCGATATTACTCTACTTAAGATATTTGATATTAAACTTCATGAACTTAAAACTTGGCATATAATTTAGATCTCATTACTTTTTTTGGCTGACTTTTTACGCACAGGTTTCTTGTACACATAAGAACTTGGCTCCTTTTTTAACATTTATGTTTTTGTTGTGATTAGTATAACTGCATCATTAACTCAGTTTCCCGAAAATGTGGTCTATGGGGCATTTAAGTACTCAGGCGGCGATGTGGTGGACAACTCATGGAGTAATCTAGGCTACTTTTAATTGCAAAAATGTTAACGGTTTCTTTGAAATATTAGAAAAAAAAAATGAAATTAAGGGAAAATTGTGTCGAAACAAAAAATTAATAAATTGGAAATGATTATAAACAAGTAGAAATAATCGATTTTAAAAGTGTCAGAAAATTTTATTAGAACAATAATTTTTTTGTCTTAGAGGTGGTGAAAGCTTTGCTCAAAACTTTGTCGACGTACTGTTTGGATCTATGCAAACTACATTCCACCAACAAGGCATCGATGCCACGGCTCTTTGACCACCCCAATGTATTTTCAAGAATTGCTTGACCTCTTTGGATGATTCTTTTCAGGAAATCTTTGGTATTGGGAGTGTTTTTGTCAAGTTTGGGTAAATTCGGTCTTGCGTTTTGCCAAAAAGGTGCAGAAGCACAATCTGGGTAACTGTTGTATGTAAAAAAATCAATTGAGTTTGAAAAGAAATCAATCAATCATGAAATTTGGTTCTGACAAAATAAAAAAAATACAGTCGAGTCTCGATTATCCGGAATTCGATTAATCGAAGACACATAATTAAAATTTTGTTTTGTTCTCGAAATTTTTGTCTACCCGGCCGGAGCCAGGGTGGGCCAGCTAGTCAAAAATAAAAAAGTCATTTGAATTTTATTTTGCAAAATCATTTTTTTTGCTAGTGGCCGTAATAATTTGATCACCCACTGTAATTTGTTTTCTCCTACATAGTTTTCAGTTCCTACATGTAACAAAAACAATCATATGCATTCATTCACTAATGCAGAATACACCGGAACAGTGTTTGTCACATTCGGCCTTTTTAATTTGCTTAAAAATGAAGTATATTTTTTTCTGTTGTTTTATTTATTTAAATATGAAATATTGCAAGTATTTGATTTTTTGTTTTAAATTAAGTTTCTTATTATATTTCTTCTTATAAGCTCATCCAATAAGCGTTGTCGTCTAGTGCTCTCCGAATTTATGGTGGTAATATCGTCAGGATTTTGAAAATTCTCTGGTACGTTTTCATCTGCATCGACTTTGTCATTGATTTCCATGCACATTTTGTGCAGTACACATCCACAACCTATCAAATTCACAACTAAATTTATATGTTTGTTCAGTAAAATGTAATAGTCTTCTAACACGCGTCTTCAGAATCCCGAATGCGTGTTCTACTACCACGCACCCAGTGGACTGCAAAGCATTAAACTGTTTTTCCGTATTTCTTAATATTCCGTTGTCCTTGAATGGGGGTATCAACCAGTCTAAAGATGCATAAGCAGAGTCTCCTAACAAAAAGGTTCAGTTCGGGAAAAGTGCGCTCATATTTTCAGAAGATTCTCGATATAAGTTAGATCGTCGTGAAACGCGACTATCATGCAAGCTTCCCGGCTCTCGAGCGAATAAATTAATAAACATTTTGTTTGGATCTACTACACCTTGTAAGGATAAGCTGTAGACCTTTTTTCTATTAAAGTAGCTCTCCTTGTTGGATGTTGGCGCTTTTATTCTTATATAAGATACGTCAATACATCCCTAAATCCCCGGGATTTTACTTCGCTCCTCTAACATAGCCGAGTTACGCATAGCCTCGTTTTCATTAGGCCACTTGATATATTCGTGTCTTATTGAAATAAGCCAAGTAGAAACCCTTTTGACAGTGTTCCAGGCTGTTGATTTAGAAACACCAAACAAATAAGAGAGTTCCCGAAAGGTATTTGTATTAGCCATATACCAAAGAAAAGAAACGTTCCGAAGTTTTATATCGGTCTGAAAAACGATGAGAAAATATATAAATACAGTTGAAACACTATTTTATTTTACCTACGTATTAAAATCTGAGCAGTTGACCGATGTTTGTAATCGAAAATGCTTTTCAAATTCTTTATTTAGCTACGAGCAGACGATTTGCAAAAGTCGCAAATATTTGCGAGTATGACGTCAATTTTACGTCACAATTTGCGATCCTTGGTCGCAAATCGTCTGAACACAATTTTGGGAAAGCCTGCAAATGCTTGCAAAACATTTGCGGATGATTTGCGAGGCCCAAATCGCAAATACATTTGCGACTTTTTCGCAAATCGTGTGAGCAATCACAAAAACCATTTGTGACAATTTGCGAGTATTTGCGACTGTCACATTCATTTGCGAACACACGAAAATGGATCACTGCAAATGCGGGCATTTGCGATGAATTTTGTTGTTGTACTTGAAGTAATTGGCCGTGGGTTCTAGTATGTAGGTACCTTCTTATTCTGATTATTTTTTTTAACATATTTTAATTTGTTTTTCTTTTCTTTTTTTATGGAAACTAGTTTTACGTAGTTTAAAAATAAAGAATAAACTGACCTACAGCTTATAAAACAACACCAAAATAAACATATAACTTTCATACTGCACATGTATGTATGAATGTATATGTGTGCTGTGTGCATACACATGTATTTAAAATATTTTGAGACTATTCCAACAAAAATCAACAAATAAACAAATTTATCAAAAGAGAAATATCATGCTCGCATATCTGCAAATGAGTACAAATATTATATCTTAATACCATTGTACATATATCTAATAGTAGTATCAGCGTTACCACTTCCGAAAAAAAAGCCGAAGTAGTTTTGAAGAAAAATGTGAAGTAGATTTAGAAAAATCGAAGTAGATTTCAAAATGTACTTTCTTGTACAAACATTTATTAGGCCAAGAGCCGGGTACATTTTTCTTGCAATTCATTCCTGAACTGATTTTCTTGATGGAATATGTTCAGGGGTGTCCCTTGAATATAAATCCAAGTTGACGGGACTGGGAGGCACGGGCGTCAGCCGCCATCTTGGAAAACGCGTTTTATCATATATCTCGTGAACGTGCATCGTACGAATATAAAAGTAATTTTTTTTTTAAAGCTAATATTCAATTCTTTTATTGGTTTTTCTAAGTCATGTTCAGTAATAGTTCAGTAATAAATTGCATTAAGAACCGCCTTTTTGGTTCTGTTTCTTGGAGTATATATTTTGATTAAATTTAATTAAATTAAACTAAAAAAAGAACTAAAAACAAAAATGTTATTCTCTCAGACTTCATATCAACATACTTATAGCTGAAATTATAAAACAAATTGTTTTTTTTCGACGGTAATTTTTATTTGTTTCACTTCAAAACCTGACAACACCTGGTTCAAGTGTAAATTTTTTACGAATCTATTGTTTGCTTATAATAGTAAACGCAACTTATTCCAGTCAATTTGTGCTCAAAACGGTGCTTATCAAGCATGATACGTCAGGAAATTTTAGTCGCAAATCTACATAAAGTAGGGAAAAAATCAAAACTACGCCACAATTTGCATGGTAATAACACAATATGGTTGAATTAACTGCGAATTCAATGAAATAAGGGAAAAGGAAGTAGATTTGGCTTTTTTTTTGTAAAATTGAAGTAGGTTAAAATAGAGAATTTTAAAATGAAGTAGATTCCCATATTTCAGTGATGGTGCGAAGTAGGAAGTAGATTTTTAAAAAATAAGAAAAAAAGAAGTAGATCTACTTCAATTGAAGTAAAGTGGTATCACTGAGTATTACTTGAGGAAAAAGATACTAGCGCTACGGTCGACTGAAGCCAGAAGTATATTATTCCCTCATCATTGCTTTGCTCTCACCTCACAGCAGACGAGAGATCAAAAACTTTTTATTATTTCCTCACTACATGAGAGAAGGCAATTATCTCACGCCACAGCAGTGCCAAGCCAATATACGAGAGTGAGAAGGGAACAAAAAAAGAGAAGCAAAACAAACTGCCGAAAAAAAAATAAAGAATGAATTGGTATGTATGTATGTATTGTACATGCATACATACGTAGGTACAGACATTGAGGAAAAGAGGAAATAAAAAAAGAGGATCAAAACTAGTTTTTATCGTTACATAAAGAAATCAGCATTTTGACAGATCCAAATCAATTTTTGCGTTCCATTGGGCGAAAAAATTGATTTATTTTTTGATTTAAAATCAATTTTGCAGATCTAAATTTTTCGGCAGATTTACCCCTCCCTGCACTAATACCAAAATAATTTTTAGCTGTCACTTTGCGTATGTAGTTTTTGATGTGATTATTTTATTTCTTATTTTTATATTGTTGTGAAAATTGAGCCCAAAATGCGAAGAAAATAATGTTTAATAGAAAAAGGAAGCTGTTTTAAATTAATCGGTAAATTCATGAAGATATTATTACTCTACCGAAAGGGGCCCAAGGGATGCAAATTGTTACGAGTAATGAGATACACGTGAAATTACACAAATACATTGACATCAATTTGAAATCGCATTTCATTGGCAACGAAAAAAATCAATTTTTAGATCGAAATCTGAATTTACCAATGGAAAGCCCCATAAGTGGTTTTTTGATGTGGAGCGTCGAGTTAGTTTCTCAGATTTAATTCAAAGCAATATGAGGCCGTGAGTGCAAAAGTGGTGTTACCCATTTTTTGGCATTGTTGATATTTTTGTCTCGTATTTTTACATTTAAGCATCAAAAGTCATCGAAGCTAAAATTTTAATTTCTAAAATATCTAAGCTTTCCAAAAATTTGACGTATACTCCTTGAATCTCAGTTAAAATAGTATGTATTAAAAATCGATTCAAATCGAAAAATATGATTAAAAATAAAAGTGGGTTAAACCACTTTTGCACACTCAGCCTCATATATGATTGTATGGAAAAAAAACTTAAAATCGTTGGGGCGGTTTTTAAAAAAATTAATTTTTATATATCAAATTCTTACAACATTTTAAAGGAATAATGTTGATATGCAAATCTTAAGTATTTATTTATGTGCATATAAAATAAAATTAAAAAAAAAAAATTGTGAACCCGTTTTTAAGATATCAAATTTTCAAAAAAAGATAATTTGTAACTTTTTTTAAAAGTCAAAAAATTAGTTTTTTTGAAAATTTTGATGTGCAATATTATTTGAACTTATTTGAAATATGTGTATACAAAAATTAATCTAAATCCGCTCTGTAGATTAAGAAGAAAATTCAAAATATAAAAACCATTGTATGAGAGGTACTACTAATAGTTGCTAACATTAAAATTTTATAATTTTTGATAGTTTTTGCATACGGAAAAAGTTTAATTAAAATCGTAGGAGTCATTTTTGAGAAAAAAATATTTTCTTTAACCGTTTTTTAACTTTTGTATGTAAGGTACCGTTGTTTTTCCATAAAAGTAAAATGTTTTCTTAAAATATTTTAGAAAGTATTAAAAAACTTTTGAGTATAAAGTTTCAAAAATATCGATCATATCGTTTTCGAAATATTTGATTTCCAAACAAAAATAGAAACATTTTTTTAAAATCCAAAAAAAATTGTTTTGAAAATGTTGGTATACAATACTATTTTATTTGTTGGAAGCTTATTGAAATTTTTAAATTTTTAAATTATTGAAATCATAGTCATACAGTTTTGACAAAAATGTTCAGTTAAAATGAAGTTCAAGCTTGAATGCTCTGCCAGTCAATTTTAGTCGTGTTGATAGAAGCTTAAGGGACTAGAAATTGTATAATTCTCGACCGTTACTTCAGAATTTTCAATAAAATAAAAATATGTAAAGGGAATAATTGTTATTTGTTACAGTTATAAAAGCTGTTTTGTATTTTTCTCGGATGAAGTTGCGGGTAAAGGCTAGTGATAAATATAATTGTGAAAAATGTATTATTATTATTAAGGGTATTCATGCAACGTCGTAAGTTTACAAACTGTGTAAAATGATAAGTTTACGCAAAAGTTTGCATGAACGACCTTTTTATTATTTTGGTTAAATGCTGTGTAATTGAATCAGCTGTTCGTTAAACGTCAAATATTTGGGCGCGTTTGGCTTGGGTCGAGGAGTTGGTTTTACAGATAGTGCATTATGGTCTGTTTATTTGCATGTGTGTGTACAAATATATATTTGTTTTAATAGATACGTGTAGTAAGTACTCCTGTTAATTCAATTATATTTGTTTTGCATTGAAATAAATACATCAATGCCATTCATTTTGCTGGAATCTCAATACCATTTCAACTCAACTCAAGTTACAAAAAACCTAGAGCTCCTGGAGAAGTGAGGAATAGTCCACATAAGTAATATGAATCATCCCTCTCTTCTTTTTTCTAACATCTTCCGACTATTAAGAATCTTCAAAACCAGTGCGAATCATTCGTTGACCACAACAAAAACATTAATAACAACACGTTGTTGTAAATCAAAACAACCCGTTCGTCGTCGTCAACGAAAGGTTCGCATTGGTTTGGGTGAGAATTTATAGTTCTTCATTAATAATTTACGAAAAGTAGCTTTCCTAAAGGCTCTCCCAAAACAACACGAAATTAAAGTGAATGATCTCAATACTAAAAAACAACAAAAAACTGTATTTGTGAATGCTTTTCTATAATTTCGCGTTGGTTGGGCAGAGCCTTTAATCGTTGAGTAAATGTAGACCTTCTAACTATTTTTTTTGTGTAAACTACGTTTTAATTCACAACTTTTATCTCCAACTAATTGCAATGCAATAATTACAGAACACATTCAGAGCTTTTTAAGTCCTCCGAGATATCATTTGTATCATGTTCCTAAACATGCCTAATTCTAAAAGTGACAAACACGCCTAATTCAATCTCTAAAAGTCAAAATGACGTTTGGATAAGTTTAACCAAATATTTGGTTAATTTTCCGCAGCTAAATCCTTGGATAAAATTAACCAAATTGCGTTAACCATTTCCCATACAAAATTTGACAGTTCATTAACCAAAAGATAAAATTAACCAAATCGTAAACTTATCTAGTGTTTTACGCAGTTGCATGAATACCCCTATTATTATTTATTATATAAAGCTTTATTCACTCTTGTAGAAATTCTTAGTATAAATATATACAAAAAGAGATTACATACAATGAATATAAAGTCTAATTGTTTTTTTTTTATTAAAATCCGAGTGCAAATTTTCTTCATAAAATGTTAAGAGTATAAGCCTCCCCCATTAATTCCCATGCTTCTCTATTCGTTGCATATTGCAGCCATCGAGAATTTAGTCGTTGGATATCGTCTCTCCATCGTAAAAGTTGTCTTCCTGCTCTTCTAGCTCCGTGTCTTGGGTACCATTCTGTTAACTTCTTTGTCCAGCGGTCATCACTTATTCCATTTTTGAGTTTTAACTCTTTTTATCACATCTTCAAATTTTTTTATTTCTCTTGTTCTTGTATTTCTCACTCGCTGGAATCTGGATATGTTAAGAAATGATCTTTCTATAGCCCTCTGGGTAGTTTCAAGTTTTTTCAAATTTTGTACGTTCATGGTCCAGGTTTGTGAGCCATAAGTAAGTACAGGAAGTACAGCCATGTCAAATACGTATTTTCTTGATGCTCTACTTATTTTTGAACCAAATATGGTCTTCAGGTTCCATACCTGTTTCCAACTATTTGAAATTCTTCTTTGTATTTCCTTGTCCATTCAATTTTGAAAAGATATTATTTGTCCCAAGTAGATGTGCTCTTGAACGTATCCAAATGTATCACTTCCTATCTTAATTTGAGTTTCTACACTGTTAGTCATAAGTTTAGTTTTGATTTGATTCATTTCTAACCCTGCTGTCTTTCAGCCGTCTGATAATTTTGTAATCATTTCTTGGAGTTCATTCGGAGTTTCGGCAAAAAGAACTATATCGTCTTCAAAGCGAAGATTAGAAAGTTTTTCTCCGTCTATGTTTAAGCCAAGGTTTTCGATATCTATGTCTCTAAATATTTCTTCTAATAATGCACAGAAAAGTGCTGGTGATAGAGGGTCTCCTTGTCTCACTCCCCTGCCTATTTTAAACGTTGGACCTTAGACTTCAGTTTTTATTTTTGATGTGCTATTCCTGTATAAGACTATCAGGATACGAATAATTTTGTGTGGGATACCTTGCTTTTCTAAGGCTTTCCATATTTGTACATGTTCTACAGAATCAAATGCCTTAGGCGTTTTTCTTTTTTAATTCAGAAAAGAGCTCTGAACAGAGTCCGAGTATGTCCAGCATGTTCTGAACATCATCTGAGCAAGTTTGTTCTGACCACCCTGAACTATTTTTGAAATATACCTGAACACTAGCTGTCAAATGCTATGCGTTCAGCATTGAACTCAGTCTGCTCAGTCATTTTATTCTGAGCTCATAGAGCGCGCTCTGAACAAACTCTGAACACACTCAGAACGAAAAAAGAAATACAAATTTTTAGCTCTGAACGCTCAGAGCTAAAAAAGAAAAACAACTTTTTGTTTGACAGTTCAGGCTCTGCTCTGAATTAAAAAAGAAAAACCCCTCTTGTAGAAATCAACAAATGCTATATATAACTCTTTGTTATATTCAACAGTTTTTTCAATTAATTGGTTTATTGATTGAATATGGTCTGTTGTGGAATATCCTGATCTGAAACCGGCTTGCTCTTTTGGTTGGTTTTTGGTGAATAGTAGTAGTAGTAGTAGTAGTAGTAGTAGTAGTAGTAGTAGTAGTGGTAGTAGTGGTAGTATTGTTTATTCTGAATTCATTTTTATATAATAGGTACAATATTTATACATTTTTAAGATTTATATGTAATACTTGAACATATTAAATAGTTACAAACATTTAAAAATATAATAAATTTGAAATAGTATTTAAAACAAAATATTTATACAACAATGACATATATGTCGTCTGTCGCGATCAAATTCCACATTAATTAAATTTTAAATTGACAACCCTAGGCTGTTTTTCATTCGATACATTTTATGCTGATGACTTTAGCTTTTTTTTTATTAATAATTAAATTCGCTTATTAACTCCTGTCTATATTTAAGGGCTGATTGTAGGTAGTTCACGAGGGGAGTCCAATTCATTTCTCCATTCAGTAATCTGATAACCGAGTTTTCATCCATCGAAGATCTTCCAAAGCAGATGCGTCGTATGCTACTCAGAATCGGACAAATTGCTAGAAAGTGAACGAGAGATTCTTCTTCAAGCATATTACATAGTGAGCAATTACGATTTTCCTGAACTGTCATAGTTGTACCATTGAGTTTTATGAGGCCTGCTCGTGCTTTCAATATCCATCTGATCATTGAGAATTTCTGCTCATCGCAAACATACTCCTTGCCTGCATCAAAGTTGAGTAGATGGTAGATGCTATGGGATCTTGTCAGCTGTGCTCTTTGCAATGCTTCATGTTTATCTTCTTCGATAATTCTTTCCGACACTTCACCAACAACAGTATTGAAAAGATTCCTGTTTGAAACAAGATTTTGTAGATTCTCTACAAAGTCAGGCTGACTGATGTGACATTCCCAGCTCTGAAACCAAAATATCCACTGTTCGATTATAATATTTGCTAGAAGCTTAGGTAGCCTATTGTTTCCATAAAAGTTGAGAACTTTCCCTATATAGTTCATGTGGCATCTCATGGTGTGCTCGAAAATTGGTCTCATTTGGCACTCAAGTGTAAGGATATAATTTGGTGTAAGGTTTGGTAGGCTGAGAACTTTTTTGAAGAAGTATCTTTGAACTTTTTCCACTTCATCATGCCTTGAGTATCCCCATATTTGAGCTCCATATCCTAAGATAGCCCTGGATACAGCGTTGAAAATTTCTGTCTTTGAGGAGAGTTTGACATCCTTACTCGCAATAAACTTATTCCACGTAAGGTTAAGACTCTTTCGAGCCATCTTTGATCTTTCTTTGAAATGTTCTGTTAAGCATAATCCATGTGTTAGCCATACTCCTAGGTATTTATACCTGTTGACGACTTCAATTGGATGTCCATTTAGCTTCCAACATTCTGGAGAACCTAATCTTCTACCTCTTTTTCTAAAAACTAGAACTTTGGACTTTTCTAGATTAATCAAAAGATTCCATCGTCGGGTATATTCAGAAATATTATCGATCATTGACTGAAGGACTTGTTCAGATAAAACCCGTTCAGATATAACCCGCCTCCAATGAAGTTATGGATGTCGTTTATATACAACGCAAAGAAAAGTGGGCTTAGTAAACATCCTTGTTTAACACCCAATGAAGTTTTGAACCATTCCGAGAGTTTTTCTCTATCCCAAACAGCTGCCTCTGTGTTTTCATAAAGATCTTTTATTATTTTTAAAAGTTTTTCTGAAATTCCTACTTTCTGCAGCTTGTATAAAAGGGCTTTGCGGTCTATATAATCGAATGCCGCTTTGAAATCGATAAAAAAGCAGTAAACTTTTTTGTTTTCTTGCATTTTGAGCTTAATAATGCTAAAAAGATTGAAGAAATTATCTGCCATGCTGTAGCCTTCCCTTAAACCAGCTTGGAACTCGTTGAGAATGAAGTTGTCCTTTTCCCACTTCTGTAGCCGAGCCAAGAGCACTCCTGCAAATATCTTGGCAATTGAATCCGTGAAAGATATCCCTCTATAATTTTGAACCATGTTCTGATCACCTTTTTTATAAATGGGAAATATTAGGGATTTCTTAAAAGAGGGCTCAACTTTCCCTGATGATAGCATCCGGTTGAACAAACGACATATAATTTCAATTGCCGATTCAGGAGCATTTTTAAAAAATTCATAGGGAACTCTGTAATAACCTGGTGCTTTATTTTGTTTTGTACCGTTAAGGAACGACAGAATTTCTGAGCTAGTGATGGCTCCATCGAGCATAACGTTACTTGTAGCTGGGGCTAAGTCTGGAATCGATACACATTGTCGGATTGAGAAGACCATCAAAATAATTCTTGAAAATATCACTAGTTATGCGGTTTCCCTTTACAAAGTTAACTAACTTAAGTTCTCTAGCCAAGCACCACCATTCTTGAGTATTTTTAACCCCTTTAAGCTTTAAGCCAATAGCCTTGTAGTACTTTTTTTTTTGTTCTTACAAAGTTTCTTATTGCAACTAAGATATATTTCTTTTATAGTTGGTGAATCGTTCTTACGCATTTTTTTAAGCCAGAAAAACGACTTTTTTCTAGCTCGTTCACATGCCCCATCGTACCATTTCTGTATACCCTCAGTTCTTTCAGTATGTTGTTGAGGACCAACTGTCGTCTTCATCGCATCAATTAAATTTTCGGAGGTCCATTCATCTCTCTCTGAAGCTGTAAGATGTTCATGGAGGTTTTGCTTGTACGTGGCAGCAGTTTCATTTCTACAATGTCTCGATGGTTATTTTCAAACTCCAGAGACAGCACCAGAGGCATGTGGTCAGAAAAAATCTGTTCTGCTATTTTAAAGATTTTGATATTCCTAAGCATGCTATAAGTCACACTGCATAAATCTATTGTCGATGATCCAGTTGATTCAATGAAAGTAAAGCTTCCGTCCTCATCTTCTGGAGTACGACCGTTTAGAATCACCATACCAATATCTTCAAATGCTTCTAACACCTTTCGCGCTTTCGTATTTAATACCTTGTCCTTGGACACTCTATTGTTTGATAACAGGCAGTTTAAAGATGTAATTTCATTCGGTATATATTGTTTGTCTCCTATCCTCGAGTTAAAATCTCCGATAGCCACACAATTTTCAATGTTTTCTTCATGCAAGTAATTGTTGAAATTTTGGAAGTCCTCCTCCCACCTGTTACAGTTTAAATAAACAGGCATGATGTAGAAGTCCTGTCTTTCAGCACCTATGCATACTAAGTCCTGTTCCATTTTTCTCACGAAGTTTGCTTGGTTTATATCAGATTTAATACCGTAAACTGCTCATCCGCTTGCTCTTCCAATTCTAGCTCTCTTTACAGCTGGTACCCATAAAAGCCTGAAGCCGTTGAAAAATCTTGCAAATCTATCAAAATCCTCAGTTAAAAATGTTTCGCATAAAAAGAAGATATCGTATTCACATATATATTAAAAAAAAATTGGATACAAAATTTTGTTGCCTAAGCCATGTACATTATAGGAAATTATTTTTATAAGTTTTAAGTTACTATTCAGTTCTTCATTAGTTTTTATTTAACTTAATCTAACGTCGCGACAGACTTCTAACTGCTAATAATAGTTATTAAAACTTAAATCTAAGCTTGAAAGATCTTTTTTGTAGATGTCTTCCAAATCCTCTCTAGCTGGCCTCTCTTCAGATTACAGTTCACCTTCGAACAGCGAAAATGATTTCCCTTCTATTTCAAGCCGGTTTCCTTTGAACTTTACTTCTTTTGTTCGATCGAGCTTTTTAATATCCCTCCGTATACGAAGAAGAAAGTTTTGAAGAGTACGTTCCGTTTTCGTCAGGTCTCTTTTAATTCCGTAACTTGTATTTGCTTTCTTAGAATATCGAAAACCGCAGTTTGGTTTTGAAATTCAATAAGGTAGCTTGGCTGTTGTCGTTTTCCCATTTGAATAATTTTTACTATACCCATTCTTTCGGTGATTCCTAGTATATTTTGGCATAGGTCCCAAATATCCTGTTTTTCGACTTTTTGTCTTTGAAGACCATGGAAAATAAGATTGTTTCTTCTCATGTGTTTGTCGAACATTTCTGATTTTTTCTCAGCTTCATCCTTAAAAACTTTCAGAGCACGAATTTCCTCTAAAAGTGTTATATTTTGTTGCTTTACGAGATCTATTTCTTTTGAATTTGATTCCACCTTCGATATAACACTTGCCATTTCTTCCTTTAGCATTTTCCGAAACTCAGACATCATTACACTCCAAGTTGTTGATTGTACCATTGTGGAGTTTAAAGGATTTTCCTCTTCATACGAAGACATTCCAGAGTTTGAAGTTTTTTTTGCTGTGTGGATGAAAAGGATCTGGGGAAAACTGTCCTCTAGCATTGTATATCCAATCTATAGTATTCTCATGAAACACGATTTTGTAGGAAGACATTTGGTCGATAGGTTCGCTGTGATCGCCTTACCGAGATCCCTTAACAAAAATTAGTATGACATTTGGACGCATAGATGGCCACGAGCTTTTTTTCTTCATGAGAATACTATAGAATTTATATACAATGCCTCTAGTTCGTTTAGCTCTACCTTCCTTCTCCAGGTTGTTGATATTCATGTGACCCGCCTAAAAGTATGCCTCCTTTAGCTAATACAACTCTGATACAGAAAAATTAAAGAGTGTACAGTCGCAGAAGAAACTGATCGTAGGAATAAAATAAGTGCGTGCATCAACCACCTCTTTTATTTGTAAAGAGGAGTGAGTGGACGGACGGGTGGCACCTAGAGAAGGACAACTTTTTCCTGATAGATGTAGCTATTTTAGAAGGTTTTTCGCTGTGCTAAATAATTTTATTGTTAGTCCCCTTTCACACGTAGAAACAAGTTGCTGGAGATTTTTTTGACGTTTTCTTTTAATCTCCTTAAAAATCTCTTGTACCTTTCATACGAGGAAACAAATCTCCAGGCAATTTTTGAAATTTCCTTTGAAAGTCTATTGGTTGAACACTCCTAAGCCTAGATGTGAAAGGGAATGTCAAAAAAATCTCCTCAAATCCTCGACCGGGGAGATTTTGTTCGCCCCTCTTTCCTCCTGCCCTTCTCACCGTGAAACTAAAAATTGCTGGCAACTCAGTTTCCTCGTGTGAAAGGGCACTTATTGTTTGGTACTTTTATATATTTCTGCCTTTGTCTTTGTATATGAAAACCATAGTACTATCATGGTGGCACTCGAAGAGGGCGACATCTCAAGTCTCCAAGGGGTACCTTGACGTGGAGAATTGTGGAATAAGTGGAAGTGTGGACGTAAAGAATAGTATAAGCATGGGAAAGACGTATACTGAATTTATGAGAGTTAGAGTGAATCAGGTAGAAGGCATTTTGGAGAAAATATTCAATTTTGTTTTGGTTATCGGTTTTGTTTACATTTTTTTTACTATGCAGATAAAGCTGAAAGACACAAAAAGAACAATTTTGGATATTCTTTTTTGGATATTCTGCTTATGGGGTTTTTATGGTGCAAGAGAAAGGGGTAGGTATACATGTGAAGGTGTATTTGTTTTTTCACAGCTGTAGGCGTATTGTCTTCAATATATTTGGGTTTCTATGGTGCAAGAGGAAGATGTTGTTATACATTGGAATATAGGTAGGTAGGTATGTGGGTTAGATTTTACAACTGAGTGAGTAGTTGAGAACCAAAACTCGTCATATCCAAAATTTTCATTTTGTGCAAATGAAAAAAAAAAAACTAATTAAGGTGAAATGGTAGATGTTATAAAAGATTTTATTTTATACCTATAATCTTTGTATGTGAAAATTTTTCATATACAAAGCTATAATAGAAGATTTTTAAATCTATGTTATGATTGAGAGCAAACAAATATTGGAAGCTCCGTTTAAAAGATATTTAACAATTAAATTTGGTTATGAAGAGTTTTGTTGCAAATGATTGGATATGGCCAGTTTCCCCACCATTCCCCCCTCTCACAATTGCACCCTCTAATATAAAAGCACTCCCCTACTTTCCAATCTTTAATGACCCATTTTAAATTGTTTACAATAAAAACCTGTGAACGTTTTAGTTCCTTCTTATATAACATAATTAATAGCCTATGATGGATAAGAAGAGTTTTGAAAGCAAACCTACTGCTTGGAATGGATATGGAAAGTTTTGATGTAGGTAAATTGCACTGTGGATATCGAGAGTTTTGGAAACAATAACGATATTTGACATCAATATTAAAGGGGCTTAGAGGGGTAAGGGTGTCAAATTTTCTTTAAAAACTTTTCAATATGCCCAGCTTAACAAATCTGGATCAAAATCTCAATTTTTGATAAAAGTGGATAGGTATGATGAGTTTTCGTTCTCATCTACTCAAATGTAGGTGTTTTGTGTGCAGGATTTTTTACAAATAATGTACATGCAAACTTTTCTTTCGCTTCTTTCCTTGATATATATACATATATTTTAGTAAAGGCTACATTGGGGTGGAATACCATTTTCAAAAAAATGGTTATTAAGGTGTAGTGCAATAACACCCGCGGTAATAAAGCCCTTGGGCCGTGGGCGTTATTTCCCAAAATAAAAGGAAAAAATACCCACGGGTTTATTTTCCATTTTAAAATGGCAATAACCCACGAAAGAAAAGAAATAAGAACCGCGGGTGCTATTGCCTTTTGGACTTGACTTTGTCTCCGCCTCAAATAGGAGAATAACTATTAAAATATCAGAAAAGTTCACGGATAAAAATTATATGCACTTTGGGTAGGTAGGTACCTACCTGTTTTATTAAATAAAAAAGAAATCAGAAAATGAGTTTGAAAACGAATCAATAAATTATGAAATTTTGTTTTGAAAAAATGAAATTAAAAAATTATTATATAGTCGAATCTCCATATTTCGTTCTGACAAAATAAAATTACAAAATTATAATCAATTTATGTATTTAAAATAACAATTAAATCTTCCATTGATCCACTTAATCAAAATAGCTTTTTGTTTTCTTTGATGTTTAGTAAAACTTTTAAAGGAATTAAAATAGTTTGATGAGAATTTTTTTTAAAATAATATGTCTGTTCACGTACCTCCCAAAACTACGAATTTCTACGAATTTAGCCCAAAGTTATGTCAAAGCTCATATGAAAAAAATAAAATTCGTAGAAATTCGTAGTTTTGGGAAGTACGCGAACAGACATATAAGTATACAAAAATGTTTATAGATTTTTTTAAATTTATACATTTTACTGTTTTTTTTTTTTGTCTTAAAAAATATTAATATATCGCGCATTGAAAACAAAAGTGGCACTAAACGAAAAACCTAGTTTTCAAATACGGCCGTTTAAAGTTTGGGACAACTTACGTAAGTAGTCGATAGCTCTTTGGAAAAAGATTTAGGGCTTGATTACGGTTCGCGAATCGAACGTTCACTTGAAGTCGAACGATTTGGCGAATGTTATGTACGTTAGGGTTAGCGAATGAATTCATTCGCTAAAAATTCATCGCTGTCCCAGGAAAAATTCATTATAATCAATTTTTCTTGCGACAAATGTCAAATAGAAAAAATTAAAATCAGAAAATACATCTTAAAGTGCGGAATTTTTGTAGTTTTCTTCATTTTATTCTTGACTTTATTATTTAATTGGTCATTAATAACTTACAGCCCTAACAATAAAAACTGCTCAGATATCTTCTAATTCACAAATTAACTAAAACGTCAATCAGAAGTTAGTTCACGAATTAAAATTTCATATCAATAAAAATATAAACTCATAATCCACGTTAAATTCAAAAACTTAACGAAAATCTACTACAATCAACAAGAACTCTGCTCTTTCCAAAGACTATTTATGGAATTGCACATACACTTTCTCACTAAATGTGAACTTTCGCACATACACTCTCTCATTTGAGGCTTTGATAGCATGTGTGTCACAAGCATATGTTTCCTTTTATCTCTAGTTTTTGGCAACAATGACAGAAGTATTGTTAACTTAATTACTCGTTTAATGTACCTACTTTGGTGAGTTAGTTTAATGCCATGAGTTTTGATTCATTGATATGATTTGACACTTAACTCACTGATCAAAGATAATTTGTGTTTCATTTGCGTTTATGAATACCGGTGTTATTAAATAATGGTCCATAAAAAAAACTGACTTTAAAATTTAAATGCAAACAAAAATATTTTAATATGTCAACGAAAAAACATACAATAACCTGTTATATGTAGCTATTTTGAAAGTCAATATTCTATTTCTTTTTATTTTTAATGGAGATGTTTAAAAGAATGGTTTTTAGAAATTAAATTTCAAAGTCAAAATTTTTGAAAAAAAAATTGTATATTTTTAAAGTTAATTTATTTCAAATTTTGCGTAGTTAAGTGCCATGTTGTTCTTGATATCCAATGCTTTTATCAATTTTCAGTTAAAAATCGACAACCAAATGCAAAAATCTTTCTTAATTTTTGAGAAATTAATAAATTAAAGGTTCCTAAAAAACCCGAAAAAGGGTTATAATTATGATTAGTAATTTTTTTGCTTCATGAGCATAAAACAAACAAGCAATGGAAAAAAGTTCCTTTAATTTTTTTTAAATAGCTTAAAATCTATAAGAAATTCTTTCACATCCGGGTTTCAGAACTTGACTAAAAAATAATAAAGGCTTTGAATTTTACATACAAAAAATATCACCTAATTGCCAAAAATTTTGAAAAAAATCAACTTGATAGGTACAAAAATTCACAATTTTATTTGTCACAATTTACAAAGAAGAACTTTAAGCACGGTTAAAAATTTTGGGGTAGGTACTTTTTAATATTTTCTGGGTTACATATATGACAACACCAAAAATATATTGAAATTTAATACTTGGCAAATATTAAAATTTGGAAGCTAATTCAAAATAGGTATATTAAAACTTAATTATATCAGATATTACAAAGGAATACGAAATCTGTATTATATTTTATAATAATACAAAGGTATTATAATATAATACTTAATTACCTATTTGAAATTTAATTTGTAGATTCTTTTCATGAAAATTAATACAAAATAATAGTAATGAAAGACATTTTTTGTAAGAGTATTAATCTTCAATTAATAGTGGCATTATTATATTTATTGTATTTCACATACATATATGAGAACTAAAATCTTACTGCGATTGAAATTTTATCTACTAATTTGTATATTTTACCTCGAAATATTTCAACGCACCTTCAAAATAATGCATATTTAAATTGTTTATTTTAAATTATTAGGCAGAAAAACGGTTGCTATATACCTAGGTACCTACCAACTTATACAAAATAAATCTGTAAAAAGTTCATTAGATAAAAAGTTTATTAGGTACCTATGTAATGTACATACATACCTAACCTACCTATGCTTACCTAATATACCTACATAAAATTAGTTTTAAATTCAAGGTCAAATAAGTACTCAAAGAAATAAGTACCTACGTACCTACCAACCCTTGAATTTTGCAACAAAAACCTTTAAATAAAATACCTACCGATGAGTCGAAATGAACTTCGACGTTGGAGCCAATAAAGCTAGGAATGAATTTTTTGAAAATCACTGGTAAGAAATTTGAAATTAAATTTGTTTTGACAGTATTTGGAACTGGCATAGGGATTCCCAATTACAGACTAGTGAATAATATTAGGTTATTTTTTTTTTTTTAATTCGAAGAAATTTCAGGTCAAAGAAATACATACCTACCCTCGAATTTTGCAAAACAAAAAACAAATACCTAGGTACCTATTAAAAGATAAACCTACCTAGGTATGAAGGTACCTATACCTAAACCTACCCCCGAATTTAGCAATAAAAACTTTAATTAAAATACATGTAGGTTAGGTACCTATACCTATCTTTCAAAAATATCTATGCCTTAACCACCCCCGAATACCTACCTATGTAGGTAATAAAAACTATTAACAAAAAATTATCTAGCAAAAAATTAATAGTAATTGCACAAAAACTTGAATTCAAATATGTACCTACCTACCTACATACCAAAAGACCAATCCTCGCAAAAAAGATTGCATCTAAAAATTCAAACCTACACACCAAAATACCTACCACCGAAATCATGCAAGAAAATTTCAATCAAAATATCTACCAAAAGATATATGCCTAGCCTATCCTCGAAACTTTGCAAGAAAGTATCAAGTCAATTAAAAAAAAAGCAAAAACAAAACCTACCCTCAATAAGAAAATATAGCAACGACCTACACACGTTTGTCTTTTCACACTCCCATACAAGAAAATCTCTGCAAATAATAATTTTTCTACTCGTTGCTACGAACTAAACACCAACGAAGGGTGAACGGTGACGACGACGCAAGCAGAAGCGACACGATCAACTCGTTCACCACTTCATATAATTTCTTTGCTTTTCTGCCTGCAAACAAAATACATTCCTAAATAAACCAACACAAATATTCTTCTATTCAAAGAGGAGACGACAATTTTTTTCTTATTTTCTTCACGTTTTTCTATTCTTTGACATTTTAAAAACAGCTGATTTGCTTATCTCTCTTACTCCCTTTATTTCTTATGAGCATGAAAATAATACTTTCCTCTTGCTCTTACTACTTGTCTTCGATTCTTTATGTACCCCCGCATCCACAATTCTCCACGCAATCGAATGCGGTCGAATGTGGCGCCCCCATAGGGTCCACGTTCAACTAAAAAAAAAATTTCATGAGAATACTACCTATGGTTTTCATATACAAAGCCTTTGTATATGAAAACCATAGTACTATCATGGTGGCACTCGAAGAGGGCGACATCTCAAGTCTCCAAGGGGTACCTTGACGTGGAGAATTGTGGAATAAGTGGAAGTGTGGACGTAAAGAATAGTATAAGCATGGGAAAGACGTATACTGAATTTATGAGAGTTAGAGTGAATCAGGTAGAAGGCATTTTGGAGAAAATATTCAATTTTGTTTTGGTTATCGGTTTTGTTTACATTTTTTTTACTATGCAGATAAAGCTGAAAGACACAAAAAGAACAATTTTGGATATTCTTTTTTGGATATTCTGCTTATGGGGTTTTTATGGTGCAAGAGAAAGGGGTAGGTATACATGTGAAGGTGTATTTGTTTTTTCACAGCTGTAGGCGTATTGTCTTCAATATATTTGGGTTTCTATGGTGCAAGAGGAAGATGTTGTTATACATTGGAATATAGGTAGGTAGGTATGTGGGTTAGATTTTACAACTGAGTGAGTAGTTGAGAACCAAAACTCGTCATATCCAAAATTTTCATTTTGTGCAAATGAAAAAAAAAAAACTAATTAAGGTGAAATGGTAGATGTTATAAAAGATTTTATTTTATACATGAAAATTTTATATATGAAAATTTTTCATATACAAAGCTATAATAGAAGATTTTTAAATCTATGTTATGATTGAGAGCAAACAAATATTGGAAGCTCCGTTTAAAAGATATTTAACAATTAAATTTGGTTATGAAGAGTTTTGTTGCAAATGATTGGATATGGCCAGTTTCCCCACCATTCCCCCCTCTCACAATTGCACCCTCTAATATAAAAGCACTCCCCTACTTTCCAATCTTTAATGACCCATTTTAAATTGTTTACAATAAAAACCTGTGAACGTTTTAGTTCCTTCTTATATAACATAATTAATAGCCTATGATGGATAAGAAGAGTTTTGAAAGCAAACCTACTGCTTAGAATGGATATGGAAAGTTTTGATGTAGGTAAATTGCACTGTGGATATCGAGAGTTTTGGAAACAATAACGATATTTGACATCAATATTAAAGGGGCTTAGAGGGGTAAGGGTGTCAAATTTTCTTTAAAAACTTTTCAATATGCCCAGCTTAACAAATCTGGATCAAAATCTCAATTTTTGATAAAAGTGGATAGGTATGATGAGTTTTCGTTCTCATCTACTCAAATGTAGGTGTTTTGTGTGCAGGATTTTTTACAAATAATGTACATGCAAACTTTTCTTTCGCTTCTTTCCTTGATATATATACATATATTTTAGTAAAGGCTACATTGGGGTGGAATACCATTTTCAAAAAAATGGTTATTAAGGTGTAGTGCAATAACACCCGCGGTAATAAAACCTTTGGGCCGTGGGCGTTATTTCCCAAAATAAAAGGAAAAAATACCCACGGGTTTATTTTCCATTTTAAAATGGCAATAACCCACGAAAGAAAAGAAATAAGAACCGCGGTGCTATTGCCTTTTGGACTTGGCATTTAAGCCCACACTTAAAGTATAATCTATACTTTATACTAAAGTTGGATATCTTAATATATACAACAAAGTCGGGTTAGTTACACCATTTATAAGTTATAACTGAAGAACGGCTGAACGAATTTTAATTATCTATGGTTTGTTGGATTTGTCTCCGCCTCAAATAGGAGAATAACTATTAAAATATCAGAAAAGTTCACGGATAAAAATTATATGCACTTTGGGTAGGTAGGTACCTACCTGTTTTATTAAATAAAAAAGAAATCAGAAAATGAGTTTGAAAACGAATCAATAAATTATGAAATTTTGTTTTGAAAAAATGAAATTAAAAAATTATTATATAGTCGAATCTCCATATTTCGTTCTGACAAAATAAAATTACAAAATTATAATCAATTTATGTATTTAAAATAACAATTAAATCTTCCATTGATCCACTTAATCAAAATAGCTTTTTGTTTTCTTTGATGTTTAGTAAAACTTTTAAAGGAATTAAAATAGTTTGATGAGAATTTTTTTTAAAATAATATGTCTGTTCACGTACCTCCCAAAACTACGAATTTCTACGAATTTAGCCCAAAGTTATGTCAAAGCTCATATGAAAAAAATAAAATTCGTAGAAATTCGTAGTTTTGGGAAGTACGCGAACAGACATATAAGTATACAAAAATGTTTATAGATTTTTTTAAATTTATACATTTTACTATTTTTTTTTTTTGTCTTAAAAAATATTAATATATCGCGCATTGAAAACAAAAGTGGCACTAAACGAAAAACCTAGTTTTCAAATACGGCCGTTTAAAGTTTGGGACAACTTACGTAAGTAGTCGATAGCTCTTTGGAAAAAGATTTAGGGCTTGATTACGGTTCGCGAATCGAACGTTCACTTGAAGTCGAACGATTTGGCGAATGTTATGTACGTTAGGGTTAGCGAATGAATTCATTCGCTAAAAATTCATCGCTGTCCCAGGAAAAATTCATTATAATCAATTTTTCTTGCGACAAATGTCAAATAGAAAAAATTAAAATCAGAAAATACATCTCAAAGTGCGGAATTTTTGTAGTTTTCTTCATTTTATTCTTGACTTTATTATTTAATTGGTCATTAATAACTTATTAAATAATGGTCCAAAAAAAAACTGACTTTAAAATTTAAATGCAAACAAAAATATTTTAATATGTCAACGAAAAAACATACAATAACCTGTTATATGTAGCTATTTTGAAAGTCAATATTCTATTTCTTTTTTTTTTAATGGAGATGTTTAAAAGAATGGTTTTTAAAAATTAAATTTCACAGTCAAAATTTTTGAAAAAAAAAATTGTATATTTTTAAAGTTAATTTATTTCAATTTTGCGTAGTTAAGTGCCATGTTGTTCTTGATATTCAATGCTTTTATCAATTTTCAGTTAAAAATCGACAACCAAATGCAAAAATCTTTCTTAATTTTTGAGAAATTAATAAATTAAAGGTTCCTAAAAAACCCGAAAAAGGGTTATAATTATGATTAGTAATTTTTTTGCTTCATGAGCATAAAACAAACAAGCAATGGAAAAAAGTTCCTTTAATTTTTTTTTAAATAGCTTAAAATCTATAAGAAATTCTTTCACATCCGGGTTTCAGAACTTGACTAAAAAATAATAAAGGCTTTGAATTTTACATACAAAAAATATCACCTAATTGCCAAAAATTTTGAAAAAAATCAACTTGATAGGTACAAAAATTCACAATTTTATTTGTCACAATTTACAAAGAAGAACTTTAAGCACGGTTAAAAATTTTGGGGTAGGTTCTTTTTAATATTTTCTGGGTTACATATATGACAACACCAAAAATATATTGAAATTTAATACTTGGCAAATATTAAAATTTGGAAGCTAATTCAAAATAGGTATATTAAAACTTAATTATGTCAGATATTACAAAGGAATACGAAATCTGTATTATATTTTATAATAATACAAAGGTATTATAATATAATACTTAATTACCTATTTGAAATTTAATTTGTAGATTCTTTTCATGAAAATTAATACAAAATATATTACAAAATAATAGTAATGAAAGACATTTTTTGTAAGAGTATTAATCTTCAATTAATAGTGGCATTATTATATTTATTGTATTTCACATACATATATGAGAACTAAAATCTTACTGCGATTGAAATTTTGTCTACTAATTTGTATATTTTACCTCGAAATATTTCAACGCACCTTCAAAATAATGCATATTTAAATTGTTTATTTTTAAAAAAACGGTTGCTATATACCTAGGTACCTACCAACTTATACAAAATAAATCTGTAAAAAGTTCATTAGATAAAAAGTTTATTAGGTACCTATGTAATGTACATACATACCTACCTACCTATGCTTACCTAATATACCTACATAAAATTAGTTTTAAATTCAAGGTCAAATAAGTACTCAAAGAAATAAGTACCTACGTACCTACCAACCCTTGAATTTTGCAACAAAAACCTTTAAATAAAATACCTACCGATGAGTCGAAATGAACTTCGACGTTGGAGCCAATAAAGCTAGGAATGAATTTTTTGAAAATCACTGGTAAGAAATTTGAAATTAAATTTGTTTTGACAGTATTTGGAACTGGCATAGGGATTCCCAATTACAGACTAGTGAATAATATTAGGTTATTTTTTTTTTTTTTAATTCGAAGAAATTTCAGGTCAAAGAAATACATACCTACCCTCGAATTTTGCAAAACAAAAAACAAATACCTAGGTACCTATTAAAAGATAAACCTACCTAGGTATGAAGGTACCTATACCTAAACCTACCCCCGAATTTAGCAATAAAAACTTTAATTAAAATACATGTAGGTTAGGTACCTATACCTATCTTTCAAAAATATCTATGCCTTAACCCACCCCCGAATACCTACCTATGTAGGTAATAAAAACTATTAACAAAAAATTATCTAGCAAAAAATTAATAGTAATTGCACAAAAACTTGAATTCAAATATGTACCTACCTACCTACATACCAAAAGACCAATCCTCGCAAAAAAGATTGCATCTAAAAATTCAAACCTACACACCAAAATACCTACCACCGAAATCATGCAAGAAAATTTCAATCAAAATATCTACCAAAAGATATATGCCTAGCCTATCCTCGAAACTTTGCAAGAAAGTATCAAGTCAATTAAAAAAAAGCAAAAACAAAACCTACCCTCAATAAGAAAATATAGCAACGACCTACACACGTTTGTCTTTTCACACTCCCATACAAGAAAATCTCTGCAAATAATAATTTTTCTACTCGTTGCTACGAACTAAACACCAACGAAGGGTGAACGGTGACGACGACGCAAGCAGAAGCGACACGATCAACTCGTTCACCACTTCATATAATTTCTTTGCTTTTCTGCCTGCAAACAAAATACATTCCTAAATAAACCAACACAAATATTCTTCTATTCAAAGAGGAGACGACAATTTTTTTCTTATTTTCTTCACGTTTTTCTATTCTTTGACATTTTAAAAACAGCTGATTTGCTTATCTCTCTTACTCCCTTTATTTCTTATGAGCATGAAAATAATACTTTCCTCTTGCTCTTACTACTTGTCTTCGATTCTTTATGTACCCCGCATCCACAATTCTCCACGCAATCGAATGCGGTCGAATGTGGCGCCCCCATAGGGTCCACGTTCAACTAAAAAAAAAATTTCATGAGAATACTACCTATGGTTTTCATATACAAAGCCTTTGTATATGAAAACCATAGTACTATCATGGTGGCACTCGAAGAGGGCGACATCTCAAGTCTCCAAGGGGTACCTTGACGTGGAGAATTGTGGAATAAGTGGAAGTGTGGACGTAAAGAATAGTATAAGCATGGGAAAGACGTATACTGAATTTATGAGAGTTAGAGTGAATCAGGTAGAAGGCATTTTGGAGAAAATATTCAATTTTGTTTTGGTTATCGGTTTTGTTTACATTTTTTTTACTATGCAGATAAAGCTGAAAGACACAAAAAGAACAATTTTGGATATTCTTTTTTGGATATTCTGCTTATGGGGTTTTTATGGTGCAAGAGAAAGGGGTAGGTATACATGTGAAGGTGTATTTGTTTTTTCACAGCTGTAGGCGTATTGTCTTCAATATATTTGGGTTTCTATGGTGCAAGAGGAAGATGTTGTTATACATTGGAATATAGGTAGGTAGGTATGTGGGTTAGATTTTACAACTGAGTGAGTAGTTGAGAACCAAAACTCGTCATATCCAAAATTTTCATTTTGTGCAAATGAAAAAAAAAAAACTAATTAAGGTGAAATGGTAGATGTTATAAAAGATTTTATTTTATACATGAAAATTTTATATATGAAAATTTTTCATATACAAAGCTATAATAGAAGATTTTTAAATCTATGTTATGATTGAGAGCAAACAAATATTGGAAGCTCCGTTTAAAAGATATTTAACAATTAAATTTGGTTATGAAGAGTTTTGTTGCAAATGATTGGATATGGCCAGTTTCCCCACCATTCCCCCCTCTCACAATTGCACCCTCTAATATAAAAGCACTCCCCTACTTTCCAATCTTTAATGACCCATTTTAAATTGTTTACAATAAAAACCTGTGAACGTTTTAGTTCCTTCTTATATAACATAATTAATAGCCTATGATGGATAAGAAGAGTTTTGAAAGCAAACCTACTGCTTAGAATGGATATGGAAAGTTTTGATGTAGGTAAATTGCACTGTGGATATCGAGAGTTTTGGAAACAATAACGATATTTGACATCAATATTAAAGGGGCTTAGAGGGGTAAGGGTGTCAAATTTTCTTTAAAAACTTTTCAATATGCCCAGCTTAACAAATCTGGATCAAAATCTCAATTTTTGATAAAAGTGGATAGGTATGATGAGTTTTCGTTCTCATCTACTCAAATGTAGGTGTTTTGTGTGCAGGATTTTTTACAAATAATGTACATGCAAACTTTTCTTTCGCTTCTTTCCTTGATATATATACATATATTTTAGTAAAGGCTACATTGGGGTGGAATACCATTTTCAAAAAAATGGTTATTAAGGTGTAGTGCAATAACACCCGCGGTAATAAAACCTTTGGGCCGTGGGCGTTATTTCCCAAAATAAAAGGAAAAAATACCCACGGGTTTATTTTCCATTTTAAAATGGCAATAACCCACGAAAGAAAAGAAATAAGAACCGCGGTGCTATTGCCTTTTGGACTTGGCATTTAAGCCCACACTTAAAGTATAATCTATACTTTATACTAAAGTTGGATATCTTAATATATACAACAAAGTCGGGTTAGTTACACCATTTATAAGTTATAACTGAAGAACGGCTGAACGAATTTTAATTATCTATGGTTTGTTGGATTTGTCTCCGCCTCAAATAGGAGAATAACTATTAAAATATCAGAAAAGTTCACGGATAAAAATTATATGCACTTTGGGTAGGTAGGTACCTACCTGTTTTATTAAATAAAAAAGAAATCAGAAAATGAGTTTGAAAACGAATCAATAAATTATGAAATTTTGTTTTGAAAAAATGAAATTAAAAAATTATTATATAGTCGAATCTCCATATTTCGTTCTGACAAAATAAAATTACAAAATTATAATCAATTTATGTATTTAAAATAACAATTAAATCTTCCATTGATCCACTTAATCAAAATAGCTTTTTGTTTTCTTTGATGTTTAGTAAAACTTTTAAAGGAATTAAAATAGTTTGATGAGAATTTTTTTTAAAATAATATGTCTGTTCACGTACCTCCCAAAACTACGAATTTCTACGAATTTAGCCCAAAGTTATGTCAAAGCTCATATGAAAAAAATAAAATTCGTAGAAATTCGTAGTTTTGGGAAGTACGCGAACAGACATATAAGTATACAAAAATGTTTATAGATTTTTTTAAATTTATACATTTTACTATTTTTTTTTTTTGTCTTAAAAAATATTAATATATCGCGCATTGAAAACAAAAGTGGCACTAAACGAAAAACCTAGTTTTCAAATACGGCCGTTTAAAGTTTGGGACAACTTACGTAAGTAGTCGATAGCTCTTTGGAAAAAGATTTAGGGCTTGATTACGGTTCGCGAATCGAACGTTCACTTGAAGTCGAACGATTTGGCGAATGTTATGTACGTTAGGGTTAGCGAATGAATTCATTCGCTAAAAATTCATCGCTGTCCCAGGAAAAATTCATTATAATCAATTTTTCTTGCGACAAATGTCAAATAGAAAAAATTAAAATCAGAAAATACATCTCAAAGTGCGGAATTTTTGTAGTTTTCTTCATTTTATTCTTGACTTTATTATTTAATTGGTCATTAATAACTTATTAAATAATGGTCCAAAAAAAAACTGACTTTAAAATTTAAATGCAAACAAAAATATTTTAATATGTCAACGAAAAAACATACAATAACCTGTTATATGTAGCTATTTTGAAAGTCAATATTCTATTTCTTTTTTTTTTAATGGAGATGTTTAAAAGAATGGTTTTTAAAAATTAAATTTCACAGTCAAAATTTTTGAAAAAAAAAATTGTATATTTTTAAAGTTAATTTATTTCAAATTTTGCGTAGTTAAGTGCCATGTTGTTCTTGATATTCAATGCTTTTATCAATTTTCAGTTAAAAATCGACAACCAAATGCAAAAATCTTTCTTAATTTTTGAGAAATTAATAAATTAAAGGTTCCTAAAAAACCCGAAAAAGGGTTATAATTATGATTAGTAATTTTTTTGCTTCATGAGCATAAAACAAACAAGCAATGGAAAAAAGTTCCTTTAATTTTTTTTTAAATAGCTTAAAATCTATAAGAAATTCTTTCACATCCGGGTTTCAGAACTTGACTAAAAAATAATAAAGGCTTTGAATTTTACATACAAAAAATATCACCTAATTGCCAAAAATTTTGAAAAAAATCAACTTGATAGGTACAAAAATTCACAATTTTATTTGTCACAATTTACAAAGAAGAACTTTAAGCACGGTTAAAAATTTTGGGGTAGGTTCTTTTTAATATTTTCTGGGTTACATATATGACAACACCAAAAATATATTGAAATTTAATACTTGGCAAATATTAAAATTTGGAAGCTAATTCAAAATAGGTATATTAAAACTTAATTATGTCAGATATTACAAAGGAATACGAAATCTGTATTATATTTTATAATAATACAAAGGTATTATAATATAATACTTAATTACCTATTTGAAATTTAATTTGTAGATTCTTTTCATGAAAATTAATACAAAATATATTACAAAATAATAGTAATGAAAGACATTTTTTGTAAGAGTATTAATCTTCAATTAATAGTGGCATTATTATATTTATTGTATTTCACATACATATATGAGAACTAAAATCTTACTGCGATTGAAATTTTGTCTACTAATTTGTATATTTTACCTCGAAATATTTCAACGCACCTTCAAAATAATGCATATTTAAATTGTTTATTTTTAAAAAAACGGTTGCTATATACCTAGGTACCTACCAACTTATACAAAATAAATCTGTAAAAAGTTCATTAGATAAAAAGTTTATTAGGTACCTATGTAATGTACATACATACCTACCTACCTATGCTTACCTAATATACCTACATAAAATTAGTTTTAAATTCAAGGTCAAATAAGTACTCAAAGAAATAAGTACCTACGTACCTACCAACCCTTGAATTTTGCAACAAAAACCTTTAAATAAAATACCTACCGATGAGTCGAAATGAACTTCGACGTTGGAGCCAATAAAGCTAGGAATGAATTTTTTGAAAATCACTGGTAAGAAATTTGAAATTAAATTTGTTTTGACAGTATTTGGAACTGGCATAGGGATTCCCACTTACAGACTAGTGAAAAATATTAGGTTATTTTTATTATTATTATTATTATTTATTACAATATAAAATAAATTTACATTATAATGTGGAAATTAACAGCGCTAGCTACCAGAGACTTTTGGCTGGAAATTATAAAATTTGTTGATGCAATTTTTTTTCGTATATATAAAAGTGTGTAGGGGCTGTCAGGGGCTGGACTTCCAGCGACTGAGCAAAACTTCGACGAAAGTCCAGCCTCTGACAGCCCCACACACTGCAGAATAAATTATTATGTTAGATACTAGAGTCTAGTTTGAGCGTAATTAAAAGTTTATAAACGTTATTAATGTTTTCAGGTGATATTGTTGACAGAAGTTCAGTTAGATTCTTATTAAATAAAGATTTACATATATTATTTACTTTTGAACATTCAGTTGTAAAATGTTTTATTGTTAAAATCTGATTGGATTGGCAGAGATGGCAGTTTGGAGGGTTTTCCTTGTTGAGAAGATGGGCTTGAGTTATTTGAGTGTGTCCAAGGCGAAGACGGAGAAAGCATTTGTTCATTCTGGATGTCGTTTCGGTTGGATAGGAAGATGAAACTCCTTTTGGGTTGATGGTGGTATAGTGATGCGAATATAATTTCCATTCGTCAAGTCTTGAGTTTTCCCAATAGGCGTCGATCGCTTTGAGGTAATCTCTTTTGGTTGGGGGAATTGAGAGTACATTCAATTGTTCTGAGGCAGTTCTGGCAGCACAGTCTGCTAGTTCATTCCCTTTGATGCCGGAGTGACCTGGCACCCATAGTAAAACGAGTTTTTTTTTGTTCTTGAAGATATTGTTTCGAATTTTAGTAATTGTAGTGCTGCAGTTTTGTATATTGATGATGGCCTTGAGTGTAGAAAGGCTATCGGAGCAAATCACGGAATTATTTGTGGTTGTGAGTGCTAATTCTGTCGCTTTCATGATAGCGAAGGCCTCAATGGAATAGATTGAAAAGTAGTTTGGTAGTCTTGCGCTGTATAGAATGTCGCCTACTTCGGTTACGATTGCGAGTCCTGCTCCAGTTTCGGATTTGGATCCATCCGTATAGAGGAAATCCCATGAATCTTTTCGGTATTCGTCTGTTATTTCATAGAAAATTTGCGTGTAGGTTTCCTTAGCTGTGGAACTCTTCTTGAATGTTGTTAGGTTTAAATTAACAATGTTAATTGGTAACTCCCATGGAGGTACGTAACCAGGTAAGAGAGTACTGATTGTTGGAGGAATGCCAATCGTGTTGGAATAATTCAGGGCAATGTAGATTGTAGAGGGACATTTGGGTGTTTTTTTACGAAGTAAAATTTTTTTGGCATCTTCAATTATTGGCGATCTGAAGGATTGACATATCTTTGGTGCGAGTCGAGCAGTTAGAAGATCTCGGCGGTGTTCGATGGATGGGAGTCCTGCTTCAGCGAGGATGTTCTTTATCGGGGTGGTTGCAAATGCCTTCAAGCTGGTCCTGATTGCGCAGTGGTAAGTCGGTTTGATTATGTTGAGATTAGATTTAGCGCATTTTCCAAAAACTGCCAATCCATAGTCGATTTTTGATAATATAATGGAACGGGTTATAAGAACAAGTGTGTTAGGATGAATAAAACTGTTATTTGATGATAAGAATCTTACAATATTAAGTCTGGTAGCTAGTTTTTTCTTAAGTGATAAACAATGGTTCTTAAAACTAAATTTACTATCAAAAGTAATGCCTAAAATAGATAATGTATCTACATTTTGAATTTTGGATGATAGCAAATGAATATCAAAATTGGGACAATTTCTTTTTTTACAAATGTGAAGGTGCTTGCTTTTATCAGTAGAGATAATGGATCCCGATTGGGAACACCATTGATTTAGGTCTGCTAAAATGTTCTGGAAGAGTTCCTTAGTGCGATTGTTGTCGTTGCACTTTGATAGTACAACCAGATCATCCGCGTATAGACAATGATCTATATTTTTATGTTTGCCTATGATTTCGCTTATATCATTATATGCGATTATGAATAGGGTAACAGAAAGGGGAGAACCCTGAGGGATCCCGTTGGATAGTTTGTATACGGATGAATAATAATTGTTAGCTTTCACTCGAAATTGCCTATTTGAAAGAAAAGATTTAATAAATGAAAGCATTTTGGGTCCGATCTTCCATTGAACTAGTTTATTTAGAACTACATGAATGCCAATCCTGTCGAATGCTTTTTCAAAGTCCAGGGACAGGATGGAGACATGGTTTTTGCATGACAACGCAGAGCTTATGTACTCGTCAATGTGCAATAATGAGTCAATTGTGCTGCGACCATGTTTAAATGCTACTTGGTTTAGATTGAGGTAATTATTTTTTTCGATGAACCAGAGGAGTCGCTTAGATATAATTTTCTCTAAAAGTTTGCTAGTACAAGGAAGCATGGAGATTGGTCTATATCCTTTTGGATCAGACGCTTTTTTTGAGGGTTTAGGGATTGGAATTGTGCTAGCAACTTTCCACGTCTGTGGAATTATACCTTTATCAAAGATGGCATTGTATAACAGTAGTAGTCTTGTTTTGAGTAAATGTGGTGCATTTTTTAACATTGGGTATGAGATGCGATCGTACCCTGGAGTTTTGCCTTTCAGAGTGGCCAAGCAGGTCTCCATTTCAACAAAACTAATCTCTTTTTCTATGAATTTTGCTGTTATACTTAAGTTTTCAACATGGTGGTGATGGCTATTGATTGCAAGGCGTTTGTAGTTGAGGAAATTTGTTGGAAAGTTGGAATCGTCAGAGTAGATGGACCAGGTTTTGGCGAAGTATTCGCAAATCTCTGATGGATTATAGAGTGTTCCAGATTCAGTTAATAAGTTATTGATAGTATGTTGTGTATAATTACCAGATAAAGTTTTTATATCAGCCCACAATTTTTTACTTGAAGAGTTTGGGTTAATATTTGATGTGAATTTTTGGAAGCATTCTTTTTTCGCTATTTTACTATTCCTTCGGAATAAGGCATTTGCTTTACGGTAATTGATAAGGTTGGTGTTGTTGGGATGTTTTTTAAAAATTTTCCAAAGATCTTGTTTGTTGTTACGCAATATGGATAACTCAGTAGACCACCACGGGGTTATCTTTTTATGTGGAATGTTTTTCGTTTGAGGAATTGCTATGTTCGCGGCAGTGCGTAAGGTTTTCGTAATTGAAGCAGCTTCTTTGTTTATATTAGAAGAAGCTCTGTAATTATCTAGGGTGCTGAGGATTGAATTTTGGTACAATTCCCAGTTGGCACGGTCAGTTTGAAATTTGCATGTTGGTTTTCTTGGAAAAGATAAACCTCCAAGATCTATTTTAGTCAAGATTGGAAGATGGTCGCTGCCATGTAGATCATCTGAAATATTCCATGAAGTTTTAGGTAGCAGTTGAGGTGATATAGCTGTCAAGTCTATATGTGTCCATGTCTTATGTGTCGAGAAATGGGTTGGACTGCCGTCATTTAACACCGCAAGGTTGGCATTTGAAAGAAAATTTTCAAATTCCATACCTCTAGAATTAGTGGTGGGTGAACCCCACAATGTATTCCAGCAATTGATGTCACCGGTTAATAGAATAGGAGTTTGGATATTGTTGATAACGTTTGATAAGTCGCTGGCGGTAAATGCTTGAGAAGGGTGGATGTATAGTGAGATCACGGTTATCTTGATATTGAGGTTGATTTCTACTGCGACTATGGATATGTTTGAGTTGATTGATAGATGTTTGTGCGGAATAGAGTTATGTATCAATAACCCTGTGCCTTGTTTGGCATAAGTGTTTGATGTGAAGTTATGAAAATATGGTGTGAATTGTTTTGGGGGGAAGGGGGCGAGATTAGATTGAAGATGAGTTTCCTGCAGTGATATAATCGATGGATTGTGGTCATTAATTAACAATTGCAACTCGTGGCAATTGTTGAAATAGCCTTTCATGTTCCATTGCAAGACATTTAAATAGGTTTTGTGTGGGGTGGAAGGCTTTGTTCCAATATACGCATGGTTATATTGGTGCAAGCCAGTGTTGGTGTTATAGTTGGTGGTGGGAGGGCAATTGTGACTCCGCTGACCGGAGGACGGGGCATCTGGGACATCTACATGTCCCGTATGTCCCGTCCTACGGTCAACGGAGTCATTTGTGTTGGAGCTTGGATTTTTGTTAAATACCATCATTGTCAGATTCTATAGGATTGATATAGTAGTTATTGTTGTTGACTAGAGACTGGGTGAATTGTGATAAAGGTGAATTAAGAATATTTGCGGCTGCATCTGTGGTACGAGGTGGAATGTTTGGTGGGTTTTGAGTTGATTTGGAGCTAATAGGAGTGGATGGGTTTAGTTGTTGATGATGGTTAGATGGGCCTGGACGGCTGTGTTGTTGAGTAATTGATTTAGGAGAGTACTTGGAAAAGGAAGTTGGGCTTGAATTTTTGTTGGATAATTGTGTGTTTAAGTGTTCTTTATTATTGTTTGTTTGTGTAGGTTGATTTATTGTTTGGGAGGGCTGTTCTTGAACTTGCACTGCGGTTGGAGTTACGGGTGAATTATTTACTATTGTTACGGTATTGTTGTTGGCAGGCGTTGGTTTGGCTTTGATCGAATTGCTTGCAACAGATGCATAAGATTGAGTGGAGTGGATTTCAGGATTTGATTCCCTATATGCTTGCCTGGCTTCGAGCATCGTACATTTTCTAGTTGTCTTGATTTTCAATATTTCTTTGGCTTTTAGAAAGCTCTTGCAAATTTTTGAAGATGCGGGGTGATCTTCTGAGCAGTTTGCACAATAGGTGCGCGTACATGAATGAGGGTCTACAGGTGACATGTTGCAGTTTACGCAAGATGGAGGATTTTTGCATCTCTTGGCCGTGTGACCCAAGAGTTGGCATTTTTGGCACCTCATGGGGTTAGGAAAATATTCCACGACTTTACAGTTGTACCAACCGATATTGACATTGCTAGGTGGACGGAAGAGATCAAACGTAAAGAGAACAAGACCAGTTGGAGTTGGGATGCCTTCAATATTTTTTTTGAACTTGTATACCTCAGTTACGCCTTGAGCCCTCATTTCATTGATGATTTCTTCCTCTGGTACGTTCGCAAGGTAAGGTGCGTAGACTGTACCTTTGGAGGAATTTAAATTTGTGTGAAGTGTCACATTGATGGGACAAAGGTTGGATAAAGTTTTTCTTGAGAGGAAAATTTCAGCTATTTTCTGCGATTTAACTAGGAGAAGCAAATTTCCATCTCGCAACTGAGTTATGTATTCATAACCAGTGCTGATGCCATCTATAGCTTTCTTCAATAAGAAAACGCTAAACGCGGAAAGGGGCTTTTCAATGTCGGTGGGAGCGATTACTATGAATTTGGGGTTAGGATTAGATGAAAACGTGTGGATCAAGGGATTAAGGTCTAAATTCGTATAATTTGTTTTTTTTCTTTTTTTTTTGTTGGAGGGCTCGGTAGTCAGATCTATATCTAGATCTCTAAACCGATTGCCCGAAAGCACATGTGGCCCTGAGGCCATATTCTTTTTTTTTCACTGTTTGATTAGTAATTTGCACAATAACAAGAGAATAAAGAAAGAATAAGCTATATAGAGATAGCGGGATAAGTCACGACGAAAGTAAGCGAGATGCACACTGTGAAACGAAACGATGCTATCGGCTTGGAGGTCAGTCGGTGACTGAGGTTATTTTTTTTTTTTTAAATTCGAAGAAATTTCAGGTCAAAGAAATACATACCTACCCTCGAATTTTGCAAAACAAAAAACAAATACCTAGGTACCTATTAAAAGATAAACCTACCTAGGTATGAAGGTACCTATACCTAAACCTACCCCCGAATTTAGCAATAAAAACTTTAATTAAAATACATGTAGGCTAGGTACCTATACCTATCTTTCAAAAATATCTATGCCTTAACCCACCCCCGAATACCTACCTATGTAGGTAATAAAAACTATTAACAAAAAACTATCTAGCAAAAAATTAATAGTAATTGCACAAAAACTTGAATTCAAATATGTACCTTCCTACCTACATACCAAAAGACCAATCCTCGCAAAAAAGATTACATCTAAAAATTCAAATACCTACACACCAAAATACCTACCACCGAAATCATGCAAGAAAATTTCAATCAAAATATCTACCAAAAGATATATGCCTAGCCTATCCTCGAAACTTTGCAAGAAAGTATCAAGTCAATTAAAAAAAAGCAAAAACAAAACCTACCCTCAATAAGAAAATATAGCAACGACCTACACACGTTTGTCTTTTCACACTCCCATACAAGAAAATCTCTGCAAATAATAATTTTTCTACTCGTTGCTACGAACTAAACACCAACGAAGGGTGAACGGTGACGACGACGCAAGCAGAAGCGACACGATCAACTCGTTCACCACTTCATATAATTTCTTTGCTTCTCTGCCTGCAAACAAAATACATTCCTAAATAAACCAACACAAATATTCTTCTATTCAAAGAGGAGACGACAATTTTTTTCTTATTTTCTTCACGTTTTTCTATTCTTTGACATTTTAAAAACAGCTGATTTGCTTATCTCTCTTACTCCCTTTATTTCTTATGAGCATGAAAATAATACTTTCCTCTTGCTCTTACTACTTGTCTTCGATTCTTTATGTACCCCGCATCCACAATTCTCCACGCAATCGAATGCGGTCGAATGTGGCGCCCCCACAGGGTCCACGTTCAACTAAAAAAAATTTTTCATGAGAATACTATGGTTTTCATATACAAAGTTTCTGCTGGGAATCTTGCAAGAATTTTGGGGTCAAAGTCCAACTTATTATTTTTTTAATAAAGTTTATCCACCAAACTGATAACTTTTCAATAAAACAACTAATATCACAGTATTCATCAAATTTTTCAAACTTCGTTGAATTTAACGGCAGGAAATTCACATACCTGATACGAAAATCATACAATAGTTCATGAAGGCTGAAGCTTCTTAGTTTTGATTTTGTTCTAAGTTGCCCACACTTGGGGGACTGCTAGTATGTCTTCGATAATTTAATTGTGTTTGCCTTGTTATTAAATATTGATGATGTTACTTTTTATTTATATTTGCGCACAGGATCTAGTTCACTGGTTTAATATGTTTATTCTTTTTTAGTTTATTACGATTTATTGAGAAATTAATTATTTTTTGCAGAGCTAGTTAACAAATTGCTTTTGACAGGTCCAGGGTTGCCACTCCAAATGAAATGGTGAATATATCTTTACATCTTCTTAAAAGGCATTAAGCGAATACCTTGTATATTACTGAGATAATGCTTATTGGCCTGTAATTGTTAATATCATCTTTTCTACCCTTTTTGTGAATAAGGATTATATTTGATTCTGTCCATTGATATGGCAATTCCTCATATATCAAAGTTTGATTAAATATAAATGTCAAAACATCTAAAATTGAGCTTTTTCCAATTTTCAGCATTTCCGCTCTTATGTCATCACTTCCAAAGCTTTTTCCTGATTTCAGTTCACTGATTGATTCTTCCACTTCCGATTTCAAAAATATTGGAAAACTATAGTTATGATCTAAAACTAGCATTGCTGAAGAGATTTGATCAGGAGTAAACTTGGATTTGTATAGATCTTTGAAAAAATTTGTAGCAGACATATTGATTTCACTTCTATCTCTTATTTTTCGGTTCTTATCATTTAAAGTAATAAGCCATTCTTTTCCTTGGGAGAAGTGTTCTTTTGATTTTTTGATTGATTTGTTTTCTTCTTAGTACATTTTCAACATTTTCTCATCGTACATTTTAATGTCATCTACCAACCACACATTTTTAAATACTTTTCCTCAAATATTTGAGAGTCTGTAGGTCGTTTTCGTCTAAAAATGTTTTATGACGAAGATTTTCTCTTTCTTTAATTAAGTTTTTGGTTGTGTTTAAAATTTTATCTGGCTTTTTGGGAATAGGTTTTATGATATTTTCATTTGCTGAGTCCAGCAGAGCTTTTACAAATGCATCGTATTGGGACTGAACAGATCTTAAAGATTTTATAAATATTCTAAACTACACATATGCTTGATTTTCTCAAGGTAGTTCAATTTGTCTTCGTTTGAGATTATTTTTGGTATATCCCGGAGTCCATTAAATCTGCTCTGGAAGATGTCGGAGTTGAGACTGCCATTGTGGACTGGATTTATACCATGCTCAATGGTAGAATCATAAACTCCCGACTGGGAGATGCTTTCGTTGAGAAAACTGTTACAAGAGGCACACCACAAGGAGGGGTAATTTCACCTCTCCTTTGGATCCTAGTTGTTAATAAAATTCTCACAAGATTTAGTAATCAGGGCATTAAAATTGTGGCATATGCGGACGACATAGTAATTTTGATATCGGGTAAGTATCTTACCACCATCAAAGATATTATGGAATCCGCACTTAAAGAACTACCTTCTTGGGCAGCACAAAACGGTCTCGGGGTTAACCCTACAAAAACTGAACTAGTTCTGTTCACGAATAAAAAGAAATTAGAGGACTTTACTCCTCTTATGCTTAATGATATTCCTCTGAAACTCTCCAAAGAAGCTAAATATCTTGGAGTAATCCTTGATTCCAAGCTAACATGGAAAAGAAACACAGAGGAAAGAATGAAAAGGGCACTCGGCGCTTTCTACACATGCAAAAAAAACTTCGGTACACGTTGGGGTATGCGACCGCAGGTTATCCAGTGGATATACACGACGATTGTTCGCCCCATACTTACCTATGGTTCTATCGTGTGGTGGAAGGCTGTTGAAAAAGTTAGCTATCTCAAAAACCTGAACTAGGTACAGAGACTAGCCTGTATAGGAATAACGGGGGAATTATTTTAAATCTTCCAGCCCTTGACGAGCACATTAGATGCACAGCAGCCAAAAGCGCACTTCGACTCAAAGAACTGGGCTCTTGGAAGCACAGCACCTATGGTCATGGGTCTATCTTACAAAGGTATGACACAGTGGTCGGACTTGATGTGACGACTGATTACCTACCACCGATAATTGATTTTAAAAAACACTTCTCTATTTCAATACCCGAAAGACATGGTTGGGAACCCAACTCACTTATTAGTGAACAGGGTATCCCCTTCTATACTGACGGGTCAAAAATGGAAGAAGGAACAGGAGCTGGGGTGTTCTGTGAAGCCCTTAATATTAGAGAATCTTATAAACTCCCAGATGAATGTAGCGTCTTTCAGGCTGAGATTTATGCTATTGAAAAAGCGGCAGAAATGGTGCACAAGAAAAAACTGAGCTCGTCGGAGATCACATTTTTCGTGGACAGCCAAGCCGCTATCAAAGCGATAGCCAGTGAGACTATAAGATCCAAAACAGTGACAAAATGCCGAGGCATACTGAATAAAATTTGCAACACTAACCGAGTCAAACTCTGCTGGGTTCCTGGACATAGCAATATAGAAGGGAATGATATAGCAGATGAACTGGCAAGGAAGGGGTCATTATCAGTAAGAAACAGTAGTAACCAATTAGATATGGGACTAGACATCCCGATCGGTGTGGTTAAAATGAAAATAGACCTAATAACGAAAGAGCAAATCAATAAATCCTGGATTACCAGGAACGATTGCGTTATCTCTAGAAGTCTATGGCCTAGAATTAATGAAAAGGAAACTCAGTATATTCTATCGCTGAGTAAAAAGAACATTAGAATCTTGATAGGTGTACTAACGGGTCATTGCGCCATTGGCACAATGGCCACTAGACTGGGTGTATTCGCACCGGACTTCTGTAGGAGCTGTCAGGATGTAGAAGAAATAGAAACCATTAAACACCTGCTCTGCGATTGTCCAAACCTCCAAACAAATCGCCTCCGTTACTTCGGAAACAGGTTTGTTGGAGAACTGGACGATCTAGCGCAGGTCTCAATGGAAAATATGAGGAAATTCATAGAGAACACAGGCTGGTTTGCAAATGAGCCAGTCTACTTGAATAATTAGTTTAGGAGCATCTCTGCTTTCTTTTCGTAAGGGGATCACAATGGACCAATAGGCCCCCGTGTACGCAACAGCCTTTGCGCTGTGCACGCCCCTCCTAACCTAACCTAACCTAACCTATATCCCTTTTAAGTTGGGATTTGTGGTATTCTTTTGTCTTGTGGTTGATTTTTATTTTTGCACGGACCATTCGATGATCGCTTCCAAAATTTTGCCGGTTTATAATAGAGACATCTTGAACTGTTTTTTTCTTGTTGGTGACTATAAAGTCAATTTCAGTTTTTACTTACCGGTTTGGAGATATCCAGGTCCATTAATTTTTTGTCTTTTTTTAAATAGACTGTTGCAGACAGTTAAATTATTTTGCCATAGCCATGTTACCATCTTTTCTCCACGTTGGTTTCTGGATCCAAATCCATATTCCCCCATTATATCCTCTTCACCATCTTTTCTGAATCCCAATTTGGCATTAAAATCTCCAATTATGTAGAAGATTTTCGATTTTGACTTCGAAATAATTTGAGAGATGTCTTCATAGAAGGAATCAATTTTTTCTTCATTCGAAGCTGAACTATCACAACCCTTGTTTTATTAATCTCCAACTCGCATGATGCGATTCTTTCGTTATGTACAGTTACCATTTTAATATTTTTCTTCAGCTTTTTATTTATAAGCATTCCAACACCGTAAAGACCTACCCAATGTAAAAGAAAATATGTATTATCCTCTTCCAACAGTTTTTCTCCAAATAACCTTGTTTCCGCCAAACCGATAACATCCCAGTTTATGTTTCTAATAACCTCATCAAATTCAGCGCGTTTTTCATTTGTTGATAGACTTCTGATATTATATGTGCATGTATTAAAATATTTTATTTTAAATTCTTCTTTTTCTTATTTTTACTGTTTTTTTATTTTATTTGCATATCTGTTTTTACTGTTTGGATTTTGTGTGTCTGAGTGTTGGTAACTTAGACTTGGGGGGTTTTGGCCTAACTTCCTCGCGGTGGCCAACCGTACTTAGGAAGTCTTTTGTCGTCTTCGTGTATGTCATTCGAAAATTTGCTTGTTGATTGTTAATAGGGCACTCCACGAATACGTCAGTGTCAGGCAGCTTAGTCACTTTGAGGGAAAACATTGGCGGCGGCAAATCTAATCGAATGCAAAATATTTCTTGCAAATGCTTAATAAACAATTATTGATCAAATTTATAAACTATTATCCACAAAATAGTGCATAAAAGCGAAATAAAAGTGAAATGAGACAATAAATATCACAAATGTTTTCCCTCAAAGTGCCATTACAAATAGAAAGAGATAGCTTGGTAGAAAGCCCTATTATTTACATGTAGATATGTATTTATTTCAAACATAAGTATATTAAAACATGGTGTCTTTTTTGTTATACTTTGTAAATGTGAGGTTAAGTAACTCAATTGATTATCAAAGCAAAAAAAAAGAAAATTTAAAGAACTATTTACAATTTTATAGATAATTGATATATTAAAGAAAAGTAACCTATTACCAAATAATTAAATGATTTAAAGAAAGAAAGAAATAGTTTTAGCATACGTATAGATTTTTCAAAGAATTCTCAAAAGTTTTGTAGCTGTTTAGTCTTCTCAGATCGGCAGGTAAGGAACTCCAAAGACCAATTGCGTGCACAAAAAACTGTTTTTTGGAATTACTATAGTTAAAAGATGGGACAATATGAGTACATTACTTCTTTGCGATACCGGGAACAAAAGTTTATTGAATAAATATTCAGGAACTTTATAATAAATTACCTTGAAAAGAAACATCAGAGTGAGAAAATCCAAATGTTTATTCAAAGGCATATTGAATACACTTCTTGCATGTACAGAAACATGGTCGAAACGACGCAAGCCATAAATAAATCGAACGATGTTGTTAAAGGCTACTTGCAGTTTGCGTTTACTGGCACCATCCAAACAACAAAAAATGGAACTACTATAGAGAAGGGTAGGAAGAACGATGGTTTTGGCAATAGTCATTTTAGTTGCTATGGGAAGATAACTACCAGATAAGTGAAAAAACCGCAAGGCAGCATATGTTCTTCCAATAACACGTTCCAGGTGACTATCCCAACACAAAGTTTGATTAAACGTTACTCCCAGATTGTTAACTGTTTTAACATAGTTTAACACAGACTCATCGAGTTAAATATATGGTAAACTTGTCGTATCAATAGCATTATTACTAATAGCTATAGCCTGGCATTTGTTAGAGTTTATTTTCAGAAGATTTACCTGTGCCCACTGTACAATGCGATTCAGATATTCCTTAATTCTAACCGTAGCATCTTCAACCATTCCGATTGGATAACTCAAATAGATTTGAACGTCATATGCGTACATATGAATGTTACAATATTGGAGAACCGAAGGGAAGTCATTTTTAAATAATGTAAAAAGAAGTGGACCTAAGATTGATCCCTGGGGTACACCAGCTTGAGTTGGGAGGAAATCTGAAAATTTGGAATTTGCAAACACTGCTTGCGTTCTTCGGGTAAGATATTCTTTTACAAGAGAAAGGGCAGAATTTTCAAAAAAGAATAAATTTTGTAACTTTTCTAAAAGTATTCCATGAGGTACAGTATCGAACGCTTTAGTGAAATCCAGTAAAACCAACCTGGTAACTAGTTTTTTATCTATTTTTTGCCGAATGTCATCGACTATTTTAAGAAGTGCTGTAGTAGAGCTGTGATATGGCCTAAAGCCTGATTGGGAAGGTGTGATCAAGCAACGAGTATTTAAATAAGTTGTTATTTGTTGGCACACAAGTTTTTCAAAAGCTTTCGAAATAAATGGTAAAATGGAGATTGGACGATATTCTTCATAATTTGAGTTTGATTTTTTGGTACTGGAATTATTTTTGAAGCTTTCCAAAGTTTTGGGTATTTGTAGGTGGTTAAAATGGTGTTAAATATATGGGTTATGAAAGGAGAAACAAATGGAAGAATGATTTTTAAAAATTTTGGGATGCATGGTATCAAGCCCAATGGCTTCCGACTTAATCTCAGTAATTGCCTTGTATACTTTCATTTCATTTACTCTTGTGAAACTAAAATTAGCTTGTATATCATCATTTCTATTAAAAAAAACTGTAAAAATCGTCATTTGTGATAGAAGAAGAGTTCACGAATAGTTTGTTGAGGTCATTTACGTTGCAATTTTCATCATAAATTCACAAATATTCTGTTGCTTCGAGATACCGAGTGACTTGATATTTCTCCAGAAGTTCTTGAATGTTAAGTTCTCAAATTTTGAAATCTCTAAATACATTTCTCTGACTTTCTGAGCTTTGTGAGGTGTGAAGATTATAGAAGGCAAAAATAAGATCGTGCCTTGAAAAACCTGGCACATCTAACTGCCCATAGAAGTTAACATATTCAGATTGGTTGACAAGAAAAATATCAAGTAGGGTAGAGTTTTATGAAGTGAAATACGTAGGGTGGTTTCGATTTACTGGAAAAAGATTAAGAGAAGCCAGATTATCATTGAAAAGTTTAACACCGCTATTTTGCTAATCGAGAAGGTCAACATTTAGATCCTCTGAGATAAAGATGTGATTGTAGTTCGGGGTAACTTCTTCTAGGATATCTGAAATTGTACTTGTGTCGGTGATATTAGGAGGCTTGTAAATCACACCAGCCAGGCATTTATCTGCAGCGCACACAACTACGATGAAAAGGGACTGTAGACCGGTGTTTCTATCAGATAGACTAATAAATTTGCTCTTCAAGTTTTTCCTGATGAAGATAGCTACCCGTCCTCCCCTAGAGTTGACACGATCAGAGCGATACACTTTATAACTACCCGTATTTAGAACATTGTTATCGACTTCTTCCGTCAGCCATGTTTCTGACACACAAACAATATCCATTGCTGAATCATTGAAGGTACTTTTGAACTCATCGAGACGTTTCCGTAAACTCTGAGCGTTAATGTGACATATGGATAAGCCATTATATCGTTTCCGAAAAATATTCAACATTGTTCTAGTTTTGTTAAAGTTTGGGACAAAACTGGGGCCTAATTAATAAAACTATTAGTCTTGTAGTTGTAGACTTGTAGCTACAAGCATAACAAAGTCTGGAGTTGTACTTTTGTGTTTCATAAAGATTTTCCTACACTTGTAGCTGGGCGAATTCAAGCTATTGAGAATTGATTAAGCTTTTACAAAACTACAAGTCCATAACTACGAGTAACGAAAATAAATAAATATTTGATTTTGTTTGAGCAGCAGCGAGAGGTCAATATTATATTTTTTTTCTATGGAAAAGAAATCCTTAAAAGCCTTTAACTTGATTGTTAATGCTCGAATCTTCAAGGTGAAGATCTACTCTTGATACAGGAAAAAGATAAAGGTAAACTTTCTTCGAAAAAATATTGGGAGTTTTATACATGAACAATATTATTTAAGAGAAGAAGAAATATAAATGCGCAATAGTAGTTTTTTTTTGGTATTATTAATTGTATTATTAATTGTAAAAAATAATGTGCTTTTAGAATAAAGATGTTGCGAAAAAATTACATGCATACATACATACCTACCGATATTATCAAAAAATTTCAGCTCGCAAAAATACGAATACAACAAAAATTACATGCTCAGACAACCAAAAAAACATCAATTATTTTTTCTACCATCAAAAATATCTCCGCCACAAAAAAAATCTTTATCTACCTACCCTCAAGGCCACAAATTATATCCTATACATGCATACAATTACAATGGAGAAATGAGTTCAAACCTTTTTTTTCATCGTTGCAAGCCTCAGACAAAAAAACGTAGATACCTACTCAACAACCGGCAAAGCAAAGTAAAACATAAAAATAGGACTGCCTTGATCGTTGCTTAAGGGGCAAAGCTAGCAATGCAGAAACAAAAATGAAATCGACAGAGAAGAAGAGATAGACATAGATATTTTCCAACAGAGTCAAAGATACAAAATTCTGGGGAAGGTGCTTTCATTTTTGTAGTAAAACTCGCTTTTTAAAAGCTTTGAAAAATATAGCTTTTTCAATTTCATAGGTCATTTTGCTCCATAGGCGTGAGACATGATTTGTCCAGTTTATATTTCTGAGGGCTCAGAGAATTTCCCCAGTTTTGCTGTCAAATACTTAGTAAAAAAAATTTTTGCTCCGTCAGCTCAGTGAGCGCTCATGAAATATAAACTGAACAATTATTTGTGCTATCATCGTCTTACCTGACAAAGATACAAAACCCAACAGCTTTAACAAACAAAGATACAAAAGCCAGCAGCGGTAGGTGACAAAGATACAAAATCTAGAAAAAAATTCGTTTCTTTATTCATTCTGGAAAAAGGAATAGAAAAGATAGAATAGATGAAATATTTATCCAGAATATCCAGAATGGAATGAATAAAGAAACAAAACTGGAAGCAAAAGGAATAGCAAATATATTTTTATTTTACGTAATTATTTATTGCTGAAATGCAAAATGAGTACAAAACACTGATCTCTATAATACACTGGATAGTGTATTCCTTATAATGTATAACAGTTTCTTTGCTTCCATTTAAAGATGACAATTAGGTGGTCGGCTTCATAATTTGACGTCTGCATTATGCAAAAAAAAAGTGTTTTGCAGATAGGGATGTGCGATATTGAAACAACATCGATGTATATAAATATCGAACCGAAAACATCGATGCTACTTAACATCGATATTTTTTCAGGTGTTTTTGTTTAAGTTTTTTGTTTGACCAAAGCAAAAAATGTGTCATGCTATGCTCTAATGTATTTTTGCTTTCAAAATTTCTGGGGCCGGCAATTTTTTCTTAAGTTTTTTAAAATCGATTTAAATTTTCGTACAAATGAAAAATATGAAGTCATAAGCAAGGTATTTCAACTTTAAACATCGATATTGCAAAATAATGATGCACAGAAGCTTGTGTGCTAAAACCGCGTGTAGGTAAGTGGTATCTTTCTAGGCATCAATGATTTTAATGGGTGAAAATCGATGTTAAAATATGTATTTTGCACAATGAATATCAACAAATTTAATAAAATCAATATTGCAAGGCAATTCATGGTGTAAAGCTGTTATGTGTGCCCTTTTTGAAATCCGATATTTCAAAATCTTGTTTCACACGAAGGTGTGCGCAAGAACTTGCATGGTGTAAACTGCGTGTTTCTGACCATCGATAATTTAAATTCGTGAAAATTGATATTTAATATGTGTTTTGCAGTAATATTTCAAGGAATTTTGTGTAAACTGTTTTCTGTGGCTTTTTAGAATATGTATATCGATATTGCAAAACACGAAGTTGTGTGCAAAAGCTTGCATTGGTGTAAATTCGGTCTTTCTGAGCATCTATTATTTCAATGCGTGGAAATCGATGCTAAAATTTGAATTTTGCAAAATATATCGTCCACAGATTTTATAGAAGCAATATTGCAAGTATTTCATGTGTACACTGTTATCTAACGATATTGCAAGATATTTTTGCTTGCAAAAGTGTGTACAAAAACTTGTATGGTTTAAAATGCGTCTTGCTGAGCATCGATGATATTAATGCTTGAATATCGATGTAAGAATATTTCTTTTGCACAAATAAACACAAAACAAATTTGATGGAAGCAAAACTGAGAGGCACTTCATGTGTAAACTTATATCTGTGCCTTTTTGCACATCGAAAGTTTCGTTGTGGTTTTGAATTTTTAAGTTTGGTTTTGGAGATCCTTTGATGATTTCCTTTTTCAAAAAATTCCAAATGTTACAGATGACTTAAAAACTATGAAAGTCACTCCATTTAGATTTTACTAGCAGAATCAATCATTTTCGTACTAACGTTTTGTTTGTTTTTTAGTCTGATGTTTTGGATGTTAATATCGTTGTTGCAAAACATCGAAATCTTTACTATCGATATTTTGCAAATATCGATTAAAATCACTCATCCCTATTTCCAGATGTCTATCTGAAGAAAGGGAACAAACCATGATATGAAAATATAAACTTTTGTGGAAGTTTGTTTTATTATTTATTATCTTTAAGTTATTCACTGTGTGCATTTGGTATATTTTTTTTAGTATAATTACATAGTGGAATGAGATAAATCATTGCAGTTTGCGAACAAGTTGAGCAAAACAGCTAATGAATAATTATGATGAGGAGGATGCGATTGCATATTCTGCGTTTTTTTTAAATGATTTTACCTCCTTGTCACCCTCTTTATGTTTGTTATTCCGTTTCATTTACTAATTAGTGAATGAATTTAAATTACGAACACAACAAATGTAAGCAAACAGATCCCGGGGGGTGAAACGAACGGAGAATTGATGTCTGTTTAATGGATTATCTTTGTATTACATGTTATACAGTTATACTGGTATACAAAAAAGTGGTCAGCTTCATAATATAACAATTCTTCAAATGGAAGCAATATTTTTGTATCGATACACTATCCAGTGTTTTATAGAGATCAGTGGTACAAAATAACATTAAATGCATAGCAATGTGGTGCGAGACGCGTTTTTGTTATTTTAAAGTGTATAACGCCCGTGCGTATCTACCATAAATGAGAATTCAGAGGTGCAAAATTGCACTGAACGCACCTTATTCCTTTTATTCCATCTTTCAAATGGAATAAAAAGAATGCATTCCAAATGTTCCGGAATTAATAAAGAAACAACTAAATGGTTTATCCGGAATATTCCATTGAATAAAGAAACGCAAAATGCTCATTCCAAATATTCTGAAGGTTAAGAATGAATAAAGAAACACACTCATTAGGTAAGGTACATGCATCTCTTTCTCTCTGTTGTCATTTTTGTTCGTGAACTCTATTTCTCCTTGATTTATTTTATTTTTATTTGTTGGGTTTCGTGAACTACCTCAATTCTCATGTTGTGTGTGTGTTGTTTTATTTTATTGCTGGCTGCTTTTTCTGTGTGCTTTGGTTTGGCTGGCGTCTATGTGCCTGTTGGTTGTTTTGTTTTTGTATTAGGAGTTTGCGGGTTGTGAATGTGATTTCGTAAAGATCTTTTTGTTTTGAATTGGAACTTTCTTTGGTAAAGGAAATGTGATTTGATGAATGATTTTATTGTAGGGAAATTTTGATTCGCTTATAACTTTGGATCTACTGATCGGATCTTGATGGTTAATCCCTTTAAATAAAGGAAAAATAATAAACAATATTTAGGAAGGTATGTTATGCATTTATATGGATTTTTATACATACATATAAACAGTTAGGTAGGTAGGTAGGAATGGTGGCCACGAGCAATACTCTCGCTCGGTGACCCAATTAGCGCTGGAGTGCGCCGTTTTGATACCATAACTCGTTTGACCTGTGGATTAAAGTGGATTAGAGTAAGGGTTTGTGGGCTTTACAACAAAAAGAAACCAGGCTAGGTAGCTTGTTGCTTTATTCAAAGCTCGAATAACGGTCCCCGAGGGGATCATCATGTTGCATGATTGGGTGCAACATCACCGTGAGCCTCCGTCTGCTCACTCCGCATTACGTGAGGTTTCCAGCGGATGTCACCAACCACTCACGAAACCAGATGTACTCCCTGGTTTGAATTATAACGGATGTGTGAATATGGTGTACTGTGAGCAAGCACAAAACGAAAAGAGGTGGGTCAAAAGACACTCATGCAATTGGGTCACATCACATAAACAGTTATTATGTATACAATAAGAAAATGAACTAAGGGTGAGGTGGACACAAGGTAAATTGTCACCCCGATTACAGAATCCGACGAATTAATTGCGGAGGGAATCAGACTCAATTTGGACATTTTTACTATGAGCCAAATGTCAAAATTGAGTCAGATTCCCTCCGCAGCTCATTCGTCGGATTCTGTAATCGTGGTGTGTATTTTTTTGTAAGTAGGTATGAAGGAATAGGTAGATGTAGGTACTCAGTTACATTGTAGGTATTTATCTACTTTATTTTAAATATAAAAGCTTATGAAAAATTTCAATATTTTGATAAGCTATATATTTGGGTAGATACTAAAATAATGGGCGGTATCGACAAGCAAATTAATGCAACATGACAGTTAGCGGATTTCCTTTTATTAAAATTAAGATATTTAAATAATAAGATAGTTAAATTATTCCAAAAAAGTTAAAAAAAACAGATTTATCTATGGTTTAAATATGATAAGTAAGCTGAGATCGTATTCCATTCGCTACGAAAAAAATCATTTAACTCGTAGATTTAAATCTAAATTTAATAAAAAAAACTATTTTTTGAGTTTTTAATTTTTTGAAAATATACTCCTACATACAAGTACCTACTGGTTTTTAAGAAAAACCTGTATTTTTTTCTTAAGAATTAATCAAAATATACATCTACACCCCGATAACAGAATCCGACGAATGAGCTGCGAGGGGAATCTGACAATCTGACTCAATTTTGACATTTGGCTCATAGTAAAAATGTCCAAATTGAGTCTGATTCCCTCCGCAAATCATTCGTCGGATTCTGTAATCGGGGTGATAAATTGATATCGATTTTAACGTTTATTTACAGTAAAATAAATTAAGCACATGATAACCTTCAAAACCAACAAAAAATCTTTATTAAGAAATTTCATTGTGATCGAAAGATCACAGCTCATAAAATGCTCTGATTGGGCTTGATTTTTTTACAATTTAATTTTAAAATAAAATCGTTAGAAATGTGTTAAAATAATTATTCCAAAGATTTTTGGTTTCTCCAGCTTGTGGCCTTATCTTTTAGACCGAGAGCCCACAGCAGATTTTGGGTGTAAGTGATAGCAAAAAAAGAAGTATAGGCGTCGAAAGCTTCATTAAGAGCTATTCAAAAAAATCAAAGTCTTACAGTCCGCAACTGGGGCCTTTGGGATTATTAGTGCATTAAAAAAAAAATATATGAATGAATGAAATAATTGGTTTTCACCTCTCCCTAGATAAGCTCCTCTGGTCACATATCACGGAATCTGAAACAATTTGAGTGTATAGTTCGCTCTACCGGACCGTTTAAGAATTTCAAAATGCTAAGTGAAAAAAGGTTTTTTTAAACAGTCTGGCAGCGCAAATTAAACACTCAAATGATCTCAGATTCCGTGATATGGGAACCGCGGAGCTTATCTAGGAAGGGGTGAAAACCAATTTCGGCTAACACGATTACCTTCGAAGTTGCATTCATATTTTTTTTTTCAATGCACTGTTAATCGCAAGGGCCCCAGTTGCGGACTGTAAGACTTTGATTTTTTGAATAGCCCTTAATGAAGCTTTCGACGCCTATACTTCTTGTTTTACTATCACTCACACCCAAAATCTGCTGTGGGCTCTTAGTCTATTTATATTGTTCAACTTTTAAGTAAAAAAACAAACATTAATTATTTTTAATATTATTATTTTTTAATAAATTGTGAGACCATTTTCTGAATCTTAAAATTTTGTATTGAACAAAAATTGAATAAAAATATGTGAGCTCCATTTTTTGCTTATAATTGGTTATAGCTCTTTAAATAAAAAAAACATGAACAAATGTGGCATTTCTTACAAATTCATTAAACTTATTCTTCTTGTCAGGACTGCATTTGTTTTTTGTCGATAAAATTAAAAATGCGGATTTATTTGTGAAAAACAAGTTCACTCCTTAATTGAAGATAGCTATAGATAGAAAGTTTGGATTTGAGATTGTCCTTCAACGAACTCAAAAATAAAAAATGTCTTTCCCGTTTCCATATGGGGCATTTCACGTGAAGCGGACAGCGAAAAAAAGGTCGCGTCTTGAAATTCATTCAATTTTGGGTCACTTGTACTTCTTTTGATACTTAACATAAATGCAGAAGGATTTTGAATTTTAAGGCCTGGTGCTGGAGTTATGGGCTTGAAAGGTTTCGGCAAGCCATGGGGTAAAGTTTGAAAGAAAAATGTTTATAAATTTAATGAAGGGATAGGAAAATTATTTGATTACTGGAGTAAATGGTAAATAAGATGTTCTTTTCATTACTGAAATCTAAACCGGAAATCGATTTTTTTTTTAGGTAGAAAACCGGAAGTTAAAATTTCAAATCAGATTTTAAGAAACTTCGACCATTTTAATTTTTTTTGTTAAGGTCTCAAAATTTAGCTTATACAATATAGAAACTACATGCCAAGTTTCAAAGTGGGATCTTTATTCGTTTAGAAGTTACATAATTTTTAGTGCGTGAGTCTCATTAAAAAAACTGATTTCTTGCATAGAAACCCGGAAATATAGGCCAGGAGCCAGGTATTTTTTGTCTTCAATTTTCTACTAAACTTATTTTCTTGTTGCAATATGTTCAGGGGTGTCCTCCATACGTAAATCCAAGATGGCGGACCGGGGTGGTGCAAGCGTCAGCCGCCATCTTGGAAAACACGTTTTATCAAATATGTCGTGTACCGTAAATCGGACGAATGTAGTAGTAAACTTTTTCGAAAGCTTATATTTCATTCTCTTATTTACTTTTTTAAATCAAGTTGTTTTAGTAAAAACTTTTTGAGCAGTTAAATTTTAAAGTCAATATTTGTGAATTTTTTTATTTGAATTTGATTTTTTTCAAAATTTTGCCTTGTTAAGCATCACTTTTCTATTTAGTATTCAATGCTCTCATTAATTCTAAGTCAAACACTGAAAACCAAATATAAAAATGCTTGTTAGTTTTTGAGTAATTAAAAAAAACAAAAGTTTAATTTATCAATGGTACTTTTTTTTGCCTCATAGACAAACAAGAAATAAGAAAAAGTACCTTTTGTTTTTTTAATTTCTCAAAAACTAACAAGCATTTTTATATTTGGTTTTCAGTGTTTGACTTAGAATTAATGAGAGCATTGAATACTAAATAGAAAAGTGATGCTTAACAAGGCAAAATTTTGAAAAAAATCAAATTCAAATAAAAAAATTCACAAATATTGACTTTAAAATTTAATTGCTCAAAAAGTTTTTACTAAAACAACTTGATTTAAAAAAGTAAATAAGAGAATGAAATATAAGCTTTCGAAAAAGTTTGCTACTACATTCGTCCGATTTACGGTTCACGACATATTTGATAAAACGTGTTTTCCAAGATGGCGGCTGACGCTTGCACCACCCCGGCCCGCCATCTTGGATTTACGTATGGAGGACACCCCTGAACATATTGCAACAAGAAAATAAGTTTAGTAGAAAATTAAAGACAAAAAATACCCGGCTCCTGGCCTATATTTCCGGTTTTCTATGCAAAAAATCAGTTTTTTTAATGAGACTCACGCACTAAAAATTATGTAACTTCTAAACGAATAAAGATCCCACTCTGAAACTTGGCATGTAGTTTTTATATTGTATAAGCTAAATTTTGAGACCTTAACAAAAAAAATTAAAATGGTCGAAGTTTCTTAAAATCTGATTTGAAATTTTAACTTCCGGTTTTCTACCTAAAAAAAAAATCGATTTCCGGTTTAGATTTCAGTAATGAAAAGAACATCTTATTTACCATTTACTCCAGTAATCAAATAATTTTCCTATCCCTTCATTTAATTTATAAACATTTTTCTTTCAAACTTTACCCCATGGCTTGCCGAAACCTTACAAGCCCGTAACTCCAGCACCAGGCCTTAAAATTCAAAATCCTTCTGCATTTATGTTAAGTATCAAAAGAAGTACAAGTGACCCAAAATTGAATGAATTTCAAGACGCGACCTTTTTTTCGCTGTCCGCTTCACGTGAAATGCCCCATATTGAAAAAACCCCACTCACACTTTTGAAACACTTAAGCTTGATTCACACTATAGTTCTAATACTGATACAGTCTCAGTACGTGCTCACTACATTAAAATATTTTTAAACGAGAATCAATTTTTATATTCACACAATCGTTATCGCTCCAAAACCGATACGCTCTCGCTCCGATTTCGATTTGTTTGAAAGAATATTTTTTCGAAGTGAGAACTCATTTTTCAATTTTCTATTTATTTTGATGTGACAAATCGATGACAAGAAAAATTATTTTAAAAATAATATATGAAAAAAAGCTATATCGATATCGGTATCGGAGCCGCAATGTGAATACTACGGTTAAGCATCGGAGCGAGAACGTTTTGAGAATTTATCGATATTGGCACAGTAGTGTGAATCAAGCCTTATAATTATAATGTTGTGCGGATACCTTTCGGGCAATTCAGTTGGTAAGCAATAATTGCTTATAAAAAGAAAATGTTAAGAACGAAACTGTAGGATATAGTGATTACTAGAACTTTTGAAAGAAATTTTCGGTAAATACTGAAAGAAAAAGAATTGACTAAAAAAGTGTGAGCTCCATTTTTATTGCTAATAATTGGTTGTAACTCGTTAAATGCACAAAATTTGAAAAAATATCATAAATTGAAATTTGTAGAAAGCATTTGTTAAGAATTCATTTTTATTTTTTCGATAAATTTAAAATTACGGATACTACTCGTTAAAAACGAATTCACTCTTTAAATATAATATATAATATATAGCGGCAACCCTCCAAGGCGTTGATGGTCGAAAATGTTGACTTAAGCTTTCTGTATGGTACTTTAACGTAGTCAAGAAAAAAATTCCTTCCCCAATCTCTTGTTACAAAAAAGTCTAAATTGACTGGACTATATTTTTTACATAATTTTTTAATAAACATAATGGGTCGTATGCTAAAAGATGAGCAAGATCTCTGAGTCCGAGTTAACGAGCTTGAACTCACATGTGAGATCGATCGAGCAGAGCCGAACTCGGACTCGATTTTATATGCAAGAAAATGAGTTCGCTCTGAACAGCTCAAACTCGATGAATATGAGATCGATCTCAAAGCTCTTCGTCTTAAATAGTTGTGACTGTTATTTCTGTGCAGTGCGTAGAAGAAGAAAAAACATACATTTCTCTGAACGCGGAAACGAAAAATTGGTGTTTAAAATTTAGTCGGATTATGTTCATATAAGCTTTTGCGAGTACTAGGGGTTAAAGCAATGAAATGAGATACTTCATGTATGTTTATAAAAACCGATTTGGTGTATACACAAACGAAAAAAATACATAATTGAAAAAGTGGTCAGTATGAAATTGCGATAGTCAAAAAAATTAAGAAAAAAAAATTTAAATACAAATTTTTAAGTGTATTTTGAGATGAAACAAAAAACATCCTACTGCTTAATTTTGTCTAGTTTTTAGTTTTGTTTGCAAATATTTTTTTTGTGCAAGACAAATATTTTCTATTTTTTATTTTCTTAAAGGTGTGAATTTCTTTTGAATTTAAATTTGAGTCAATTGAATGTATAAGTCATGTAACATGTTTTTTCAGCTTCACTTAACTTTATTTTGTGTTGGTGCACAATTTTGTTTTGTCTGAGATATCTGCCTTAAACTGAAGGAGATACCTTAGTCTTTGGTCACTAATATAGCAAATAGTGACAAAATACAAAATTGAAGGGCGGTTCTAAAAACTGGAATATCTATTCTAAAGGAATCTAAGAGCCGTTTAGAAAATCGCAAAAAAAAAACAACTTTTGTGATTGTCTCTTGGTTATTTGTTTCCCTCTTTGCAAATATGGATTGAATTATTACCTGGTGTTGCAGATTTTCATATTAATATACCTTAAATATTCCTTTAAGTTTTGATGTTAATTTATTGAACCGGTTTTCAATTTATTTTCACTCTTTTTTTCTAACGGTAAAATGTAAAAACATAATACTATACAATTTCAAAAGGTTTTCTTAGAATAGGTACGTAGCAGGTACTCATTCGAGTTTGAGTTTAGTATGTTATCATTATTTGCTGAAATATTAGTGATCAAATATAAAATAAAATGCACGACTGGGTCGCACGTACTTGCTCTTATGTTCAAGACACTGCGAGTTTAAGAAAATTGTATATACAAACATGGAAATTATGAGAGAAAAATGTAGATAAGCATGAAATACGACATTTAAATTAGCTAAAACAACTCTTTTGACGGTTTGAGGTGAAAAAAAGTATGCCATCTTAATTCATGATGAAATATGATTGTATGGGAACAAAAATTTTAAAATCGTTGGAGCGGTTTTTTTTTAAATTAATTTCTTATATATAAAATTCTTAAACCATTTTTAAGAACAAATTTTGGTATGCAGATTTAAACTATATATTTATGAGTATATAAACACAAAATTTGAAAAAAATTTTTGAAAATCGAATTTTCAAAAAAAAAGTTTGAAACTTTTTTTAAAAATCCAAAAACTTTTTTTTGAAAATTTTGATATGCAATATTATTTGATTTTATCTGAAATTTGTATTGTATGTTCAGCCGATAACGAGAAAACTCAAAATAAAAAAATACGTTCTAGACAGGTACTATTAAAAGTTGCAAAGTGTAAAATTTTATAATTTTTGGTAGTAGATCGTACTAATTTTAGTATATACCAAAAGTTTGATCAAAATCGTAGGAGTCGTTTTTAAGCAAAAAAATATTTTCTTTTGCGGTTTTTTAACTTTTGTATGGAAGGTACCGTTATTTTTTCATAAATGTAAAATTTTTTCTAAAAATATCTTAGAAAGTACTAAAAAAGTCAAGTCTTAGATATCGAGTTTCAAACAAATCGATCATATTGTTTCCTAAATATTTGATTTTCAAACAAAAATTTTGAAACATTTTTTTAAAAATCCAATAAACATTTTTTCAAAAATTTTGGTACACAAAACTATATATATTTTTTGGATGCTTCTGTGTAAAAAAAATAATTGAAATCGGTCATACCATTTTGAAGAAAATCAAAAATTAAAAAAATGGTTCTTTGGGAGGTATCATTAATAACCATTTTTGAAAAATGGTTTTCCACCCAAAGAAAGCCTTTACTAAAATAAATTTATTGAATTTTTTTTTTAAAAAGTTGTCGAGCCGTTTTTGAGAAAAATACGATTATGTAAATTTGCAAAAAAAAATGTATGACAGGTACCGTTATTTTTGGTTCTAAAAAAAAAATTAAAAAAACGTGTCGGCAGAATCACCAAAAACCACTAAGTACCAAGTTTGAAGACAATCGATCGAGCCGTTTAGGCTGTAGACAGACAGACAGAATTGTGCCACCCACTTTTTTGGTGTTCTCTATCATCGTACTATCATGTATGATTGTTATCTCAAATTTTTTTTTTTGCACGAATCCAAAACTTGCCTTATGTACTATAATCGCAAGTAAAAAATCCAAGGAATAGGAAATTTTTGTCTCGTATCATTTCATACGGTTAGCAATACAATAGCTACCTACATACTTAAAAAAAAATATTTGCCAACAATCCTCTGTACAGGAAACATGAAACCGCAAAATGATTTTTCTTTCATCGCAATACGGCCACCTACCACAAAAATACGGCTCTTAAAAAATCACTAAACAAAATTGAAAAATATCTTGTTCCCTTTTTTTGACAAGAGTAGGTAGATGCATAACTATCCAATTTCCAATCTCCAATTTTTATAAAATTAATTTGTAACAAAATTAAGCTGACGGTTGTTATGAGCTGAGTAAGAGAAAACCCATGCTCAATAATTTGTGAGATCGATCTCATGGAATCAACTGTTTTCTCACCTTTTTGCATAGCATACCGAGTTCTATCTCATAAGAGCTTTCAAAATGAGATCGAACTCATCACTGTGAGATTGAACTCACCACATGAGATTGAACTCGGTCAGTCATTTTTTTTTTGCATACGAAGCTAAGAAAGTTCTCAAGAAAGTGAGAAAACAGCTTGAACTCATCTTTTTGCATATGACCCAATATGTGTAAATGTTCAGTTCAGAAAATCTAGTTTTGGTATAAAATTTCTGTATAGGTACCTTTTTTACCTACATTCGAAGCATGGTAATTTAACTTGCCAAGCAAATGAATTTGAAGTTAATTTGAAAGTAATTTTAAATGGGAATTCTGGAAACTAATTTTAAAATTAATCATGAAGACACCTTAAAAAATGTCCTTAAAAGCTACCCACCTAACGTAGGTATCTAGTTCTTTTTTATTTTTTGATTATAGGTACACATATAGATACCTACATATGAACATATACATATACCTTTCTATTCTATTTATCTATGTATTTGTTTCCTTTTGCTAATCAACAAATTCAGCTTCAAAATGTTTAAAGTTAAAGTTATTATAATCACAAGTTTTTAACTTTTAGCACAAAAAAACATATGATTATTTGTGCTAGCTATGTGCTTTTAGAATAAAGATGCTGCGAAAAAATTAAATGCATACATACATACCTACAGACATTATCAAAAAATTTTCAGCTCGAAAAAAATACGAAAACAACAAAAATTACATGCTCAGACAACCAAATAACATCAATTATTTTGTCCACCATCAGAAATATCTCCGCCACAAAAAAAAATCTTTCTCTACCTACCCTCAAGGCCACAAATTATATCCTATACATGCATACAACTACAATGGAGGAATGAGTTCATACTTTTTGTTCATCGTTGCAAGCCTCAGCAAGTGCGTACGGAAGGGGGGCAGTTGCCTCCCCCCCTGGCAAATCAAAATATCTTTTACATATTTTTTGCTGATGAATAACAAACCCTTAACACTAGACAATTATTCGAGATGTTGAACTTTTATTTTATCAATGTCTTTTTCTCAACAAAATGTCTACATGTACATATACATATTAGAAACTGAATTCCTAGCAATTTTTTTTTCTAAGAAAGTAAAATGCTTAATTTGGCACCTAAAAACTGGATTTCTGTTCTAATACCGCAGTGCTTGGAAGAAAAAATGTATCTACATTTTTGGCTGCATTGAGTCAGGCCAGTTTTGACAAATTATTTACCTATTATTTTATTTATACAATATAATGAGTTAAAAATGCTTGGGAAAAATGTCGTTTGTAAAAAGAACCTTGCTTTTTTTAAGAAAAATTCACGTATCTGTTTTTTCTTAAGAAAAAAGGTGTTAGTTACCACCATACTAGCACTTGAAGATCTGGCAAATTACCTTAAAAAGTAAATTATTTGCTAGTACATACATATATGTCTCCAAATGCCAGAAATGTATGCAGATTAGGGTAGTCGTTAAAAAAATTATCTCAGATGGACCTAAATTGGCTCTAAATTAAGAAAACAATCCATAATTTTTCCAGATTTGTATATCCCTTACAGTCGCTGTAGGGTTAAATTAAATAGCCGTTCCTTTTTTTAGCATACCAGGAAGTTCGCGTAAAATCTGCCAAATCAGAGCATGTAGGTGAGGCAATTTAATTAAATACAGTAGACGCTCGATATAGTAAAGTAATGAAAACCAGGCCTGTTTATTGTTTCGAGATTGTTCACTTTTTCGAGCGGGAGTTTTCTAAGGCTTTATAAAGGCGAATTTGATCCAAAATGCACATTTCGTTCGATGTGAATGTTTTTAATTTTAACTAAGCATTAAACAAGGCTTTCTCTCAGGTTTTAACAAAAAACAGAAACAATTCCTCATAGCTCTCAAACTATGTAAAATGCATGCGCGAAATTTTTATACAAAATACGTTTTTTTTATAAAATTTTGTGTGTTCACTATTTCGAGATCCACTAAATCGAGCGTCTACTGTAACTGCGTAAAATAGAAAAAAATTACTTACTTAAATTAATAAAACCAACGGCAACACTTACAGTAATATTTTGTAGCATTTTGGAAAGCTGATTTAGGCCCATCCGAATATAAAAACTCAAAAAAACCCATATAACGACCATCCTCATGTAGATACGTTTCTTTCTTAGCACGGCAATATCAGAATAGGAATCTAGTTTTTTATATTTTGAATGATTCTGACCCCCCCCCCCCCCTGATCGAAATCCTACGCCCTTGAGCCTCAGACAAAAAAACTTAGATACCTACTCAACAACCGGTAAAGCAAAGTAAAACAAAAAAATAGCACTGCCTTGATCGTTGCTTAAGGGGCAAAGCTACCATTGCAGAAACAAAAATGAAATCGACAGAGAAGAAGAGATAGACATAGAATTTTCCAACAGAGTCAAAGATACAAAATTCTGGGGAAGGTGCTTTCATTTTTGTAGCAAAACTCGCTTTTTAAAAGCTTTGAAAAATATAGCTTTTTCAATTTCATAGGTCATTTTGCTCCATAGGCATGAGACATCTGGATATGATTATTTGTGCTTGTATTGTGTAAGTGTTAAGAGATTTTAACTCCTAAAATCTTAAAGTTTTGTGATGCATTTACTTCCCTAATAACAAGAATTTTTTTTAAAGTTAATGCTACATTTCCACCTAACGCCAATCTGAGATCTAATAAGATTAACCGCAAATCTCCTTTAAATCTCGAAGATTTACCATACAAATTTATTTCGTAAATCTTGAAGATTAGAAATTAATCTTTTTAAATCCTCCTAGGACAAATACTTTAATGAATCGAACTAACCTTTTCTTAAATGGTGCTGAACGATTCATTCGAGACTCGCATTCAGTTCTTCATTTCATTTCATTCATTTCACACGAATCAAACATTCTGTCTCATTCGCACTTCATAAGAAAAATTGGAACGCCATTTGCATTTTTGAAGGTGCTGTCAAATTTAATCTTTTTTAAATCTTTTTGTGTGGTGGAAACACCAAAAAGATTTATTAAATCTAATCTGAGATAAACCTTTGGTGGAAACATAGCATAAGTTGGAAACTAGAGATCATAGAAATACAGAAATTTAAGTTTTCATATACTATTGTGGTGAAAACCCGAAAATATGTCACTTATGCTATGTTTCCACCAAAGGTTTATCTCAGATTAGATTAAATAAATCTTTTTGGTGTTTCCACCGCACAAAAAGATTTAAAAAAGATTAAATTTGACAGCTCCTTCAAAAATGCAAATGGCGTTTCAATTCGTCTTATGAAGTGCGAATGAGACAGAATGTTTGATTCGTGCCAAACAATGAAGAACTGAATGCGAGTCTCGAATGAATCGTTCAGCACCATGTAAGAAAAGGTTAGTTCGATTCATTAAAGTATTTGTCCTAGGAAGATTTAACAAGATTAATTTCTAATCTTCAAGATTTACAAAATAAATTTGTATGGTTAATCTCCAAGAATTGAAGGAGATTTGAGGTAAATCTTATTAAATCTCAGATTAGCGTTAGGTGGAAATGTAGCATTTCCCTCTTCTTGATCTGAACGCTTCAATTGTATGCATACTTCACAGAATACCATAGGAGGAATGGAAAAGAGTACCAAGATTGCATTCTATTTTCTGCAATCATAATTTAATTCATTTAAGATTGCATTCTCAGAAAATAGCACTACATGACACACCATGAAGGGCTTTAAAACTCCGTGCATGTCAGCAACACGATGATATTTAGTACCATTACCTACTCAGTGCATTGTTTCAAAAAGCTGCCGTTTGGCTGAGGAAGCATGATAACACAATTTATCTATTACTTCTATTTTTATTTATAGATATTTGATTCGCTGTTTAAGATCTCGAAATACACATTCATATTCTGCAAACAAAATTGATTTTATAAGTCTTCCTAGACTAATAAGAATTTCAATTGTAGTTACAAGTCCATCACAAATACATTTTTACACAAATATTTTTATGAAACAGAAAAATTCGCCGCACTTGTAAATTTACTTGTAGCTACAAGTCTGGTATACTTGTAGTTATTAGTCTGTTTGATTTCTTTATGAAACAGAAATTTTCTAATAATTTACAAGCTACATGTGAATTCACAAATAATTATAATTCTTGTAGTTTTATGAAATAGGGCCCTGGTCTGGGAAATCCCGCTACTGGCCATTAATGACTGGCTCACAATCATAAAGTTCCAATAGCTTAAAACACCACCTAAGATAAACCAAACAACAACAAAAGAAAATTAAACTGGATTTTAAAAAAAACGTAGCGTAAATTATTTTACAAAAGAAAATAGTCAAGTTTAAAAAGGAAAAATGGTATTTTAAGATCATCAGAAATATTAAAAATAAATAAATGATATATAAATAAATAAAATGAAAAAGATAGTAAGAAACTTTAGAAGTAATTGATTATGAAAAAATGTATAAAGACAAACTAGAGAGAGAAAAAATATAATTTGTATAATACTAATTTTATTCAGGCGGCAACTCTGGTTGATAATCATATTTAGGCACATTATCATATATGCTGCTTTCTCTTTGCTCTTCTTCGCTATGATCGGTTGTTTGGTGTTTACTTTTATTGACAATTGAGTTTAATTTATCCATAGTGTTTACTGTAATAGCCTTATCGGAATTTGTTGGTTTAATGCAAACAAGGCCATTAGGCTAGTCGCGCACATGCAACTGCTACCGCAACAAAATAAATTAGTCTCAAGTTGACCGATGAGCGCGCACATGAGCAACTCCACAAGCAATCGCAACGAACCTAACCAACACACCGACAATGTTTAATCAAATTTTCTACCCCATACATACAAAGAAAAATATTATCGGTTTTGTCCTATTCTTTTGCTCAGCAAATAAAAGAAAAGATAAATTTGTTCTCTTTCGCACAGAGACATAAGTCACTTTGGAAAGAACAAAATTCAACGATGTGGTTAAATATTTGCAACTATTTGGTTGCATGTGCGCCAGGGCCGTAGCTACGGTAGGGCATTGTGGGGCAATGCCCTACCTTAAAATAACTATGCCCTACTTTAAAAATAAATTATTTTATTTTCTATAACTCACAAAATAAAAACACAATCAAAAGTAGGATTTTAAGTAAATGGCTCCTATTAGTAGGGCTGTAAGTAAGACCAACCTTTCATTGTGACCTGACGGGTTGAGCTTTAGTATACAAATAGTCCATGTCCTAGCTTTACTTTTAAGAAGTGTTGCCAAGGTGGCAATACTGTCAGAAGGACAGGAGAAGGGTTGCCACAATTTCGAAATGTTGCTTATAGATCGAAAACTAAGGGTCGCACGATGACCCGAGAAATTCCGTTGGATTCAGCACCCTTGAGAACATAGGACCACATTATTATTTTTATCCCACTCCTCCCCTTGCACGAAGGGTGTGGAAAAAAGTCGTTTTGCAGACGAAATTTGAAAAGCCTAGTAAAGTTAGAAAAATATTTTTTTAATAAAATTTAAAGATGGTGTCGACGCAGAACTTCACAATCAATTACATCACATCCAGAGTTGATTGAAAACCCACTTTTGTTTTTTTTAAAAAGCCACTTTCAAAGTGCTGGGGAGGGGGGATATGGAAGATTAACAAACTTAAATATTTATCTTGGTATAATATAAACATATGACACATGTTTTAAGGGTATTCTTTAATGCCCAATTTAACTAAATTAGAAAGAACCCGATACAACTTCATTCAAAAAAGTTATAGCCTTCTTCATAAATGATGATCGAATTATTAGTGAAACAAGTAAAATATTACCAAATTTCAACAGCATAGACACGAAACTTGGTTTACATATTTCGTTTGTCATACTCATAACCAACAAGAATGAAAGGAGTCTAAAAAAATATTTGTAGCGAAAGGGTGTTTCTTTCAATGAATTAGAAAAAATTTGAACTACTACCATGAAACCCCTCCCAAAACTGGTACATTGATGAAAGTTGATGAAAATGTTTGATTAATCATCGGAACCAAGAATCAAAAAAGACCGTTCAAATATCAATGGTCTGAGGGTCTTTTTTGAGAGGTAATGTCGTACATATTCTAGTCAAAAAATAGAATCATTTTATTTATTTATTTATTCAACTGCAGACAAATGAACGTCTAAGTTGCATCAATCCAAAAATTACATAGCACAGATTTAAGAACTAACAATAATATTTTATTTACATTTCTTAGTTAATAAGTAATAATCGTTTAATGATATTTTTTGATAAATTAAAATCAATTAAGTTATTAAAACTATTAAAATCAATGCACATATTGTTGACAGGTTCATTTAAACCGTAATTTACTCGTGAAGATGTGGTGTAAAAGAATACTGGATTACGAGTTGATCTTGGATGAGTATTAATGTTTAGTTGATTAAGAATGGCCGGAGAATCAATAGATCCAGATATCAATTGGAACAAGAAAATAATGTTGCTTACAACTCTTCGCTTTTCCAATGTAGGTAAGCTCAGCAATTTAAGGCGGTTTTCATATGATGGAAGATGATGAGTTGGATTCCATTGAAGATTTCGCAAGGCAAACAATAAAAAACGTTTTTGTATACTTTCAATTTTGTTAATAGCTGCTGCATAGCTTGGGCACCAAACACAACTACAATATTCCAATATCGGCCTTACAAGTGCACAGTATAATGTTTTTGTAATATACGGGTCATTGAATTCCTTAGAGAAACGCATAATTAAACCTAGACGACTTCTGGCTTTGCTAGTAACTAGGTCTATATGTGGATTAAAAGTTAATTTCGTATCGAACAGAATGCCCAAATCGTTAAATGTCTCCACTCTTTCTAATAAATTTTCTCCGATAAAATAAGAGGTAAGAAGAGGTTCCCTTTTCCGAGAATTGGTCATCACTTTACACTTTTTTATATTGAGATCCATACCGTTTGATATACACCATTCTAAAACTCTATCGATGTCATGTTGAAGGAATAAATACCCATTTGGAGAGTTAAAACTATATGATAGTTTGAAATCATCGGCAAAAATAAATATGTTTGAATACTGGATGACGTTGCGTATATCATTTATGAATAAAATAAATAACAGTGGACCAATATGGCTTCCTTGAGGGACCCCCGATAGTACGTTTATGACTTTAGAGTAACAATTTTTAAATGAAACATTTTGTGTTCGGTTTGTTAAGTATGACAAAATCCATGTTAATATCCATTTTGGAAATCCATAATTATTAAGTTTGTGATAAAGAATAGCATGATTCACTCTGTCAAAGGCCTTACTCAGATCCGCATAAAACACATCCGTTTGAAGACCTTGTACCATTTTTCTATTTGTTAGGTTTGTGAATTCCAATAGGTTTGTAGTTGTTGATTTTTGAAAACAGAAGCCGTGTTGTTCAGGTGCAATCAGTCTCTTACAATAAAAACGTATATGATCACTAACTATTTGTTGAAATAGGTGGTAACCCACCCTTAGTGGTGTAGTTACTGGAATGACTGGCGAATGGCGCTAGTGTCCACAAACCAAATGTCAAATTACTTGCTCGTATCCTTTTCTCTTTCTTCACCTTTTTAAACTTTACCCGCCACGAGGAGGCTGAGTTCTCTAACCTAATTTAAGCTACCATTTTGAATTAATTAAAAATTTCCTATACGAATTTACTAATGAAGACTAAGTAAGTTTATTTAATGTACATAATTTATCTTATTTAATGAATTTATTTAATAAAGGAATTTTTGTAACCTGCATTAAGTTAAAACCAATCTGTTTTTACTTCAAACTGCATGTTAACAAAAGGTCTTCGGTTGCAGCCGGACTTGTTGCAACATTTTTACAAAAATTCTTATTTGGTATAACCCAGCGAATTCAGAACTACAAAGATGCCTCCCAAAGTGACGAAAAAGTCAAAAAGCCCAATAAGAAATCTTCCGCAGAATGAGGATTACCACTGCTGTTGCTGCGAAAGGCCAGATTCTGCTGAAGACATGGTACAATGCGATATGTGTAATGTCTGGAACCATTTTAGCTGTGCCGGTGTGAATATAAGTATTCAAGAAAAACCATATATTTGCCAAATATGCGCAGGTAAGAGTAGTAAGTTTTTAGCTAGCTTTTCAGGAGCGGATATTGCATCTGCTGTGAGATCGGTTGATACAGAAGCCAATATATATAGCCATCAATCATCACAAACAACTTCAGCAATAAATACTGCTTCGTTTTCACAAAGTGCTATCAATGTTTCTTCATCGAATGCGGCCGAAGATGCTGCTTTGTGTGGAAATATCGCCTTTGATGCCATATCGACTGCGAGTTCTAGCCAGCCGAATCCAAACGCGTCTACTACAGCTCCAATTGAACTCAATGTGCCAAATTTGCCATCGAGAACTATGACGTTAACGATGCATGTACCAAATTTAACAACTTCTGCGCATAATGCAGCCGAGGTTGCTGCTGTGTGTGGAAGTTTCGCTCTTGGTGCCAATTCCACTGCGAACTATGCGCAGTCGTATCCATGTTCATCAACTTCAGCCTCAATCTTATTCAGTGTGCCAAATCTGCCACCGAAAACAGCGGCATTTATGGCGAATGTAAAAACTTCAACAACTTCCGCGCATAATGTAGCCGAAGTCGCTACTGTGTGTGGGAATACCGCTCTCGCTGACATACCAATTACGAGTTATACGCAGCCAAATAAGTATTCGCTAACTTCAACTCCAAACGCATTCAATGTGCCGAATGTGCCACCGAGAGCCTCGGCCTTTATTACAAGTGGACGAAGTTTTATAACTTCCAAACATAATACACCCTTACCACTTGCCATAAGTACCGCACCTGCTTCTTCTACCATGAAGACGACTACAACCCCTGGTTTCACAATACCCACAGACAATAATACTCCGTTTTTTGGGACGCAACCACCACGTTCTAAAGGCTCAATCAGTTCAAAATCTTCGAAGAGTTCTTCGAATAAGCGAATCCAAATAGCGTTGCAGAAAATTGAAGAGGAGAGATTGCTGAGGGAAAATCAAGATAAAGAGGAGCTAAAATTAAGAAAAGAAAGGGAAGCTGAGTACATAACCAAAAAATACCAGATTATGAGCCAAGCGGTTGATTCTTCAGACGATGATGATGAAGACGCTTATGATGAAGACAACATAAAAACTTCGAAAGCAAATGTAGACAACTGGATTTCTTCAATGCCAGAGAAGAACTACCTTCACTCCACGACGAATGTTGGTACATATCCCTCCAATGTCTTTCCCATCAATTATCAACCAAAATGGACTTCTCGCGGCGGAGCTGCGAGGGAATCAACTTCAGGTACTCACCAACAGTCCTCCGGTGCGACAGTCATACCGTGTGTTAATCAGTTTTCGTTCACCAAACCTCAGAGCAGCTTTGTGACGCCAAAGCTCGATCAACAGCAACCTGCATTCGTGTCATCGATAAACGAAAATCCACCTATAGTAAACCTTCCACTGTCTTCACAAGTTCCTCACCATCATCAGACGCATCCACAGCCTAACCTTCAGACATCTCAACATTTACTTCCTCTTTCTACCAACCAACATCAGCCTCCAGGTAATTACTTAACCAAGAATCACTTAGCTGCACGGCATTTAATTCGAGATTTACCAACCTTCGATGGGAATCCTTCAGAATGGCCTCTCTTTATTGCTAGTTTTAATCGAAGTACTGAGCTAGGCGGTTTCATAGATGAAGAAAACCTAATCCGATTACACAGAGCTCTTAAAGGTGATGCACTCGAGGCTGTAAGAAGTTTGATAATCCAACCAAACTGTGTTGGACGAGTTATCGAAACGCTGAAGATGTTATATGGTAGACCAGAGTTAATTATCAATACTCTTATTCGAAAGATTAGTTCTACACCCTCTCCAAAGGCCGAAAAACTGGAGACCATCGTCACCTTTGCAATAGCGGTGCAGAACCTTTGTGCTACAGTCGAAGCCTCCGGTATAGTCGACCACCTTAATTATCCTATGCTGATGCAAGAACTCGTGGATAAGCTTCCCCCAAGTCTCCGACTTAATTGGGCGGTTCATAAGCAATCGTTACCAACATGCACACTTGTCCACTTCAGTACTTGGATGTACGCGATGGCTGAGGCTGCCAATGGAGTTCTCATTGCTGCTCCCTCCACTTCTGCTGAAGAAAAGAAAAACCGAAGCAAAGGCTGGAAAGATAAAGGCATCGTAAATGCTCACTATAACGAAAGCGAAAGTCACTATTCTAGACCAGAAACAAAGTGCTGTATTTGCAGTGGTAGTTGTGCTTCTGACTAGCTGACTGTAAGAAATTCCAACAGTACAACTGTACCGTCAGATGGGAACACGTGAGAAAGCATCAACTTTGTAGTAAATGCCTGAAAAGGCATTTAAACTACAGGTGTAAGTCCGAGTCTATTTGTGGGAAAAATAATTGCCTCCTCAAACATCATCAGCTCCTACATAATGAGAAACGAGATACACTGTCTCTCCCTAAAGCTGGCACCGTTGGAGTGCACTCTGAAAACCGCCATGACTCTCATACCTACATCACTGACTCCATTTTGTTTCGAATCATCCCTGTATTCCTCTATGGAAAAGGGATAAAAATAAAAGACCCTGGATGATGGGTCATCGGTTACGTTAATGGATGAAGAGATTGCAAAGCAATTAAACGTACGAGGGACGTCACGACCGCTATGTCTTAAATGGACTGGGAACACATCGCGGTACGAGAGTCGTTCGGAGTTGATTAACCTGCAGATATCCAGCACCAATGCCAACGCAGAGATATTCCAACTTGAAGACGTTCACACTGTTGAGAAACTCTGCCTGCCCGCACAGACGCTTAATTCACACGAGCTGCAGAATAGGTTCGAACATTTAAGGAACCTTCCCATCAATTCATACGACAAAGCGGTTCCACGATTGCTTATAGGCGTAAACAATGCACAACTTGGACTTCCGTTGAGATCCAAAGAAGGCAGTCGAAGCGAGCCTGTTGTGACAAAAACTCGACTAGGATGGGTGGTTCATGGAAACTGTATCGGCGAAGACAGTAATCGTAAGACTCACAATTTTCACATTTGCGATTGCAACGATCTAGACTTGCGCCGCTTAGTGAAGAACTTTATTTGTGACGATAATTTTGGAACTTCGGAATCACAGGAGATTAGGATGTCTGAGGACGATACTCGAGCTCTAGACCTGCTCAACAACCATACAATTCGCAAGAATGGAAAATTCGAAACGGCACTTCTTTGGTGATTTGATGGCATACAGTTGCCGAACAGTTACCCAATGGCCAGAAATCGACTAGTCTGTCTTCAAAAACGTATGCACCGTGAACCAGCAGAGCAGATAAATATGAATGTCAACGTCGAACTAGCGACAGAAAAGGTACTGGGGATGTGGTGGTGCACTTCGTTAGACTGTTTGACTTTCAAACTTACAACAAATCCCAAGTTGAGAGAAATTCTCTTTGGATCACGCCGTCCAACTAAACGCGAAGTACTCAGGGTGATGATGACGATCTTCGATCCTCTAGGATTGATAGCTTGTTTCCTGATGTACATAAAGATCCTCCTCCAAGAGATTTGGCGCTCCAAAATTGAATGGGACGACCAAATTAAAGATGAAGAGTACAACAAATGGCTCAAATGGGTGCATCACCTCGCCAAGGTAGAAGCTGTGAGAATCCCAAGCGAAAATGGTTTTGCTGCCGTAGCGTACTTAAGAAATTTCAACAACGATCTGGCTGAGACGACTCTAATAGGTGCAAAAACCCGAGTTGCACCCCTTAAATCACTATCAATTCCTCGCTTAGAACTGCAGGCAGCCCTTCTCGGTGCGCGATTTGCCAAAAGTATCGCAGAATCACACGGAATTATTTTTTCTCACCGATACTTCTGGTCAGATTCCAAAACTGTCCTGTGTTGGCTCAGATCTGACCATCGCAGGTACCGGCAGTATGTAGCTTTCCGAGTAAGCGAAATTCTAGAACTCACCGAAATCGAAGAGTGGAAATGGATTCCTACAAACATGAATGTCGCTGACGAGGCCACTAAATGGCAAAGGCCACCGGAGCTCAAAGCTACAAGCCGATGGTTCAATGGACCAGCCTTTCTGAAATCATCTCCAGATAAATGGCCGCAAGAGAAAATCGTGGGTTCTACGATTGAAGATCTTAAAACCAACTTCGTTGGCATTCACAGCTTGGGTCGAGAGCACATGTACCGATGTAACGAAATCTCCAAATGGACGAAGCTGCTTAGGAGCATGGGGTTCTTTTTCCGATTCATTCATAACACAAGCACTAAAAGAACTAAACAACTGCATGTTAACAAAAGGTCTTCGGTTGCAGCCGGACTTGTTGCAACACTATTTTTTCAAAAAGCTTTGGCAGACAAGAAAGCTTGGCTATCCCTCTATAGTTTTCAATATTGTTTTTACTGCCACATTTATGAAGGGGTAGAATAAACGAAGATTTCCATATAGTAGGAAAAACACCAGTTGACAGCGAACAGTTAAACAAATACGTTATTATAGATGAAATATGAGACTTACAAGATTTAATAAATATTGATGGAATACAATCAGGACCAGACGAACAGTTATCTTTTAAATTATCAATATATTGCACTACTTCCACTTCAGTCAATTTTAAAAGAGGTATATCACAGATTGGTTGTTTAAGATTATCACAGTATTCAATATCACAGGAACTATATGTTTGTTGGAAAAACTCGGCAAACAAATCACTGATTTCTTTATCACAGTTAGAGGTTTTATTCTTGTATTGCACAGATGATTAGAGGTGGGTAGTTCCGGACCTGTATAGTTCCAGGAACTATATCTTCTGTCGGAACGGTTCCAGTTCATTCCGGAATCTTAACTCAAACATGTCCATAGTTCCAACATCACATAGCCAGAATTAAAAGAACTAAAAGACCTAAACAAACGCATACACAAAAGTTTTCATGCATAGTTCAGTTCATAGTTCCAGTTCCCACTTGACTTCAACTTCACCACAGCCAGAGCCAACGAGCTTACATGTATTATCTCTCTAAAGAAAAACAAAAATGTGAACAAATAAAATACACACTACACACACGTCTGCCATGGTTTGTTTATAGGTATAGGTACACGTGAACTTTGTGCACATGGAATGAGTAAAAGGGATGAAGCATAACTTCCGAACGCTCGTATGCATTTATGAAAAGTATACTGAACGAGATATATACATACATAGATAGTGATCATTGGATATGGAACTAATATAAAATATGGAGCTGAAACCGAATGGAACTATGAACATTCATAACAGATCCGGAACGATGATCGTTCTCGGATCTGTAATGTTCATAGTTCCTTTCTGTTTTAACGATGATCGTTCTCGGATCACTGATCTCTATAAAACACTGGATAGTGTATCGATACAAAAATATTGCTTCCATTTGAAGAATTGTTATATTATGAAGCTGACCACTTTTTTGTATACCAGTATAACTGTATAACATGTAATACAAAGATAATCCATTAAACAGACATCAATTCTCCGTTCGTTTCACCCCCCGAGATCTGTTTGCTAACATTTGTTGTGTTCGTAATTTAAATTCATTCACTAAATAGTAAATGAAACGGAATAACAACGTAAAGAGTGTGACAAGGAGGTACAATCATTAAAAAAAAAGGCAGAATATGCAATCGTATCCTCCTCATCATAATTATTCATTAGCTATTTTGCTCAACTTGTTCGCAAACTGCAATGATTTATCTCATTCCACTATGTAATTATACTAAATAAATATACCAAATGCACACAGTGAATAACTTAAAGATAATAAATAATAAAACAAAAACAAACTTCCACAAAAGTTTATATTTTCATATCATGGTCTGTTTCCCTTTCTTCAGATAGACATCTGGAAATAGGGATGAGCGATTTTAATCGATATTTGCAAAATATCGATAGTAAATATTTCGATGTTTTGCAACATCGATATTAACATCCAAAACAAACAAAAAGTTAGTACGAAAATGATTGATTCTGCTAGTAAAATCGAAATGGAGTGACTTTCATAGTTTTTAAGTCATCTGTAACATTTGGAATTTTTTGAAAAAGGAAATCATCAAAAGCTCTCCCAAACCAAACTTAAAAATTCAGAACCACAACGAAACTTTCGATGTTCAAAAAGGCACAGATATAAGTTTACACATGAAGTGCCTATCAATTTTGCTTCCCTCAAATTTGTTTTGTGTTTATTTGTGCAAAAGAAATATTTTTACATCGATATTCAAGCATTAATATCATCGATGCTCAGCAAGACGCATTTTTAGCCATACAAGTTTTTGTACACACTTTTGCAAGCAAAAATATCTTGCAATATCGTTAGATAACAGTGTACACATGAAATACTTGCAATATTGCTTCTATAAAATCTGTGGACGATATATTTTTCAAATTTTAGCATCGATTTCCACGCATAGAAATAATAGATGCTCAGAAAGACCCAATTTACACCAATGCAAGTTTTTGCACACAACTTCGTGTTTTGCAATATCGATATATTCCAAAAAGCCACAGAAAACAGTTTACACAAAATTCCTTGAAATATTACTGCAAAATACATATTTAATATCGATTTTCACGAATTTAAATTATCGATGGTCAGAAACACGCAGTTTACACCATGCAAGTTCTTGCGCACACCTTCGTGTGAAACAAGATTTTGAATATCGGATTTCAAAAAGGGCACACATAACAGCTTAACACCATGAATTGCCTTGCAATATTGATTTTATTAAATTTTTTGATATTAATTGTGCAAAATACATATTTTAACATCGAGTTTCACCCATTAAAATCATTGATGCCTAGAAAGATACCACTTACACGCGGCTTTAGCGCACAAGCTTCTGTGCATCATTGTTTTGCAATATCGATGTTTAAAGTTGAAATACCTTGCTTATGACTTCATATTTTTCATTTGAATGAAAACTTAAATCGATTTTAAGAAACTTAAGAAAAATAGCCGGCACCAGAAATTTTGAAAGCTAAAATACATTAGAGCATAATATGACGCATTTTTTGCTTTGGTCAAAGAAAAAACTTAAACCAAAACACCTGAAAAAAACATCGATGTTAAGTAGCATCGATATTTTCGGTTCGATGTTGAAATCGATGTTGTTTCAATATCGCACATCCCTATCTGGAAAATACATTTTTTTTGTGTAATTCAGACGTCAAATTATGAAGCCGACCACCTAATTGTCATCTTCAAATGGAAGCAAAGAAACTGTTATACATTATAAGAAATACACTATCCAGTGTATTATAGAGATCAGTGTCTCGGATCTGTTACGAATGTTCATAGTTCCTTTCTGTTTTAGCTCCGTATTTTATACTAGTTCCATATCCACACCCTAGTTTTCTCCCTTCATAGTTCCATTCAAACAAACAGAAATGTATTTGGCTGCGAAATATTTATATAGGTAAATATAAATCTATTTTATTTACTTGCGATATTTGTATGTAGGTACTATAAGGCATATAAGGCAAGTTTTGGATTCGTGTAGAAAAAAGTTTGAGATAACAATCAAACATGATGTTAAGATGTAAGAGAACACCAAAAAAGTGGGTGGCTCACTTCTGTCTGTCTGTCTGTCTGTCTGTTCGTCCCTCCTAAATGGCTCGACCGATGTTCTTCAAACTTGGTACGTAGTGGTTTTTGGTGATTATGCCCACACGTTTTTTTCATTTTTTTCTTAAAAAAATTCAATACATTTATTTCAGTGAAGGCTTCTTTTGGGTGGGAAACCAAAGAAACAAAGAACCTTTTTTTTTAATTTTTGATTTTCTTCAAAACGGTACGACCGATTTCCATTATTTTTTTTATACAGAAATTTCCAAAAAATATAGATAGTTTTGTGTACCAAAATTTTTGAAAAACAATTTTTTTGGATTTTTAAAAAATTATCAAACTTTTTTTGGAAAATCAAATATTTCGTAAACGAAATGATCGATTTTTTTGAAACTCGATGCTTAAGCCTAGTACGCAGATCGAGACAAAATTTTTCTCCCATATAAAATTTTTCCCAGGACAAATTTTATCTCGTTTTTTTTCCAAGCGGTACGCAGCTCCAGCGCAAAATTTGACACTTGACACCGCTGTACGAGAAAAGGTAAAAAAAAAGTCTCCACTTAATTTTGCGCGGAAAAAGAATGCTCGAAGCATTATTTTTCCGGACAAATTGTGACGTTTTATATATATTTCGCTTTTTATAAACTAAAATCATCTCCCTGTTTCATTCTTTCCATTTATAAGACGTTGTGAGGACGCAAAACTGAAATAAATATAAAATGCGTACAGAAAATGATGACATGGAATGAGAATAGAATTAATTGAACAGCTGTTTTAAATCAGTCAGTGGCGTAGCTAATGAGAAAGGGTACAAAAGGGCCACATTTCAGATACATAAAATATTTGTTTCAATAAAAAATTTAAATTGATTCCCAAAACGAGTTGGCAATTTTAATTGGATCTTGGGAGCAGTGGAAAAATGTGAACATTTCTGATTTTGACATGGTTTTTTTAATCCATCGACATCAATGGAATTTGACAGTTGATGGCTTGAAAGATGAAGAACAAATTATTTTGACGGAAAAAGTTAATTTGATCCAAATGTCAAAAAAGTGCCCTTATTCACTTTTTCCCGAAGAAGTAAAAAACCTTCAAAAATTTCAGAATTTTTAGTAGTTTTTTAATCCATTGACATCGTGGCAATCCTTCAATATATTTTGACAGGAGACAATCCTTCAATATATTTATTTGGGAGACAAACTACCTATATTTTGACGGAGAAAGTGTATTTTGATCCAAATGTAACCAAATTGCCCTAAAATCGACTTTTCCAGAGAAGTAAAAGCTGAAAATTTCAGATCTTTTAAAGGTATTTTCATCCATCCACATTATATTGTTCACCGTCAAGCGCATGCGTTCAATTTTTCTTGCTCTGTAAATGCTTTGAAGGAATATGATTTCTGTACATGCAAAAGTTTCAAGTTTATGTTAATTTAAGGAAATTTTATAATTTTTCAAATTTATAACTACGCTACTGTTCTCATTTGACTTTTGTTTTTATCTCTACGCCTTCAGAATTTGTCTCGAGAAAAAAAATGTAGAGATAAAATTTGTCTTTGCTCGATCTGCATACTAGGCTTTAAGAGTTGTTTTGTACTCTCTAAAATATTTTTAGAAAAAATTTTATATTTAAGAAAAAATAACGGTACCTACCTTCAATACAAAAGTTAAAAAACAGCAAAGGAAAATATTTTTTTGCTTAAAAACGACTCCTACGATTTCGATAAAACTTTTTTCATAAACTAAAATTAATATGATCTACTATCAAAAGTTATAACATTTTACACTTGGCAACTATTAATAGTACCTGTCAAAGAAAGTATTTTTTTATTTTGAATTATCTCGTTATCGGCTTAACGGATTTAGATGATTTTTATATACAAATTTCAAGTAAAATTAAATTATATTACATATCAAAATTTTTAAAAAAAGTTTTTGAATTTTTAAAAAAAGTTTCAAATTTTTTTTTTGAAAATTCGATATCTCGAAAACAGGTGGACAATTTTTTTTCAAATTTTGTTCTTATATACACGTAAATATATGCTTAAGGTTTGCATACCAAAATTTGTTCTTAAAAATGTTGTAAGAATTTTATATATAAGAAATTATTTTTTTAAAAAACCGCACCAACGATTTTAAAATTTTGTTCCCATACAATCATATTCAATCAAGAATTAAGATGGCATTCTTTTTTTCACCCTAAACTGTCATCAAAGGAGTTGTTTTAGCTAATTTAAAAATCGTATTTCATGCTTCTCTACATTTTTTTGTCATTATTTCCATGTTTTTATATCCAATTTTCTTAGACCCGCAGTGTGTGGAACATAAGAGCAAGTACGTGCGACCCAGTCGTGCATTTTATTTTCTTCTGCTGAGTCTTGTGTTGACTCATTAACTGATGTTTGATAATTTTTGTTTTATTTGCTTTCGGCTTAAGAAATAATTTTTACAATTGAAGGATGATGATATGATGTATTAAGAATCCTCTAAGAAATCTGAAATTTTCAGTTTTTACTGCCCCGGAAAAAGTTTATTTTTTGTTCAATTGGCTGACATTTGGATCAGAATAAACTTTTTCCGTCGAAATATAGTTTGTCCCCCAATGCACGAAAAGTATTCAATTATTTGGATTGAAGCTAAATTTAGTTCCAATCACGAATCATGAATATGAAATGAAAAATCTTAATAGTTCCGCGGAACTAGTTCCAGGAACTAGTTCCGATGGAAAAAAGAATCGTTCCATGTCCGTTCCGCTGTTGGAACTGTTTTGCGCAACTCTACAGATGATGGGAGAGTTGAGCATTTTCTTTCAGAGTTGATATATTTCCAAAAGTATTTAGGATTACTTGTAATATTACACTTAATTTTTGTAAGGTGAGACTTATAAGATGTTCTAAGGTTATAATTAAATAGTTTCCTATAGTAAACAAAAACATTATAATAATAGATGTTATGTGTATTTCTCCATTTCTTATAAAAACTATTTTTAAGATTTCTTAAACGTCTTACATCTCTACTTAGCCAAGAGCTGGATGAAGGAGCCAGTCGTTTCTTCCTTAATGGTACACAAAGCTCAATACAATTTCTCAAGATGTCTTGAAAAATACACACACCCTTATTTACGTCATCTGAGGATAACACATTTGTCCAGTCAATATGATTAAAATAGTTATGTACTTTTTCCATGTCAATCCTTTTAAAATTATACTCAGTGATGATCGAGATTCTCTTATTTTCATTTCCAGACAGCTCACACTGTATTGCACTATGATGAGGAACTTTAGGTAAAAGCCAGTCTTTTACACTTACTACTTCACAGATATATGGACAATCTGAGAAGACGAGATCAAGAAAACGAAAATTTGCATTCGGTATTCCATTTATTTGGCTTAGTCCAGCTAGAAACATTGCCTCAACAAAATCTATTTCAAATTGTGGGCCTTGTTCAAGTGCATAGTATGATGACTTGGTTTCTTCATCAAGCTTCCAGTTAAGGTTAGAAAGGTTGAAATCTCCAAATACGTTAATTTTAGAGTTAGAAGAAAGTTCAACAATCCTTGACAAGGCGGAAGAGTATTTCTCGTACAACATGGACGAAGAACCAGACGGTATATAAACACCAACCAACACATAAGAAGACTGTGAAAACGATATCTTAACACTTATTATTTCAAGGTCAGTATGCAATTCAGATAGAATCAGCTCCGATTTAAAGTTACATTTAACAGCTATCAAAACACCACCTCCTTGCTTAAATACGCTATTAGACTCATTTCTATCAACTCTATATAAAATATAATCAGGTGGGACAATTTCCGCATCAGGTACAGATAAATTCAGCCATGTTTCAGTCAATATTATAACATCAAAAGATCCATTTAAACAATTTAAATAAAAGTTTCTCAGCTTAGATTTCATTCCACCGGCATTCTGATAATAAACTATTAGTTTTTTGACGAGACAGAAGCGATGTTATCGTCCTGATTACAAACAGGAAATCTAGCAATTTTTTCAGTTCTTGGCTTATTTCTAAATTCGTGAGCCACTGAATACTTCGGCCAGAATCCCCAAGAAAGCATCGGTTCGACAGCAAAGTCAGGAACAAAAATTTTAAATGATGAAATTCGACGTTCATAGTTGAATTGCATTTTTAAGCATTTGAAAGAATCATCTACACCAGGTATTTTTTTCTTAATATAATTAAGGATCATATCACTACTTGTATCCGGGTCCAGACGCGAAACAAATATACATTTCTGCGGTGGCACCGCCACTAACTCGTCCGAAACACCCTCATCCATATCGGAAGCTATTGGGTCGACGGGTTGTGAAACATGACTTAGCGCTGGCTTCACTATCTGAATCTCCGGAATTTCTTCGATAGTGGTGATGGACTGATTTAGAGGTGGTATAAAAGAACGACGTGATCCTGTTGGTACGCACATAATGGTAGTGTCAGACTTCTTGCGTTTTGGAGACAGCTCGTTATCCTCAAACTCAAGATTATTGAACAGCGTTTCATAGTCGGCCAATTTTTGTTGCATTGATTTTAGCTCTTTTGAAATCTCATTAAATGTCTTCTTAGTTTTTTGAACATTTGGAACAAGTCAGATGTTTTTTTTGAGTTGCATTTTTTCATACATTAACTCGTTAAAAGTGAGATAACTTTTTCACGGGAGCTTGTATCTACTTTATTTTAATATTATTGGTTTCAGCATTAAAAAATACCTTAAAATCATGCACCATATTGCATTTATATATCTTGGTTTTAAAAACATAAAAATGCTCGGCCAAAAACTCTGCTTGGCATTCCCCATTGAAAAACACCCTCAGACAGTTTATATCATTGTTTGGTCTTTTTTGTTTCTTGATCTTGATGAAAAGTCAGATGTTTTGACCAGTTTTCATTAACGTTCCAGTTTCGGGAGGGGATTCATGGTAGTAGTTCAAAATTTTTCAATTTCAATGAAAAAAACACCCTTTCACTATAAATATTTTTGTAGAATCTTTTAATTCTTGTTTCTTTTGACAAATAAAATATGTGAACCAAGTTTCGTGTCAATGTTGTTGAAATTCGGTAATATTTTACTTGTTTCACCAATAATTCGGTCATCATTTATGAAGAAAGCTATACATTTTTTGAAGGAAGTTTCATCGGGCTCATTCTCATTCAATTAGATTGGGCATTAAAAAATTCCCTTAAAACATGTGTCATATGCTTATATTATTCCAAGATATATATTTAAGTTTGTTAATCTTTCATATCCCCCCTCCCCAGCACTTTGAAAGTGGCTTTTTAAAAAAACCAAAGTAGGTTTTCAATCAACTCTGGATGTGATGTAGTTGATTGTGAAGTTCTGCGTCGACACCATCTTTAAATTTTATTAAAAAAAATATTTTTCTAACTTTTCTTGGCTTTTCAAATTTCGTCTGCAAAACGACTTTTTTCCACCCCCTTCGTGCAAGGGGAGGGGTGGGAGAAAAATAGTAATGTGGTCCTATGTTTTCAAGGGTGCTGAATCCAACGGGATTTCTCGGGTCATCGTGCGACCCTTAGTTATCGATCTATAAGCAACATTTCGAAATTGTGGCAACCCTTCTCCTGTCCTTCTGACAGTGTTGCCACCTTGGCAACACTTCTTAAAAGTAAAGTTAGGACATGAACTATTAGTGTATTAAAGCTCAACCCGTCAGGTCGAAATGAAAGGTATGCCCTCATATCGTGCACTAACGTCCCTACTATATTACATTACAATAATAGAATAGATCCTTATCGAGTGGATCAGTTTACTTCAAACTTGGTATCTACAGAGCATTTTTATGTGCTTCCTTAGAAGAGAAATTCAAATCTTTGTTTTTAGCTCATCTCAAACGTGAAGCTGCCATACATTTTTGTTTTTTTTTTCAAATTTTATGAACGACATAAATGTATATACAGATTTTTTTAGTTCGTATACCTGTAACGAATATGCTCTAAAAAGCTCTAGGTTTTTGGTTCAAAATGAACATAACCGAGGTACAGATACAATTCCGTTCCAAAATTTGTCAAACTCGTTTGTTCTTTATTAACAAAAAGACTAAACGAATTTCAATTTTGTTGGTAGGTAGGTACTTTCAAAAAAATTACATCAATAAAATTTTTAATTCTACCCTACTTGTTTCCATCTCTGCCCTACCTTAAATTCGACTCTAGCTACGGCCCTGGGTTTGAGTGAAAAGGTTGTGACTGGAATAGGGATGGTGTGAATCCATACATTCTTTTATTTGCAATAAGGAGAAGTGTGGAAGTGATAGGAGAATTCTCGTTCTGAATGAGAATAAGTATGTAGAGATGGAGACACTCAATAAAATATATGAGTTGTCAATAATTGGAAGGGGAAGCACTCAAAGCACAGATGTGCGAGTTGCTATGTGATGGAGTGAAGGAGGAACTCAAGCACGAATGTGCGAGTTGCCATATTATTTGTTTTCAAAAAGGTACTCAAAGCACAAAAGTGTGAGTAACCTGTGAAGGTAAGAGAAGGGATGCTTGCAAGCGGAAGGGCTGAGATAGTAAATATAATTTTCATAATCTAATCTCAGATAATTTATTTTTGACAGAAGTCAAATTCTTTTGATCAGAAAGGTAATATTTCAATTTGTACAATGGGCATGACAACAACAGCGGCAGCAACAATTTAGTTACACATATAAAATATTTTTCAGGGTTATACACATATTAAATTTATAAAATATTTTTCAGGGGTTTATATTAATCTTATTTTATTTATTCATACAGGTACATACACATGCGTTTTGACTCAAAATTAATCTAATTTATTTTCTTTTCATGTCATATTTTCCTACAGGAAGACATAGTTTGAGAAAACAACTAGCGAAGGTTCTGAGAAGGATACTGTGATGGAAGCTGACAATAGCTTGAGAAGGGAAATGGCGAAGGCACCAGACACCACCGCACCGTGCAATACATGTTCGACTCGGCGATACATTCGGTAGCTAGGCTACGAGTATATACGCAGTCCGAAGAGTTTCAAACGGCTGGATTGGAAGATGTCGAAATCAGGCTAGAGGCTCTATTGGAAGCCTGGCTACAAGTGAGGGACAATGAGAAGGCCATGGTCTGCGCAGACGACCTATTACTGCAGGCAGACGTTGAGAGAAGGAAGGCGGTAGCTGAAGAAGACTACTTTTCAGCCCATGCCGCATTGAGAAGGAAGATATCGCAGCTGAAGCCAGCTGCTCCCGAGAAAGATGGGGCTCCTATAGCCGTGCAGGTAAATCTACCATTCCAACAGCACGATATTAAGAATACGTGGGGTGATTTCGATGGTAGCATCACGAGATGGCAGGGGTTCCGAGACCGGTTCGTGGCAGCAATCCATGAGAACGATCGGATCTCACCCGCATACAAATTTGCTTATCTAAAAAAATCATTGACTGGGAAGGCAGCGCGCACGCTAGGTGAGTGGCAACTTACCGACAAAAACTATTGCGAGGCTTGGAAGCGCCTAAACCAAGTTTATCAAAGGACCTATGCGACGTGCCGGGAGTTGTTGCGACAATTCTTCCGACTACCAATGTTGCAAGGAACACCAAAGGCAGCTGAGCTGCAAAGGATGGCAAACACCACGCACGAGACGTTGCGACAACTCGCTGCTCAGGGTGTTTCTACGGACCAATGGGACATGATAATTGTCCATGTCCTTCACGAGAAATTGGACCACGAGACGGCATGCAAGTGGGAGGAGTCACGTACATCCGAAAGGCCCACGGCGATGGAATTTTGCGCCTTTTTAGATAAAAGGGCAGCTGCTTTAGAGAGCGTGATGGATAACCGGAGAAGGGAACTACCAACCACATCGGCACAAGCCAAATTGAACATGGGAAGGAGCGAAGGTGTTGTAGCTGGACGCAATCCGCCGCGAGCAATTGAGAAGGAGAAGGATGTCATCAAGAAAAAGATGCCATGCCACATGTGCAGGTCAGTTGAACATCCAATTTGGGGGTGCTCCAAATTCAGTGCACTCAGCTTAAAGGGGAAACAAGAGATGGTGAAGGAGCGGCAGCTATGCCCAAATTGTTTGAAGACAGATCATGTCGTGAAGGACTGCTTTCAAGGGCCGTGTTTTCGTTGTCCAGGTAAGCCGAAGCATAATAGTATGATGTGCCCAATGCGAGAGTTGAGGAAGGTTGAAGCTACGGTGTATACTGTACAAGAGAAGGCGAAGGGGCGCAGAGGCAAGCGTAGCAGCGACGACAGCAAGGTGAAGGAAGACTGACTGTCAACCCCACCCGCGAAGCGTGCGAGATGAGAGGCAGTCAACAGAGAAGGTATAGAGAAGGATCAAGAGAAGGAACGAGAAGGTAGAAGTGCGTCTTGGGATGATTTTAAAAGAGGGAAGGGAATTTATTTAAATAATAAAATTCAAAATAAAACGTATTTATCGTGTTCTTTTTGCTATGAGACGGAAAAATCTATCTTGATGCCTACGGCTCAAGTAAAATTAGAGATGGATGGCACAAGATATGTGCCAGTAAAAGCACTTTTAGATACTGGTGCACAACCGAATCTGGTAAGCTACGAGTTGCAAGAGAGGCTAGACTTGCCTAAAGTACAAGTAAGACGGAAGGTTGTTGGTGTTGAGGGGGAGCCTCTTCACATTAAATATAAGACGACACTCAGAGTGTATCCCTGGTTTAATTCGGAGAACTTTATCGAGCAAGAGTTTTGGATATTGCCAAGAGATGGAAATTGGAAACCAATTGTGCCTACACACAATTTGGTGCCATCAAGGATGGATATTTCTGGCCGGCCATTGGCTGACCCTGAATATTGGAAGGCAGGTCCTATTGACCTATTATTTGGGTGGAAGTTTATAGCTGAAACATTTATTTCTGTAATTGGACGGCAACCATGCGGTTCTTTCTGCATGGAAACCACTTTGGGAAAGATCATACTCGGAGAATACGAATATGAGATGGATGAGAAGGAATATGAGAAGGATGAGAAGGTAAATGAGAAGGTATCCTATGTTGTATGTATGACCAACGACCAATTGCATGAGTCGCTTAGGCGCTTATGGCAACTGGATGAATTTGAATCATCATCACATAGATCGAAGGAGGAAGAGATGGTAGAGCAAAACTTCATTAACACATATATGCGTGATGAGGTTGGAAGATTTGTAGTTACGATTCCTCTAAAGGAACCGGAGATGGATATTGGAAGTTCAGAGCTTGCAGCTAGACGCAGGTTCTTTGCTTTAGAGAGAAGGTTGGAAGGCGATGCTGAGCTAAAACAAAAATACGTAGACTTCATGAGAGAATATGAGAGTGCAGGGCATATGACACCAGTTACTGGTAATGTGCAAGGAAGGAGTGTGTATCACATACCACATCATTGCGTTACGAAGAAATTTAGGGTCGTATTTGATGCTAGCGCAAATGTTGGGAGAAAAATTACAAAAGGACTTACATGAGATTTTAATGCGCTTTCGTAGGCATAGAGTCGCAATTAGTGCGGACATCAAGATGATGTTTCGTATGGTGAAGGTTGTGAAGGAACAATGGGACTTGCAGAGAATATTTTGGAGGGAAAGTCCACATGAAAAGTTGAAGGAGTATTGGTTGACAGTCGTCACTTACGGGATGACATCGTCAGCATACAATGCTGTGTGAGCCTTGGTGCAATGTGCGAAGGATGCAGAGCAGGAATATCCGAATGCTACAAGAGCAATAAGAGAAGATTTTTATATGGATGACTACACTACTGGTGCTGATTCCGAAGAGAAGGCGATCGAATTATCGAAAGAAATCGATCATGTGTTGAAGGGAGCAGGTTTTGAGCTAAGGAAATGGAAGTCAAATTCCAAAATGCTCGTGAAGGATATGAACTATGAAGAGCAGGAATCCACCTTGTTTCAAGATGATGAGAAGGCATCGATTTTGGGTCTGAAATGGCTACTAGAGAAGGATCAGTTCACATTTGTGGTAAAAACACCAGTGACTGAGCTACTAATGACAAAGAGAAAAATTGTGAGCTGTGTTGCTCAACTTTATGATCCTAATGGATTTATAGCACCGGTTACAATCGTTGGGAAAATACTCATTCAGGACATCTGGCGTTTAAATGTCGACTGGGATGAGAAGTTACCTAAGGAAATAAATGAGAGATGGATAGAATTTCGGAAGGAAATAACATTCTTAGAGAATGTTAGAATTGAGAGATGGTTAGGTACATCCGAAGGTGTACGGAAGGAAATACATGGCTTTTCGGATGCTTCCGAAAGAGCATATGGTGCAGTAATTTATGTTAGGACGGTGTGTTCTGATGGAAGGATCAATGTTAATCTACTAACAGCAAAAACTCGTGTTACACCACTTAAGACAGTGACGATACCACGTTTGGAACTGGCGGCAGCTGATCTGCTGGGAAGACTAGTGGCAAGTGTCGTCAAGACGATGGATTGGGAAGGAATAGAGTACAATCTATGGACAGATTCACTCGTAACACTGCATTGGATAAATAAATTACCATGCAATCTGAAAACGTTTGTAGCGAACAGAGTATCGTCTATACAGACTCATACTGAAGTGAAGAGATGGAACCATGTTGGAACAAAGGAAAACCCAGCTGATCTGTTGAGCAGAGGGGTGAAGGCATCATTATTGGTCAACAACAAATTATGGCATCATGGCCCTGAATGGCTATCGAAACCACGAACGACCTGGTTATCTGAAAAGTTTGTGCCAAATGTTTCAGAAAGGGGGAGGGATGAGATGAAGGTTTTTATGATGAATGAGATGGAAGTTTTTATGGTTACGAAATTTACGGAGCCATTATCAATTTATGTGAAGTGCTGGAGAAGGAGTATTCCATTAATTGAATACACATCTACTTTAGAGAAGGCGCTGAATATAATCAGTTACGTACTACGCTTCATCAATGCGATTAAAGCAAAGATAAAGCAACGAAAGGAGGATGAGAAGAGAGATGGTAAGAGAAGGAGACGTTGTGTACGTCAAGTAAGAAGGAGAGAAGGTTTGGTGAATAGAGAAGGACTTTTTGATCAACCATCCTCGGAAGAGAAGATGGAATCAATGGATCATTTGTTAAGAAAAGAGCAGGAAAAATACTTTGGGAAGGAGATTACTTGTATAGAGAAGGACAGGTGTTTACCTGAAAAGAGCAGGATTGAATCGTTGAAACCAATTCTAGATGATAAAAAGATTCTAAGAGTTGGAGGACGGTTGGACAGAGCAGAGATGGAATTCGAGAGAAGGCACCCAGCAATCGTGCCAAATGGTTCTCGATTAGCTTGGTTAATTATGTGCAGTGCTCACACAGCAACAAAGCACGGAGCTGTTCAGATCATGATGCAGTACATCCGTCAGAGATTCTGGATACCGAAGATTAGAAGCGAACTGAGAAATTACATTCATAAATGCTTAGTTTGTGTGCGATACAACCACCGTTTTGAAACACAACTAATGGCTGACTTGCCATCAGAGAGGGTAACTCCAGGAAAAGCTTTCCTACATACAGGAGTGGACTATGCGGGTCCTTTTGAGATCAAAATGATCAACAGAGCAGGAGAACAAATAATAAAACAGAAATGTTGGGTTTCGATTTTTGTTTATTTAAAAACCAGAGCAGTGCATATCGACTTGATATCTGACCTAACGTCAGTTTCATTTATTGCTTGTTTCGAAAGATTCATAACGAGAAGGGGAAGGTGTGAGAGATTGTACAGTGACAATGGTACAGCATTTGTCGGTGCAGCGAAGGAACTTGCGAAGGCAAGAGAGCATTGGCTCGTGAAGGATACTTTTGAACACTTGTGTTTGAAAGGGACGGAATGGAAGTTTATGACTCCTGCAGCGCCACATCAAGGCGGCATATACGAGGCAGCAGTCAAATCTATGAAATTTCAATTGACAAGAGTGATTGGTGCGAGGGTACTAGCGTATGAGCAACTTTTAACGCTACTTACTGGAATAGAGGCGATTCTTAATTCGCGTCCGTTACATCCACTAAGCGATGATCCAAATGACCTACAGGCGCTAACGACGGGACACTTTTTGATTGGTGAACCACTGGTGTTACCGCTACCGTTTGCGACCAATGAACTGCCAAACACGAAGGGTGTGAGATTGTGGAAGGAGAGAAGGACAATGCTTGCACATTTTTGGGCAAGATGGAAGGAGGAGTACTTGTCTACTCTATTTGAGCGAAAGAAATGGAGAAGGGAAAAACATGGTTTAAGAGAAGGACAGCTTTGTATTATAAAAAGCGAGAACTATCCACCATCAGTATGGGCGATGGGACGTATCCTGAGATTGATTCACAGCAAAGATGGTCTAGTACGAAATGTGGTACTACAGACAGCAACCAATCAACTTATGAGGCCGGTACAGAAGATCTGCATCCTGCCAATTGACGAGCCGGAATAATTTATCAACATATTATTTTTTTATACAGATGTATTGTATTATATTTTACTTTTAACAAATTGAGATGGAAGAAGGTTTCAAATAAAATGCGAAAGGGTGGAAAACCATAGGTTTTCGCCGGGACTGTATGGAACTGCATGAGTGTGAAGCTCGGCAGTCGATGTATTGTGAAGGGGCAAATAAGCTTATGTAATATAACTTAACGAAAGATAAGCTTGTAACCAATTTATATGACTAAATGTAGTCAGTTAGCAAATAACTCTTTTCTGAGAAGGTCGTGAATAAACTCAGTGGTTTTTTAATATTTTTCCACTTTAACTAATGGTGTTTTATTTAATACGCGATGGGCTTTTTCTTCTTTCCAAAAGTGATCACAAGATCTCGTTATCAGTTAGTGTTAATTTGGTGTTAATTTGGTTAGGGAACTGAGCTACGATACAATCCTCATGATCTGATCTTATGTTTTTGTATTTGTCATGCATTTGTTGCCTCTTTTCTTGGCACTATTGAGACACATTCACAACAGTCATTTTTGGATCATTGAAATAGATCCAGATAAAAAGTAGGATCGCATGTTGTTTTTGTAATCACGTGTTAGAAATTGATCCGGATCAGATAAAATGCAGCTAGTATCAAACTTTGCATCAATGTTTTTATTAAGTCCATCAATATCACTTTTTAATCCATTTTTCAGCTCAAGAATCGCCTTTAAAATGTTCTCTTCTCCCATTTTATATGAGTTTATTTTCTACGTTAAATTTATTATTTATTTATTTTTGAATTTTTGTCCACTTTTTGTTATGGGTTATGTAATTTTTTTCAAATTTTTAAGCACAAATAATTATATACAGATGCCTCAGCCCCATAGAAAAAAATTTCTTAAGAAATTGCCTTACCTGACATCGTCTTACCTGACAAAGATACAAAATCCAACAGCCTAAACAAACAAAGCTACAAAAGCCAGCAGCGGTAGGTGACAAAAATACAAAATCTAGAAAAAAAAATCGTTTCTCATTCTCATTAAAACAAGTAGGTAAGGTACACGCATCTCTTTCTCTCTGTTGTCATTTTTGTTCGTGAACTCTATTTCCCCTTGATTTATTTTATTTTTATTTGTTGGGTTCCGTGGACTACCTCAATTCTCATGTTGTGTATGTGTTGTTTTTTTTTTATTGCTGGCTGCTGTTTCTGTATGCATTGGTTTGGCAGGCGTGGTTGTTTTGTTTTTGTATTTCATTTTTTAGTTTGAGGGTTGTGATTTCGTAAAGATATTTTTATTTTGAATTGGAACTTTCTTTGGTAAAGAAAATGTGATTTGATGAATGATTTTCTTGTAGGGAAATTTTGATTCGCTTATAACTTTGGATCTACTGATCGGATCTTGATGGTTAATCCCTTTAAATATAGGACAAATAACAAACAATATTTAGGAAGGTATGTTATGCATTTATATGGATTTTTATACATAATATAAACAGTTATTATGTATTCAATAAGAAAATGAACTAAGGGTGAGGTAAAAATAGGTAGATGTAGATCGGTACTCAAGCACATTGTAGGTATTTATCTACTTTATTTAAAATATAAAAGCTTATGAAAAATGTCAATATTTTGATAAGCTAGTTATTTCCTCCTTAAAAATTTTAGCAAACAATTTAGAAAATAAGAATCTTAATTCTCAAAGTTTCAAAACCCTTTTTTTAAGTCGCAATAGGACCATTGTTCACTGAATTAATAGTAGTACCTCGTGGCATGATGGTCAGTTCGTAGGACTATCATGTTGAAGGTGTTGGTTCGATTCCCAGCCGTGCAACCTAAAAACAGATTTGTTTTATCCGGTGCAGGGAATTAACTTCACGGGAACTACCTTCACATGGGAATTAACTTCACCACTAGTGGGAATTAATTTCCCTTTTTTAAAGTGAAATTCTTTCCCACTGAAAGTGAGTAATAATTTCACTTTTTTGTGGGAATTAATTTCACTTTAATGTGCGTTTCTTTAAATCCAGATTCTTTAAATGCAAAAGAATCTTTGCATACACCCAGTCTCGCACCTACCCCAAATCCTATAATGGGCCCAAGCAGGGGGGTTGCATATATACATATCACACTGTTTATTCGCTGTAATGCTTTGCCTTATTTGCCTATACAGTGCTCGCAGCAAGCATTACAGTGAATAAACAGTGAGGTATGTATGGGGGGGCATGCTGCCCCCCTGCAACCCCCCTGCTTGGGCCCATTATAGGATTTGGGGTAGGTGCGAGGCTGGGTGTATGCAAGTTTCTTTTGCATTTAAAGAATCGGGATTTAAGGAAACACAATTTTACATAAAAAAACTTCCAGCTTAATGATTAGGAATTCTAATCTTGTTGGATATAGTTTACAGTGGATTTTCGTTGAAAAATTCATGTAAGTTGAACTGAACTTAATATAAATTGCGTATGACAAAGCCCTCACTATGTCACTGATGAGTTCAAGTGAGTAAGCCGAACGAAACGCCAATTTATAGGACTAAAGGCCATAAAAAGCTATTTTGAATCAATAATTCAACAAGTCCAATCCTTAATGCTAAGTCTTCTACTTGGCTGATTTATTTCAGTAGTATATAGAATTTGTATTATAAAACCTTCATATATAGAAACTATGCCTGGCCCAGGGCAAAAAAACTTCCAGCTTAATGATTAGGAATTCTAATCTTGTTGGATATAGTTTACAGTGGATTTTCGTTGAAAAATTCATGTAAGTTGAACTGAACTTAATATAAATTGCGTATGGCAAAGCCCTCACTATGTCACTGATGAGTTCAAGTGAGTAAGCTGAACGAAACGCCAATTTATAGGACTAAAGGCCATAAAAAGCTATTTTGAATCAATAATTCAACAAGTCCAATCCTTAATGCTAAGTCTTCTACTTGGCTGATTTATTTCAGTAGTATATAGAATTTGTATTATAAAACCTTCATATTCTGTTTTCCTGCATTGGACAATTGGACTTTTTTATATCATCTTATATTGAAAGGAGGTTTCAGAGCAATTGGGTGACATTTGGATCAAAATACACATTTTTCGTCAAAATATTGTTCATCCTCCATCTGCCAAGTCATCAAATCTCAAATTCCATTGAAGGATGCCTACGATGTTAATGGATTGAAAAACACCTAAGAAATCTGAAATATGTTAAGATTTTTTACTGCTGTGATCTAAGGGCAAGTGGTTAATGCTATGTTTCCACCAAAGGATTATCTCAGTTCAGATTAAATAAATTCATTTGGTGTTCCCACCGCACAAAAAGATTTTAAAAAGATTTACTTTGACAGCCCCTTAAAAAATGCAAATGGTGTTTCATTTTTTCTCATAAAGAGGATGTGAGATAGAATGTATCCTCTGTGAAGAACTGAATTCAGCCATACATGAATACTTCAGCGCCATACAGGAATAGGTTAGTTCGATTCGTAAAAGTATTTGTCCTAGGAAGATTTAACAAGATTAATTTCTAATCTTCAAGATTTACGAAATAAATTTGTATGGTAAATCTTCGAGATTTAAAGGAGATTTGCGGTAAAAAAAAACACAACATGAATGAATTAATTACCGGAATAATATTTGGTATTGGACTCGAACGGACGTGTTTTTTTTGGTTTGCTCTTGGAAAATAGATAAAATAAAATAAATGAATAAATAAAATATATAAAATTAATTAAATAAATAAATAAAATTAATAAATTAATACATACATAAAATTGGATAAATATAAATAAAAACAAATAAAACTAATAAAATAGATAATATAAATAAAATAAAATTAAATAAAATAATAAAAATAAATAAAACAATAATAAAAAATATTTATAAAAAAAAAAAAAAAGAGAGCATGGCGGACAAAAGAGTAGAATGTAGCGAGGAAGAAATGAAGAAGAGAGGAAGGCCGACAAACCTCGAAAGATTGTCAAGGAATATGAACACGGGATCGATGGGAGATATTAGTGATTCATGGAAGAGGAAGAGAGAGCAGGCTAACGGAGTCGAGCAAGAGAATGAGAAAGGAATCGAGGTATTCCAAGCCAGCAAGAAAATCCCATGGTCGCCACAGAAGAAAGAGCAAGAGGAGTCGAAAGTAGAGAGGATATTGAAGGAGATGAGGTATGAATTCAAACAGGAGATGCAAGAGGTGAAGCAAGAGGTGAAAGAGTTGAGAATGGAGATGAAGGAAGAACTGGGAAAGATGAGAGAAGAGATAAGAAGAGGGGAAAAGGAGAGAGAAGAAATGAAAGCTGAAGTAAGAGGGCTGGCGAAAAGGATAGAAGAATTAGCTCGGCCACCATTTTATTGGAGGCATTTACAACAACAATTCTATTGTGTTTTGTGTTTTGTTTACTTTTTGCAGAGGAGATTTTTTCTAAAATAAAGTATTTGTATTTGTTTAATTGGTTTTTTTATTTATGAAATGTGATTTTAAGGTGTGCAAGATTGCAAAAATATTAAAATACCTAGTTCTGGTAGTGTCTGTGCGTGTAAAAACAGTAACAAGAAAAAATGGTATTTTTGCCATATTTATTTGAGAAATGATAATGAATTATATCTGCAATTAATAGCCGTTCCACACTATCCCATTGAGTATTAATACATGTCAAAAAAGTGTGAAGAAAGTCATGTATAATAGTGTGGAAGCAAAATATGAAATTTCATCACACACAACTTGACATCGCATCCTACACGATTTGACATGTGTTTATACCTGAAAATATTTAAGATCGGTTCTAAAACCATCACACATTCTATCCCACTTGGGCGTTTGAGGTTATGGTGAAACTGATTTGTTTTGATGCAAGTGTGGAAGCAAAATATGAAAATCATTTTCATCACACAAATTTGGCAGTCGTATGAAATTCTTTCCCACTTTATTCTGACATGTGTTAATACTTTGTGGGATAGTGAGAGGCACTTTAAGGCCAACAATTTAAGCTTTCTTTTAATACCAAAAAATGTACACGTCATCACAGAATTTTAAAAGATATCAGTGTACAAAACCAAGACTAGGAAAAAATTTCTCGCAAGAAGTTAAATGTAAATATCTCAAAATATATTAAACGTAGCTATAAAATTTTGTTACCATTTAAGAGATGGTAAAAATACCTTTCATTTGATACCAAAATCATTTTCTCACCTCTTCTAAATTCCGAGATATTAACATTTATTTAGAGAAACCACTAAGGCATTTAATTCGATTGTTTACATTTTTTGCCTCCAACAAAATGGTCGCAAAGCTTCACTTTTTCTCTGTTCAAAAGATCCTATGTTGGCCATCTAGGTATATATTAAAATCTATGTCAGAAAATACAATCGAAAACGACATTAGTTAGATACTGAAAGATCTGTACGTTTCTAATTCGAGGGAGACATTTATATTGTTTCTGCTGTTTGCATACAGTTTACTATTGTGACTTGAAAAATCTTACAGAGAATAAGCTTGGTGCGGACAAAAAATCTGCACGCCACCATTGTATATAAGTTCTATAGTATTCTCATGAAGAAAAAAAGCTCGTGGCCATCTATGCGTCCAAATATAATCCTAATTTTTGTTAAGGGATCTCGGTAAGGCGATCACAGCGAACCTATCGACCAAATATCAACCTACAAAATCGTGTTTCATGAGAATACTATAGAGTGGATATACAATGACGCCGCGTTCTTTGTGCTGTTTACTGCACGAATTGCGTTGTCTTATCAAATAGAAAGCGGGAAGGTTTAGCGAGCGCGATGCCCAAATTCTAATTGTAAGAATTTTACGACACTTATGTCTGACGAATGACATTGTGGGTATTGTGAATTATTAAGAATCCACCAAACCAACGCGAAACTTTCGCCGACGACGCGAAATTATTCACAATAATACAAAATATGAAAGAAAAACAATGCTAAACAACAACAAAAGACTGTCTTTGCGAATGATTCGCTACGATTTCGCGTTGGTTTGAGAGAGCCTTTATTTCTCTTTGATAAGACGATTCCTGAAAATAATAAAAAGTCATCTGATTATACATAGTTAATTATGTATTTAATTTGTATGATTGGACGTCACGTTATTTGAAAAAAATAATATAATCGCCTACGCTTAGTAAAACACAAGTAAAACGACAGGGCACCAGAAATGACAGTTTTTGTTTTTTGAATGAAACTAAGAGTTAAGCGTTTTCTTCGCTCTTCAATATTCTCACCACCTTAACGGTATTCGTTTCATTGAAACGCCAAGTGTCGCTTCTAGAGACGTGTCATTTTAGTAAAACGACTATCGTAATAAGGGTGAGTTTTATCTTTATTCTCATTCAGCAAATGAAACAAAAGTTGAGAAGCTTGAAAGTACTAAATTGTTTTTTGAATTGTTGAACAGTACCGAAATCGCAATTTTAGACGCGTCACATGAATTCCTTTTAGTCGACCACATTTGTATCTTTCCGAATGTTATAGTTCTAACTTAACCTTAAATTTAAAAACTTCCGCCTCACTTCACTTGGCCATCTCTCACTTTTCAAGAGATGAGAACCAGATAAAAAAAAGAAATGTCAAAATGAGTCGCCTCACGTCTGAACACCGGCAAAGGAATCGCCAGTAACGCATGTGTAACCACCCTTATCTATCGTACTAGATTTTTCATTGTGAATGAAAGAAAACAAGGTTGAGTGCGAGCGACATGGATATATGTGTACATTTCTTCCACTTGGACTCTTCTTGCCGAAAAATGTAAACAAACAAATTTCCCCATTACGACAACTTTGTGAGTGCGAGTATAAATGAAAGAGAAACAAAATCTTTCCCCTTTTTCGTAACGCTTTAAGCCACGCCCAAAATCGAGTTTACCCGCCGCATTAGATGTTTCACATCAAAAAGTGTGTTAAAATTTCTTGTAGATAATTATACTATCTACAAGTTTTGTATGCATTACTTTTTAATATCATGTACCGTTTCAAAGTTATACGTGGAAAACCGGTATTTTTGACATTTAACCTTGAATAACTTTTAACGCAAGCCAGTTTCGTTTGTAGACTTTCGCATGCGTATTCCTTAGGCACAAATAAAGATAATTGCATTCAAAAATCTTCACTTGGAATTTTTCCGCAGCGAAAGTACATTTTTCCTGGGCTAATTAAATCTAAGACAATGTATAACAATAGACCCTATGTGCCATAAGAATTATATTCTTCAGGACCCGTTGTACAAACGTGGTTGAAATTTTGATCCGTGGTTCAAATATTTTTACTGGCTGACTTTGGCGGAATTACTGACGTTCAACGATGGTTCAAGGTTCATGTATGTTATAGTAGCCAATTTAATGCCTGAACCATCGTTGAACCTCAGTCGATACTCCGAAGTCGGTGAGTTAAAATTGCTGAACCATGAGTTAAATATTTGTACAACTGGCCCTCAATGTATTTAATAGTTGTAAGTTAACTCAAATTGTATATAAATGTTCAATAAAAAATCGTTAAATCGACTTTCAATGAATGAAATCAATGCAGAGCTTCTCCTCAATGAATGTGACAGATGATTTCGACGAGGAATGCACCTTTATTTTTCATTGAGGAGCAAATTTCCTGCTGGGTTATATTTATTCAATGCTTGAACCCTTTGATCATAAAAAAAAAAAAAAAAACTGGATCTCATGAAATGTGGGAAGCAAACACCTACCTACACCAACACAACATGAACAATGAATAGAGCAGTGAGCATGAGCAGGTTGCAGGTAGAAATTCAATTTTCTTTCTTTTGTTGAATGGGGAATGGGAATGTGTACTTTTTGTTGTTTTTCTTTGTTGTAACCATCAATGTATCTACCTATACGCACAAAGGGCTAGCTTTGGTATTTGGTTTACATTGGAAGGTTCAAACCTCAGCAGCAAAATTTCGGAGCAGATTTGTTGAAAATGCGGAGTAGGTAGGTAGGTTTATAGAAAATTTTCGGAGTAGATTTGAAAACGAAGGAAAAACTCAAGTTGTCAAAACTATGTTTTCAAAAAAAAGAAATAGGTATTTTTAACAACAAAAATATCATAAATCACGAAATGATCAAGAAACGACGAACAAGGAAACAAAAATGATTCCGTTTAAAATTATACTTTCAGATGTAATCATTCAGATTTCAGAGTCGGAAATGGTTGGAAAATTGAATAAAACGGTGTTAGCCGTTTTCCTTTGGAGGTGGCGAAGTACTTACCGAGTAGATGAAAACCCTAATCTAGTACTACCAACTGCACATGCGCGAGTAGATACATTTTACATGGGAAAGCAGTTTGATGTGTTCCATTGAAAAAAGCTGGCAAAGTACTTGCAAGTACTTCGCTTTCAAATTAGTGGAGTGGCGGAGTAGATTTTTGTTATTCCTCAAAATTGGAGTAAATTTGCTCCGATTGGAGTAAGGTCCGAACGCTGGACACGAGCCATGCATGAGCACTTAACAGGCAGACAATATTTTTATCTTTTCGTCAAATGAAATATAAAGCCGTTTGTTTGTTGGCTCTCAAAATATATGAATTTTACAAAGAAAATTATAAGTGTATTTGTGCTGAGTTTGGATTGTCAACTATTTTTTGATTGCTTTTTTGAATTGAAAAATAGAAACTTGGTAATAAGGTAATCCATATTATACTGCCAATTTTTTGTTATTGGGTATGTAATGTACCTAACATAACTAACTTATCTTAGAATAAATAAAATGCAACAGGGTGTTTCAAAAAAATGATAACATTTTGCAACTTCGTTGTTCCTTGAGCGATTTCAGTGAAATTGAAGCAGGTGATAGCTGAGACAGAATAAAAAAGAAAACAAAAAATTTAAAAACAGTGTGATTCAAAAATATTTCATACTCTCATTTAAATTAAGCATTGCACATTTTTTTAAAGCCTAAAGTCTATAATACTGTCATCTAGTTTTTAAATCAAGTGATTTCCATGAATAGTTCTTGAAAAAAACTAGTTTCAAACTCTTATTTATTTTTAATCGAATACTGAAAACCAGTTGGTTTTAAGCCTACTAGTTTTCGAGAAAATTGAAAATTATCAAACCTATTTTTTATTAAATTTTTATTTATGGACATTATCGCTATCCACTGTGTCAATTAAATTGGAATCGCCCAAGGAACAACGAAGTTTCAAAGTGTTGTAATTTTTTTGAAATACCGTTTTTAAAATATTTGTTTCTGTTAAAAATTCTATCTCAACTATCACAGTTTCATTGAGATTACTCAATGAACAACGAAGTTGCAAAATGTTGAAATATTTTTGAAATACCCTGTTTTGAAAATATTTGTTTCTATTGAAATTCTATCTCAGCTATCCCTGTGTCAATTTCGCTGAAATCACTCAAGGAACAACGAAGTTGCAAATTGTTGACATATTTCTGATAGTTTTCGAGAAAGAAAAAACTGAAATTTGTCCCCTTTTACCTTCTAAAAAATGTTCACCCTGTCTTAATATAGGTGACTTTAAATTTTTAAGACGTCAAAACAAAGCTCATGATTTTTTCGTAGTTTTGCCATTTTTGTCCGATTTTCCTGGGCCAGGCTACAGTTCATCAAATTGCATAAAAAAAATGTGTGAGTACCGGGACTCGCGTGGATGATGTGTAAACATTCATTTTCACCTGAAGTCAAGGGATCGGGTCATTAGCTGCGTTTTATTATCGCTCATAACCTATAAGAGCCCTACACACGATCAATATTTATTGTCAATATTCAGTGAAAAAGTCATTTTTCGCTGAGTATTGATCGTTCGTATGCTCTTCAATGTCATTGTCAATGAACATTGACGACATTGATGAGAACCAAAATCGATTTGGTTTTCTTCAATGTAACTGTCATGTTGACGTTTGAGTCGGTGGCAAAAATAAAGCAAATAGCAAAATAGAAAAAGAAAGGGTCGATTTTTGGGTTTAATTCTCTTAAATTTCAAATAAATTTATTATTTAACAACTTCCTTAGTACTTAATATTGGTATTCCTTCTTTTTTATTTGCTGATACATCCGATGCAACATTCTTGCAGCCAAATCATACAATTCTACGTACAATTATTGTCAATTTTCATTGATAGGTGTGGTGGCAATTTTGCATCAATGTTTTTTGACAGAAAATGTCTTCAATAATTATTGTCAAAGAATATTGATCGTGTGTAGGGCCCTATATGGTTCACCTCGTGAAAATAAAACGATGTGGGTTAGTGCAAAAGCAGTGCTGTATATCAGTCTCTTTTTTTCTTATGTTTTTTTGTTTTTCATGTAAGCACTTGTTTCTTTTCCTCTCTATTCCTAATACTGCTGACAAATCGCTGACATCCATTCACAATGGTAAATAGCCCTCTGCCAGTCAGAGTGAAAACCTCTATCTGGGTTATTGAAATTAACCTCGATAGAAACCTAGATCCCATGTTTTTTTTGTAACGCATGTTAAAAGATAACCTCGACTCAGACCCAGAGGTAATAAAACGCAGCTATTACAACGTATGGCAAAAATTAGGAATCTGTAATACAAGCGCTAAAACAAAATGGTTGCACGACACAAATTATAATGAATTTACCCATTAAAAAACTCCTTCCGAAAAAACTTCTCCGCAAATAAACCATCACAAATTAATGTCGTTTTTCATAAAATAAAGTCTGAAAGATTTGATTTTAAAATCTAGAATTCCTGTCTTCAATGAAACATCTGTGCATTTTTTGAGAAGATTCAGTTTACACACATAGCATACATTCACGCATAGCTACACATTAAAACGTCATAAATAGCGTGGGCAAAAATAACACAAAACTAAAAAACTACCCCATTTCGATTTGTCATTTGAAAAGAGAATGTTGCATGTATGGTTGAATGCAGATCAAATCTCTCAAACTAGAAAGATCTTATCTTTCGTCTTCAGATATAATATTTTAATGAATAAAACATGCAAAAATAGTTAAAGTGCAAATCTTTTTCCAAAAAGATAAAATTTGTTCCACAATGAAAAACTACATAAGCTACTTCAATTAACTTTATGACGTCACAAAGTTATTCCTGGATTCAAAGTTAAAGTGTCAAGAAGTAACTTTGAGTACATTTTTCCAACTCATCTCTTTGATACTGAGTTCAAATGGTTAATTCGTCAAAAGCAGCTGAAATCACGATGTTTTCATTTTGAGTTATCTTTTGTTTGCTTCTCGATCGTTCGGTTTGGAATTGATCTAATTTTTGTAATATGTTATAGCTTAATTTTATTATTCCGCAGATCTGATCCGGATTAGATTATCATAATAAAACAAACACGATCCCAGTGCGACAAAAGTGTTATATACCTACCTATCCGATCCCCGTTTATCCTATTGTTTCTGTATTTTCTCTCTGCTCTATTCTCTATTTTCTCCCTATCTTCAACACAAAAAGCCATCTACCTATGAGAGAAAAAACTCATTTTTGCAAAAAAGTACAAAGGGTGTATGGTCAGAACTAATTTGGTCGGATTTTGTGTTGTTTTTGTAATACATGTATGCATATACAATCCAGATCAGATCTGAGGGAAAATATAAAGCTAATATATTTTTATTTTTATTGATTTTACCGTCGATAGTGAGTTTGGAAATTTTTTCTAGGTTTTGCGACATTTTTTATCTGATTTGATCGATTTGTAGTAGTAACCAAAAAAATTGGTACCACCAAACTTGGTGAAAATGTTTCATGTGATATGAGAATGAAGAATCAAAAGAGTCTATAAAAATATTTCATATGGAAGGGTGTTTTTTGAGGGGGGAAGGGTGTAATTGGTGGTGTATCAAACAGAATAATAAACTTTGGTGCAACCTAAGCATATGACACATGTTTTCAAAGTAGTTTTAAATGCTGAATCAAATGACACCAAAACCAAGTCGATAAAACTTCCGTGAAAAAAGTTATTGTCATTTTTGTGTTAGGATGACTATATTTTCAGTACAAAAGTCAAATATTACCTTAAACTAGTTGAAAATGGTGGTCTGTCTATAAAACTTGGTATAAATGGTTCATTTAACATGAAAAACAAAAATAAGAAGAGTCTATAAAAATATCTGTGGTTGAAGAGTGTTTTTTTGGAGGGTTGTGGTTATCGTGGGATTATTACCATAAAACCTGTTACAAAAATGGTACCCTCATGAAACTTTATAAAAATATGTTATGAACTACCAGAATGAAGAATCAAAAGAGTCTATAAAATTATCTTTAGGTAGTATGATGTTTTTTATGGGTGAAGGAAAGCATTACTTTTTCCAAAAACTAAAATTGATCCCAAAAACATATAACACCCTATACCCAAACCCACAAAAACAAATTTTCTCCCTTGATATTTTTGTAAATTCCTTTGATTCTTCATTCTCGTAGTAAATGAAACACTCTTACCAAGGTTCTTGAGGGTACCATCCTTCTCAATTTTTCTTTTTAAATAACCACACACTTCCTCCTATCTTCAAAGGCGAACCCTCCCATGTAAAATAATTTTATACAATCTTTTTATTCTTCATTCTGTTAGTTCAAAGCACAATTTCACAAAGTCTCATGGGGGTACCATTTTTGTCACAGGTTTTATGGTAGTAATCCCACCAGTGCCGCAACTCCCCAAAAAAAACACCCTTTAACCACAGATATTTTTATAGACTCTTCTTATTATTGTTTTTCATGACAAATGAACCATTTATACCAAGTTTCATCGACGCACCACCATTTTCAACTAGTTTTCGGTAATATTTGACTTTTATACTAAAAATATAGTCTTCCTAACACAAAAATGACAATAACTTTTTTCACGGAGGTCGTTTCGACTTGGTTTTGGTGTCATTTGATTCAGCATTTAAAACTTCCTTGAAAGCATGTGTCATATGCTTAGGTTGCACTAATGTTTATTTTTCCGTTTGATACACCACAACTTACGCCCCTTCCCCCCTCAAAAAAACACCCTTCCATATGAAATATTTTTATAGACTCTTTTGATTCTTCATTCTGATAGTACATGAAACGTTTTCACCAAGTTTCATGGTGGTACCATTTTTTTTTTTTATTCGAAGGCCTTTCTGTACTATTTTACCTGTACTATAAAGAAATTTGTGCTACTATTTAATGATAAAAAAATTGGAAATATTTTTGCTTAAATATTCAATTTTGTGCTAGAATGAAGTTAAATGAAATTTAATTTGAAAAATGTATGCATTTTCGAAGTGTTCTTGATTTTTAATTCCAAATCTATTTCGACTTTTCTTCACCCAATTTGTTTGACAGATCAACCATATTTTTACATTTTATCGTTCCTAAATGAAAAGTAACTCAAAGTAACTTTTTTAAATATGTCATAACAACACTTCTTTTTGACACATTTACCATAGCCAAGTAGAGAAACATAAAAGAATGCACCACTTGGCAAATCATGTTATGACTTTTCAAATCAAGAAATTGTAAATAACACTTAATATCACAAACCAAATTTACCACCCGCGATTGCAGAGATTAACATCAAAAGCAGCATATAGATACAAAATAATGAAATAAAAAATTAAATTTCTAGAAAAAAAAACAACAAAATCTTCACCTGGCAAAATATATGTCAAATATCTCTGTCAAAATATGATTGCATCTTGACATCCAACCAAGATATAAAACGGAGGGACTCCATTAGATTTTTAGGCCGTGTGCCAATTGCGTTAAAATTCTGGTTAAATTTGATCCCAGTTAAATGTTATCCCTTTTTATAGGGGTGAGTAAAATTTAAGGTTTTTGCTGTGTCAATTGGATTAAATGGGATTTTTTTTTTACATTCACTTCCCATTAGTTTTGTTGTTGCATTTTTCTCAGTAATGATAGTTCGCAAACATATCAGTTTGCAAAATGAATGAATCATCTGAAAAAGTATTTTCAATAAATTTTATTGATTCTTTTACATTATCAAGGATTTATCTCAAGTTATTGAAACTTCTTCTTGAGTGCATACTTAAATTTATTATAAGGTCTTTGTCTATATTTCTTAATCCTTTCATTTAATTTTAGTTTTTTGTTTCCATTTTTCCTCTTTCCCGATAAGATTCATGACTTCTTGATAGCAAAATAAAATATTTATCTACATTCATCTCCCTCAGCAGTTTTTTTATAAGGGTTTACAACAACACAAACAAATCCGGATCGCTTAAGATACGCAGCTGAACGCGCCCATAGACATGTCAAAAATTAACCACCGACTAAAATTTTAACGAGCTCCTGAGCAGGTTAAATTTTGAAGTCTATATTCACCTCGGTAATGTCAAAATTTAGCCATGGGATCAAATTTAACCAGGATTTTAACGCAATTGGCACAACACCTTAATGTCAAGACGAGCATTCTGAGAGAAATTATCTACTGTGGAGTCGGGGTGTAAGGAATTAACTCCACTTAGCAAATACCAAAACCATAAGTTATCAAAAGAAAACTACCTTACCTATTCGAGTTTACAGAGTTCTACTTACCTACAACAAACAAAATGGTTCGAAACGGAACCGTGAGCCCATATCCGTTGCAGCCGATTTTCAATTTTACCCATACCGAGCGCTAAGATGTTTACACAACAAAAACTTTCTATCCAGTATCCAGGTAGGTATGTACTACCTATGTATCTTGTTAGATAGGCACAGTAAAAATTTATAATTTTCGTTTAGAAAACAGATCTTCGACTGTGCACAGTAAATATTTATTTACACCATAGGAACACTGTCTTGTAACTACCAAAAAGTTTCTGATTCCAAATAAATAACAAAATAAAAAATATCTTTAAAGTATAAAATCAAGACCTTAACTATTTACGTACGAATGCACATATGTATGTACATATGTACATTTCCCTGCCTTTTATTTTTAAAAAATTGACGCGACCATCACCGTTCGACATACAAATTACATACCTACATAACTCGTCCCTCTACGCTTTGAAACAGATATATAATATATGTACCTACCTATAGATATCCCAATGTGCACAAGCGCCTGCGCCTGCACACAAAAAAGCTGAAAAGAGATATTATATAAGCTGCGTACATGAGCCACAAAATAACAAATACAGACACCCCTCGTACACCTTCTCTCTTTGTCCTGGCACTCCTTGGTGAGCTGCCATTTGCTTCCCTTGATTTTTTTTACAATCAATGCGTTCCACAAAATTTTAAATTCTCAATTTAGTGTATGTGGCGACACTTTCGGGGGCTTTCACGCAGGATTTCGTGATTCCTCTATGTATATAAACTCAATGATACTATGTAGTGAGTGTAAAAATGCACTCATATCATAAAATGAAAGTTTAAAAGTGGTAAAAGAAATTTTAAGAGAGATAAATAATGAGCTAAAAAATCGAAGTGTCAAAATAGATGAAATAAAAGAATCTATAAAAGATGTAAGCAAACGTGAGCAACATGTTGCAAGTGAAAATAAAAAGTTAGTGGGACCATCTTATGCCAAAAAATGAAAAGAAATACAAAATCATGATCCCATTGTGTTATTAAAACCAAAATCAGGTAATCAGGATGCAAACACCACAAAAAACGCGATGATGGATTAAATTGAGTTAAATCACGAACGAAATAATGGTGCAGTGATGGTACCTAGTATGTGAAAATGACCAATCAGTTCAAAAACTAAAGTGCAAGTTAAAAAAAGAGATGGGTGATTGTTATCAAGTGGAAATTCCTAAAGCGCGTGATTTTAGAATACAACTATTTGGTTTGCCAAAAATGTTCTCTGAAGAAGATATACATAATTAAGCAAATCAAAGTAAAAATTAATATTTACAATTCGAAGATATTATGTTCAAAATTATTTATCAAAGTAACAATAAGAACCAAATAAAATACTGTGTGATTATTGAAGTGAAATTTGAAATTTTTAAGAAAATTATGCGAGAATGAAAATTACGAATAGGGTAGGAGAGATATAGAGTTCTTGAATCGTTTCATGTAAGAAGATGCTACAAGTGCACCGGTCTACTGAATGTAATCGTAAGCAAACTTTTTCTCGCTGTGCGGTTGACCATAAAATAAATAAACGTGTTTTGAAAAATGAAAAACCTATTTGTGTTAATTGTGAATTTGCCAACAAAATCCATAATTTAAATCTAGACATAAATCATAACGCATTTAACCATAGATGTATATTGTTTCAGCGAAAGCTAGAATCGGAAAAAAGAAAATACTTCTAGCAACCAAAAAAATCAATCAGTTGCATACCTATATTTAAATTCACAAAGTGATTTAAAAAATTTTGCCGAAATTGAAGTTTTAAAGCAGAGAAATAGCCCGAATATAATTTTACTTTCCGAAACTTGTATAACTTGTGATATCGAAAAACCTGAAAATTATAATATGATTGTTTGTGATTCTAATTCAAGACACACCGGTGGTGGGGTAATAGTGTATATTTGTCGTGAAATACAATATGAGAGAGTCAGTACTTTTAGTGTCGATTACTGTGTGTGGCTAACAGCTGTCAAGGTATGGTTTGATAAAACTCCATTTATTATTATAGCAGCGTATAGATTACCAAACTTGGCCGTTAATACTTTTGTTGATAATTTTGAATCATGGTAAGAAGAGACAGTAGGCTTTTCCGATAACATAGTTATCGCTGGGGATATAAATACAGATTTCCTAAAAAGTTTAAGTGAAAAAAATAAAATTTGCAAAGTTATAAATGCTTATGCTTTTAAACAATTAGTTACAGAGCCGACAAGAATAACAGGTACTTCTGAAACATTAATCGATTATGTAATAACTAACGGTGATAAAAATATAAAAATAGCTGACCATGAAACCATACAAATCCTTATAAATAATACATCCTCAATTGAAGCAAATGCCCTCAAAAAAACTCATCAAAATTAATAAGTACAAGAAGGAAAAATTCAGAAATGTTTGGATGGATAGTTGTAATATAGATCATTCGAACGAATACAACACAAATGATAAGGCAGAAATATTAAGTTCTAAATTAGTTAATGTAATGAATCAAATGATATCTTTTAAAACTATTAACACCAAAGTGCCCTTTCACACGAGGAAACTGAGCTACCAGCAACTTTTAGCTGCTAGGTGAGAAGGGCAGGAGGAAAGAGGGGCGAACAGAATCTCCCCGGTCGAGGATTTGAGGAGATTTTTTGACATTTCCTTTCACATCTAGGTTTAGGTGTGTTCAACCAATAGACTTTCAAAGGAAATTTCAAAAATTGCCTGGAGATTTGTTTCCTTGCGTGAAAGGTACAAGAGATTTTTAAGGAGATTATAAGAAAACGTCAAAAAAATCTCCAGCAACTTGTTTCTTCGTGTGAAGGGGACAAAGGTGCAACACCATGGTATAATAATGAACTAAATACACTTAATAGCATACAAATTAATGCTTATAACAAAGCTGTGATAACAAAGTGGAATGAAGACTGGAACTCATATAGACTGATTAGGAATAAGTACAAACAAAGTATTAATAGAGCAAAAATAATTACGTGCAATATAAAATAACTTTAAATAGTGGTTATCAAAAGGGACTGTAGCGTGCACTAAAAGAGTTAGTTTTTGGTAATGATCAAAAAGAAATATGCAAAATAGAAATAAATTGTGCAATAGAGACAAATATAAGTTCAATAGTAAATCAGTTAAATGATTTTTTTGTTGATAGAATTGTTGAAATAAATAGTTCTATTATGCAAGTACCTTACTGTCTAATATAATATGTCCTGTGCAAACTCTTTTCCCTTTCCATACCATAAACATCAATGATCTTAAAAATCTATTAAAAGAAATGAATATCAAAAAACATGTTTTTGGAATAAACTCAACCGTTTTAATAGACCATTTTGATCTAATTGGATATGAAATTTTAAAAATAGTAAATGAGTCATTACTCAATGGAGTGTTCCCTAAGTTTCTTAAAAAATCAGTTTAAGTCCCTGTTGCAAAAATCCCAAATCCTAAAGAAGCTCTAGAGTATAGACCAATCAATATGTTACCCACAATGGACAAAATTATAGAAAAAGTAGTTAGCAAGCAACTTTCAAACCATATCAAAACCAATAATATTTTAATTGAGCAGCAGTCCGGTTTCCGAGGAGGCCATTCATGTGTGTGAAACAGCATTAGTAAGCACAATCCACGACTGGAAAAAACAGATAGATGAAGGAAGAAAAGTGATTGCAATATTCATGGACTTTAAAAGAGCCTTTGAAACAGTCGACAGAACAATTCTTATTAACAAATTGGATAAATATGGTGTAAAAGGAATTGAAAAGAAATGGTTTGAATCATATTTAAGGCAAAGGATATAAACAACCAACATTTTTAAAATTGAATTGGATGAAATGAGTGTTAACATTGGTGTGCCACAGGGTTCGAACTTGGGTGGTGAATTATTTCTTCTTTTCATAAACGAAATAGAACAAGTTTTGAAATGGTGTAAATGTGTTCTTTTCGCGGACGATACCTTGATTTATATTGACTTTAAGAACATTATGGATGTTAGTACAAAAATTGAAGAAGATCTTATGAATGTCTTTGAGTGGCTTTGTATGAACAAATTAAAACTTAATGTATCTAAGACTAAATTCATTATTATACTAAAAAGAAATTCTTCTGTTTAAGTGGAGTGACTGAATATTTATTTATTTTTTATTCAAGTTAAAAGTTCAAGTGAGCTCAACTCCATAATTGCGTTTCGTCCAGGTACTATAGTTGGGCTCACTAATTAGATGACTATCGTACCCTTCTAAGACGCAATTTTGTATCGATGTTTACCGACTAATATAACTGATGAGCCCAACCATCGTACCTGGGCGAAACGCAACTATGGAGTTGAGCTCACTTGAACTTTTATCTTTAATTATAAACCGAAAGTGTTTATTTGTTTAAGTATACAACAAGTTATAAGTGTAAAATATTTGGGGATAATAATTGATAAAAATTTAAATTTCAAAGATCATGCCGATTACATTTGTGCAAAGATAAGCAAAAAAGTGGGGTTCTTGGGCAGAATTAGAAAAAAATTAAGCTTTACAAATGCAGTTATCATCTTTAACAATATAATCTTACCACATTTTGACTACTGTGCCACACTCCTGTATAGGTGCAATAAATACCTCAAGCAAAGGCTACAAGTTTTTCAAAATAAAGCTATGAGTACAATTTTAAAGTGTGATAGATACACTCCCTCTATATATATGTTACAATCTTTAATGTGGTTGAATGTTAGGTGCCAGTTATAGCCATCATTGAAACTCACCATTGAAAAATTTAATGATTGTTTTGAGTCGTTCAGGAAGTAAAATCATTTATTATTTTGATTGAAAAATAAAGCTAAAGACTTAGTTAATATTTCTAGCCAAAAAAATTGTTCAAATAGGCCCAACTTTCCACATAAAAAGACTTTTCTTATTTCAATGATTGAACTACCTTACCAATGATCATTGAAAAATCAAAAGTCAGTTTTTGTGGAAAGTTGGGACTATTTGAATTTTTTTTTGACTAGAAATATTTTTAAAGTTTTGAGCTTTAATCGTCCATCAAAATAATGAATTATTTTGCTTTCTAAACGTCTCAAAATCAATCATTAAAGTTTTCAATTATGAGTTTCAATGATAGCTTTTTTGTGTTTACTGTAAAATTTTGCAATTATCCACAGTATCTTCAAGAGAAATTGACATATTGTAAGTGAATTGCAGCCGTATAACCTCAGATCAAAATGATTTCCGACTTGAATGATTTAATAGAAGCAGCACCCAAAAATCTGTGATGTTACAAGGTGTCATACTTTTTAACTCACTGCCCAGATCAATAAAAGATGAGTCAAATTTCCATCGATATAAAAGACTTGTCATCGATTTCATCAAATTAAATTATTCTTAGATTTCGATTTTTGTTCATTTGAAAATAATTTAAAAATGTAAATTGAATCAAAACTTTATAAATTTAAAATTTTGTAAGTGATTTAAATTGTAATAGTTTATATAAGTAATAAATAAAATCAATCAATCAATTTGTTGTGAAGATCAGCGTACGATTCTGTTGCAGCCATGTAACAATTTTAAAATTTGTTTGAGTTGTTTTACGCAGCTTTCAGAAAAATACATGAAAGATAATAATCCCATATTGTGTCCAATTTGCCGGCAAACTGTAGAAAGCAGCATAAGGATTTGTTTGTTAAAATTTTTTTGTTATTATTCTTTCTTGGCCATAATATTATTTCAATATAATTTGTTATAGGTAGTTATTCATTAAAGCGCAATTTAGAATTATTAAGAATGAAGTGATTCTCAGTGGCGTAGCGTGAGTTTCTGCCGCCCGGGGCGGTGGAAAATTTTGCCGCCCCCTCCCAAATGTGTAAATATTCAAATTAAAAAAAAAAATCCACCAATATAAACAAAAAAAAATAATAAAATTTTTTCCGTAAAGCTAAATTTATTATTTATTCAGTTCCACTTCTTTCAAACTCAGTTAGGTACTACGCTTGCGTCAACGTGAGCGGGCATAAAAGAGTTTCTAGAACTTACGATTCTCTACAAAAAAGCTTCAGAAGACACTTTTTTCGAAAACTGTCTAATTTTCCGAATGAGTTTTGTATAGTAATATTAATTAAAGCTTTGTTTAAAGTTTTGGTCCAAAGAAAATTTTGCTTATAAAAAAAAATTTTCAAGTGATTTCTCATCATCGAACTCGAGATTTTGATTGATAGGGAAGACAAAATTTGTTCACTTTTCTTTAACCAAAAGTAACGGTACCTGTCACTTGCCATACAATTTCCTTGAAAATAGGTTAAAATTGGTTTCAAAATTCTGCTTTTCAAAACTCTGTTGTTTAAAGAAAGAAACTGCTTTTCAAAATTCTGCTTTTTATTCTGCCTAACAAAATTTTTGGACACAGCATTCATGAACAAAATTAACCTAGTCGTTTTTAATCCAAATACCGTTATTTTTGGAGCTAAAAACACAATGTTCCTTCTAACCAAACCTTAAAAGGCTGAATCCTAAATTTGAAGAGAATCTATTCAAGGGCTTAACCTAAATCGAAATACAGAACAGTTTTGTGTTACGAAATTTTTATAGATAAGGTTCCAGATAAGGCCATACAAAGCTATTGATTGTGGGTTTTTTAATGATTTTTTAGGGAAAGGTCACAATATTTTGCTTAAGTAAAACAAATTTTCGCCTTACAGAGAAAAACTGTTAACTCCTTTTTTCATTTAAAAAAAATTCTCACCCAAAAGTGTTCAGAATTTTGAATGTATTCTCGTTGTTTCTAAAATTCAATCAAATTGAAAATATTTTAAAGATTTTTGAGTTTAATAACCATCTATAACTATCAAAATAAATGTGTATTTAGTGGATTTTCACTCTTAACGTCTAGGCTGACGAAATATGCAAGCCTCTTCAAGCTGCAAAAATGTTTTTTTTTTTATTCATTCCAGTATGCTTAGGTACATTAATGTTATGTTACAACTCGCAGTTCCTAATTCTGTTTTATGAATTTCTGCAAATAATGAGAAAAAAAAATGGTCTGGAAAATTTTTCATTACTTGCAAAATTTTGTTAAAGAAATTATCAAAAACAGAATTTTGAAAAGCAGAAATTTGAAAAGCAGAATTATGAAAAATAAAATTTTGAAAACAGAATTTTTCCTCAAACAGAATTTTGACCCAAACCCAATTTTTGTAGCCATTTTACCAAATCTTATTTTTCTCAAAAACAGCTCAACAACAATGATTTTTGGTTTTCTTGAAAATTTTGTGACTGATTTTAATTAAAAATTTAAAAGAAAAAGTTCAAAAAGTACATTTTCCTTGAAAACACATTAATGGGAATAAGTATTTTCTTTTTATTGAATGGTTGTTTTGTATATACCCGCCGTAATAGCTGCAAAGTTCTTAAGAACATAATAATATTTTGAATATTCAATCATTATTTTTTATTTTCTACCTTTGTACCTATTTATTGTTCAAAAGAATTTTGGGAATAATTTTCTGTTTACGACAAAACTTTTGGTTGCAGTGTCGCCCCGGACAGAATTTTCTAGGGAGCCAAAATATAATAACTATGCGAACTGCAGGGCACCTTCGGTAATCAGCAATATAGTTTCGCGAATCGCTATTTCAATTCATGTAGTCGTGAATGCGGTCATTGAAATTCAAGGCGTAGCCTTTCTGATCACGTAAACTCCCACCTGGATTGCAAATTCAGTAATTCACATGAATACATTTGCAAAAATTGGCAAAATTTACCTATTAGTTATTAAACTCCGCCCCGTATATAGTGCCGCAAAATTTGCCGCCCCCCATAAAGTGCCACCCGGGGCGGACCGCCCCCTCCGCCCCCCCCTACGCTACGCCACTGGTGATTCTGTTTTAATGTAAGTATAAAATCCTTATACGCTAATAAAAACATTACGAGAGCATATCTCAATATTTTGCCTTTTTATCTCCCTTAAGCCAAATTTTACCAAATTAATCATTAATGAAAGTGGAATAAGGCCAACTTGGCTTTGTTGCATTTTGCCGAAGTGAAATAAGACCAACTATTTGAATTGGGTGTTATTAAACTTTTCCAAAGTGAAATAAGGCCAAAAACTTCCATTGCCATTTTGACAATGTTGTTTTTTCGCAATAACAGTGTGATTATTACACCATCTTAAAGTATAGGTTTTAATTAAAAAAATGCCGTTCTAAATTCATTTCAAACATCAAAATTTTTTCGTCTGATTTTTGATTGAAAGTGATTGAAAATTGAACTTTTTTTTCAAATTAAATTCACAAAAAATCCAAAAATTTGTATATTGCTTCAAAAAAAATACAGCTAGCTTGGAACCAAAATGTACGTTTTCACCAAATTTCATCAAAATCGAATTATTTTCATCGAAGATAAAAATAAAAACCAAAAAAGTTGGTTTTTGCCATTTTCCTCAATATTTTTGCGGTTATGTGAAAAAATCTCCCAAGTCAAATTTGTAGGCTTCTTGATTATCTACAACTTTTATACAGAAATTTTTTCGATAGATCTACTTTTTCCAGAAGTCGTAAAAAAAACCCTGTTTTCACACCCCCACCTCACCTTTTCACCCACAGTCCTCACCTCCGGTCATCTTTTGCGGGGCAATTTATGTTTCTCTTTTATGTACCAATAATCTTAAATTTTTCCATCATAGATATATATTAGGGTGTTTCATTTTGTAAGGCACAAAATAAAATTTAAAATTTTACCTGACTGCTCACGCAAGAAGATTGGAGAGTATTTAGAGGTTGTGCATTTTGATTTTTTGCTGTTCTTAGAGAAAATGTTTTTTTTTTCTATTTGAGCATAAATATTAAGTTCCCATCCATCTTGACGGTGGGTTGATCTTCAACAAAAAAAAAAAAAAATTGCGTCAATTAAGGGAGGGGTTGGGGGACAGATGAACCCGATGTAGTCAATTTCGTCGATATAATCAAAGGAGATCCCTGCCAACGGTGGATACAAGGGGGGTCACGGGGTCATGACTCCCCCCTAGAATAGACTATTCATTATTTTTATAGAGTATCTGCTTACTCCAACCAACATTTGCAAGCCATAGATCGAATAATATTGTTTATTTGATACAAATTCATGACGTATTTTAACGATTGACAAACTGTCGTAACCTATTTCGTGGCATTATCTAGGTAATTCAGCTAAAGTGTCATGATAACGTAAAAATTGATAATCATCAATTAGTATCGGGGTTTAATCGGTGAAATGAATACATTTATACATTAAGATCTATCAAAAAACGGTTCTGACCATCTCTACATTCCATTGGAAAACAGAATTGAAATATTTTTTGATTTAAAATCAACTTGGTAGATCTACATTTTTGGCAGATATACCCTCTCTCGTGCCAAACAAAATTCAATATTTGTTTTGATCGGTTTAACTTAGGTTTTTCGGACGTGAGAATTTTGTTAAAAATATGAAGGAAATCGTCTCCGATAAAAAAAAGAATAAGTTTAAAATGAATCGGTATATTCCACGTGTCCATATTTGTCAACTTGAAATGGATAAAAAAAAAAATGATGAGGCGGAAACTATACGAACACAGTGACAAAACAAAATTCAAGTTTAGATCGTATTCCATTCACCAAAAAAAAAATTTGTAGACTGAATCTCAATTAACCAAAGGATTTTGGTCTTGTCTTTGAATTAATTTTTAAGGGTCCCAAAAATTGTATTAATACAATATGAATGAATACAAGGACTTCAATATTAGAAAATATATACTCGAAAACTCGCTCCACTTAAACAGAAGAATATTATTTTTAATTTTCTTCAACATCATAAAACTCGATAGTTTTAGATAAAAGTGATCAAAATGCGCAACCTCTAATAGTCCAGTCAAAATAGACATAAAAATGTGCAAACCTAGCTAAAATTCCGATTAGGCTGAAAATTGGTATAGACCTTCCTTTTGACATAACAAATCAGCTGCGAATAGTCCTTGTCAATCCCACACGAGCATACAAAGTTATTGAAGGTCAAGTGTCGAAAAAAATGGTTTTCCACCTATAACTTTCAAACGGTAAATGCCATTGAAAAGTAGTATGAGTAAATTTTGTAGATCAGGCAATTTTCTAAAAAAATATAAATACACTTTTTTTCGTAAGACAGATGGTTTAGGAAATAGAGCTGTTTTAAAAATGGTAAATTGACGAAAATATCGGTTTTCGGGTATAACTCCTTAACGGTAAATACACTAGTCAACAATATTAAAGGAACACATTTTTTTTCAATTTTTGTTAGCGTTTTTTGAAGAGCTGTATCTTTGTGACGAGTGGTCGTATTGAGTTGAAATAAAAAGCATTTTACAGCTTTATGTTTTTTGTTTCGAGATTTGTTTGCAAACAAATTTTTTTGAAGTACCGTTATTGCGTTATTGCAAAAAATGAGACGAGACAACAAAATTATTTTGTTTTTATTTTTTTTGAAGGTCCTCATTATACTTTTAGCCTTGATGATAAATTCAAAGACAGTTTTGGAAATTTGAAAAAGCGTTTTACAAGATTTTTTTATGATTTTGTAGAAATTATTTTTTTTTACCGTTCACCGTTAGTTTAAAAAAGTACTAAAAACCGACGTTTTGTGGTCTTTTCGTAAATCTTTTTTTTTCGTTGCAAATATTGATTGCATGGCTTGCGTTGGTATGCAAATTTATAGACTTTTAAATCATCAATATTTTTGTAAATTTTCAAATTGATTCATCGAACCGTTTTTCCTCACCAAAACTTCAAAGTCTTACAAACCAGGTAAAGGAACAAATTGTGGTGTTCCTAAACAATGCGAAGTTGTCATCAAAATGACAAGAAAACCGCAATTCCAGTGGATTTTTTTCACAGTTTTGCATTAGTTAGATACTTTTTTGAATTGAAATGAAATAAAAAGTACATTAAACAAAAAAATAAAAAAAATTAATTTAAAAAAAATTTCAAACAAAAAAACTTGATTTTTAAAATTTTTTTTTTTTTTTGAAAAATGTAATTTTTTTTCATTTCCATTCAAAAAAGTATCTAACTAATGCAAAACTGTGAAAAAAATCCACTGGAATTGCGGTTTTCTTGTCATTTTGATGACAACTTCGCATTGTTTAGGAACACCACAATTTGTTCCTTTACCTGGTTTGTAAGACTTTGAAGTTTTGGTGAGGAAAAACGGTTCGATGAATCAATTTGAAAATTTACAAGAATATTGATGATTTAAAAGTCTATAAATTTGGTAACAAAAAAATAATTTCTACAAAATCATAAAAAAATCTTGTAAAACGCTTTTTCAAATTTCCAAAACTGTCTTTGAATTTTTTATAACGTCATTATTTGCTGAGATATTGGTCATCAAGGCTAAAAGTATCTTTTTTCATTCAAAGTCAGATAAACCATGTCAAAAAAATCGTACGAAAACAACATAAAAACCGAATTGAAGCTGAATAAACAAGGTATCTGATCATGACATTTAATTGACTCAAAAAAATGTATCCATAGAAATGAGGACCTTCAAAAAAAATAAAAACAAAATAATTTTGTTGTCTCGTCTCATTTTTTGCAAGAACGCAATAACGGTACTTCAAAAAAATTTGTTTGCAAACAAATCTCGAAACAAAAAATATAAAGCTGTAAAATGCTTTTTATTTCAACTCAATACGACCACTCGTCACAAAGATACAGCTCTTCAAAAAACGCTAACAAAAATTGAAAAAAAATGTGTTCCTTTAATATTGTTGACTACGTTTGTAAACCATTTGACTCTTTACAAGAAAATATTAAAAAAAAAAATGTGTGAGCACCGGGACTCGCGTGGAAGATGTGTAAACATTCGTTTTCACCTGAAGGTAAGGGATCGGGTCATTACCACGTATGGAAAAAATTAGGAGTCTGCAATATAAGCGCTAAAACAAAATGGTTGCACAACACAAATTATAATGAATTTACCCATTAAAAAACACCTTCCGAGAGAACTTTATGACGTCACAAAGTTGTTCCGGGATTCAAAGTTAAAGTGTCAAAAAGTAACTTTGAGTACATTTTTCCTACTTATCTCTTTGATACTGAGTTGAAATGGTTAATCCGTCAAAAGCAGCTGAAATCACGATGTTTTCATTTTGAGTTATCTTTTGTTTGCTTCTCGATCGTTGGTTTGGAATTGATCTCATTTTTGTAATATGTAATAGTTTAATTTTATTATCCCCTAGATCTGATCCGGATTAGATTATCATAATTAAACAAACAGGATCCCAGTGCGACAAGAGTGTTATATACCTATCCGATTCCGATCCCCGTTTATCCTTTTGTTTCTGTATTTTCTCTCTACTCTTTTCTCTATTTTCTCCCTATCTTCAACACAAAAAGCCATCTACCTATGAGAGAAAAAAAACTCATTTTTTGCAAAAAAGTACAAAGGGTGTATGGTCAGAATTAATTTGCAAATCGAGATCCAAAAGCAAGGTCGGATTTTGTGTTGTTTTTGTAATACACGTATGCATATACAATCCAGATCAGATCTGGGGGAAAATATAAAGCCAATATATTTTTATTTTTATTGATTTTACCGTCGATAGTGAGTTTGGAAATTTTTTCCAGGTTTTGTGAGATTTTTTTATCTGATTTGATCGATTTGTAGTAAAGAAATTTGTGCAAGTAATGAATGATAAAAAAAATTGGAAATATTTTTGCTTAAATATTAAATTTTGTGCTAGAATGAAGTTAAATGAAATTTAATTTGAAAAATGTATGCATTTTCGAAGTGCTGATAAAAGTTCTTTTCAATAATGAAATCACAATTCCGTCTTGATTTTTAATTCCTAATCTATTTCGACTTTTTTCATTCAATTTGTTTGACAGATCAGCCATATTTTTAGCTTTTGTCGTTCCTAAATGAAAAGTAACTCAAAGTAACTTTTTTAAATATGACATAACAACACTTCTATTTGACACATTAACCACAGCCAACTAGAGAAACATAAAAGAATGCGCCACTTGGCAAATCATGTTATGACATTTCAAATCAAGAAATTGCAAATAACACTTAATATCACAAACTAAAATTGCCACCCGCGATTGCAGAGATTAACATCCAAAGCAGCTTATGGATACAAAATAATGAAATAAAAAATTAAATTTCTAGAAAAAAAGCAACAAAATCTTCGCCTGGCAAAATGTATGTCAAATATCTCTGTCAAGATATGATTGCATCTTTACATCTAATCAAGATATGAAGCGGAGTGACTCCATTAGATATTTAATGTCAAGACGAACATTCTGAGAGAAATTATCTACTGTGGAGTCGGGGTGTAAGGAATTCACTCCACTTAGCAAATACCAAAACCATTTGGTAAAAAATGAAAACTACCTTACCTATTCGACTTTACAGAGTTCTACTTACCTACAACAAACAAAATAGTTCCAAACGGAACCGTGAGCCCATATCCGTTAGAGCCGATTTTCAATTTTACCCATACCGAGCGCTAAGATGTTTACACATCAAAAATCCAAAAATTTACCGTTAAAAAGATATAATTATTTTAAGAATTTGGTCAAAAGCCAAAAATAACGGTTTTCTGAATACTACTCGTAAATGACGAAGTTGTTCAAAATTAATTTATGCCCATTTTGTGGACGTTAAAATATTCTGCTTTAAAGATTGTCACACTTTTTCCTTACGAGTGGTCGGTTACAAGATATTGCGATTTCAAATTAGCAAAATGTCGAAAATATAGAATTTTCACGTATAACTCTTAAACGGTAAACGCTATCATAAAGTACTTTATGCAGAGTTTGTACATAATGTAGTACTCTACAAGATATTTTTTTTTTCTTTTTCAAAAATGTATCAATCAAAAGATATAGTTATTTTAAGAATTTGGTCAAAATTCAAAAATAACGGTTTTTTAATTCTTACTTTTAAATGGATAAGTCATTCCAAAAAATTTTAGATTAAGATTAAGTAAAATTTTTTCTCATACGAGTGATTGGTCAAAAAATATTGCGATTTAAAAAGGGCTAAATTTCGAAAATATAGGATTTTCATCTACAACTCCTAAACGGTGAATGTTATCAAAAAGTAATTCAAGCTAAGTTTGTAATCATTTTCTGCATGATATGCACTCTTTTCCACACCATATTATGCAGAAAATGATTATTTTTCATTTTTTTAAATTCAATACCTTGTGCATTATTGCTTGGGTAGGATTAATTTTGTAGGCAATTTTATAGTCTTTAAACTGAGCATATATTTATTTTAGACAACTTCGTCATTTTCGAGTAAAAGGGAATAAGTCAGTGTTATTAACTTTTTATAAAAACTTAAAATAATTATATCGTTTAAATTGTAAGTTTTAGAAAAAAAATTTTTTTCTTGTAGAGTATCACATTATCTACAAACTTAGCTTTAATTACTTTTTGATAACATTCACCTAGGAGTTGTAGATGAAAATCCTATATTTTCAACATTTAGCCTTTTTTAAATCACAATATTTTTTGACCAATCACTCGTATGAGAAAAATTTTTACTTGTTATTAGGTCGTACATTTCAATCTTTACAAACTTAATCTTTTGGAATGACTTATCCATTTAAAAGTAAAATTAAAAAACCGTTATTTTTGAATTTTGACCAAATTCTTAAAATAACTATATCTTTTGATTGATACATTTTTGAAAAAAAAAAAAAAATATCTTGTAGAGTACTACATTACTTCATTATGTTATACGTGAAAATTCTATATTTTCGACATTTTTCCAATTTGAAATCGCAATATCTTGTAACCGACCACTTGTAAGGAAAAAGTGCGACAATCTTTTAAGCAGAATATTTTAACGTCCACAAAATGGGCATAAATTAATTTTGAACAACTTCGTCATTTACGAGTAGTATTTAGAAAACCGTTATTTTTGGCTTTTGACCAAATTCTTAAAATAATTATATCTTTTTAACGGTAAATTTTTGGATTTTTTTTAAATATTTTCTTGTAAAGAGTCAAATGGTTTACAAACGTTACTTGAAACACTTTCCGAAATTATTTACCGTTAAGGAGTTATACCCGAAAACCGATATTTTCGTCAATTTACCATTTTTAAAATAGCTCTATTTCCTTAACCATCTGTCTTACGAAAAAAAGTGTATTAATATTTTTTTAGAAAATTGCCTGATCTACAAAATTTACTCATACTACTCCATTGAAAAGTAGTATGAGTAAATTTTGTAGATCAGGCAATTTTCTAAAAAAAATATTTACCGTGTGAAAGTTATAGGTGGAAAACCATTTTCGCAGCTGATTTGTTATGTCAAAATGAAGGTCTTTACCAATTTTCAGCCTTATCGGAATTTTGGCTAGGTCAAATGTCTATTTTGACTGGACTATAAATATTATCCAATCATCTTAAAATTTGGCATAGGTACTTATCTTTTCCATCACTGAGACTCGGGGCTTGAGCAAAGTCAGCCAAAAATCACATCTTTGGAAAAATGAAACATCCTAATATGTATGTCTAATATTTTCTTTTTTTCAAATATTATTTGCACTGGTCTATTGGCAAATAGAGTCACGACACCTAGCAGTCAGCGCGTGTAGCCTAGTTATGAGAAAGATTTTTTCCGATTTGACATTGTATTTCCCATAAGAGAAAATGGTGTTAAAACTTTAATTTTACTAAATAATTTTATATGAACACTTACCTTTATTATAGTTCCAATGAAATAACAATTTATGTAAGTTTGTAAATCAAAAAGAATATGTATCGAAACTTATGAATTATTTCCTTTATTTTGCAGATGAAAAATGTAAACAAAACTGTATTGTTGTTGTTGCTTTCTAAAATGGATTAATGTCATCAGCCAAAATGATGTCATGTGCGTAGTCAGGGAAGGGGGTTTAACAGATTAGGGTCAATTATTAAAAGCTCACTGTGTAACCTTTACGGTAATTTTCTTATAAAGATGAATGTTTGCATGCATTGAGTTTGTGTATTTTTATCCTTACAAAGGGAACTGAAATTTGAAATCTTTTCTCCTGTGTGTGTAATTGATTTATAATAAGGGTATTCATGCAACAGCGTAAACTCGTCGTAAACATCGTAAAGTTTTAAACTTCGTAAATCTGTCAAGTTTTCCATACAAATTGTGACAGAATTACGAAGTTTTAAAGTTTACAACGTTTACGACGACTTTACGCTGTTGTATGAATACCCTTAATATGTTTATTACATTTATTATAATTATATTAATAAAACCTGTGGGCCAGTAACACCCTTAATTGAATATATAGCTGATTTTATTTTTTAGATTATAATATTTTATATGGAGTTAACTTTTTTTCTGTTTATGCTATTTACCCAGTTTCTACAGTTTTCAAATAAATTTTATAAGAAGTTTTAAAAAATGATAGTTATTTGAATATTTAATCTTTGGCACTACTGCAGTTAACAAAAACCAACAACAATTGAATAAAACTATTGAATAAAACTATCGCGATAAGTCGCGATAAGATTTAAAAATAATTGGGTCCACTGGACCCACGACTATAGAAGCGTACATAAATTTTACGACTATAGTTAAGGGAAGTTAATAAAATAAATTAAAATGAATATTTACAAAAGCGACTATAAAAGTTTAAAATTTAAAACCAACAACAAAATTGGCACTTTTAAGAACTTCATGTAATTTCTAAGTTCAATTTTTAATTTTTAGTTTTAAAACTTTCTTCGAAAATTAAAGCGAAAATATATTTTTAAATAAAATTAAAAGGTACCTATGCAAGAAAATTTATTTCCAAAAAAATTAACTGGCCGCAGTCAATTTAGACTTTATTTAAATAAAAGAATGAGGAAGCATTTTTTTCTTGATATCATTAAAGTACCATACTGAAAGCTTAAGTCCAAATTTTCGACCATCAGTGAATTCGTTTTTCTAACGAACAATATACGTAATTTGAAGTTTATCGAAAAAATATGTGATGTGAAATAACGCTAGTGAAATAAAGCCGAATGTCAAAACTCGGCTTTATTTCGCTTTACTAAAGTGAAATAACGCCGAATTTTAGCGTTCAGCTTTATTTCGCTGTGGCAAAGTGAAATAAAGCCGAATGTTAACTGAGAAATAAAGCCGAACCAAACAAATTCAAAATTCGTTTTATTTCTAAGTTTCATTAAATCCAGATTCTCTTAAAATGCAAGAGAAACTTTGCATACACCCAACCTCGCACCCACCCCAAATCTTATAGCTAGCCTAAGCAGAATAAACCTCACTGTTTGTATTTTAAAATTTTACAAACCAAATAAAGGATAGGATTTATTAAGGGTGCGGTGAATTAAGGTAGAGAGAAATAAGGTAGAATCGAGCTTATTTCCACTTTATATTGGAAATAATGTCGAATTCTACCATTTTCTGCATTCGACTTTATTTCCAAAAATTAAAAAAAAAAATGGTAATAATGTCGACAGTTCAATATTACCACTTTGACCCTTGAAATCCGAATTTCGGTAATCGACTTTATTTCCCAAATGAAAAAAATATTTTCGATTTTATTACCGCTCTTAAGTCGTAAAAACATTTTGACGGGGTATGAAATCCTCAAAAAGAAGCTTCAACGCAACAAACAAAATGCATATTTGAACCATTTTTATCATACTTCGAAAAGCAGTGGCTGGGAAAGGTATGTTTTTTTGTAAATACTTAGCTTAAAAGTTTGTGAATGTTGTGGGGGCGGCGCGGGGTGCACCACCACGCGCCACCCCCACAACATTCACAAACTTTTAAGCTAAGTATTTACAAAAAACATACCTTTACCAGCCACTGCTTTTCGAAGTATGATAAAAATAGTATACTATTTTTACATCATTTGTATCGAACTGAATTTCGACTTTATTTCCTAAACTTTCTACATTGTTACAAATTACATTTCTATCTTATTACCATTTCTCTTGTCAGACAATATTTCTGCTTTGTTACCATTTTGATGTTCGACATAATTACTCATTTTTTTCGACGTTATTACTCATTGTTACGGAAATAAAGTCGACTATGAAAAAAGGTAAAATTCGACTTTATTTCCAATATAAAATGGAACTAAAGTCGATTCTACCTTATTTCTCTCTACCTTAATTCACAGAACCTTTATTAGGTTTGTGAAATTTTATAATCCGTGAATAAGCAGTGAGGTACGCAACCCCCCTGCTTGGGCTCACTATAGGATTTGGGGTAGATGCGAGGTTGGTACATGTAAAGTTTCTTTAGCATTTAAAGATTCTGGATTTAAAAAACTACATATAGGCAGACGAACTTTTAAATTTTTTAACTAATTAAATATGTAAATCCTTTTGAAAAGTGAAATAACACCGAATCGGCCTTATTTCACTTTTCAAATCGAAATAAGGCCGAACGATAAAATTCGTCGTTATATCATTTTAGTAAAGAGAAATAAAGCCGAATTTCGACTTTCGGCTTTATTTCCCTCGTCGTTATTTCACGGCACCGAAAAAATAAAAATGCATTCATAACGTTCTACAAATTTGAATATGGTATTTTTTCAGACTTTGTGTATTTAACGAGTTATAACCAATTATAAGAAAAAACAAAAATGGAGTTCATACTTTTTTAGTCAAATATTTATTTTTCTTTCAGTATAAAAATTTCTTTCAAAAAATCTAGTAATCACTATATCCTACAGTTTTGTCTTTAACATTTTCTGTTTCAAAGAAATTGTTTACCAACTATATTGCCTGAAAGGTATCGACACATCATCATAATTAAGTGTTTTAGTGAGTGGGTTTTTCACAATATAGAAACGGGGAAGACAATTTTTATTTTTGAGTTCTTTGAAGTACTATAAAAAAAAAGCTTAAGTCCAAGTTTTTGACCATCAATCTATCCTCAATTAAGGAGTGAGCTCGATTTTCACAAACAAAATCCGTATTTTTAATTTTATCAAAAAAATACAAATGCATTCCTGACAAGAAGAATAAATTCTGCAAATTTTTTATGTGGAATTTGTTCATGTTTTGTGTATTTGAAGAGCTATCACCAATTATAAGCAAACAATGGAGCTCATAAAAGTTTTATTCAGTTTTTGTTAAGTGATACGTTTAAATTTTCTCCTAAAAGTTCTTTTAAAATTGTTAGCTTACATTTTTGTATCTTAATATTTTTTAGTCCCGAAACATCGCGATTCTCAAACAAATTTTGTCCTAAAAACTAATACAACAGTCAAAAATTCCTCAAACATGGGTAAAATAATTTTTCCAAACCTTTCCAAAAATATAAAATTTTCTAAAAGGTATCATCCTGATTTATTGCAAATTATTTTTTTTTAAACGTTCATATCTCCATTCCTTATTTTTTTCGAATTTATCCTTACACCTAAGACTTTCTTGTAATTGCATAATCTATCGAATACAGAAAAACATCTTTCTACCTCCCCCGTTTAGAAAATAGCCATAACCGAGTTCACTCTTTAAACCAAGATGGCGGAAGCCCTACAAAAAAGGGTTGATGGTCGAAAACTTGGAATAAAGTACTCTAACGATGACAAGAAAAAAATGTCTTCCCCAACGTTTTGTTAAAATCCCAAAGGAGCTATGACTGAACAGTATTGACTATATAAAGCATTCCAGAAACTTCGTTTTAAAAACCAATAAGTATAGGTATTTTACGCAGAAAAATTGAACAATCCATGTTTGAAATTATATTGGCTACGTCCCTGTGGGGCTTTTGTCTCAATCGAGCAATGTTGTTGTTGCTTCTAGTTGTAGAGGTGATTTGTTTATATTTTTCATACATAAATTAAAGCATTTTAGAAACCAGTTTCGATGTATTTTACGTTTGTTTTATGGGCTTATATGTTTTGTCATTCTATTGCCATCATAATATTTAACCCATTCATATAACAGTCATTAGTAAAAAATAATGTTAATAACACCCCATTTTGAATTTCTCTAATGGGAAATACATTGAACGTCAAATCGAAAAAAATCTGTCTCACAAGTGAACTACGTGCGCTGGACTACTAGTAGGTGGGGAAAGCAACTTACGGGGTGTCAATAAGTTAAATCAAGTTGTATTCAGAAATCAAAACATTTCAAAAATAGGTGTCACCCTAATATATGTACATATATTCATGTACCTACAGCTATTGACGTTTTTCAAATGTAGTTCAAAAATAAATAGGTATATCGTATCGAAATTATTTGCATTGAAAAATTTTTATTGATCAAGCAATATTCTAGCTCCCACACACTTACCGAACGGCATATGAACTCCATTTGCTTGGATAGGTGTAAGCTTCCTGACTAATGTTGATGTTGCTACACCTGAAGTTGACGAAGGTGATGATGAAGAATCGCTTGATCCCTCTAACGATGGTTGCAATGCAGGAGCAGGTTGTGCTTGATCTTTGCTTAGTTCTGCTGTAATTTTCGTTGTGTGGCTGCTATGATGGTGATGTAGGTGATGATGATGCAAAAATGAAGACACGGGTGCGATAGGAGGAACTTCACCCATTAATAAGCCTCTAGCCTCATCCTGGGCCTGGGCCCGACGCCACGATGTTTGCAATGCCATTATTTTCTGACGGTCCGAGGTTAAACGACATTTTTCACAATTACAACATCTATACTTGCAGTATCGTTTATGTCCCTTAAGTGTTATCTTCAAACCATGATTCTTGCAACGAGCGCAATTTGGAGGGGTTCGCGGTGACAATGAACTTCCACTTGAGCTTGATGCTCCACCACAAATATCGGCTTTAGAATCGATTAAATCTGAATCAGACATTGTACCAGCTCAAATATTTCAGAAACCATTAAATGAAAACTTGAAACTATATATTCTTATTACAAACGATCCACAAAAGAACCAGATTCTTGACCAACTAAATATAGTTACAAATAACAACAAAATAAACTAACAACAATCCAGCTAGTCTGCATTTGCAATTTTACCGATAAGAGACTAGATCGCACATGTTTCTCTCATTTAAGTGTGTTTTTTTGTGACTAAACGTGTGCATTGCTGTCTGTATTTAAAAAATACTCAAACATTGCTAATTCCCGATACCGACTGCAAGCTCTCTTCGCTAATAAAAGCTTTTTTCGCATGCATTTTTAGATAATAATAATAACATGGACGCGTAAAATTTCCCCAACAAAATCGAAAAACATAGGTACTATTGGAGATTGGACACTTTTAGTGAATAATCTTTAAAATTTTCGATGAATTTTCAGTGAAATTGACGGGCTCTAAGTTTTCAAATTTCTTTAAGCAACCACCATAGAATTTTCAAAATAAAACTGTCTAAATAGAACACTTAATTCTACACTTTAATAATAATTGTTTCCCATATTTGCACTGAAAATGAAATGAAATTATTTTTGAATTCTGTAACAAAATAAAAAGAAACTTGAATAAAACACTGAGCGCTATGTAGGAGAAGCGAGCGAAAATTTTACGCTGTCGTTGCAGCAAAAATAACAAAAAAAAAAACAAAACCAACGTTTGCGATTTACCAGCGGTGTAACGTCACAGCTCCGAATGAAAATACATTGAAAGCGCTGGCAACGAACCGACTTGCAGCACGATACGACTACGAATCTACCAGCCACCACCTATGCTTGGCAAATCCGTGATGTTGACGTTGTTTCCGCTATCGATGTGTGTTAATATTTGTGAATTCTCTGCTTATTCCACATGCTCCCCCTCCCAAACAGTGCTGTCGCTTTTAATATTGAATAATTATTATAGAGATATATGTAGAAATATTTTTTGAGCTTGAAGTAATACCTTTGTATATATTTATATAGTACTATCATGAAAAGGAACGAACGCAGCGCTTTAAAGTGATCACTTCTGGAACTAATGAGAATTGTTGAGACTGTCAGATAAAGGAATACAAATTAAGGTAAAGCAAATGATAGAAGATAGAGAACAATCTATACAAATTATATGAGAGTTCAAGGGAGACAAAAACAAAGGACTATTTTACGCTTTTTCTTTTATAACTTTTCTATACAAATAAGAAAAATGTGGCGAAAAAGAATACAAATATTTTCCATCGAAATTAATACAACACGGAAATTTAAAAAAAAAATTCTTACTCACAGTTGATTATACTTTTCGTTTTAATATTCCTATTCGTATTCACTTTTCATATTTACATTCATAGAAGAAGAAAATATATTTTTTCAGTCTTAGTAAAGATGCTTTGATCTGGGAAGGTACGCTGGCGCTACTCGTCGGTCTTTCCAATCATTTTTTTTCAGAATATAATTATTTCAGCTATGTATGTATATGCGGAATGTAGATATGAATGGTTTTTGTTGCTAGTTGGTAGGAACTTTGTATTTATATAGAAATATAGTATTGGTATACACAAAGGTACTATGTGGGTTGTCTTTTTTTTGTTTCTTTTGCTTTAGTGTATTGTTATTGTTGTTTAAGTCGGGTCATAGAGGAAAGAGATATATGGGGTTGGGGTCGAAATTCTGAATGGGTTATTACAGGAGTGAACGCAGGAAAAAAAAATTTTGGGGGGGGGGGGGGGGGTAAAAAAATGCATAAATATCTTGTAATATTAAGTACTGCATATTATGAATATTGGGCCTTGTGAATAAAAAAGTTAAAGCTATTCTTGGAAGAAGCTAAAGCAAGCAAGTCATAGCTATTACTACGGTAACTAAAGCTAGAAAGTTCTAGCTTAAGCTTTGTTTTATGTGAATAAAAAAAGATTACGCTAAGCAGCTCTTGAGAATTTTAGCTTTAGCCCAATATTTTTAGCTTTCTTTTGTTTATTCACTTGTTTCGGCCTAGAACAAGCTAAAACTGTTATTTTCGGGACCGAAAAGCAACGAAAGGAGATTTTGGATTTTGATTTACCAATACTGTTTCCTTGCAGCATATGACAAGTTTAAGCCTAGTACGCTGCTGATGCGAAACGAAAAATCCCATACAAAAATGACAACGAAATCATGAACTAAAAATTTAGTTCTACTTTTCGTTCTGCAGTACTCTGTTGGATTAGTGAAATTGATAATTGTAGCAGATTATTTGGAGAAGTCTACACTCTTTTTTCGCACACAATTAATTATCCAAACCATTTATTGTGTTCGAAAAAATTACTTTTGTGTTTTTTTTTGTGTTTATTTTTGTTATTTCTTTCATTACAGCATGGATGCTTGTGATTTTTCTGCATTTGCATTTGTTTTAATTTTTTGAATATGTGCAACTGTCAATGACTATTTGTCCGCTCCGTTTTCGTAAGCATTCCGTTGCTTTGTTGGAGACCAACTAAAAATTTCGTTTCGCATCAGCCGCGTACTAGGCTTCAAGCTTGTTTTAAATCACACAAAACCTAGCTTTAACTTAAAAATCCAAGTTTTAGCATAGAAACTTAAGTAGGTGTACGTAGTTAAATATGAACTTATTATACAAGGTTATAGCACAGATACTGGAGTTACATAGATATCGCATCCAGTACAAATAAAAATGGCCACTTTTTTAATGTTTTGTGTTTGCACGTCATTTTTCTTCTTCTTCAAAAATTGAGTCGGTTGATCAAACTAATGATGACTTGTATTTGACGTTTTGTATTTATGTCTATGTATGTAAAGCTATATTTTTTAACATCATATATAGTCTAAAGCTCACACAAAATTGATATTACTGGGACGTAGCTCTACGTCCCACGTTAAAAAAGCTGTAATTTTGATCTTCGTGCGATATCTATGTAACCATAGTATCTGTGGTTATAAGAATTTTCGCCATATATGAATGACATCTTCCTGATTATGTATCTTCAACATCCATGAGTAAGAAAGGTGTTTCGCAAAAGGTGTGACAAAAAACTACAGCGTCTATAAGGGATGGGCTCAGACAAGTCCCCCCGTTTTTAGGAGATTGGGGCAATTTTCTTAACCCGTCGATTCGACGAACGCATTTTTTTCTTGAATTTCTCTTTACCCTTTTTCGTCATCGCTTTCGTATTTCGTGTAGCTCTAGTCATCCATGAGTTCCTATAACAATAACAAGAATTTTTCAATTACTTTTGAAACAAATCGGGTTTAAACATTGCGTCTTCGATTCGACTAATGATTAGTCTCTGTTGTCTGTTTACTAAGAAATATGATTAGTCTTCTAGGGTTACAAGCTGACTTTAATTAAACAAAACAAATAGAAATAACAAGGGTGACAAATCAACAAAAATCTATTCTCTAATAAGCTTATTAAATAAAGATTTATTTGTAAATAGTGTTTTAAAAATAATTTTTTTAGAGTTTGAAAAAAAAAACTTTTTTTTCAAACAATTTTTTTTCAAAATTTTACGTTGTTAAGTGCAATTTTAGTTCATAGTACTAAATACTTTTCTAAATTATCAATCAAACACTAAAAACTGTATGATGGCATGTGTTGTCCATTACCATTACTCTACTACTTTTTGGGTGGAAATTGGTTGTTTGGAGGAATTAAAAAAAAATAAAGACCCGGGTCCCGGGTGTCAAATAACAAGAAAAACTGTTTTTATTTTTATTTTGGAAGGTTCAAACTTTCGTGAATCTTGATGAAAATTGCTTCAAATTTTCAGAAAGTCTTATTTTTGGGAAAACATGTACGGAGCAAATAACGTGATTTTATTCGCTTCTTTCTTTACATTTGGGACTCTGACTTCTTGATAAATAAGGAGTTTCTAGAAGTATATATATTGTAATATTTTCTCAGGTTCGTTAACGAAACTTATTTACTTTATTCAAAACGTCCACTTATTTATTTCACAAAAGAAAACACTTTACTTTTCTTACTACAAACAAAACGATTTATTATTCACCACTGAAATTAATTCATAAACTTTACTTTTCACTTTTATTACAACCAACTTTATTCATTCACGATTAAAAACAAACTGTGTCGCTGCCGTTCAAACATGTGCCTTTTATACTTGTTTTCCAAACTCTGGAAAGTAGTGGAAGATTCTGGTCTCTGCTTCCAGAGCTTTCCGTAGGGGAAATTTCCCAATAATTTCCCTTCCAAAAGCTTTTATTTGACAGCTGGTAGATCTGCTATAATCCGGCAGATGGCGCTTCTTTCGTTTGAGAGTTGCTATAATTATAGCTACTAAGGGTATGTTTGCACTGCGACCGTAAGCTTTATTGTGTTCGTTTGTTTGCTATTCGGAGTCGTTAAGGTTCAAATTTGGAAAGTCATTACAATATAATACGTATTGAGAGAGATTTTCTTAAAAATTCATGAAAATTCGGAACTAATATTGAAATATACTAACTATTTTTGAGAAGCAATACAAGAACTTTTTTCTTTTTCTTTTTTTTTATGAATTTTTTTTTAATTAAAAAAATTAAAAAGTTAAAAAGTTTCCTTAGCTTCGCGAATGGGGAATTTAAAGAGTCTACAAAAATATCAATGTTGGAAGGTACCTACTTTTTTTAAAGTTGGGGAAAATGTAGGATTTTTATCAAAAACCTTTGGCAAAAAATGGTACCTTCATAAATCTTGGTTAAATGATTTATTTTCATTGAGAATTAATAATCAAGAGTCTATTAAAATATCGAGGTGTTTTTGTTGGGGGGTTTGGTAAAGAGAAGGTAAATTATCAAAAAACCTGAGATAAAAATGGTTCCGTCATGAAACTAGGTTAAAATATATTTTTGACTATGAGAATGAAGATTCAAGAGTCAAAAAAATTCCGACACTGAAAGGGTGCTTTTTGAAGGAGGGGAAAATGTGGGATTATTGTCAAAAAACCTTTGATAAAAATGGTACCCTCATAAATCTTGGTAAAAATGCTGTTTTTGCTATGATAATGAATAATCAAAAGCGTCTATAAAAATATTTATAGTAAAGGGTGTTTTTAAGTGGATGAGGAAAGTATAATATTGTTACAAAAGACACCTGGGAAAATGGTAAATTTATAAATATTGACAATCATGAGAATGAAAAGGTTCCATAAAAATATCTATAGTGATAGGGTGTTTAATCAAAAGCGTCTATAAAAATATTTATAGTAAAGGGTGTTTTTAAGTGGATGAGGAAAGTATAATATTGTTACAAAAGACACCTGGGAAAATGGTAAATTTATAAATATTGACAATCATGAGAATGAAAAGGTTCCATAAAAATATCTTTAGTGATAGGGTGTTTTTTTTATAGAAGGTGAAAATGTACATTTTCAACTAAATTCTTTTCTAATCGAGCTACAAGCATAAGGTTAATGGAATGTTTAAAAATTTGTATAAGTTCTTTCAAAATAAGGGTTTGTAATTATATTTTCTGTAGATCAAGTGAAACTTTACCAAAGCTTTGCAAAAAAGGCTCATATCGTCGTCGTTCAAAGAAAACTCCCAAATTCCATACTTATTTATTTTGAGATAGCTGTAGTTTTTTATGAATTTATCAGAATTTGAAAATATTTTATTTAGGGAAAGTTTTCCATTAAAAGATTTGGTGACGTTTTTAAGAAGTATAATGTTCATATTTTAGTAAATAATATATCGTTTTTAAGAGAAGTTTCTCGGCTTCGAAAAAAAATGACTTGGGGAGTTTTTATAGAACGACGACGATATAATACTACCAGATACAGATGTGGCTTGGTAACAAACTGTTGCCTGATTAATGGGGTTGGACATGAAAGGTCGGACATACGTTGCTTCCTACAAAAATGACACTTGAAGCTGCTCCAGAAGACATTTTGAAGTTGGTCTCTTGTGCGTGTAAAGGAAGTTGTACAACTTCACATTGCAGTTGTAAGAAAAGTGCCGTAGCATTCACAGCACCGTGCAAAGTTTGTGAAGGTCTCAAATGTCACAATGCTGAGTTACACAAACAAGAATAACCGAGTGGTTTCGAGTCCGAAGATTTGATTGAAGATGATGATTAATACCGTTGTATTTTTGTGAGTCAGTAAAATACATTTTGTTCCTTTTTTTAATTATTATTTATTACCTACTTATAGATATTCCTCGATGGGCTATCGAAAATTGAACAGGTTTATTATGCCTTACTCCAACATACTTTAGTTAATTTATGTTACTTAATTTGGTTTATTGTTTTTAGAACTCTTGTTTGTACATATTTATTTTCTTGTTTCATTTTAAAATTAAAAAGACCATGATTTAAATTTTATTAAAAAGAAAATATTTATGTAACTTGTTTTTCCATGTAGGTTTTATCTTGCCTTCAATTAAAAACATAAATGAGGTAAACAGCACTGAAGGCCATCTTCTTAATCCCTTAATATTAAGAAATTTGTTACTTCTTTATTTATGTTATATGAGCCTTTCTTGCAAGGCTTTTGGTTAGGTTTAACTTGTTCTAGAGAAAATATAATTAGAAATTCTTATTATGAAAGAACTTGTACAAATGTTTAAGCATTCCATTTACATTATATGTGTACCTCGATTTAAAAAGAATTCAGTTGAAAATGTACATTTAAACTTCCAATAAAAAAAACACCCTATCACAATAGATATTTTTATGGAATCTTTTCATTCTCATGATATGGCAAATCCTTCCATTTTTGACTCCTCATTGTCATAGTCAAAAACATATTTTAACAACTTTCATGACGGTCCCATTTTGTTTCAGGTTTTTTGGTTTATTTATTTATTAGCTACAAATACAAAAGTTATTTCTTAGCCTAGTTACATCAAAATTAAAAACTTATTCTACAATTTGTTTCAACATTTCCTTTAGAGTGTTTAAATTAATATTAAAATTAATAAATTCACAATACTTGTTGTCATCAGCACAAGCAGCAAAGAGAGGTTCCTGTTGGCCATATACAGTTCTATTGAATCTTAAATTTAAAAGTTCTAAAGGGTCCGCCAAATAACTTTTTTTTTTTTGAAAATGCTACTACTACATGGAGTGTAGCTTCGGCTGTGTGGCACGTAGCGCCGTCTTGTTGAAAGCAAATGTTGCAAATCCTCCTCTTCAATTTTTGTGAACAAAAATTCGTTCAACATGGCCCAATAACGATCGCCATTGACTGTAACGGCCACTCGAAGAAAAATGGCCCAATAATGCCTCTGGACCAAAATCCGCACCAAACAGTGACTCGTTTTGGGTGTATCGGCTTTTCAATGGCGTGGGTTTTCTGTGCCCCAAATGCGACAATTTTGCTTGTTTACATACCCGCCAAGATCAAAATGAGCTTCATCTGAAAAGATTTTTTTTTTTTCTTGGCAAAATCGGCATCTTCTCTAAGTCGATCGCAGGCCCACTTAGCGAAGCAGCCATTTGAATGAAATTATTTTCCATTATTAACCGGAAGGATTGTACTTTCAAATAAGAAAAGAAATTTGAGAAAATATTCAGTAGTTTTTTTTGTATAGCATTTTCAAAAAAAATATTTGGGGGACCCTATACTATTTTAACTGAGATTCAAGGAGTATACGTCACATTTTTGGAAAGCTTAGATATTTGAGAAATTAAAATTTTAGCTTTGATGACTTTTGATGCATAAATGTAAAAATACGAGACAAAAATATCAACAATGCCAAAAAATGGGTTACACCACTTTTGCGCTCACGGCCTCATTCTGCTTTTAATTAAATCTGAGAAACTTGACACTCTAAGTTGGGATATTTATATTGACTCTACATTTATATTTATATTGACTCTACATAACAATTCACTTGAGCTTATTTTATTCGTTAATATATTAAATACAAATAGAATATTGATTATTTTACTTAAAGTATCAAGATCTATAAGTTTTAAGCGATGTGTATAAGGAGGAAGGCTTACATCTCTGTTCCAGGGAAGATAACGAAGTGCAAACAGTAGAAATTTCTTCTGTACAGACTCAATTCAATTCATATTTGAAATGTAACGTGGACACCATACACAGCTGCAATACTTAAGCGTTAAGCCCATTTCTTACTAGAGCACAGTAAAGGGTTTTTAGTACATATACGTCGTTAAAATCAGTTGCCCATCGGCGTATGCTCCCAAGTTTGCGGTTTGAACTAACTAAGTGCCTCATCATGATCTTTATAAGAAAGGTATAATTTAGTATCATCTGCAAACATAAGAATCTTTGATCGAGTTATCACATTACACATATCATTAATAAATAACAGAAATAACGGAGGGCCAATGTGGATCCCTTGTGAAACACCAGAGTAGACATTTATAAGCTTAGACACTTTATTTTTGAACAAAACAAATTGAGTTATATCATTGTATATAAATCTAATAGTAGTATCTAGTATTACTTGAGGAAAAAGATAGTAGCGCTCGACAATTGAAGCAAGAGTATTCCCTCATCATTGCTTCACTTTCAACTCACAGCAGACGAGAAAGCAAAAAATATATTATTTCCTTACTACATGAGAGAAGGCAATTATCTTCTTTCTTCTCATGTCACAGCAGTGCCGATATACGAAAACGAGAAGGGAACAAAAAAAGAGAACCATGGTATGTATGTATGCACATTGTACATATATACAGGGCCCAATCCAGCTTTTTCGCCGCCCTCTGCAAAAATAATATTTGCCAACCTTTGTAACAATATGTTACTGCAGAGATGGAGCGATTTTTAACCAAATTTAAAAAAGTGATTGGAATTGTGCGGTATTCACATCATACATATACTAGGGCTTCTAAACAGGCTTATCTAATTTTATGAGTGTGTACATTAGGGTGGTCGTTATAATGTTTTTTTTTTTTTTAGTTTTAATATTTGGATGGGATCAGCTATAGATGAAGATACAAAAATTCCCTAATTTTTCATATTTTTTTTTTTCATCCCCAATTGTCGCATGTATGTGAAAAGTAGATAAGAAAAAAATCCTACCGAAGGGGGGTAGTATCTCCCACCGCTGGGACGGGAGGGGCAATTTAATAAAATCATTGCATAAAATAGAAAAAAATAATTAAAAACAACGGCAACACTGGCAGTAATGTTTTGTAACTTTTTGGAAAGCTAAAAGTTCATTTCAATAGTTGATTATCAAAATTAAAAACAAAAATAATAATTTTTATTCAAAATGTTGAGTTTGAAACAATTTTTTGCCAAAACTGTTCATCAAAAAAATTAATTTGAAAACAAGTCGTAATAATGGACTTCTGGTTCTGGCTTTACAAAATCTACAAAATATACTGTAAGTTTTGCCATTGTCTTATAATAATTTAGTTTTTCTATTTTATGCAAATATTTTATTAAATTGCCCCTCCCGTCCAAGCGGGAGGAGATATTACCGCCCCTTTTAGGATTTTTTTCTTGTCTAGTTCCCTCCTACATGCTCTGAAATGAATACAAAAATTAGGGAATTTTTTTGCTTCATTTAGAGCCGATTTGGGCCCATCCGGGATGACCTTTTTTGAACGCCCACCCTAGTGTACATACATACAGCATTTAAATAATTTTTGTTAACTGACCTAAAAAATCTATCAAAATCGGTTCAGTAGTTTAGAAGATAAAGATTAAGGGCCCTATTACCGTTCGCGAATCGAACCAAAAAGCTGGCGAATGAAGCAATTTCGTATTACGATCGGCGAACATTTGCCACATGACTCGCCCCAAACATCAAAATTAAGCGAATGGAAAATGTTAGTGACTGGACGGCGAACAATAAATAAAACACGAATTTCTTATTATTATATTCACAATCGAAACAAATTTATAAAAATGTTTCTCACCACACAAAACCATTAAATAATTAAGTTTTAAAATTAACACGCTACGCAAAACCTCACAAAATTGAACAAATTTAAAAAGCCGTTTTAGTGTAGTCCAGACTGGTTGGATATCTTTTGTTTTCTTCAAAAAAAGGGATATTAATCACTTTAAAATCGCGTAGTGACCATTTAAATAATTTAATTGAGAATAAAAATTAAGAAAATTGCAAAAATTCTGCGCTTTAAGATGTATTATTTGATTTAATTTTGTTTATTTGACATTTGGGGCAGAAAAAACTGATTGTAATGAATTTTTCCTGTGACAGCGATGAATTTTTAGCGAATGAGTTCATTCGCCAACCCTAATATGAACTTTCACAACATTCGCCAAATGGTTCGACTTCAAGCGAACGTTCGATTCGCGAACCTTAATAAGGCCCTAAAATGCTTTGAAATCAGTTTATATTTATGTATCTTTTCTAACATCGACTTACTTGAAATAATTGTTGCCTTCTGTTTAAATGGAAATATTTCTTTTTAAATTTTATTGAAAAAAATACGCAGTACATAATTATGTAAGCCACAAGAATAATAATGCCTAGAAATACTTAAAAAAAAATAATCAAACTTTTTTTCGAGAATATTCAAGAAACAAACTGAAAATACGTAATTCCTCCCCATTTTCAAATCCAAAAATCCATCCTCTTATTTCTTTTTTAAATAAAGTTTTTTATGTATGCTTTTTTTGAAAAAAGTTATTTTAAAACAAAAACTTTAGAAAGAAAAAAAATATTTTTTTTTTGGCTTTTTCAATATTTCAAAGCTGTTAAGGTACTCGCGGATTTATTACAAATACTAATTTTAAACTAAACATTTATTTCTAAAAAAACCGGGGAAAAAAACTGTCCCGACAGTTGATTTTATGCCTGAAATCTGGGACATCTCGGGTAAATCGGAACGTCTGACAATGCTAATAACTACAATGCTTCAAACCAAAATATAACAAAGTATACAAACAATTCAAGCATATGAAAATTCAAGTAGGAAACGACACATTGTTAAAAATCCAAAAAATACAGAGTTGTTGTACTGACATTGACGTTTTATCGCATTCGTTCAAAGTAAATTTTCAAATGTTGGTCTTTAATTTTTCAGCTTCATGAGCAGTATGAAGAGTTTGTCAATGAATAGTTTACTGAAAGGCCTTTTCTTTATTAATAGCTTTATCGGAACAATTATTTATGCCCTGGGCAGTTACAAAATTCATAAAATTATTTTTTAGTAGCTGCCAACGAGCCTAAATTTTCAATTTTGCCGCCCGGAGCATAATGCCCGGCTCGCCCCCCCATAGATCGGGCCCTGCATACATACATACGTTGGTACAGACATTGAGGAGAAGAGGAAACAAAAAAAGAGGATCAAAATAAATTTTTATCGTTACATAAAGGTTCAATAACCATCGCATATTTTCTAAACAGAAACAAATTCTTTTGTTCTCGATGACTGTTCTTTGCCAAGAAAAAGCACCGAAAATGTTTTAAGTGTAGAAAGCCTTTAAAATAGATTGGAATGAACATTAGAAACTGATGTCTATTTGCGTAGGTATTCGTTCTTATTTTCTTGTATGTAGGTGGAAACAGGTTTTTTATTTTTTATCGCTTTTTAAGTGGTTTATGATATGGAGCGTCGAGTTTCTCAGATTTAATTCAAACCAATATGAGGCCGTGAGTGCAAAAGTGGTGTAGCCCATTTTTGATTCGTATTTTTACATTTATGCATAAAAAGTCATCAAAGCTAAAATCTTAATTTCTAAAATATCTAAGCTTTCCAAAAATGTGACGTATACTCCTTGAATATCAGTTAAAATAGTTTTAAAAATCGATTCAAAACGAAAAATATGATAAAAAAGTGGGTTAAACCACTTTTGCACTCACAGCCTCATTTATATGATTGTATGGAAAAAAAACTTAAAATCGTTGGAGCGGTTTTAAAAAAAATTAATTTTTAAATATGAAATTCTTACAACATTTTAAAGGAAAAATGTTGATATACAAATCTTAAGTATTTATTTATGTGCATGTGCATATAAAAATAAAATTTCAAAAAAAAATTGTGAACCCGTTTTTAAAATATCAAATTTTCAAAAAAATAATTTGAAACTTTTCTTAAAAGTCCAAAAATTAGTTTTTTGAAAATTTTGTTTGTGCAATATTATTTGAACTTATTTGAATTATAAAGTTTGATTCTCCTCTAGCGGGCTATAGGTAAAAATTTGATGCTAATTTTTGTTAAGTTGTAACTTTTCGGGTGTGGTAACACCCTTCATCAGACCTTTGACACCACACCCGAAACGTTACAACTTAACAAAAATTAGCATCAAATTTTGACCTATAGCCCGCTAGAGGACAATCAAACTCTATTTATCAAAAAAAAAAGGTCACGAAGAAAGGAAATACTTATTTGAAATATGTATATAAGAAAATAAATCTAAGTCCGTTCTGCTGATAATGAGACAATTTAAAATAAAAAAAACATTGTATGAGAGTTACTACTACCTACTGGTTGCTAAAATTAAAATTTTATAATTTTTGAAAGTTTTTGCATACGGAAAAAGTTTAATTAACATCGTAGGAGTCATTTTTGAGAAAAAAATATTTTCCTTAACCGTTTTTTTAACTTTTGTATGGAATGTACCGTTGTTTTTTCATAAAAATAAAATATTTTCTTAAAATATTTTAGAAAGTATTAAAAAACTCTTGAGTATCGAGTGTCAAAAATATCGATCGTTTTCGAAATATTTGATTTCCAAAAACTAAATGGAAACATTTTTTTTTAATCCAAAAAAATTTGTTTTGAAAATGTTGGTATACCTACAACACTGTTTTATTTTTTGCAAGCTTCTGTATAAAAAAAAAATGATTGAAATTATAATATCTGTTCACGTTCCTCCCAAAACTACGAATTTTTACAAATTTAGCCCAAAGTTCTGTCAAAGCTCATATAAAAAAAAATAAAATTCGTAGAAACCACTTTTGCACTCACAGCCTCATTTATATGATTGTATGGAAAAAAAAACTTAAAATCGTTGGAGCGGTTTTAAAAAAAAATAATTTTTGTATATGAAATTCTTACAACATTTTAAAGGCAAAATGTTGATATGCAAATCTTTAGTATTTATTTATGTGCATATAAAAATAAAATTTCAAAAAAAAAAATTGTGAACCCGTTTTTAAGATATCAAATTTTCAAAAAAATAATTTGAAACTTTTCTTAACAGTCCAAAAATTAGTTTTTTGAAAATTTTGTATGTGCAATATTATTTGAACTTATTTGAAATATGTATATAAGAAAATTAATCTAAGTTCGTTCTGCTGATAATGAGAAAATCCAAAATAAAAAAAATATTGTATGAGAGTAACTACTACCTAATGGTTGCTAAAATTAAAATTTTATAATTTTTGAAAGGCTTTGCAGACGCAAAAAGTTTAATTAAAATCGTAGGAGTCATTTTTGAGAAAAAAATATTTTCCTTAACCGTTTTTTTAACTTTTGTGTGAAATGTAAATGTTTTCTTAAAATATTTTAGAAAGTATTAAAAAACTCTTGAGTATCGAGTGTCAAAAATATCGATCATGTCGTTTTCGAAATATTTGATTTACAAAAACTAAATGGAAACGTTTTTTTAAAATCCAAAAAAATTTGTTTTGAAAATTTTGGTATAGGTACCTACAACACTGTTTTATTTTTTGCAAGCTTCTGTATAAAAAAAAAAATGGTTGAAATTATAATATCTGTTCGCGTATCTCCCAAAACTACGAATTTTTACGACATCATGTTTTCGTTAATTTATCCAGGGGAATTTGATTAAATTCAGAGGGGAGAGTACGATAACTTAGGTGCCAAGAAATGATAACGGTTTTTAGTAGAACAGTTCAATACACGAATTTTTTTCTATGGGAGGGGGTCTATCTCCCCCCGTTTGGTCAGTAGGGGCATTTTCATAAAAAAAAGTACTTAAAGAATAAAAAAATTATACAAAAATAACGGTAATACTTACAGGTAAGTTTTATACTTTTTTTAAAGCCAATACTCCGTTCTATTTGCTAATTTTTAAATCAAGTGCAATCGATGCACAGTTTTTGAAAAAAACGAATTTTAAACTCAAAATTTGGGGAAAAAAACATTAAAAAAATTTTTGAAGTGTAATTTTTCAAAACTGTATTATTTTTTTTCTAAAATTCGTTGCTCTAATTAATTCTTAATCAAAAACTGAAAACTAGATGATTTTATGTTTTCTAGTTTTTGAGAAAATTGAAAATTACCAAACCTACTTTTTATTAAATTTTTATTTGTTGATTACTTTTCTTTGAGGATTGTGATAAATTAAGTTCTGTGTAATAAGTATAGTACAGTAAGTCATTTAGCTTTACCCAGAATGCACCACAAGGAGGTAGACTTACATTGCATTCCACGTCGAAGTCAGTCAATTTGTCAGTCAGTCAGTCAGTCTCAGTTAATTACAAATGTCTTAAAAAAGTACGTTATTTTCGTCAATGAAGTCATTGTCTGTAGTTTGGTTACTGTCAAGTTCGTAGAGTTCATTAAGTTCGTCGTTGATGGTAAGTAGCCTAGGCTGTTTAGGTGGGATAACAGCCTCTAAGTTTTCACTTTCAATGGTTGGCGGATCAAAATCTTTAAGGTGTAATCCTACACATTCGGCTCCATCGGCAATGCATGGGTACACTTTTTTCATATCCAACAAGAACTCCATAATTTGAGACCCCATATCTTCTTTGTATTTTTTTTCGAGGCAGTGTTTTCGATAGAAAAACAAGGCCATGTATTGGTGAAGGTGGTTAGTTGTTCCTCGGCACAAAATGGTTTTTTTAGAGAGCCTATTTTGATTTTCCAGATCATTTATGGTGTTAGTATGATCGTGTGCACTCACATATTCACCTTTACTGTGGTTCGTGGTGTTATGGACCGTGCTCCCAGGGAATATTTTCTCAATTCCCATATATTGCCGAGCGCTGTCGGTGCAAATGCGACTCGTATTTGGGTTAACGTACTTGTCTATGTAGGGCCACAAATCAGCTTTACATTTGGAGTTGACTTAAAGAAAAGTCCGATTCTGTCTTCTTTACAATACAAGCCCAGCACCACGATCGTCATTTGTTCTGTTATGCGGCCTCGATGGTATTTCCTTTTCGTCAAAAATGTTTCATCGATTTGAACTGTTTTCCCTTCGCCTCCGATGTTTATAGGCGTTTTCCTTTGGAGGTGGCGAAGTACTTGCAAGTACTTTGCCAGCTTTTTTCAATGGAACACATCAAACTGCTTCCCCATATAAAATGTATCTACTCGCACATGAGAGCATGTGCAGTTGGTAGTACTAGATTATGGTTTTCATCTACTTACAAGTACTTTGCCACCTCCAAAGGAAAACGGCTTATATCAGCGTGTGACGCTATTATTTCAGCTATTTCTCTGCAATAGTTGTAATAATCTATTACTGTAGATTTACTCAGCTCATTGTTTGTATCATGACGGCGCCAAGCGAGTAAATGCTAGATTAATTTAATCAAAAGTAATATAAAGAAATAACTCAAAACACCTGTAATTTATGTTCAAGATTTTATTAATTTACCTGAAAAACTGTGTTAACTGGAATTTTAATGACGAACAAGATAACCACGGCAAGAACTTCCCGAATCTCTAATCGGCATTGTGGCCCATGAAAAAATGTGCCAATGGATGGGTTGATTGAATTTCTGCACGTTTTGTCACCTTTTTTTTTGAACTTTTTACTGAGCATCGCCAAACCCAGCCAAACTTAGTATTGCTATTATTTTCTACCTTCATTGGAACACTGCAACATGATGGGGGAGTTGATGTTTTATTTGGAATAAGTCCAACATCTTCTAAAAAAAATTATGGTTTTTTCGTTTGCGATATTAAATCTTCGAATGAACACAAAATGGAAAAATTTTCAAGCTTAGGATGAAGCAGTGGATGTTTAGCCGCCATTTTTTATTTAAAAAAAAACACACTACTCTCACAAAGGTTGATTAAAGAATGACCTTCGCTTAGATATATTAACTTGTAACACATCAACACACCAAGAATAACGGGACAAATTTTAAAGCTTGTGTGGCTTTTTTTTCTATGATGTGTTATGTACATACATTGTACAGTCCGTAACACTTGAGTAGCCTCACACAAAAATAAATTTTAAATTTATCTTAAAACAACTTTTTTATGAAATTTTTAAATTGATTTGATATTGGAGATTTTCAACGTGTTTTTTCATGAAATAAATAAAAGATATTATTTTGAATAACTTAAAAACACTTATTTTATTTATTTATTTACTTAAATGCATTTCGGAAGCAATGCTTCCATCGTCAGTAAGTTTTATATAAATAATAATACAAACAAAATTTTTGATTGATATTAAATACAAATAACTCAATACAAACAAAACAAATTACACAAACAAATTTATAGTGAATTTAGGATCTATTATAAAATTTTTTGAAAATTGGATCTCTTATTGGTCCATCGTCACTATTCATTAAATTATTTCTATTTTTAACAATATAAAGAGATTCATATGCATCTAATTCATAAGGATTATTAACATTTCGAGTTAATTTTAAATTTTGTAAGTTAAAATTATGGTTATTATCCAGCATGTGTTGTGCTACACTCGACTTTTCAGGTTCATTGTATTTTACATTGTCAAAATGTTCCTTGAATCTTTTCACAATTGGTCTTCTTGTCTGTCCTATATATTCCTTTCTACAATCGCTGCATCCAATAGAGTATATTCCTGTGGCCTATTTCACCAAATTACAATTACAATCACAAATTTGTAATTGTAAGCTACAATTACAAATTTGTAAATCGAATTCCTGTTTCACCAGCTACAAACAGAATTCCAACAAATTTGTAACTAAGAGCAAAACTAATTGGGAAATTGTAGTTGTTATTTACAACTTCAAAAAGATTCCGTTTCACCACTTATTAGCAAGACTTGTAAGCTACAATTTTTTGTTTACAAATTTGTAAGCTGCTGCCACTGAGTTAATGCAAAGAGGAAAGGGTCGATGAATGTGCAAAATAAAGTTTTCATCGCGAGTTTAATTCGGGATAAAGAAGAAGTATTGTTTGGGAAGCTTCCCAAATATAGTTACACAAAATGCCAAATTAATGGAATGGCAAACAGTTTATGGAACTATCAAATCTCATGGTATTTTAAGGCCATGTGTCAATTGCTTTAAAATTTTGGTTTAATTTGATCCCAGTTAAATTTGATCCGTTTTTATTCGGGGAATACAATTTAAGGTTTTTGCTGTGTCAATTGAATTAAATGGGATTTTTCAAAGCATATAATATTTCCCATTAGTTTTGTGGTTGCATTTGACAGTACACCAAACAAATAATTTAGCTTTAAAAATTAATGATCATCTGAAAAAGTATTTTTAGTAAATCTCTTTTGCATAATCCAGAATTTACAACAGGTAATTCAAACAATAGGCGGAGAGAAATTCGAAATTTTAAATGGAGATCAGTCGAAGTGCCACAAACATTTACGCCTAAAAATTGATACTTTTAAATACCCTATACAAATAAAAATAATTGAGTTTATACTAAAATTAATTATGACATAGAGCTTTTACCTATATTCCTTAATAATTTCATTTGACTTTTGTTTTCTTTTGACTTCACGACCGCAAAATAAAATATTTATGTGCATACATCTCACTCACTCCTTGATAAACATAGACATGTCAAAAATTAACCACTGGCTAAAATTTTAACTAGCTCCTGAGCAGGTTTAATTTTAACATCTATGTTCACCTCAGTAATGTCAAAATTTAGCCATGGGATCAAATTTAACCATACTTTTAACGCAATTGATTAAGGGCCTAACTCAAAAGAATTGGAACTTGGAAGTATGTATGTATGTATGTAACTTCGAGACGTTGTTAGGCAAAATTTAAAAGGTTATTTATTTATTTATTTATTTATTCAAATAATTTACAAATTAATTTACAAATTATTTTATAAAAGGCGTCGGGGCAACAAGACCATAAATGACGCCGTCTTTTAGAACCAAAATTTAAGAGTAAATATTTGTAACAAAAGTTATAATTATAACATAGTTTTAATGAAAAATTTAGTTAAACGTATAAAAAGGAAAAGTAAAGATGATAAATATCAAAATTATATGTCATTATATTTATTATGTGCCGTTGTTGCATTTTTTAAGCGTTGTATTGACCTATAATCTGCTGGGTTAAGTATAGTAGATAACTGGTTTGGTATCGTTGTGCTTGTTAATGACACATCTATTTGACGAGATAGAGGACATTCAACAAGGATATGCCATATGGAGAGAGATGTTTGACAAAGCTCACACGCACCCGGAGCTTCGTTGTTATAATAATGCCTTGTAGTAAAGATTGTTTTTCCAACTCTCAGTCGTAGTAACCTGATACAATCTTCTCTTGTAAATAGGCTGTTGTACGGAATACGGGAGTATTGGGGGTTGTGAATTTGAAGGAATGTTTGACAATTTTTCCAGGTATCTGCAAGTTCGTCCTTCTGCTGGTGTAGGAATATTCTTCGAGTCAGTTGGTAGAAGTTTGGCGTTTCAAAAATAAGTGGAAAATTAATAGCATCTTTAGCTGCAAGGTCTGCAGCTTCATTGCCTTTGATTCCGGTATGCCCTGGAACCCATGCCAATATTATTTGCTCCGTTAGTTTACTTCTCAGCAATTCCAGTGTCTGACATCTATTGGTTTCGTTTTTAAGGCCTGTAAGGATTCCCAGGTTATCTGTTAGGATTAAACTTCGCCCACTATGAGCTTGTGCAAAGGATATAGCTTTACTGATTGCTGCCAATTCTGCGATGTGGCTCCCCGCTTCCTTCGGGAGGAGTCCTTGCCAGACTGTAGATATTTGTGAATTATTTTCCAATTTGACCACTGCGTATGACGAGTTGCTATCCTTGTATGATCCATCCGTGTAATAAATGTTATCGGCGTGGGTGTTATGAATCAATTCACGGTGTAGCATTTGGAAAACCTCATCTGGGGTATTTTCCTTTTTGTAGTCAGCCATGCTAGTATATATCTGAAGTAAACCTCTTTTCCAAGGGGGTGGAGTCTCTGCTGGTGAAGCTGGATCAGCATACAGATATCTGTGTGTTTCCTTGTGAAGAAATTACATATTTGGCTGCATTGTAAAGGGGGTGCGTTGGGTCCGCCAAAGTCTTGCTTGCTAAGTTCACGGCTCTCCCTTTTCCGAAGTTCAGAAAAGATTGATATCCAGTTTCTAGTCGTAAGGCTTCGATTCTGGTTGCTTTAAGTGCCCCTGAAGCTGTACGGAAACAATTATTTATACCAGCATCAATTTCATTGCTATTTTTAATTGTAGTCCACATATAAGTGGTGACTCCGTGTTGCAAAGTACCTTCTACAAGGGTTTTTGCTATTTTCAACGCTGTTTCTAGATGAGGTCCTTTTTTCTTTGAGCATATCATTTTAAGAATGTTATTCCGTTGTTTTAATTGGTTAACTACATTTTTGACATGAATGTTCCATTTCAAATTTCCACTGAAAGTAATCCCTAATATTTTTAATTCTTTTGAGAGTGAGATTGTTGAGCCTCGGATGTTAAAAGGAACCGGATGACAATTTCTTTTTCTGCAGAGATGAAGCAAATCTACTTTTGAGGGAGGAATAACTGCACCTGTATCCTGGGACCATGTATAAATTGCTCTATCTGCCGTTTCTAAAATAGATTTCACTCGTGTCGGGTCACCAGAAGCTACTACATAAATATTGTCCGCGTATACTCCTACAAAGTCAAGATTAAATTCTGGCTGCGAAATTTTTACTATCAGCGAATCTATGTATGAATTGTAAATCACCACTGAGAGGGGTGATCCTTGCGGAGTTCCATTATCTGCTTTGAATAATGATGAGTTATATCCATCAATGTTGACTCGAAAGGTTCGCCCAGTCATGAAAGACATTATTAATTTAAGGATTTGATGGGGAACTCCCCACTCAGACATCTGTTTAAGGACTGGAACCATCGTGACGCGATCAAACGCTTTTTCTAGATCAGATGACATTACTACACTATGCTTAGTTTTAGATAAATTTTCTTCAAGTCTGTGCTCTAGAAGGTGAATGAGTGTATGAACTCCTCTGTTCTGTCTAAAAGCATGTTGTCCTGAACTTGCTTCTTTTTCTGTCAACCAACTTATTCGTCTCGCAATAATTTTTTCAAAAATTTTGGAGAGAATGGGAAGCAGAGAGATTGGGCGGTACTCATCGAAGCTGTGACGATTTCGGGAGCTTTTAGGTACCGGTTTGAGCTGTGCCCTTTTCCAATCGTGTGGAAAAACACCAGTCAATAGGATGGTATTATATAAAGAACAGATTCTTTCCTTGAGGATATTCGAACATTGTTTAACCATGTTATAAGTGATCTTATCTTCACCTGGAGTTGTGCCTTTTGCCATTTTTAGAGTCATGTCAAATTCAACAAGCGAAATTTTTTCATTTAGAAGGTCACACTGATTTACACGTGCTGAAAGTTGACCTAGATCGAAATTTACTTTGTCCTCGATCACAGATGCAGGGTAAGTCATGTCCTCGCTATATGTTTTCCATTTGCCAGCAAATGAGTTAGCTATTACTTCAGGATCATTCTGTATTTTATTATCTAAGAGAATGTACGGAAACTCTTGTTGTGTTCTGGAACCGTGAAGAGACCTTATTCTATTCCATAAAGATCTCGTGTCTAATGATGGGTTCATTGTGTTGACAAAATTTTCCCACGACGATCTTTTTGACTGAATTGATTCCCTCTTAAGTTTAGCGCAAGTCCTTCTATAGTCAATACAGTTTGCTGTTGTTGGAAATCTGCGAGCTTTTTTCCAGGCAACATTTTTATCTTTTACTAATTTTGCAATGGCTGGTGTAAACCATACTGGGTTCGTCCTTAAGGAATTTTGTTTTGTGACTGGAATCGATTTAGCTGCAGCAGTTCTAATTATCTTTTTGATCTTCGATGCTTCCTGGTTAGTATTATTAGTCATAAGTGTAGTCAGTGTTAGTGCTTTTGTAGCCTTTTCAAATAAGATCCAGTCTGCAGATTGTTCTTTGAAACGGGGCGTGAATTTGGATGTCAATCTCCGCTCTGGGGTACGAATTATAATTGGGATATGGTCTCTACTTTCACCCTGGGGAAGAACCTCCCAAATAAAATGGGGTGCTATATCAGGAGTCGCAAAGGTAACGTCAATTGCCGAGAAAGTGTTCCTAGTACTGAAGA